>CM060923.1:149262500-149887500 GCA_030737875.1 Allium sativum
CTTGACTGTGAGATTTCAGCAAGTCATGATAACGCTTTTGTAATTCCTCAAATTGTTGTTTGAAGTTGTTGGCATCTCGTTGAGCAATGACGAGTTGAGCCTGTGTATCTTCTAAGTCCTTCTCCAAAATTTTCAAACCATTCTCATCGGAATCTGCAGCCTTCTTCATTGCATCAACGTCTGTAATTAAGGCCCAAATGATTCTGAAGAGATTGCGTGAATACTTGTACATCTCCGAGTATTGTTTCTCAACTGCGTCAATCGTTGCCTTAGCCTCATCTGCCCACTTTGAAGAAATAGGCTCAAGTGCGGGTAGTAAAGTTAGATTCTCAAAGTAGTGATCTGGGAACTGCTTCTCCAGATATGCCAGTTTAGTTTTGGAATCAGCATCCAGTGGTGGGGGTTTGCAGTATGATAGTTCAATGTGTTTCCGCATAGTAGGGACGATGGCTGCATCAACTTTTCCAGATCGCTTCTCAGAAGCTTTGTGCTTGTCTCGTGAATCGGTGTGTTTCGGTGGACTTTTTTCTCGATTATATTTGTCTTGGGGAGAAGTTCGATCTTTGGATTGCGATGTGTCTTCCCCACCATAGCCCTGGTGGCTCTTATACCTATCTAGATCCAACCGGACAGGAGAACGAGAGCGTGAGGTGTGTGGTCGATGAGAATCATGAGGCCTTCTGCCATATCTGCATCGGCTCTCACGGCGATCATGCTTGGTGTCGGAAGGAGGTCTAGACATGCTACGGCGAATCCTCCTAACATCATAGTAAGCGCGAGACATTGTACCTGCACAACAATATAAGTGGAGTTTAAAATCAATGATCACATAAGACATGAGTGCTGTGACGTGTGGTGCTAATATGTTACGTGCATCCTAAGTGGCGTTCTCCCAAACCAACCTGAGTCTTAAGCCAGACTAGCATGAGCGGGCTCTTTGGCCTTCACGGAAGTAGTCTCCTCTGAAGAAGTGAAGGTTAAAGGATTCGTGCCAAAGTCCTCTGAAGTATAGATAGTTTCGGGCAGGGGAAGATTTCCTAAAACCTTAAATGTGGAATCGTCGATAGTAGGAGCATCTCCTTGAGAAACGTCTATTGGCAGCTCTTAGGGGATGTTGGCTTCTCAAGAGAAATAGTGTCATCAGGGATGGTATACCCTTTTTTGTGCTTTTCAGCTATGTTGGTTAACTCATCGTCCTGAGTTGAAGATGGAGAAGGTGAAGTCCGAAAAGGTATTGTTGGACCTTTCGAGCCCTCGCCCGTCTCAAGAATAATGTCGACCGGGGGTATGTACACATATGGACCCGTCCCATGACCTATACTACGGGTAATAGATAGTAACCCGTGATGATGGAGATACTCATCCTTGAGAACTTCGTCGATGGTTAGGAACTTTTGATCACCATTGAGAAGCCGATGCAAACGATCAAAGTATAATTGATCAGATATTTGCTTTGGGTTATCAACTGCGAATGAAAAAGATAGCAAGTTAATGTGTTGGCATGAGCATTTAAAATTGAAATCTAGAAAGTCGGTGCTTTACTTGATTTGGTCCATCTCCTGGTGCACCCCGGCTGTTGTCTGATATAAAACCATTCAAGTTTAGAATCGCCAGCCTTGCTGCCAAATGGAACAGTAATAATTTTCCTTTTCGGGACTGATTCAAAATATGAGAAGGAGGGAGTTTCTTGAGACCGATGCTTGAAATTATAAAAAAAGTGGACGTTATCGAAGGTAGGCTCTATACCTCAAACTTCTTTGTATGCTATATACAAGGTGTATAAATAAGCATAAGAGTTGGGATGTAATTGCATGGGGGCAATCCGCATCTGTCTCAGAAAATCGACGACAAAAGGTGGAAACGATGGAATAGCCCCAACCAGACACATCAATCGGGTAATTGCCATAAATCCTTCCGGTGGATTGTGGGGGCGATCTGTTTTCGATGGCACCAGGGTATCTCTTTTTAATATTCCATGCTTTAGACATATTCGGACGAGTCTGTCATCATCGATCGTCGACTCAACAAAATCTTTGGGTAACTCCAATATAGTGGCAGTTTCAAACTCATCAGGAGCACGATAATCTCCTATCCCTCCTTCCTCTTCATCACCAAGAGAAACTTCACTATCAAAAGATATTTCACTATTGTGTGCTTCCACTTCATAATCTGGTCCCTCATCATCCCATTCGGGATCTGAGGGAGAGGATATGTCATCAAGAGTGAGTTTCTTGGAAGTCTCTGCAACTTCTCTCTTTTCTGCTAATCGAGATGAATGTCTCTCTGTCTTGGTCACTAAACTACTGAAGAAGCAATAACATAAGTTAGAATAAAATAGCCCGTATCCCCCCGTGCACGTGTGTGAACAAAAGTGTGTGCTATGTGTGCAAAGGATGCAAAGTAAACACATAAGAGCATAACGCAAAGGTTTGGCGAAACAGTAATGTTCAGAATAGTCTTAAATATTTTCTCATGTTCATAAGGCACTATCCTAACTGTTCATTAAGTTGTAAGTCAAGGCAAGCATTGATTGAGCAAGTCAGACATTTCTTATGCATTAAATTGGATGGTTTCAGTTCGGTTCGGATGTATATATTTTGGGGTTCAGATCGGGCACCAACAAAGGAAAGGGTTCGGACCGGGGGTAGGATCATGTGTGGTCCAAAGCAAAAGTTAATGTATCTCGAGCATGTCGGTTCGGTTCGGAGGTTGGTACTCTTCGTGATCCGGATCGGTCCGAGTGCCCATATACTTCCATGACTATGTCTATCACTCCAACCCGAACCAGTTGGACACACCTCGTTTTTATCCTTTTTATTTTTCACTCCGACCCGATCCGGTCAGTTGGAACTCCCTCTCTTCTTTACACTTATACCTCTTCACCCGAACCGATCCAAGACTTTTCCCTCTTCTTCCTTTTCATCTTCTTTCTTCCTTAACCAACGCCAAACCCAATCTCATGCCCAAAACTGAATCAAAGTCAAGCACTTACGTGCTGATGCGTTTAACCTTAACTCCTAAATCCCCTCCGTTATTACCTCGAGATGGCGACAAGTCCATTAACAGCGATGACGAGGGGGAGAGGAGAGGGTCATGGTGTTAAGGCCAATTAAAAATCATACTCAAATTGTCCAAATTACCCACGAACTTGAATCGAAATCGATTAAAAGGGAATTTAATGGAGTTTTGCAACCTACCTATACGATTATTTCGGGAATTGAAGAGAATTTTGATTTTTTAGAAATTAGGGTTTCTTCTCTTTTGAAAAAATTAGAAGACGGTGACATTGAAGGAAAGAAGGAGGAAGAAGATGGAAAGTGAACTTATATAGAGCTGGAACGGCTCTTGATATTCCTAACATGTCATTCCTATCGGACCAGAGTATTGGCCCATACGAGAATCTAGCCCATTCGTTCAATGATAATGAAGTGTGAGAAAATCCGTTCGGATCGGAGACCGAACCCAGATGGAATCACGCACACTGACTTGGCATACGAAATGAGTTTAAAGGAAAATAAAAATAAACGAAGAGCTTACCTGAAGGAGTTGCTGGACGAAATGCAAAGTTCTCAAAACTGTTTGGAACGAAGAAGGGAATCCGTGATTTTTTTTGGTGTATTTATAGGCAACAAGAGACATGACTTCATGACACAACGCGTCCCAACGAACGAATAGAAGCGACTATTTAATAGTTCAAATTCAGAGACTAGTGAGCAAATGATGTCAAAGCACGCTCCATCTTCAATAGGAGCGTCCTTTGAGGGGGCAACATGTTAGCCTACTTGGTGAACTAGGCTACACAATGATTAAAAGATAAAAAGAATGAAGAATGTTTTTTAGTCAAGTCGGATCGGATCGGATTTCTCTGGTAAAGACAGCACAGCGTAGAGCAGAGAAGGAAGGAGCGCAGGCCAAGTCGGATCGATTCGGGTAACCCCGATCCGCTCCCCTAATTGGTAATACTTCCGATCCAAACCCAGAGAATTGAAGTAGCAGTGGTTACAGCCCGTGTTTCCTCAAGACCCGGAGCGGTTATACCAACGTTCTCCCCACGTTTGCCACTAATCTGATGCGCTCTTGCCACCATATTCCATTCGAACCCGACAATAATGGGATGGAGGCCACGTGTACCCGACCCGGAGCCACTTCAGAGGCATTTTCCACCTATAAATACACCTCCAAAATGTTAGCCTACTTTGTGAACTAGGCTACACAAAGATTAAAAGATAAAAAGAATGAAGAATGTTTATTAGTCAAGTCGGATCGGATCGGATTTCCTTGGTAAAGACAGCACAGCGTAGAGCAGAGAAGGAAGGGGCGTAGGCCAAGTCGAATCGGTTCGGGTAACCCCGATCCGCTCCCCTAATTGGTAATACTTCTGATCCGAACCCAGAGAATTGAAGTAGCAGCGGTTATAGCCCATGTTTCCTCAAGACCCGGAGCGGTTATACCCACGTTCTCCCCACATTTGCCACTAATCTGATGCGTTGTTGCCACCATATTCCATCCGAACCCGACAATAATGGGATTGAGGCCACGTGTACCCGACCCGGAGCCACTTCAGAGGCATTTTCCACCTATAAATACACCTCCAAGACTCATTTCAAAGGATCTTTTGACATTTTCAGAACTCAAACTCCTTTACTATCTGAATTTCATCAGCTTATTCAGATTACAATCATCTTTTGAATCATATTGTGAAGGAAATTGAGTGAATCAATGTATTGTATAAGTGAGAATTGAGTGAAAATCGTTGTTGTACTTGCATTCAAGACATCAATTCAAAGAGTAGAAAGTGGACGTAGGCTATTTAACGCCGAACCACTATAAATCGTGTGTTCTCTCCGTTTTTCGATTTCATTTCAGTAGAATCATTACTCGTTTGGGTGTTAGAGCCAATTTTGGATCTAACAAATCCGAAATGTCACGTATTAGAAATTGGATTTCCGTCATGAGTCGAGGCCAGGGATGGCTCCTCACCGCTTCGAGACACTCTAGCGAATGCCTCAGGATCTCCCGCAGAAGACCCTTGGATCTTCAGGGTCGGTCCTCCCTTACGCTTGAGGATTGGTTATTCCTTAATACACGTTTCTCGGTCCTATCGGACCTATCCATCGGCTCCGTAGAGACCGATATAACCGAGGCGCCTCGCATTCCAACAACATAGGTAAAAAAAATATAACAATGTCAGGGCTTGTAAAACGCTGACACCACTCATAGCTAGAAAGAGACGTCGTGCACTCCTTGCAGTCACGATTCCGTTTTTTACTCATACTGAGGTGTGAGGCTCGCGAATTAACACTATACACAAAGCTACGCTGTATTAAAGTCGTGCTTTGATCATCAACCACAAGACTCTACTTTTCAACAAAACCCTTGATCATTTGCATCTCAGCATGCCACATGGTAATTCATGTCATGCGACTGATGTCTACCGATATATAACCTCTGAACTCATACATCTCAGAGAAGGGCGTTAAGCAAGAGAATAAATTCTTCGCCGCCAAACAGATATCACAACACCAAAATGGCCAGTTTGAAACGGTAATAAAATGTTGCTAAAAATTTTAAAAACACTTTCTAGGTGTTGCAGATTAGTATGTTGCAAATTATTGAAACACCTATATTATGTTTCAGATTGATAAACATAAACATTTAGCAGGCGTTTTAGATTAACAAACCGAAACACTTAGCCAGTGTTCCAGATTAACGGATTGAAACACTTAGTAAGTGTTTCAAATTCATAAACTGCAACACCTAGTGAGTGTTTCAAGTTGATAATCTGCAACACTTACTAAGCGTTTCAAATTAATAATATACAACACTCAATAGGTGTTTCAAGATGGTAACCAGCAACACTTAATAAGCATTTCAAGATCACAACTAGCGACACTTACTAAGCATTTCAAACTGATAATTTATCATACACCAGTTTTGTTGCAGATTCAAAATATAAAAATTATTTTAAAATATGCAACTAATATTATCGATAACATAAATAAATTCAATAATTCTTTAAATTAAAAGCCAAAAAATGTAAATTTCATAAGCAAGTTTATCATAAACAAATTACTATAGAACAAAGAGAAACATATCATCAAAAGAACAAAAAGTACAAATACACCGCAACAGATCCAAGTTACATAGCATGTATCAGTTGATAATATAATAACCAAATTTGCTCGTAAACACTTTCTATGTACCTTGATTCATCATATTATCTTTCGAAATCCGTACCTGCAAAAAGAATATTTTGTTATATACTCCCCATATAGTTTTAATCAATAAATTAATTACATGCATACATCAAAAACATAGCCACAAAGTTAATTTCATAATTACATTAAAACCCAATTTCTCTTCAAGTCCTATGAATGATCACAAGCATGTTTATCTTACAATAAAGGCTGAAAAATTAACTTGACATACTAAATATAGATATTAGGCAACCCTATGTAACACCCCACCTCAATTAAGGTCACTCTCAAAAGGAATGTCTTAACTTCGGTGGAGCGTTTTAAGGTACAAGATACTAATAAATTACAAGACAGATAATTAAAGCAGCGGATAATTAAAACAGCGGAAAAGAAACCAACTTCATTCCATAAATACTTTTTCAATACAACATTTCAACAAACAGTTTCAATCTTCCAAATTATTACATCTGCCTTGAAAACATAAACAAGCAATACTGAAAATAAAATGACATAAATCCCCAACATGTCTTTGTCCATACCATAACTCAAAAAAAGAAAGTCCAAACCTTACATATACGGTCTTCAAGCTTTGATTTGATCCGGTCAAGCAGAAGTGTTCCCTCCTTGCGGACCCAGGGGGACGGAAGAAAAGAGGCGAAAGGAAAATGTGTCAGACATAAGTCTGGTAAGCCCAGTTATTTAATAGCATGTAAACAAGTAAAAGACTGTGACATGAATAAACTGAACTTAGAATGATACCACAAGAATAGGGTAGTCCTAAAACAAGATAAGGTAAGACTTAACTAGATTTGGCTATCGCACCCACTTTTACTTCTCTGCACCCACTAAGAACTGGTTTAACTTGCAATGTATGTACATGATAAATTAATCCCATTCATGTATTGATCGGCTCCTACTCGCATTCATGTATTCTCGGTGTCATGCGGCCCCACGTGATTATAAAGTACTTGTGCTGGTTCCATTATAGTGTGTATCAAGTCCTATAATGGCAACCCCTGACACGATTCTAGATGCACAAGGGTACGCCTGGTGCCCAGTGCCTGGTTTTTCCACTTCGGAGCCCGTACACGCCCGCACTCCGTCGGAACCTACACTAACGCACCTATCCGCCGCCCTTTTTGACAGCTTATATTCAGCTCAGTAATCGTGCCCAACCCTGCCTAGTTCAGGATACCTTGATACGTTCATGCGAATTACTGCTGTAACGGGTCCCCGTTACTAGGGTTTTTCTAGTCAACATGTTAAATTGGTTAAGTGTTCTTGACTTGACTTAACCTTTATCAATCTTGCCTAGTTAACATGTTGATTTGGCTAAGTGTTTTCTAAATTACTTAACCCCACAAATCTCGTCTTGTTCACATGTTAAGTTGGTTAAGTGTTTTCTTAATTACTTAACCTCACCATTTCTAGCTTGATTGTTCATGAGCTTTAACTAATTAATTAATTAAAGCACCAACCACTAACATTAGACAGGTGTTGTTGTGGTTACTGGATGTGCCGGTCGGTTCCGGACAGGTTTACACCACAACTCAGTCCAATCTCGAGCTTTTCTGGGCTTAATGCACTAACCACTCACATTAAACAGGTATTGTTGTGGTTACTAGTTGTGCCGGTCGGTTCCGGGCAGGTTTACACCACAACTCAGTCTAACCTCGGGTTAGGCATATTCGTCTTTTCTATATTTACATTTTTATATATGCAAATTTCTACAAGTATTTCATGTCACATGTTTTAATTCAAGACAAATGGTATTTAAATTATACCATTCATGGCCTTAACCAATTACATGGTTTTGGGTCCACCAACATATTTACATGTTTTGATTTAATAATTACCCCCAACGTTACCCCCGTTTGTTCGTTCACATTAATCGCATAAAGACAATGGGCTCGCTAATTGGCCCAATCTATAAACGAGAGATAAAGGGGGAGCATGCATAACATAGATTCAATCAACATATATCATGTAATTTGGCATCAACATCAGTTATAGACTAGCATGTGACATAATCATGACATGTCCAATTCCAAAACATGTATAATTATAACATTAACATATAGGTGTAAACTAGATCTAATAAGGTGAACATGCATAAATTCACTTCACAAACTTGCATATAAATATGGGTCTAGCTTAGGATCTAACATGTAACTTGCATATGACATATATATATATATATATATATATATATATATATATATAGATCGTAACTTGGATCTATCATAAATTATATAACTTGCATTAATCATGTGAACCTAAATGGATCTTGACACGCATACAATCATAAAGTTTGTAACTTGCATATGGACATATGAACATAGGCATGTGGATCGAACATAAAACTTGCAACTTACATATGAACATATGGATCTAACATAAAACTTGCAACTTGCATATGAACATATGGATCTAATCATGTAGCATAAGGATCTAACATAAAACATAGGAATATGTACATGTAGATCTTGACTTGGATCTAATATAAAACTTACAACTTGCATAAAAACATATACATGTAGATCTTTACATGAAACACATAACTTGCATATGATATTGATAGTTTCAAATAGATCCAATACCAAATCCAATAATCTACAATCATTCCAATTCATGATAAAATCATCACAATAAATCGATATGAATTAACATAGTATAATTCTAATTTCACTTTATATCAAATCACGTCTTAGATTTATTTACATCTAAAAGATAACTGCGCTTACAACGAACGAAGGTCTTGATTTCTGGATTCTGAATTCTGGAGTTGAAATGCTCGCCTTTGATGTAGACAATCGATGTTTTGATTTAGTTTGGTTCATCTCTATGTTAGCTTCAAGTGGCGGCTACTCTAGGTTGTCTAATGGCAGCATGACGACTCTAGGTTCAATTTTTAATATGATTTAGGGGTGAGATATTAGGTTGATTTTATAGAAATTAGGTTAAATAGGAGCCGTCAGATCATCTCAGGATAAATCAAGACCATTAAGACAAGATAGAGTTATTAGAACCGCCAACTCAGCCCCTAATGACTCAGCAGTGAGTCATAATTCGTCTTTTCTAAATTCACATATTTTCTGTATATGTCTAATTATATATGTAAATTAATCTTAATTAAATCATGCCATAATTATTCTTTAAATTATGCTCACAATAAATGGTATATCAAATATACCATTTCATAAACCAATCTATGCCAAGAAATTTTCATGTTTTCCCTTGATTTTCGCATTTATAATTAAGTATTCTTTAATTTGTTATTACAACATTAACATAAAATACGAGGTGTTACATTCTCCCCTCCTTTAAGGATTTCGTCCCCGAAATCTTCAAGTCGAGAAGAACGTATATCTTACCATCCAATCGTCCATCTACTCAACCATCAAACACAGGCGTCCATTGTCCTTAAAAGACTTCTAATGCTTCATGATCATATGCATAGTGTGTGTACATGTCCTTACCTAATGCAAAATCAGGCGGTCTACTGATTCAGTCGACCTCCTTAATGCAAATTATGTCAGTGCAATGAGTCCATTATGTATGCAATTTTCCTATCCAAAATTTCTACATGAATGCACGATCATTCATACAAATGCAACGTCCATATGGTAACACATCAAGTTTCAATCCATATACAAATACATATATGCATATGCAATATAAAAGTGACTGAGCCGATCTAATTCCTAACGTGTGTGTATATGCAACCACTACCAACCACTTGCAACCATTTGCAACCATCAACCATAACATGTTTCAATTACATGTTTTCATCCAAATGGGTTTCTACCTAAGGATAAAGGATAGGATCGAGAAGATATACTCAAAAGGATAGGTACAAGCATAAATTTAAGGAAAAAGAGATCAAGGATGTACCCTCAAAAAGAAAAGGGTAGGTTGTGCATATTCCGTCCTCAGTTTCCCAAGTTGCGTCTTCCTCGGCGTCGCTTCATCGAATCTTGACAAGCTTGACTTCACGGTTGCGTCGCTTTTTGACTTCTGTACCCAAAATACGAGTTGGAACTCTCCTTACAGTTGCTTCTCGTTCAACTTCTACTTCCTCTAACATGCTTGGTTCCACCACTTCCGCAGACTCATGTAAGCACTTTCGCAGGTGAGAGACATGAAAGACATTATGAACTCCAGCCAATCTTTCGGGCAGCTGTACTCTATAAGCCATCTTCCCAATCTTCTCAATGAAAGGAAACGGCCCTACAAATCTTGGTGCCAACTTTCCTGCGGATCCGAAGCGAACGACGTTCCTCAAAGCGGATACTTTAAGAAACACCTTGTCTCCAACTTCAAACTCAAGGTCGGTCCTTCTTTTGTCTACATAGGACTTCTGTCTATCTTGGGCAGTCTTCATTCTCCTTCGTATTAAGTCTACTTTCTCTGAAGTTTCTCTGATCATGTCTGGTCCAAGTATGAGCTTATCTGTAGACTCCAACCAACAAGTTGGTGATCGGCATGGTCTTCCATACAAAGCCTCGAAGGGTGCCATGCCTACGGTGGCTTGGTAACTATTGTTGTAAGCGAACTCCACTAAAGGAAGATGATCCTCCCATGTACCTTCAAAGTCAAGAATGCACAGTCTCAAGAGATCTTCTAGTACTATGTTCACCCTTTCCATCTGACCATCGGTTTGTGGGTGATAGGCCGTGCTTAAGCATAACTGTGTGCCCACATCCTCTTGCAAACTCCTCCAGAGCTCGCTTGTAAAGATAGGGTCTCGATCACTCACTATGCTGGAGGGTATCCTATGGAGTCGAACTATCTCTTTAAGATATATGGATGCTAGAGATGAGGCAGTCCTTCCACTTTTGATAGGTATAAAGTGAGCGCTTTTAGTAAGCCTATCCACTATTATCCAAATGTTGGTATTGCCCCTTCTTGACCTAGGCAACCCATCTATAATGTCCATCGAGATGCTATCCCATTTCCACTGTGGGACCTCTAGAGGATGGAGCAGACCACCAGGCTTCTTCTGCTCCGCCTTGACTTGTTGGCATATTAAACACTTAGAAACAAATTCAGCTACGTCTTTCTTCATGTCATTCCAAAAGAAAACTCTTTTGATGTCTTTATACATTTTGTCTCCGCCTGGGTGTATGGTCAGCTTGGAATGGTGTGCCTCTTCTAGAACCGTCTTTACCAAACCCCTTGCTTGTGGGACACATAGTCTTCCAACTCGTCTCAACCAGCCCTTGGCATTAATGGAGTATCTATTAAGGTGACTAGAAGTCTTACCCCTAATTAACTTGTCCATCACATCGGCTAGCTGAGGGTCTTCTCTTTGCGCGGCTCTGATTGAGTCTAATAGAGTTGGTTGCACTTCTAACGTTGCTAGCAAGCCAGGTACAAAGTCAGAGAAGGGTCTAAAGTTAAAGCTTGCTATGAACTCCAAGCTTTGCCTTTCCACAAAGAGAGGGCTTAAAGTCAGCTTCTTTCTACTCAAGACGTCTGCCACTACATTGCCCTTACCAGGCGTATAGGCAATCTCAAAATCATATGAGGCGAGAAATTTCATCCACCCTTGCTGCCTCAAATTAAGATCTTTCTAAGAGAAAAGGTATTTTAATGATTTATGATCAGTAAATAATTCGAACCTTTCTCCTAGCAGATAATGATACCATGATTTAAGGGCGAAAACGATGGCAGCTAGTTCTAAATCATGAGTTGGGTAATTCTTCTCATGAACTTTCAACTGCCTTCCTCCATAGCAAACTACTTTGCCTTTTTGCATTAGGACAGCGCCCAATCTTGTTCTACACGTGTTTGTATATACTGTAAACATCTTGCTTCAATCAGGCAATGTCAGAACTGGGGTTGTTGTCAGGGCCCTTTTTAAACGTTGGAAAACAATGTCGCAATCCAAATCCCAAGCAAAAGCCAAGTTCTTTGTCAATCTTGTCAGCGGAGCTGAGATCTTCGCAAAGTCCTTAATGAACTTTCGATAATAGCCAGTCAGCCCGAGAAAGCTTCAGACTTCGGTTGCATTTCGCGGAATCTTCCAATCTTGCACCACGACTACTTTGCGGGGTCCACGGCTATCCCCTCTTTGGACACCACATGTCCAAGAAACCTTACTTCTTCTCTCCAAAAGTGGCATTTGGAGAATTTTGCTTTCAGCTGATGTGCTCGAAGAGTATCTAACACTTCCTTTAAATGCACAACATGTTCTTCCTTGCTTTTTGAGAAGATTAAGATGTCGTCTACGAAAACCACTACAAATTTATTGAGGAATTCCCGGAACACCCTACTCATCAAGTCTACAAAATAGGCAGGTGCGTTTGTCAAGCAGAAAGGCATGACAAGCCACTCGAAGAAACCATCCGGGGTCCTAAATGCAGTCTTGTCAATGCTATCCTCAGCCACTCTTAGCTGATAAAACCCAGTAGCCAGATCTAGTTGGGAGAAAACGGACGCACCTACGAGTTGATCAAACAGATCGTCAATTCTTGGGAGGGGGTGCTTATTCTTCTTAGTCAGCTTGTTCAACTCCCTATAATCTACGCATAGGTGGAGTGAACCATCAGCTTTGGTCGCGAATATTACTGGAGCACCCCATTCAGAAATACTCCGTCTTATGAACCCCTTTTCAAGCAGCTCTTTAATTTTCTTGCTGAGCTCCTTTCTCTCCCTTGGGGTCATGTGCCTAACGAGTAAAGCAACGGGCGTTGCATTATCAACAAGGTATATGCGGAAGTCTATCTCCCGCTTCGGACGTAAGTCATTCACCTCTTCAAACACATCTGAGTATTCACGCACTGCTCTAACGGACTGCAAATTCTCAACAGACGCATCAAGTGATTCAAGATAACTAAGCATGACAGAGTTCATGGGATTACAAGAGATTTCGAGAGTGTTACCGAGGCAAGTCATGAGTCTAATCACTCTCTATTCACAATCAAGGATGACACCATTACTGGATAGCCAGTCCATGCCTAAAATCAACCCATAGCCGTGAAGCCCAAAACAAAAGCATTACATTTAAACCCAACACTTAGAATAGAGATTTCCAAATCCAAACAAACCATTGACAAATAAACAGAGTCCCCAATTGGATTTGAAACAACCAAGGGATCCTCTACTATATGGGTGTCTAGGTGCGGAGATTCAACTAAACCAGTAGATATAAAAGAGTGTGATGCGCCAGAATCAAAGACAGTATGAACAGGATTATCAAACAGATAAACTAAACTCTCAACAGAAATATGACTATCTCGTTCCTGCAGAGGTGCTACGAAAGCATGAACCTGCCCTCCAGAAGAAGCTCCAGTTCTCTGTCCCTGCCCTTGCCTTTTGGGGCAGTCCTTAGCCAAGTGTCATGTTTCTCCGCAATGGAAACAAGCGCCCAACTTCCTCTTTTTCTTTCTGCGGTCCCTAGCCAAATGTCCAGGTATGCCACAGTAATTGCACTTCAGCTTCTTACGGGATTTATTATTCTTCCCGCCTTTCTTGGGGTCCGCTTTCTTGTTTTGAGATCCCTCTCCTTTCTTATTTTGAGGCTCTTCCTTCTTCACCTCCTTCTTTCCATCTTTGTTCTCCTCTTACAACAGAGCCATGTCCACCATCCTTTCATAAGTTGCTCCCATGGGTATATGGGACATTGCCAAGCCTTGCAGTGGCTCATTCAGTCCTTTGGCAAAACGGAGAGCCTTCTTGTGTGGAGTATTGACTAACTCCAGTCCAAATCTGGCAAGCTAATTGAATTTATTGACATATTCTTTGACTGGTAGGTTGCCCTGCTTAAGTGATAGGAACTTCTCCATTTGCAGATTTTGCTCAGTTTGTGAGAGGAACTTTATTTCAAATCTCGCCTTGAAGTCCTCCCTAGTCTCTATCGGTCTTTCAGCATTAATGACCTCCCACCAGAAGGAGACCTCATCTTTGAGCAACCACACCACCAACTATAGTTTCTGCCTCTCATCTATTTCAAAGATAACGAATAACTCTTCAGTTTCTTTGAGTCAGTTTCTGGTTTCTACGAAAGATTCACTACCCTTGAAGTCTTTTCCACCCATGGATCTAAAATCTCTACAGATCCTTGAGAAAGCATTTCCTCTCGAAGGAGGAGGAGGAGGAGCAGCAGCTGGGGGAGGCGGAGGAACGCCTGCTGGGCCTGCTTCATTGGCCTTAGCTTCAAGGTACCTTCTAAACCAACCTGGCACCGGCACGCCCTCAATTAGGTTAAAGTCCCCAGACATGCTGAAACAAAAGGAAAGATTCAAAACGAGGGATAGAAAGATATTGCATATGGCTTTAGGGATTATGCCTTTCTTTTTAAATTTAAAACAACACTTTTCTTGAAAATGCTTCATTATGACTTCTTTTTGAAAAATAGTTTCAAAAATTTTATCCAATCTGGTAACCTTTAGCTCTGATACCAAGTGTAACACCCCACCTCCGTTAAGGTCACTCTCAAAGGGAATGCCTTAACTTCGGTGGAGCGTTTTAAGGTACAAGATACTAATAAATTACAAGACAGATAATTAAAGCAGCGGATAATTAAAACAGCGGAAAAGAAACCAACTTCATTCCATAAATACTTTTTCAATACAACATTTCAACAAACAGTTTCCAAATTATTACATCTGTCTTGAAAACATAAAGAAGCAATGCTGAAAATAAAATGACATAAATCCCCAACATGTCTTTGACCATAGCCATAGCTCAAAAAAAAAGTCCAAGCCTTACATCAACGGTCTTCAAGCTTTGATTTTATCCGGTCAAGCAGAAGTGTTCCCTCCCTGCGGACCGGAGGGTGGGGGAGGGGGGGACGGAAGAAAAGAGGCGAAAGGAAAATGAGTCAGACATAAGTCTGGTAAGCCCAGTTATTTAATAGCATGTAAACAAGTAAAAGACTGTGACATGAATAAACTGAACTTAGAATGATACCACAAGGATAGGGTAGTCCTAAAACAAGATAAGGTAAGACTTAACTAGATTTGGCTATCGCACTCACTTTTATTTCTCTGCATCCACTAAGAACTTGTTTAACTAGCAATGTATGTTCATGATAAATTGATCTCATTCATGTATTGATCGGCTCCTACTCGCATTCATGTATTATCGGTGTCATGCGGCCCCACGTGATTATAAAGTACTTGTGTTGGTTCCATTATAGGGTGTATCAAGTCCTATAGTGGCAACCCCTGGCACGATTCTAGATGCACAAGTGTACGCCTGGTGCCCAGTGCCTGGTTTTTCCACTCCGGAGCTCGTGCACACCCGTACTCCGTCGGAACCTACACTAACGCACCTAACCGCCGCCCTTTTTGACAGCTTATATTCAGCCCAGTAATCGTGCCCCACCCTGCCTAGTTCAGGATACCTTGATACGTTCATGCGAATTATTGTTGAAACGGGTCTTCGTTACTAGGGTTTTTCTAGTCAACATGTTAAATTGGTTAAGTGTTCTTGACTTGACTTAACCTTTATCAATATTGCCTAGTTAACATGTTGATTTGGCTAAGTGTTTTCTAAATTACTTAACCCCACCAATCTCGTCTTGTTCACATGTTAAGTTGGTTAAGTGTTTTCTTAATTACTTAACCTCACCATTTCTAGCTTGATTGTTCATGAGCTTTAACTAATTAATTAATTAAAGCACCAACCACTCATATTAGACAGGTATTGTTGTGGTTACTGGATGTGCCGGTCGATTCCGGGCAGGTTTACACCATAACTCGGTCTAACCCCGGGCTTTTCTGGGCTTGATGCACTAACCTCTCACATTAGACAGGTATTGTTGTGGTTACTGGATGTGCCGGTCGGTTCCGGACAGATTTACACCACAACTCAGTCTAACCTCGGATTAGGCATATTCATCTTTTCTATATTTACATTTTTATATATGCAAATTTCTACAAGTATTTCATGTCACATGTTTTAATTCAAGACTAATGGTATATAAATTATACCATTCATGGCCTTAACCAATTACATGGTTTTAGGCCCACCTACATATTTACATGTTTTGATTTAATAATTACCTCCAACGTTACCCCGTTTGTTCGTTCACATTAATCACATAAAGACATTGGGCCCGCTAATTGGCCCAATCTATAAACGAGAACATGCATAACATAGGTTCAATCAACATATATCATGTAATTTGGCATCAACATCAGTTATAGACTAGCATGTGACATAATCATGACATGTCCACTTCCAAAACATGTATAATTATAACATTAACATATAGGTGTAAACTAGATCTAATAAGGTGAACTTGCATAAATTCACTTCACAAACTTGCATATAAATATGGGTCCAGTTTAGGATCTAACATGTAATTTGCATATGACACACACACACACACACACACACACATATATATATATATATATATATATATATATATATATATATATATAATTAGATCGTAACTTGGATCTATCATAAATTATATAACTTGCATTAATCATGTGAACCTAAATGGATCTTGACATGGATCCAATCATAAAGTTTGTAACTTGCATATGGACATATGAACATAGGCATGTGGATCGAACATAAAACTTGCAACTTACATATGAACATATGGATCTAACATAAAACTTGCAACTTGCATATGAACATATGGATCTAACATAAAACTTGCAACTTGCATATGAACATATGGATCTAATCATGTAGCATAAGGATCTAACATAAAACATAGGAATATGTACATGTAGATCTTGACTTGGATCTAATATAAAACTTACAACTTGCATAAAAACATATACATGTAGATCTTTACATGAAACACATAACTTGCATATGATATTGATAGTTTCAAATAGATCCAATACCAAATCCAATAATCTACAATCATTCCAATTCATGATAAAATCATCACAATAAATCGATATGAATTAACATGGTATAATTCTAATTTCACTTTATATTAAATCACGTCTTAGATTTATTTACGTCTAAAAGATAACTGCGCTTACAACGAACGAAGGTCTTGATTTCTGAATTCTGAATTCTGGAGTTGAAATGCTCGCCTTTGATGTAGACAATCGTTGTTTTGATTTAGTTTTGTTCGTCTCTATGTTAGCTTCAAGTGGTAGCTACTCTAGGTTGTCTAATGGCAGCATGACGACTCTAGGTTCTATTTTTAATATGATTTAGGGGTGAGGTATTATGTTGCTTTTATAGAAATTAGATTGAATAGGAGCCATCAGATCATCTCAAAATAAATCAAGACCATTAAGACAAGATAGAGTTATTAGAACCACCAACTCAGCCCCTAATGACTCAGCAGTGAGTCATAATTCGTCTTTTCTAAATTCACATATTTTCTATATATGTCTAATTATATATGTAAATTAATCTTAATTAAATCATGCCATAATTATTCTTTTAATTATGCTCACAATAAATGGTATACCAAATATACCATTTCATAAACCAATCTATACCAAGAAATTTTCATGTTTTCCCTTGATTCTCGCATTTACAATTAAGTATTCTTTAATTTGTTATTACGACATTAACAGAAAATACGGGGTGTTACACCCTACCTCGAGTAGCAATGGTAGACGAAGAAAAAATTAAATCCTCCAAAACAAAGAATAAAGCACTAGAGTGTTGAAATCCTCAAGCTTCAAGAATGGTGATGCAAGTGCTAGTATTGTATTAGCTCTATCTTTAACGGAACACCGGTTGTTGTAAAGTTCAATTAAATCCTCTGGTTTTAATTTACTATTTGCTATGTTTAATTTACACGTTCCAGGCTTGATGTGAAGTGAACAACTGAAAAATCCCTTTAAAAAAATTACGTTTGTATCCACTATACCTGATGTGAAACTGACCAATTGAAAAACCACTTACAAAAATTACCATTTGTATCCCATAACATAGAAGATATTTGGACTTTGGACAAAGAAAGATGCTTTTAGATGCAGATTTAAATACAACCCTGCCTACATTTGAATAAACATATCTAAACTAGTACAGATTTGTATTACCAATTTTTTTCCAATGTTAAAATAGACTGTTGATTGCAAATTTACGTGGATAACATCATCATTATCATAACGTAAACTCCATTTTTCAATTAAAACTGAAACTTTTTAATGATAAACTGCAATCCATATTTTTCAATTTTGGATTATTATCATTAGTTGAAGTTACCAAGTTTCTAAAAGCTTCTTTTGGGTATAATATTCTCTACATCTAATTTTTTTACCAGCTAAAAAATATGGCATATGTTCGCAGTTATTTAAGGAAGAACACACTCGAAACAAACACACAAACATATTGGAACTATATCGAGCTAAAGCAGGGTACGATCTCTACTCCTGCCTCAGCATGAATACCCATATCAAAAATAAAAGAGACTAAACCATTTAAATATAAAAAAAAAAAAAAAATTGAGGTATACTGAACAAAGGCCTTTAAATTTGATCACGATAATTATAAATTTATAATAAATTAGACATCTTATAATAATAATACATTTTTCAAAGTTCAAAGATAACACATCCAAAACTAAATTACAATACAATTTTATAATAATATAAAGGTTTGGGTTTTTCAACTGGGATTGGTATATCATAAACAAAACTAAATTTGGATATTAGAACAACCGGTTTTTCAACTGGTAAATTAAGGTACACAAATATGCAGATCAAATAGAATAGTTCAGTTAAACTGAATTTGAGTAAAGTTGGTATCTGTACTGCTACTGCAGCATCAAATATCAAGATAGTATTAATATTGTTTCAGTTATATATAAATACAGTATCTGTTCTTATTTATATGTGTGCTATCTCCTTGATAGTTAGAAAAGTTAAAACAAACACTGCAAAATAATCATGTTTTGTTTTACAGTTAAATGTCTATTGGTAAGAATCTAGAAGAAGCTAACCGCTATTAAATATACAATATATATCTTTCAAATAATAGGAGATTGTACCTTGTCACTGTTCGATATATTCTGTACATAATCATTCAATTGCTCTGTTGAAATATTCTCCCTACCCTTCTTAAATGTTTCCTCCTATAGGAATCTCTTTTGCTGAATGCATATTTTACCATTTTGCTATAAACCAATATGCAACCAGGTACTTGATGTGAAAACCTAAGCACAACAAACATAAGATTGTTGAAAAAAAGCAAGATGCATTCTTTAGCAAATTTCATGGTTAAAAAAGGCATCGCTATCATTGTTCAACATCAAAAGCAGCTAGCTTATTTCCGCAAACAAATATAACAACTTCTTCGTGTCAATTTGGAAGTAAAATATTCATATACATACTCCTTATCTCCTGAACAAATTGCTCAGATCATATTCCAATTTGGTGTAAGTAAAATTTATCCCCTTTCATCTTGTTTCCAATGCACCAATTTGCATACATCTTTTTTCCCCTTTCAACATATGATGTAAAAGTTAAAGGATAGACATCTATACATGTTTTTGTGAGAGTACCTACAGAGGACGGTTAAGTCCTATATGCTTTTTCAATTTGAAGCTAATAATTTAGAGTTTTTCCCTTAGAATGTAAAGCATTTTGATTGGAGGATTTCACAGGCATCTGGCGAGCCAATGGTTTTGGTCCAAGCTGATTCTATCCTACCTAAGACCGTGAATTGGTAAGGATTCATGGTTCATCGTGACACAATGGGTGACAGCTAACAAGACATAATAGGTCGTCAAGTTAAGTGTATGACATCAATATTATTTGTTACTCTTATGGCCTAAGCATCAACATATGGAGCAATAAATGTCACAACTTCCATAATTGCACAAAAAATCCCGTTCACACGAACAAATTCAGTGGGTTAAGCCCATCCCTATCGCGGTTACCTGCATTATCTCTTAATCATTGTTGTGATAAAACTGTCCCTGAAGGCTAAAATCTACTTCCACGAATTGTTGAAAGTACCTTTACATTTGCCCAAACAGACAGGAAAAGCATCAATCCCCCATGTCAATCCTTCACAGACCAAAAATTTACTAAACCACCGTCATGATTGAACCACTCTCATATCATATAGTCTGCTGCTACAAGATTATAAATCCATATAAACTAGTTAGAGAAATATAAAAACTTGTTCTTGAAATTTACAATTAGCAGCACTTGCATTGCATCTGCCTTATAAACTAGTTAGAGAAATATATAGAACTTTTACTGTTACAAAGTGAAATACCTATCTAACATAAACAAACAAATAAAGCGTCATTCATTTTATCTAACATAAAAGATTTATAATAAAGTCATTACACCTACAATCCTAAAATACCTTAGATATTTTCTTCATCAACATTTAGAGCATCTGGATCCATTCCCTGTGTATAAACGTATATGTTTGCACTTAATTGAGTTTACTGTTAATAAATAAATAGTAACATAGAGATTTCTGAAATATTAAGGTGATGATGGTAAGTCGACTGTGTTAGTAACGAACATTCATCTGCTTCATTAAGCATTCTAAACCTTTTTGTTTTGCAGCTTCATTCTGTGGTTATTGCTGAAATTCCTCAAAAGGAAATATAAGAGTGCTATATTGCAGCCGAGAACACGACCTCCATCCAAAATCTAAATTGATATGACAGCCTGTTGACATAAATGCAATGTAATCAATCTGCATTTTTTTTAAACTATTCCTAAATTTAAGGCATCTAGCAATGCAATCTCTAGTTGAATAGTTGGTTACCCAATAATCAAGCAGGGCCTTAAGTAACACACTCGTGTTGCCCTCATTCTGCATAGTAATTAGAAATATAGAGCAAAAACAGATGGCCAAAGAAGAGAGAAATGTATTGGACCTTAATGCAGCTTGATAATGCGATGAAGCCTCAGATGGCACATTGGTAGCTGCAAAAACTTGAGCAAGTTTTATGTGGAGAGAATCAACAGCCCAGTCTTTAAGATACCTCCCAACTAGAGAAACTGCTTCTTTATTCCATCCCTCCACATTCCACATCATGTAGCTCAGCTAAAGCCAAAGCAGCTCCAAGATAACCAGGTTCTAGACGAAGGGCAGATTCATAAAACTTTCTTGCCTGTGTGATGTATACAAATACTCTTAAGTTTGCGACACAGAAACAAAATTTCAACTATCACGATAATACACTCACCTTTAATTACTACGTGCAAGGATTCACTAGTATGTATTCACAAGTAGAATAGATACAGGACTAAGATGTATTCACTAGTAGAGATGCTATTCCATTAGTGCCATTGACTGAGAAACCGAACTGAACTGATTGCTTGGACCATCCAATTTCCTATGCTATCTGTGAAACCGTATACTTTTATTTTATGTATACATTATGACCTAACCTGAAGTAGGATATGCAAGTGGAAAAATAAATCTTGAACGCTCGTGAGGCATATGGGTTGCTATGTCTTCACTTTTTTCGTTCTTCTCTCATTACCTCTTGCTCTCTAAAATAAAATAGAAACATTATGTTTACATTTTTTCGTTGTTCTCTCGTCTCTCTTGTTGCTCTCTAAAATAAAACAGAAAAGACAGATAAGTCAAGTTCATCCCTGCACAAATGAGGCAACAATTGGATCTTATTAGATTAGTTGAAATAGGTAAACCCAAAAAAGATCATATGTTGAAACCATGACTTAGTATAAACTTTACGATATTATATGCATTTAAATCTACCTGACAACCAACTGCTTGAGGAGTTGTATGTTCGACATGCTTTAGGCTATCATGGAGCGTACATTTGGCTTTCTCGAATTTTGGGACAATGGAATCTCCTGTTATTGCCTGTTAATGAATAAATAAGTGTTCATAATGATAACAAACATCTAAATCTTCATCCAATATATTTTTCTTCTTATCTGAGAAAATGATCAAATTCCAGAGAGTTTGGTGTCAGGTGTTCATGGGCCATATAAAAGGCAGATATTATATGAGGTATCAGCATACAAAAAAATTGCATGGTTTCAGAAAGGAGTGAAATAGTACCATTCCGATCTTGATTGAATCACATTTTAGTTGAGCATGCAAGCTAAAACAACGTGCATTAACCCATGAATATGATCACAAGGTTTTTCCATTCAAGTATGTCAATAGCTGGCATATGACCGAGGGATATGAGGATCAAGTCATATCAACTCTCAGAGATTCATCGTGGGTACCGCTATTGAAAAACTAAGGACAAAACATAAAAGAGAAAACAAAATCTAGATGCCTTGAATAGAACAAGACAATCGTGAAATTGCCATCACTAATGTAATAAATTATAATGAGATTGATCGAAATACCATCTTTGAAAAACAGTTCGCTAATATAAGAATATATGAAATTAGAAAAACATAGAATATGCAGATGATATGAATTTAATTACCAGGAAAATCAGATGTGATTGCCTAGTATGATATAGTGATTATCAATGAATGCTCGATCATGAATCACGAACTGGTCAGGTATCCGTAAGTCTTTCTTCTGCTTCAAATTAAAGTTGCAATTTTGATCCAATATCGAGGCTATGCATTCAATTCAATACATCACTGTACACTTAAAAATCAAGTAGAGAAACAAGAATTATTTATAATTGACATTCTATGCAGCAATTAATTATCCTTTTGGGTGACCACAAACCGTTCCATTTTTGTCAGCTGAAAAATCAGTATAATGTCATTTGTGTCGACAGACCGGGCTACGTCATCTCTGCAGCACATCTGGTTATTTCTGTTGCAACCTACAACATTAGGGATAAAAACAAAGATGTCATAGTTATTCACACTACCATAATGGAAGAGGCAGAAACAGGTTAGGACATTATCCATTTTTTTTAATGGAATAAATAATATATGCCAAAGCAGTGTAAAATAATCGGGAGATGTCAAGTTTCAACTTCTTTACCTTAGCATGGTAAATGAGTGCTAGTCAAATGAGCTATAGCCCCATCTCTGTGGATAAGCACAAGAGTACACAGGCAATCCCAACTATAAGCGTAAAACATTAAAAACGATGCCAGTACAAACACCAAACATGCTTGAAAGAAGGCTCAAGTAATCCCTAATATAAGCAACAAATCAGCAAACTTACTTGAGAGAAAGTACTTTTAGAGAGGGATGCTTTAAAAAATACATATTAAGTCAGCTTTTAACAGAACGTATTAAGAGAAGGCTCTAGTAATAAGCAATGTTTTTGAAAAAACGTAATTTACAGAGTAAATACGAGATTAGGAAATTTTAATATAGTATGTGCAGTTACGTAATTTTTAATACAGTATGTTGATGATTTGTACTGTAGTTTACAGAGTAAATACGAGATTAGGAATTTTTAATTTATGCTGCACACACTATTAGCCACCTGAAAAACAATCCCTAAGTACTATTTTTACAACATCATAATTTGGTACACGTGAATTGAAAATCAGTATTAGAAAATGTCAGGATAGTAGTACTGAGTCTTTAATGCATATCAATTCATCTTTATATTGTTCAACGAAATTGCGACAAGTTCAGCTGAAACCCTAACATTGAAAATGAATTTGAACAGCACAAAAAGTGAACTTCGACAGGTTAACTGGCCTTCAACAACAATAAATATGAAACCAGTTTGTTATTAACCTCAACCGATCTTAAAATCAATCTAGAAACTTCACGGCTATCTAAAAGAAATATCACTCAAATCTATAAAACCAGTTTTAAAAATTTTACCCATTATTCATCGATCTGACTTCGTGATGTTCTCACATCCGATTCATCGTGGAAGATCGGTTTTGAGAAATATGAGATCCAACTTGTAGATACATATGTTAAGTTCAGTAACACCAGATCCACAATTCGCTGATGACTTGATTCTTCCTAGATCAGATATACATCGAACTGATCAGATCTACCCTTTATAAGCTCAGCTTCAAAAATATAGTTCTGTTAAGGGAATTAAGGGGAAAGAACCTATTGCACTAATTTTCATTTATTGTATTATGATTGGGAATTTTGTTCACTTACATATTATTAAAAATTCCTTCACCTGAATATCTTCTTGGATCATCAACGATGGCCATGAAAGCCTTTCCTTGAAGTAACGCCAATTCCTGCTTTCCATATTCTTCTAGATTCACATTGTGAGCTCTACAACCTGTGTGCCATTTGAACGTCACACGCTCTTAAACCTAATCTGCGCATTCTTTGTTCCATTGTTTCTTATGTTAACACAAATTTAGTCATAGTCGCTACTTTCCATTCACCTAAAATTGTTTCCTAAACTGGATATAATCGACGCCCTTTTGTACGAGTTAATTAGAAGCAGTAAAATTCAGCGAAGTACCAAAATCAAAATCAAAATCAAAATCAAAATCAGTATTAGTAATTTTTTTGAGTTAACCATTTTCAGCTAAGTTACCCATGTTTACAGGGTCTCATTCAGAAAAAAATAGAATTAAACAACGCACTAAAAATAAAAATGACTTTGTAATATACAAAGATGCAACACCTAAAGAATTTAGAGAAGATCCGCGAGGAAAGACCAACAAAATAAACCTCATTTTAGAGAAAAAGAAGCTCCATAATTGAAAAAGAATATTTAGGAGCAGGCGAAAAAATTAGCGGAGAGCTCAAAATTAGATCAGACGGGAGAGAATATAATTGGGTGAGATGTGGCCTGAGTTTTATATTTGGGAACGGTTGTTTTGATTTGTGTTAGATAGGGTTGTGCACGGTAATCACATAACAACTAAGTTGCATTTATTTATTTAAATAATAATTGAAATAATGTAAGAAACCATTAGTAAGGAAACGAAACACTAGAAAACTGTTGTTGGCATAAAAACACATAACAATCGTTTCAAAATAAAAATATCATGTGTTTCTAATTTACATATTTGGTGTAGTGTATATATTTAATAGAAATCAATCAGCATAGAATAAAATCCGATGTCAGACACACAATCTATTTACAAGTTTGTTCTGGATCTAAACGAAACCGGAGGCATCTTATTCCTCGTCCTATATGTCCAATATAGGAGAAAGACCCTCGCATATCCGTCGATCTCCAAGTACGTCTGGACGATCACCACTTATTACCTCGTCTTGGGTGTACAGCCCAATCAAGACATCGGTAATCATCCAAACGATGTGAAGACCTCCGGTCTTCAACCACCGTTTTCATCGTCGACTTATCGTCGAATCGGTTATTCAGAATGGGTATAAACCCGGTCTTTCTGAATAACTCGCGTATATAATAAACAAGAGCTATAAAAACACAACATACGCCTCATTCCAATTCTATATATTCTTTTATTTAAATATTCACATCTTTAGGGATTTGTTCCTATTAATTTTATCAAAGATAAAATCTTTAAAATTTATTCTTTAATCTTCCTTTGGATATCATTCAAACCATATTAAGGTTTTCCAAACTAGTCGGGATTAACGCACCTTACTGAAGTAACCATTTATTTAATTTCTCAATCCCAACTTATTCATCCCATGGCCCAAAACTGGTATTACCCCATAACTAACGACACGGTGTTATCGGTAAATTTTATTACCATTTCACGTTCAAATCTAATTAAAGATTTAACTATCGCTAGTAACAAAACTGGTGATACTCCATTCTCGATTATTACCCAAATTTGATAATTCAAATTATCAATTCGCATTTCAATCTAATTAAAGATTCATTAAAACTCCACTTAGTTTTAATCTTCCCAAAAATCAATGTTAATGATTATTTAACTTTGGAAATACAAACATGTCACATCAAAAATGTACACCGTACTATTGATTTCTGCCGATATATAACCTCTAAGCTCGTACGCCTCTGAGAAGGGTGTTAAGCAAGAGAATAAATTCTCCGCCACCAAATAGATATATATTTAGCAAAGATCAACCATACAGTTCGAAATACAATGACAGACATGTAATCCTGCTTTTAACTGGGTTAAAGAACTAATGTCATTTAAAACACAATTCACGATAAACCAAAATCACATTTCATTAATTATGGAATCTTCACGGAAAAACAAATCAATTTATAATCGATATCAATTTCCGTATCCATCTAATAATATAAATGAATAACGGCAAAACCTTTTAAATTCCATATGTATTAACAATCCTCCTCCATAGAAGTTCACTTCGATTATTATCAATCGAATTCCATTCAATTCCAATTTAATATATTAAATTGGAAAACGTTACCTTTGGAAAATTCCCGTTAAATCTTAATAAAAAGATTTATAATTCCAAATCACATTTCACTGTAAGTCGGGTTAAAGAACGAATGTCGTTAAAAAAACACAGTTTACAAAAAACCCAATTCACATTCCATTTTCAGTTCCATCTAAATGTTAAGTAGTTGGTAATTCTTCTTCAAATCTTAATTAAAAGATTTATTCTCTTCAAACGGGGTTCAAGAACAGTGTTATTTAAGACATCATTCACGACAAACCCAAAATCACATTCCATTGTTAATCGGGTTAAAGAACAAGTGTTATTTAAAACGTCGTTCAAGATAAACCCACAAATCAATTCCAATTCAATTCCAGTTAAATATTAATTATTTGATATACTTCGTTAAATCTAAATAAAAAGATTTAATCTTTTCTCAACTAGTTTTAAGAACAGTGTTAATGAAGACACCATTCGCGACAAACCCAAATCCCATTTGATATGAAATACAAGGCTCTGAATAGAAAATATATCGGCTTATATTCAATATCAAATTCTGAAATCAACAAATATCGTATTGTAATAACGATATATATATATATATCTTCCAAATTCCTCCACAATATCCGTAAAATCACGGAATCTAATATTGAAATATTCCGAAGATAATTTCGATTCAAATCCATTTCAATTCATATATTGGAAATTCCGGTTATTTTTAAAACCATTTCAAATCCAATTTATTTATTTCAAAAATATTGGATTTGTTACTCTAGTTCATAACTAGTTCATTTCGATAAAAATATATTTTTATCTTTTCAAATATGGAATTTTTAGCCCAATTATTTCCAAATCATTTATTATAATTTTACACAAATTATTGATATTTTTAATAATTTTATCAAGGCTCGTACAGTCGATTTCCATAAACGGTCATCGAACTGAACTTACATCGACCTTTTTCAAATTTGATTTGGACATGGTTCCAAATCCAACCGTTAGATTTCAAATCTCTCATATTCGTTAGAAAGCTCTTTTCGGTATGAACCCAATGGTTCCTGTTTTAGGAGAATCCGACGGTCGGATCTCCCGTAATGTCCATTCGAAGTCAATGGTCGAAATTCGCGAACTACCGCAGCGCGGCGTGTTCTATTCAGGCCATTATATATATAATATATATATTATATATATTTCATCGATTTCCATTCAAAACATATTTTATAAATTGTTTTCAAAATGATTTCAACTTCATATTCAATTTCAAATCAAAATTGAATATTCCATATCATCGATATATAAATGATAATATTTTCAAAATATCAGATTTTCAAGTCAATTCCTTTTCGATATTCATTAAAAAATGAACAAAATCGTTATAAATATCGTTCACGTCAAAATGACGTTAATCTAATCAATACGGCTTTATATATTTAAATATATTCGTGTTCATCCCAAATCGGACATCAAAATCAGATTTTGATCTTTTACTGAATATTATTTTAAAATAATCGTTATTTTAAAATATTCATTCTTTCTGAAATGGAATGAGACACAATCAATTACCATATAGTGTGATTTATATGGATTTCATATACACATGTATACAACAACAATCAAACACAGTCAACCATCATCCAAAGTGCATTCTACACTGCATAAGCATCAAATATTAATATTTAACGCTTTTAACAGTCTGTCAACCAATCGATTGGCATACAACTAAATATTGGGATTAGCGTATGTCCAATATCATCCCAATAACCATGTGGGGTTTTGTAACAACAAACACAAATTTATTCGTGTAGTTGAGCGAAGTGTAAAATTTATCGTCCCAATCAATATCAATCAAATGTGTGTACATAAACAAATCGTCCGATTTGTTTATGAATATTTATTTTATTCATATATGTACGTTAAGAATTATATTTTTAACTATAAAATATTTTATTCCATTCCACATCACACAATCAATTTGCACAACACAGTCAAACAAACAAACAAGTCGTCCATGGTCTGTGGACGATGGGTGTCGCGTGCTACTAAGCACCGTCTGCATCCTAGTATATATTTTAACTAGAAATAAAATTAAAGTGAGGAGTTCTCACCTTTGGGATCCACTCCGCCATTCTTTAGCAGACGATGGTTTGGATTCTGTTCTAAATTCCACCGCAATCTTCTTCACGTTGTTCATAGTAAAAATCACATTTTTATTTCAATTCTAAAAATTATATTTTTACTTCAAAACCATATGTGTAAAAATCACATCTTTAACACGATGTTTACATTATAAAGATAATATTTTTATTTCGATGTTCATACAATAAAAATTATATTTTTATTCACTCTATAATATAAAAATCATATTTTTATTATCTCTATAATATAAAAATCATATTTTAATTCGCTACTCATATAAAAATAATATTCTTATATCCTCTATTACATAAACAAAATCGTATCTTTTTATATAAAAAAAATCATGCCTTTTTATATAAACAAAACCTTTTTGTTTTCAGAAATAAAATCTTTTAACTTTTAAAATCATGTCTTTTTATTTTCAAAAATCAAATCTTTTGTTAAATAAAATCAAATCTTTTGTTAATGTTTACACTATAAAAATCACATTTTTATTTTCAAAACAATTTCATTTTCAAAATCATATTTTTATGACGCTATACGTATAGAAAAGATTATATTTTTATTTTGCTGCATGTATATAAAACATTATATTTTTATTTCGCTATTTACATAATAAAAATCGTATTTTTTATTATGCTACTCTATATAATAAAAATAGTATTTTTATAACGCTTCTCATATGATAAAAATCATATTGTTATTATACTTTTCATATAAAAATCACATTTTTAAATCAATACTGTTCATAAAAAAAACTCATCTTCATGTATATAAAAATCGAATCTTTACACATAAAAAAATTCATATCTTTGTTAAATTAAAAATCATATCTTTGTTCTAATCATAAGGATCATATTTCTCTAATCATAAAGATCATATTTTTATAATCCAAAAATAAAAATCGGAAAACTTACATTGATTTTAAGGTTGTAGAAGAAGGAGGAGAGAAGAGGGAGGCTAGAGCTCGCAGGTCAGGGGGAAGGCGTCGCGGTTGCGTAGGCGGTCCAGGGGGAGTGGCACAGGGGGTTGGGTGGCGCGGGATTGTGTTGATTGGGGTTTCAGGCTTCGGGATCTCGAATTGGGGTGGAGAGAAGTAGGGGGTGGCGCTGGAAGGGATGGTCGGAGGGTAGATCGGAGGTGATGGGCGCGAACGGCGGCGGCGGGCGGAAGGCTGAGGCGATGGGATTGAGGGGCTGAGCAACGCGGTTTTTGTTTTTCTCTTTTTTTTTTCGTTCTGAAGCGTGAACCGGGGAGAGAGAGTGATGAGGGAAAGGGGTTATATATATATATATATTATTACTTTATATTTCCAAAAGCAAACTTTTTATTTCGAACTCGAAATCGAACCCACTGACTATCGTACCTAGCTAATTACCCTCATTCCGAACACAATGGGATATGTATCGTAAGCCTGTTCGGCTGTTTCGATTTGTTTTCGCTAAAATCAAAATATAAATCTATATATTGAATTTGAACGCACCTTTCAATTTACCGGGGCCACATACGGGCCCCAAAAATTCCATAAAAATAAATCTGGCTATGTTTAGACAATACAATCCTAACAAAACTAATTTCATCGAATTTGGAGGCCGTTTTAAAAATGGTCATTTTCTGGTCGATCCAAATTAACTAAAATTGACAAATCACGTTTTCTTTTGCCACGCTCACATATTGATTCCAAAAATTATGAATTTTTGAATCTAGCAATAAACATCTCGGATCCAACAAAAGTGGTTTCATCGAAAACGGAGGTCGTTTGCAAAATGGTTATTTTTAATGGCTATATTTTCCATAACGACTATTCTGAATTTTCAACTAGGCATAACTTTTTATTCCCGCTATGAAATTTTTATTTTTCAGATTCATTTGAAAGATATTTTCAAATAGATTCTAATCTTTTTGGTTTTACTAAAATCCAGTTTATTTTGAATCCAGTACATTCATTTGAAATTTGAAATCGAATTTTCGAACTACCGCACCAATTCAAATTCCTTTTATAATTAAAAAATATATTTATAATCTAACAACGATTCAAATAAATATATACATTCTAATTCTATTCAAAATAAATTTCTCGTCGTTATTATTTAAAATAAATCATTTTAAATATCCAAAATTCATTAAAATTGCCAACATAAGAATTTTAAATTAGTTCTGATTTTCCGGGTTGTTACATGAACGCACCTCCGCTATTGAGAGGCGACCTTCACAGGCGACATGAAGGATTTTAGTTGTTGAGTTGTTCCATAGGGTAACATATATCCCCTTGGTCGGATGCGCTTAACTGTAGTAAGCGATCGCAACAGGACAAAGAAGTTCTTTTACCTCAACTACAGTGAGGTGCCCCTTGTAAGAAATTTGCAGGATTTGCATCATTCCACAGTGCGAACACCGGTCCCCTTGTCTAGATACTCAACTGTGGTGAGTGATCGCAACAGGACTGATGTCCCTATGGTCCCTTGGGCGGAACTTGGAACTTATGCTTTTAACTCCGTTATTGCTTGTTGAACTTTTTTCCACTTAACTCTAAGAAACTCTTTCCATTCACGCTTTAAGGTGGTGTTGTTCATCGTTGCATTTATGCATATTGACATTTAAAGCACTCAACGCTTAAGTTGGTGTAATTGGGTCGTTATGTTGTATTAGAATTTGTCGAAGCAAGCGCTTGTTAGATAACCTGCAATAAAATCATCTTTTAGCAAATTTTGAATTAACGAAAATGTGCAGGTAAGAGATTTACTCAGGCAGGCATTCTTTTATTCATGGAGCTAGTGTTCGGTATAATGCTGGTAAAATATTTACAGACTTTTTACAAGAAATTTGAACATAACATTAAATAAAATAGCGGCAAAGATGAGTGCTATTCCAGGCCCTTCGAATTGGAGTGCCATCAACAGTTGTTAGTTTGAAAATGCTATCAAGCAGCTTTTGACTTATGATGTATGGACCTTCCCAGTTTGGCCTGAAGTCTCCAGTTCCATTCATGACTCTTTTTAGCACAAGATCCCCTAATTCGAAGGTTTTTTGTCTAACTTTAGAGTTGAAACGTCTGGCAGCCATTCGTTGATGGGCTGGAACTTTGAGTTCTGCCTCAGCTCGCATTTCTTCAAGTTGATCAAGAGCTTCAAGTTGTAGCTTTTCATTCTCAGCTTGGTTGAAATGGATTTTGCGGTGTGTAGGGACTACTGGCTCCACCTGAATCATAGCCTTTGAACGAAATGCCCAGAGAAAGGAGTGTGCCTAGTAGCAGATTTATGAGTTGTCTGGTACGCCCATAGTGCAAGCGGTAGTTTGTCAACCCAACCACCTTTAGCTTTCTCGAGTCGCTTCTTGATGGTTGATTTGTTGATCTTGTTCACTGCTTCCACTTGCCCGTTTGCTTATGAATGGGCCAGTGTGGCAAAGCTTTTTCTGACCCTATGCTTGGCATCGAATTCTTTATATTCATCACTTTCAAATTGCATCGCATTGTCTGTGATTATATTCTGTAGCACTCCAAACCTGTAAATGATGTACTTCAAGATCAAGTTGATCACTTTCTTTGAGGTGATAGCTGCCAGTGGCTCTGCTTACCCATTTGGTGAAGTAATCAACAGTTGCAATGGCATTTTTGAAGCTGGACTTTGCGGTAGGTAACGAGATCAATGCCCTAAATAGCAATTGCCATGAACTGACCATTTGAGTCAACTCAGTAGATGGTGCTCTTGAGATCTTTGCGAATCTTAGGCATCTGTCACACTTCTTGGTATAAGTTGCGGAGTCTTGGTTCACATCAGGCAGAAGTAACTGTATCACCGTATTCTCTTGGCTAATGTCTGACCACCAGTATGACCGCCATACTATCCATCATGCAGTTAGGCCAAGATTTCTTTAAATTCCTCTCAGTAACACAACAGAGCAAAGCATAGAGAAGCCTCGCCTATATAACCGACCATCCTAGATGAGATACACAGGTGCTTTTCAGAGGAGCTTTTTCCGCTTCTTTGGATCATCTGGGAGCACACCATTACGGAGATAATTTTTGATTGGGGTCATCCACGAATAGTGTAACAACCCGAAGTTTTTGGCGATTTAAATTAATTATTAAAATTTCAAAAATAGAAATTTCTGCAAATGATGGAATTTGACCGTGAGACTTTAATCATTGCGTCTGTCTCCAAATTCTGGTCAACTTTCATGTTTAGAGTTTCACGAACGGCGTTCGTATGAAAAAGTTGCGGACGAAATACAAAAATTAATGGAGGATAAATAAACAAAATATTTGATTAAGAACCTACCTTAATTAACCAAGCTAACCTAGGTTGTTTGATGCCCAGGCAATCGACATGGGGGTTGACTGGATATCGACCGACCAAGTCGACCTACTAGGAGTCAAACAGCCTAGTGACGACTAGGTTTTTAGAAATTGGTTTATTATATTATGAAAAGGAATGGATGGATATAACTTAAAAGTAATCTAACGGTTCTAGGACATTTCCACCTCTATAAATAAAGGGGTAGAGCCTCATTCTCTTCCATTCAAAATCTATAGACGCAGTGGAGCTCTGCCATTTTTCGTCCTCTTTTAACTTAAATTCTAAATAAAATATATTCATATATATGCCAAATCAAATCAAACGCATATGGAATTGGGTAGATTAATAGATTCAATGGAAGAGGATGCTCAACGATAGATTCTTCACTCTCTACCCTTTTTCTTGCATTTCTACAGATCTAGAATTTTCCCCTTTCTAGAAAATTTTAGATTTATAAGAATTTGGGGATTGTAAGCCTAAAGAGTTGAAAACATAGCAATTGGAAGTTATAAGGTGAGTGGGAAATTTACTAATACAATTATAATGACTTGTCCATTTCGTTTGAATCCAATCTATTTTTTATGCCAATAATATCTGTTTATTTAAATAATTGTGAATTGTTGGAAACCATCGGATCTGATTAAGAATATGGTTAAAATTGGTAAATGATAAGTTGTGATTATGTATAGTATGAATTAAAGGATTCTTAAATATTTTTCCCACATATTCCTATTGTTATGTCATGAAATGTGCTATAATGTTACATAGCACTATGGATCTAGATATCAGTCCCATTCAATGTAAATTAGTCGTAATTATGTTCTAGATCTTTGGTTCAGTGCTGAAATATGAAATATGTAAATTGGGTAAAAAGTTGAAATTTGTGTATTATGTGATTATAAGAATATAAGAATTATTCCTTATTTATATTCCTTATTGTTGGGTTTTGGCTTAAGTATTGTAAAACATGTCATTTTCCTCATATTTTAATAAAGAGGCATTATTTTGGAATCACAAGAAGTATGATAAAAAGGATTAAAATGGGAAAATTGTTGGAAAGGTACATATAAATACAAGTACTTATATTTTCATGTCTGCATCAACTATTCCAAAAATAAATATATTACATATATTACTTGTGATTTGGAAATATGTTAATTCCACAAAATAAGCTTTATTTACAATGATTATGGCTAACAGCCCTTTGTGAGACTTGAAACCTTTTTTGGCAATCTTGAACATAAAAAGGGAATGTTTGGCTAATTTATTCGACCAAATCATTAATGTAAAAAGAAAAATAAAATAAAATATTGAAAACTACGTTGACCGCATTGAAACGTAAAAATAATTATATACATATTATCCGTCCAAATCAGCGTAAAATGGTAAATAAATACATTGCATGGAATGTTTGAAATGATTATATAAGGTTCAATTATGGAATTATGTGCAAATATATTCCATTTTGAATTAATATATTTGTGGCGACCTTTAGTAGCAATCAATGTAATTAACTACTATAAATAAGACTGCGAACTAGTAGTGAACATTGTAACCAATATTGATTTGGGGAAAATAAATGTGATGGGAAAAATGTTACAATTCCTAAAATCAATTAGGATATATGTTGTGAACCCCAGTTATAAAATTTAAATTATAACCACATTTAGACACGAGGTTAAACTTAACTTGTGATGTAAGCCTACCCGGAACGGACCTGCAAACCCAGCAACCACAAGTAATAAGTTTAATGTGAGGGGTCTAATGCATAAATATAATCGTATTAAGGCACGAGGTTAAGTTCACTTGTGGTAGAAGTCTGCCCAGGAAACCGGCCGACCAATACAACATCCATAAGTAGTCAACTTAATGTGAGAGTCCTGGTATGTAAATGTGTATATATGTGACAGCTCGCCCCGCGCCAGCCGACATTTCCAATGAAATGTGCTGTGCCGATGTCCAACCAGCACGGGACGGTCGTCGAAGGAAAAGAAAGAAGGTGAATGAATCATCAAAGAACCCGTAGTATATCTCACAGCGCTTGGAACAAAGTATAATAGTAACATAACTTGGTATAAAACTGGCGAGATAGTGCACAAGCTGAAAACTAAAGCATCGTAGCAGTGGAAAATTCAAAATACAGCTTATGATCCGAACCATCATTTTTAAAACTTCTAAAATTGTCTCTAAAGCAAAATAAGAAGGTACACTACTAATGCCCAAAGTAGTGACCAACAAAAAAACAGGTAGAATATATGGGAGTAATACGTGTAAGCCTCCTGCTCGTCTCTGGACAGCTACTCGTGCACAACCAGCTAACCTATCTCTAGTCTACTCGTTTAGGAGCACCCAGAGTAATAAGAAGAGACATAAAACTCTGGGTCAGACAAAAGACTGGTATGAGTGATAAGTAGCAAAAAAGAACAATAACAGGTATACATAACCAAACCTGAACCTGGACCTGCAACCAAAGAGTTAGCACTACAAGATGTACAGTACCCATAGGTGACACTAACAAATGGTGTGAAAATAATGGGGAGGGGGTGTGTAACACCCCGTGTATTCTATAATAGTGAAATTCACAAATTAAAGTATAATTAATTTCAAATCAAAGAATTAAGGGAAACGGGATACGCCATTGTGTTCGTCTCGGAAAAATACGCGAAATAGAGTCCGAGTTTTCGAAAAACGGAGTCCGTATGAAGAAGATATGGCCTCCGGAAGTTTTAGAATTCAGGTTAAAATTCAAACAGACGAAAACAGCTCAGAAAAACAAGTTTAAAATTCAAAATCGGGCCCAATTGGCCAGGGCGGGAAAATTCCCGCCTAAGGCACCCAGGTCGACTTGGCAGTCGACCTGGGCTAGCCAGGTCGACTGGGCTGTCGACCTGGGTAACCCGTGTCGACTGCCAAGTCAACACGGTGTCGACTGGGTTGTCGACCTGGCCCCAGAGCCAGGTTGAACCCAGCCCACCCTGGCTGGCCTGGTCTGTGTTTGGTCGATTTTCTGAGCCTTGCCTTGTCACTAGGGCTAGGTGTCAGCTCCTGGTTGGTCTCTCCTTCAAACGAACGACTATCATTGAACCAAGCTTCATCGACGGTCTAAATCGACTCACAAACTCTATAAAAAGGACCTAAAACTAACCTAATTCACATAAACTAAAATGGAGATGAGACCGTCATGCTGCTGAGGAGAGACTGAAGATAGCCGTCAGAAATAGGGAGACAACTAGAAGATAATTCAAAGCTTAAAGCAACGTCAAATCAATCAAAACAACGCCTACAACAAAGGATAGCATCTCCAAATTCAGAATTCAGATTTCTGAATTGAAGATTCGTCATACGCTGTAAGTAGAGTGCTATTCCGATATGAATTAAATAATTGTGTTGATTTGTGTAATGTAAGAAATGGAATTGTGGCGATAATAATCTATATTTGTATGTTGCTTTGATGCAAAACCGATTTGGGAATATTATGGTATACGATTGGATATTTGCAAGTACGCGATTTGCGTTGGAAACGAAATGGAATTGTGGCGATAACGACTTATATTTGTATGTTATTTTGATTCTAAACGATTTGGCAATGCTATGGTTTGATTCATACAAGTATGTGGCTTATGTCGACAACCACATGTTGTGGAATTTTGATTGGGACTTATGCAAGCATATGATTCATATTGAACTACATGTTTGTGGTAGTTATTTACAACACCCATTTGGTAAATGCAAGTATAAGATTCATGTTGAAACAACAACTATATGTTGTAATAGTTTATTTTGAAATTCATGCAAGTCTATGATCTATTGTTATGACAACATGATGTAAAATTCTATGGTCATCTTTAGTATAATTTGATTCACCTAAGTATTATGATTCATATGAAGGTTATGTTGAAATTGGCATCATGTTCAAGTATAAAAAAAAATCATGATTTTGTGATAGTAACAAAAGCAAGCGTCGTTGTAAGCTTGTATTAATTTTATGAACATGACTAAGCTATGTTTGTTATTATGCCTAGTTAAAAACATGTTTTCTAAGCTTATGTTGTTATCTTAATCATATGATAATGTATTTGGCACATAAGTTACATTAGAAATCACACTAGAATTGCATCCCCTTACAAGTTACATAGATTCGACAAAAACCATGATTATATGAATAATAGGATTCATAATTAATTATGTTTATGCCATGACCATATAAGGACTCATGTTCAATTATGATTATGCCATAATTATATGATTAGAGTGGTTCATGTTTAAGTACTATTTATGCCAAGACTACATGTTTCGTTTACACCATGATTTTGTGAATATAATGATTCATGTTTAAGTATTGCTTATATTATATGTTGTTACAATTGCAAGTTCACATATGCCTATCTTATGATAATTAGATCGTATATTGCAAGTTCATGCGTTCACACTCCCCTTTTTATGTCACCTTATAAACACCATGTTATAGCCTCCCCTTTTCATATGGCTAAATTGGGTTTAAGTATTAAACCCAACACACCTTACATTGGAACGAACGTATAAAACGGGGGAAATGACGTTTGGGCTAAAAATATAGAACATATGTGTTGGCTTGTTTGACGCACGCCAATAACTTTGAAAAACAATTAAGTGGCATAAATAAATCTTAACCAATAAAGATGAAGTTGAATAATGGGCCGCAAATATTTACATATAAAAAGAAGAAAGACAAAATATGTAAATGTAGAAAATACGATGTGTTTAACCCGAGGTTGGATTGAGTTGTGATGTAAACCTGCCCGGAACCGCCCGGCTGTCCAGTAGTCACAACAATACCTATCCAATGTGGGTGGTTAAACATAGAGCCCAATAAGGACCCGATGTTAGACTGAGTTGTGGCGTAAGACTGCCCGGACCCAACCGGCAACAGGCAGCCACAACAATACCTGTCTAATGTGAGAGGTCAAGGCTTTAATAAGACAATTAAGGCTGAGTCAGGATTGATAGGATTAAGTAAATTATATTAATACTTAATCAAAATGGAACATGCTAAACTAAACAGACTGATTGGGGGTTAGGTTTATAAAACACTTAACCAACTTAGCATGTTGGCTAGAAATAGAAAAACCTAGTAGCGGGGGACCCTTTTCAGCAGTAACCCTATAAGGTGTATCATGATACCCTGAAACTAGGCAGGGTGGGGCACGATTACTGGGCTGACTGTAAGAGGTCAAATCGACGGCGGTGGTGCAACAGTGTAGGTTCTAACGGGGTGCGGGCGTGCACACACTCCGGCGCAGAAAAATAAGGCACTGGGCACCAGTAGCATACCTGTGCATTCTAGGGTTGTGTCGGGCCGCCACCATGGGACTTGATACACCCCATGGTGGGACCAACATAGGTAACTACAACATCGGGGGCCGTAAGACACATGTAACTATGCGAGTAGGAGCCGATCATCATAAAATGGATCACTTCACCCGGATTATGGGGTGCCTGTTGGGAACTAGTTTATATGGGTACAGAGATTAATATGGGGTACGATAGTATATTCGACCCTAGACAACTTAACTAAGTTTATGGTGCTTTCCCATTTCTAGTTTATACTTATCATACCCAGTTCTTTATTCATAGACTGAATAGTCCTAGACTTACTCAGGCTTTATGTCTGACTCTACATTTCTTTCGTCTTCTTTTCTTCCGTTTCCCCCCCCCCCCCAGGTCCACAGGGAGGGAATACCGCAGCTTGACCAGCCTTCATATCCAGCTTGAAGAGAAAGAATGTATTGCTTGGATCTTTTCGTTTTGGACTATGGCTTTGGACAGCAACTATGGGACTTTTGCAGTTTATTTATGTTTTCTTTATGCTTCTTTAAATGATGTAATCAAGACAGTTATGAAAATGTTATGTTTTTGGAAGTATTGTAAGACAATTATGGTATGGTTGGTGTAACACGTATTTTAATGAAATAAAAGTTTGTTGTTTTCCGCTGTTCAAAATTATGTGTTCTTATATCTGTCTTGTATATCTGTGACTTATACTTATAAACCTCCACCAAAATTAGGGCATTCCCTTTGAGAGTGACCCTAACGGAGGTGGGGTGTTTCAGGGTGTGCATGTCATGGTGATAGAAAACATCAGACATAGCAATCATCATCACATCTATCACTCAGTGCGTAAAGTATACAATATCCACCTCCCTGGTCACCAAATCTTTGGGGTTATGACGACAACTCCGTACAACTATTGCTACGACCAAATTGCCCTTTTAAGGCTATGACGGCAACTTCATACAATTATTACACTGTCCCCACTGCACTGGTCCATAGTCAATAACCCAAATGGGCGAACCAGTCCACACTTCCCTTTCTCTGGTTCGTCTACATGCCCCTCCTCTCATCAGCGGTGGACCAAAGTTATGGATATCGATAACCACTTTGCACACGTCTCGCAGCAAAGTCCAACTCGAGAAGCTAACTCGCTGGTTCTCGTCTGGATCTTGAGTAATAACTTCGAATTTGGACTTCCTTTGCATCTCGGGTTTTGGCATCATTCGTCTTAGTTCGGGTCATGGTCCTCGTCAGCATACCCCCTTCAGGAATCGTCAGCACACCCCCTTCAGGAATCGTCAGCATACCCCCTTAAGGAATCGTTAGCATAACCCTTCAGGAATCGTCAGCATACCCCTTCTATAACAACCTGAATTCCGACAGACCGAATTTTTTTCAAAAATCCAATCTATCAAAACCTGAGTTGGGTGCTCTGGTATCCTATATAAAAAGACAGAGATAAAGAAACATGTCAGAACTCATAAAGCATCTCACAGCGAAAGGAATTAAAATATAATATATTCAAAAATAGCTTCACCTTATATATCATATTGTCCAACCAGTATCCAAAGCTATACCATCTCTGTCATGAACCTAACCTAGAAGTATGTAATGAGGAGGGGGTCAGAACATAAGTTCTGGTGACTGGACTTAAAATAAACTTCTGTATGATCCTAGATATATCGTTCAGTTATATTTTCTTGCTTATTAGGTTATTCGCGATATTAGCTCTCTAGGCTATACTCATGTCCCACTAGTAGGGTAACCTAATACAACATATATGTAGATACCCCAACTCGTCTAATCCTTTCCATGTATATATACAGTCTCTTGCCGTATGTCGTACGGGCTTCGTCATGTAAATCTATACTACTTTAGTGTAGTGCCACCATTCTCGAAATCATTTCGACGGCCACTCTCGATCTTGCTAGATTCCGTGTATCATCTAGATCTAATCTAAGGTTTACTATCGAGTGCTTCCTAGATTCAACCGGGTTTACACTACCCAGGGCCACTGGGGTTTATGCTACCTATTGAACGCTTCTCGGATTCAGAGTTTACACGACCTAGGTCCAACTAGGGATTATGCTACCTATCGAATGATGCCCTCCTAGTCTAGGACACACTACCCAGAGCGATATACGTTCCTAGACTTTCCCCACATACGTGTCGTGAATCGTTATCGATGTCTAGTTGCACATGTCCTCTATATGTGCGGCCCGAGTCCTGTGGCAGGGCTAATCAAAAAACACAGAACTCGGTCGGGAACTTTAAGTTATCTGCCGACGCAGATGCTAAGGTCTGTTTTTATTTGTGTGTGGCTATGGTACCACTTGACCGCTCCCTCAAGTAATGAAAGGCACCCAAGAATAAGTACTATATGTAGGCCCCCTATGCCCCACAAACCTATTGGCCAAACCTCACCCATAACTATATAACAAGTATATGGTCTGTTGGAGTTCTCCGCCTTCCCGCTTCACGTACTCGTTTGACTCAAGATGGTAGGTAGACGACGACGTGCTATTACATGGCTAAACAAGATATCACCGCCTCATGCTGGTCCATCCTAGTCTTTAGGTTGCTTATATTGCAACCAAGGCATAATCTTGGTTCATCCAATGCAGACCTTAACATTTGTGAGCCCAGGATGATCAACTGCAACCTCACAGAGGGATACCAAGAGTACCCTCACGTCCACTCGAAGCCGCGTTCTTCGTAACCCATACTGTTGGAGCCTTCTTCACGATCAGATGGATGTTCGCTCCTCCTCGTGTTCTACTTGGTTTTCGTGACTAAGGTTTACTACTTAGTTCTCTTAACTAAGGTTTACTACTTAGTTTCCTGAATCGTTCGTTTTCTTATCTAAGGTTTACAACTTATTCCTCTTAACTAAGGTTTACTACATAGTCCCCTTAACTAAGGTTTACTACTTAGTTTCTCTTAATCGTTCATTTTCTTAACTAAGGTTTACAACTCAGTCCTCTTAACTAAGGTTTACTACTTAGTTCTCTTTCTCGTTATTTAATTAGTTCTCTTAACTAAGGTTTATTACTTGGTTCTCTTAACCAAGGTTTGATACTTAGTTTCTGTTACTTAATTCTCTTTAACTATGGTTTGTTACTTAGTTCCTTTTAACTAAGGTTTACCTATGAATTCAAGCATGACTTAAGTTCTCTTTATCAAATGATAGCGTACGGGTGTCCTCCCACATTTCCAGCTTAGATTAACTTATTTCATGGTATAAGTTGTCCCACCCTTCGAGTCTTGTATTACATCTTAAGTCATATTCATTTATTATCCCTAGGATAAATTTATCTATTATTTAATCTTATCATTCCCCGCTTTTCCTTGCTTTGATACTGCTATATTGGTTAAGTTTTCCCATGTGTCCATGTTGACTTAACCCCTAATCACGTATTCAATTCAACCAACGCGTCATGTCAAATTGGTTAAGTGTTATCCAGCAGTTCATGTTGACTTAACCCACCCATATATCGAGTCAAATTGGTTAAGTGTTATCTAGCGGTTCACGTTGACTTAACCCACCCATATATCATATCAAATTGGTTAAGTGTTATCTATCAGTTCGTGTTGACTTAGCCTACCTATATATCATGTCAAATTGGTTAAGTGTTGTCTAGTATTTGATGTTGACTTAACCTTACCATACTAGCATGTGTCATTAGCATTAATTAATTATTAATGCCCAACCTCTCACATTAGACCTATTGTTGCGGTCACTGGATGTGCCGGTTGGTTCCGAACAGGATTACACCACAACTCAATCTAACCTCGGGTTTCAAGCACGTTATGACTAACTTCTCACATTAGAACCTATTGTTTGCGGTCACTGGATGTGTCGGGCGGTTCCGGGCAGGATTACACCGCAAACTCATTCTAACCTCGAGTTAGCCATGTTTCATGTTTAGTTCATGTCCATTCTAGATGTCATATGTTAATTATCAATTCACAAGCATGTAAATGTTTATTCTAGATGTCATATGTCAATTATCAATTTCATGTCATGAGTCGAGTTCCCTCATTACATAAAAACATGGTTTGTTTGACATATTCCATTTTTAATTATGTTTCTAGGATCTTAACGGCATATCCAATTTCCAAGTCTCAAATTCAAGCTTTACCCGAAAACCCCAATTTATGTTTATGCTTATAATCTCATTAATAGGCTATACCTATTATTCCAATTTTTCCATACATGTGTTCCTAACAGGTTACTATCATTCCTCATAGGTTGGTTAGGTTTATTCATATGTCAAGTGCTACTTAACCCATTTCCACTTTGCTTATACAACCATTCGTGAAATAATCTTTTTACCCAAATTACTCAATTATAGCCAAATTCACCAATTCCATGTTATTCATATCCAAATATGCCAATTTCCAAAATCCCATTATACCCAATTTCATAAAATCAATATTTTTCCAATATATTTCCCCACGTTTATACATATAATCTAATTCACCTTTTAGGCTTAATTTCAAGTCATAAACAATTTCCGCCAATTGTCCCAATATTTGAAATAATAATTGTTATGCCACAATTCCCCAAATTTCAAATTATATTCCTCGATTGCATAAAATAAGTTATGCCCTAATATTTCTATATTTCAATCATACGTATGTATAATTAGATTTCGTCTAGGTTCGAGATAACCAAGATCCAAAAATAAAAAGGGAAGGAGAATAAAAGAACAAGTATTATAACATAAATCTTGCATTGAATTTATAACTGGGGAATAATGAACGATATAAAACTATTATACAACAAGTTTATTATAATTCCACTCACCTTGACTGGATTGGAGAAATAAGCGATTTGTCGTTGATGTAGAACGCTGATTTAGTCTTCTTATTTGATTATTGGGGAAGAGCGTGTATTGTTGATGAAGAACTTTGCTACTTGATTTGATTAAACTCCAAAGTTGATGGAGAACTTGCAATATAATTTAGAGTTTTGGGGCGACTGCCATGTTTGATTGAAGTTTGGTGGCATGGAGGCGTCTTAAGTAATTGTTATGACTTAGGTTTAGGTCTTGCTATGTATTTATAGGTGTAGAGAGTGTTTTAGAGCCCTTAGATTGATCTAGAAGCCATCCGACCCGTACAACACATCAAAAACACGTCACGGGAGCTGAAATCGCCTAGATCTGGGGATAGGTCGACCCCCAGGTTGACCTCCTGGTCGACCTGACGCCCAGGTCGACCTACCTGGTTTTGGGGGGAAATTTCCCGCCCGGCTGCCTGGGTCGAATTTCGAACTGTTTTGAATTTTTGTTGAATCTTCTAAAGGTCATAACTCCTTCATACGGAGTCCGATTTACACAAACTTGGACTCTATTTCAAGCAGAATTTCGAGACGAACGCAATGGTGATGTCCGTTTGACCTAATTCCTGATATTTAAATTAAGTATCCTTATTTTATTATCTTTTCCGTTACGCACACTATTATCGAATTAATTTTTCCTTCTCTTCCATATTTTAATTAATTTTCATTATACATCACCATTATTTACCCATCTATGCATATACACATGTTTTTACCTATTTTTAATTATATTAAAAATGCGGGGTGTTACATTCTCCCACCCTTAAAGAATTTCGTCCCCGAAATTCAATAAGAGTAAAAATAGATAACCCCTCGCAATATCCATCCATCAAGTGTGCATCCAATTGTTGCAAACATTGTGCACATGTGCAATGTGAGATACATCATAGTATAGCATGTATGCCTAATTTGGATCCACCTGTATATATGCAAATTTTAAAAACTCTTTCAAAACATGATGCTCACATCCTAAATATACTTGCAGTTCTATATGAATGCAATATTCTTGAAAAATCAAAATATTTTTCATCCATGTTCTCCCACACTCTTATAAGATAAGAGCATAGTTCACCCAATTGTCGCATCCAAAACCCTACCATCCATCATTAAATTCGAAACTTAGAAAAATCTAATTTTCCAAATTCGATTTCCTTATGTTACGAAAAGATATAAAACGGAAAAAATTCACCTCCTCCGTTTTTCTTTTCTAATCGTACTTGGATTTTCATATGACTATTCTATGAAAATTTCGTATTTTCCTATCCAAGCACAACCCCATAAGAAAATTTCTTCTCTTTTTCCACTTATCTTGGAAAAATTTCATATTTATTTATCTTTTCCTTAAGATTTCGATTTTCTTTTCCCGTCACATTTGTTGCCTTACTGAGTTTCTTGTTTCTTGTTAGGTAGGCTTTTCTCTTTCTTAGCTTATTTGAGTTAATTCAATTACTTAAGTTCAATATTTCAAATAAGCTTTTTCTGTTTTTAACTCAAACAGCATCCTACACAGCTACTACTATGGGCCTAGAATCTTAGGACTTTGTCATCTCAGACAATTGCGAGTCCACACAACAGGATCTACCCACTTACTTTCCCTTTACTACTTAGTAGTCACTACTAGTCCTTGCTGTGTATTACTAGCCTATCCTTTTTTCTCCAGCAACAAACCTAGGTTTCTCAATGCTTATGCATTCTACAGGAAATTTTCCATTAGTTTAATATTAGCTAATCCTTGACTGTTAATTGGCAAGAGAGTAACTCCCTAAATATCAACCCCATAGACCGAAATCAACATCAGATTGACACTCAGAGAATCACTCAACTCAACTAATCTCTAGTTGGTTCCAATTGTTTAATTCATAGCTTTAACTTTATCTAGTTCTTTCTAGGCCTTAATCCTTAACTACTCCATTTTTAAAACATGGTTTGGCCTTCATTCTTTTTATTACATTCTTCTTCCAAAAACTAAAAGTGGTAAAACTTTTATTCTTTTCCAAAAAAAATGTTTTTTCCAAACCAAAAAAAAACATTTCACAAAATAAAATGCAAAACATTTTCTTCAAATCACGAAACTGGAGTAGACAAGGACAACTATCGAGGTTACATTGTTCAATTTACAATGTTAACTTTGGTTGCTAAGGTGCAAGCATCTACTCTATTCTTACACTCTACCGCTTATTTTGTTCACCCAACATTTTTTTTTAAAACAATAATCAAAATTTATCGTTAACAGAATAGAGATTTCAAAACTGCTTTTCAATCCTTTCATATATGAAAACTAGCGAGCTATACATGCTCTATAATATGCACCTTTTCATGAGAGAATTCTTTTAAAACAAGAAATCATTGTTTTACACAATATACCCCACTTTACTTTAAAACCCATCATGCATTTATCAAAATACTTTTAAGATAAAATCTTGGAAAAATATCACAAACTCTTTTACAGATTCAAGTTTTTAAAAGCTTATCATTGGGTTAGACTCAAAGCGGGTCTTCAACTCACTAGGCTTTCCTAGGCACTTTCGCGAATTCAATTCTCTCGACTATATATATTCCTAATCCATTTTCCGTATTTCAACCTTTTCTAGTTTCTAAGGTTTCATTTCTAAACCCACTAATCTGAAATACTAATATTTCAGTTTCCATCCTATAGGGTACTTTTCTTTCTCTAGCTTTAAGTCATATTGTACACATTCCCAACCACCTAATGGTTTCCAAATTCCTATGTTCATTCCTTGAGTGTGCAAACTAGATATCCCAATTCTTTTCATGTCTAGTGGGCTACTATATGGATTTAGGTTTATATATATATAATCTATTTATATTTTAGAAATTACAAATACGTTCACTCATTATCTCCCTAAGATCACTAAACCGAAGCTCTGATACCAATTGTAACAACCCGAATTACAACGGACCGAATTTTTTACAAAAATCCAATCTATCAAAACCCGAGTTTGGTGCTCTGGTATCCTACAGAAAAAGACACAGATAAAGAAACATGTCAGAACTCGTAAAGCATCTCACAGCGGAAGGAATTAAAATATAATATATTCAAAAATAGCTTTACCTTATATATCATACTGTCCAACCAGTATCCAAAGCTATACCATCTCTATTATGAACCTAACCTGGAAGTATGTAATGGGGAGGGGGTCAAAACATAAGTTCTGGTGACTGGACTTAGAATAAACTTTTGTATAATCCTACATATATCGTTCAGTTATATTTTCTTGCTTATTAAGTTATTCGCGATATTAGCTCTCTAGGCTATACTCATGTCCCACTAGTAGGGTAACCTAATACAACGTATATGTCGATACCCCCAACTCGTCTAATCCTTTCAATGTATATATACAATCTCATGTTGTGTGTCATATGGGCTTCATCATGTAAATCTATACTACTTTAGTGTAGTGCCACCATTCTCGAAATCGTTTCGACTGCCACTCTCAATCTTGCTAGATTCCGTGCATCATCTAGATCTAATCTAAGGTTTACTATCAAGCGCTTCCTAGATTCAACCAGGGTTTAAGCTACCCGGGGCCACTGGGGTTTATGCTACCTATTGGACGCTTCTCAGATTCGGGGTTTACGCGACCAAGGTCCAGCTAGGGATTATGCTATCTATCGAACGATGCCCCCCTAGTTTAGGACACACTACCCAGAGCGATATATGTTCCTAGACTTTCCCCATGTACATGTCGTGAATCGTTATCGATGTCTAGTTGCACATGTACTATATATGTGCGGCCCGAGTCCCGTGGCAGGGCTAATCAAGAAACACAGAACTCGGTCGGGAACTTTAAGTTATCTGCCGACGCAGATGTTAAGGTCTGTTTTTATCTGTATGTGGCTAGGGTCCCACTTGACCCCTCCCTCAACTAATGAAAGGCACCCAAGAAAATCAAGAATGAGAACTATACGCAGGCTCCCTATGCCCCATAAACCTATTGGCCAAACCACACCCATAACTAGATAGCAAGTATATGGTCTGTTGGAGTTCTCCGCCTTTCCGCTTCACGCACTCGTTTGACTCAAGATGGTAGGTAGACGACGGCGTGCTACCACAGGACTGAACAAGATATCGTCGCCTCACGCTGGCCCATCCTAGTCTTTAGGTTGCTTATATTGCAAATAAGGAATACTCTTGGTTCTTCCAACGCAGACCTTAACCTCTGTGAGCCCAGGAGGATCATCTACAACCTCACAGAGGGATACCAAGAGTACCCTCATGTCCCCTCGAAGCCATGTGCTTCGTAACCCATACTGTTGGAGCCTTCTTCATGATCAGATGGACGTTTGCTCCTCCTCGTGTTCTACTTGGTTTTCGTGACTAAGATTTACTACTTAGTTCTCTTAACTAAGGTTTACTACTTAGTTTCCTAAATCGTTCGTTTTCTTAACTAAGGTTTACTACTTAGTCCTCTTAACTAAGGTTTACTACTTAGTTTCTCTTAATCATTAGTTTTCTTAACTAAGGTTTACAACTCCGTCCTCTTAACTAAGGTTTACTACTTAGTTCTCTTTCTCGTTATTTACTTAGTTCTCTTAACTAAGGTTTATTACTTGGTTCTCTTAACCATGGTTTGATACTTAGTTTCTGTTACTTAGTTCTCTTTAACTAAGGTTTGTTACTTAGTTCCATTTAACTAAGGTTTACCTATGAATTTAAGCATGACTTAAGTTCTCTTTATCAAATGATAACGTATGGGTGTCCTCCCACATTTCCAGCTTAGATTAACTTATTTCATGGTATAAGTCGTTCCACTCTTCGAGTCTTGTATTACATCTTAAGTCATATTCATTTCTTATCCCTAGGATAAGTTTATCTATTATTTAATCTTATCATTCCCCACTTTTCCTTGCTTTGATACTGCTATATTGGTTAAGTTTGCCCATGTGTCCAAGTTGACTTAACCCCCAATCACGTATTCAATTCAACCCACGCATCATGTCAAATTGGTTAAGTGTTATCCAACAATTCACGTTGACTTAACCCACCTATATATCGAGTCAAATTGGTTAAGTATTATCTAGCGGTTCACGTTGACTTAACCCACCCATATATCATATCAAATTGGTTAAGTGTTATCTATCAGTTCGTGTTGACTTAACCTACATATATATCATGTCAAATTGGTTAAGTGTTGTCTAGTATTTCATGTTGACTTAACCTTACCATACTAGCATGTGTCATTAGCATTAATTAATTATTAATGCCAAAACTCTCACATTAGACCTATTTTTGCGGTCACTGGATGTGCCGGTTGGTTCCGGGCAGGATTACACCATAACTCAATCTAACCTTGGGTTTCAAGCACGTTATGACTAACTTCTCACATTAGAACCTATTGTTTGCGGTCACCGGATGTGCCGGGCGGTTCCTGGCAGGATTACACCGCAAACTCATTCTAACCTCGAGTTAGCCATGTTTCATGTTTAGTTCATGTCCATTCTAGATGTCATATGTTAATTATCAATTCTCAAGCATGTTTGTGTTTATTCTAGATGTCATATGTCAATTATCAATTTCATGTCATGAGTCGAGTTCCCTAATTACATAAAAACATGGTTTGTCCAACATATTCCATTTTTAATTATGTTTCTAAGATCTTAACGGCATATCCAATTTTCAAGTCTCAAATTCAAGCTTTACCCAAAAACCCCAATTTATGTTTATGCTTATAATCTCATTAATAGGCTACACCTATTATTCCAATTTTTCCATACATGTGTTCCTAACAGGTAACTATCGTTCCTCATAGGTTGGTTAAGTTTATTCATATGTCAAGTGCTACTTAACTCATTTCCACTTTGCTTATACAACCATTCGTGAAATAATCTTTTTACCCAAATTACTCAATTATAGCCAAATTCACCAATTCCATGTTATTCATATCCAAACATGCCAATTTCCAAAATCCCATTATACCCAATTTCATAAAATCAAAATTTTCCCAAAATATTTCCCTATGTTTATACCTTTAATATAATTCACCTTCTAGGCTTAATTTCAAGTCACAAACAATTTCCGCCAATTGTCCCAATATTTGCAATAATAATTGTTATGCCACAATTCCCCAAATATCAGGTTATATTCCTCGATTGCATAAAATAAGTCATGCCTCAATATTTCCATATTTCAATCGTACGTAAGCATAATTAGATTTCGTCTAGGTTCGAGATAACCTATATCCAAAAATAAAAAGGGAAGGAGAATAAAAGAACAATTATTATAACATAAATCTTGCATTGAATTTATAACTAGGGAATGATGAACGATAATAATACTATTATACAACAAGTTTATTATAATTCCACTCACCTTGACTGGATTGGAGAAATAAGCAATTTGTCGTTGATGTAGAACGTTGATTTAATCTTCTTATTTGATTATTGGGGAAGGGCATGAATTGTTGATGAAGAAATTTGCTACTTGATTTGATTAAACTCCAAAGTTGATGAAGAACTTGCAATATAATTTAGAGTTTTGGGGCGGCGGCCAGTTTGGTTGAAGTTTGGTGGCATGGAGGCATCCTAAGGAATTGTTATGAATTAGGGTTAGGTCTTGCTATGTATTTATAGGTGTAGAGAGTGTTTTAGAGCCCATAAATTGACCTAGAAGCCATTTGACCCGTACAACACATCAAAAAACACGTCACGGGAGCTGAAATCGCCCAGAGCTTGGGATAGATTGTAATGACCCGCATTTTCAGCGATATAATAATTAATTTATTTAATTATTTAAAAGGTTATTAAGAGGATTTCATGGTCGTTGAATTAAATAATGGTGAATATTTAATTAAAATAATAAATTAAATAATATATTTAATTCTGAAATAATCAGAATTGGCTGAAATGGCGATATGGTGTGAACTGGATCATCTGTGATATTTAATTCAGTTTAGAATTTAATTAGAATAATGAATATATTATTTGAACGACAGTATGAACGTATAATTATATTATAATTAAAATCGAGCTCGAAATGGCGCTGTAGTTCGTTATTTAGCGATCTGAACTTCAACTGGATGTACATGATTCGTTTTAAATCGGATTTCTGTGAAACAAGAAACGTTGGGAGCTGGTCGAGTATATCTTTCTAGTGGAAGAGAAAAATCGGGATTTCGTCGTGTAGATTTTGATTTATGTCCAAATCAAATTTTAGAAAATTCGCTGTGGAATTCCTTTATAATTTATAAAGGAATTATTTATATTTTAAAAAGGAAATTCATTTTAAATCGAATATCGATTTAATCGGGATTTGAAATATCAAGCTAGAAATTTATATAGGAATATTCTAGAGCTATATGGTATTCCACTGTGAATATATACGATAATATAAATTTAGTTATATTTAATTTAATTATATTTATATATTTAAATGGGTCATTCAGAGCTTTAAAAATAGCAACTTTTGCAAACGAAGTCGGAATTCGACGAAACTAATTTTGTTGGATCTGCAACATCAAATTATTGTTAGATTCCAAGTTCCGTGATTTTTAGAGTCACTGTGTAGCCGTACGGATTTTTAGAGTGAAAAACAGTCAGTATTTTGATGGTTAAAAATACGCTGTGTGAGAAAACGAAGTCGGAATTCGACGAAACCAGTTTCATTGGGACCGTAATGTCGAACTCTAGCAATATGTCCAGTTTCGTGATTTTTAGATGTCATGTGTGATTACAGGAATTTTAAAGGACAAATAAACACAGCGGTTGATATTAAATTTATATAATATTATAAAAATAAAATATCTAGGTTGCCTATAAATACATCTATAATTTTTCTAAACCCTAATTACATTTTTCCACTGATCGAATTTCAGCGCCGCCACCATTTTTCTTTTAAAATGTGAAAATCTTGGCTTCAAAAATCAAAATCAAATTCAATAAAATTCCACAAATCAAAGTACTTGTATATTGAGTTGTTAGAGAAGTGCTCCTCATTCTGGTGTAGGAATTTTGGAGCTCGATGAAGTTTCCTATGTTCAAAAGTCAACACAGCGAAGTAGGGTTCAAATCGATGGTGAGATTCAAGGAGTTTTAAATGATTTCGAGTTTGTATTTGTGTTTGTGGGATCGAATGGCTTCAATTGCCGAAGTTTGGTGAGAATCTGGGAGGATTAATGTCGATCATTTTATGGGTTTGGGGGCCGAAGTCGGATCCGGAGACTGGCGTGCGAGTTCAGCGTTTTGGGTAGGGATGGATGCGGAATTTGTAGAGGAAGCTGGTGGTAATCTCGGTTGGAGGAAGTGGTGGAGAACGGGGCTGAAATGGCCATGGGATTGCGGGTTGTTTTCTGGAGTTTGTGATTTCAGAAATGAGGAAGACGGGGAGGGATTAAGCGGGTTGGGCCTGATTCTAAAAGTGAGCCCAAAAAGTTATTAAATTAGTTTATTTATTTTTGTCTTAAAATGGGTATTAACTTATAATCTCAATATCTAATTCATACGAAGTCAGAATTTCGAACCGTCGGATCCGTTGGGATCGTATGGACGGGAGAAACACAATGGAACTGACTAGGAGTGGATTGGTGCTTGTTTGAATTTATGGCGAAATAAATTGTTTGATTCAGATCAAACAAACAGTTTATCGTTCTTTAACGATGAACTACCAATGTGAGTAAAACTCACCAACTCTGAACAGTTCTATTTTTATAACGTATTTTTAGAACTGTTAATCATCTGTGATTGCTGTGTGTTAACTGATTGGTTGAATTATTTGTGTATTGATTGAAATCATAGATAACGATATATATATATAAATCGTTAATCGAATATTGATTCTGTTTATCAGAATATTTTATATTTGTGTTGTTTAACATCTGTCATGCAGGGAAACAGGTTAGAGGGACCCAACTAGGTTCCTCAATATTTATAATACTGTTCTTTTCATATATTGTGATATATGACATGGTTTATAATCTGTTGTTGATTATATGTGTATGGACGATATTGGACATCGTAATTTGATATGTTAAACACCATAACACACCGGAATTTGAAAAAAAGGGGATTTTCAAAATGAATATTGAAATTAGATTATTTATAAAATCAAAGGGGTTTTATAAAAGAGATAATATTTATAAAATCAAAGAAGATTTTATAAAGGAAATTATTTATAAATGGAATACTTATAAATAGAAATTTATTTATAAATGGGATATTTATAAATAGGAAATATGTTTAAGTGGAATTTTATATGAAGGGAAATCTTTATAAATGAAATATTTATAAAGTGAATTATTTATTTAGAATAAATAAATTAGATATTTAAATGGATTATTTATTTGTTAAATAAATAGGATAAGATAAAGAGATATTGACTTAGAAAATAAATAAGTTATTAAAAGGACATTCAGTACGAAATAAATAAGTTATAAAAAGGGATTATTTATTTAGAGAACGAATAAAGAAATATTTGTAAACCATTTACAAATAAAATAGAAAGAGAAATATGTGTAAAAACATTTACAAATAGGTTATAATGGATATTAGTTTGTTAAATAAATAGGATAAGAAAAGGATATTTATTTGTTAAATGAATAGAATAAGATAAAAGGAATATTTGTTTAGAAAACAAATAAGATATTATATAGGAAATATTTGCAACACATTTGCAAATAGAGTTGAAAAGGAAATATTCGCAAACCGTTTGCAAATAGAATAGAGGAGGGAATATTAGCAAACCATTTGCAAATAGAATTTAAAAAGGGTAATATTTGTAAACCATTTACATATAAAGATTTAAAAAGGAAATATGGGTAAAAGGCATTTAGAAAACAAATAGATTATAAAGAAAATATTTATCTTTGGATAAATAGATATATATAAGTCTGAACTTATATATGAAGAAGTAAACAGATAAAAGGAGCAGATTGATTTATAAATGATATTTATAAATTTAGTTAAATATTTACCATTTGGATAAATAGAATATATAAGTCATGACTTATATAAAGAAGTAAAAATCGATTTCAACATCGATGTTTGAAACTGAATAAGGACAAAGAGTAAATCAGTTAGGGTTAACCAGTTAGAGTAAAGCCATTAGGGTTAATCAGTTAGGGTTAATCGATAGAGTTAAATCGAACTAGAGTTATTCAAATGGAGTTAATCGAATTTAGTTTATTCGAATAGAGTTGAAAGAGTTAATCGAATTTAGTTATTCGAAGAAGTGAATCGAATCAGAAATATTCGAAGTGAGATAATCGAATCAGAAATATTCGAAGTGAGTTGATCGAATCTTGCTATTCGACAAGAGTTAAATCGAATAAGATTTATTCAAAGAAAGAAATTATCGAATATAAGTATTCGAAAGTAAGCAAATCGAATATAAGTTATTCGAATAAGTTAATCGAATAAGAGTTAATCCAGTAAGAGTTATTAGGTTGGAGTTATTCAAATAAGAGTTATAGATTAGAGTTAACCGAGTAGGAGTAAATAAATTAGTTGTCGTTATATTATTCGAGTTAGGAAATAAAAGTCATATTAAAGATAATATGTTTCAGATGCAGGAGATTATAACACCATTGTTATAATCACGTAAACTTGTAAAAGAAGGGGGTTCGTAAATAGAATCCGAGGGTTCGTAAGGAAGTGTTAAAGGATTAAAAGATGAACTTACCCTATTTCGAGATTTGAAAAGTTGTTCAGTTAAGGTCTAAGAGGTAGCTATACCCCAACTTGATTGACTTCGTTTTAAGTTTAGAAATGGTTAAGGTTCGAGAGTGAAAGTGGTTAAGTGAATTTAGTAAATGGTTTGAATTGGCATAGCGATGTTTATTTTAAACATCTGTTTAAATCCAATGAAGGAGCTTTGGAAATGTTTTCCAAATAAGAAACCATAAATGTTTTCTAATAAAGAAAACAAGAAAATGGAATGTTTTCCATTGTTAATAACGTATATTTTCCAAATTTAGAAAATAAGCAATATTGAATATATGGAAACAGGAGATGAAAAATGAATTAATGAAATAAAGAGATAACGGTTGAATGATGATTGATCGATATAATTTCCTCCTGGAAATAATATCGTTGTTTGCACACCTGTTTTTCTTTGATGGTTAAATCACAGACTATCAAAGTTTTGACCATTTTAACGTTGTTAATATGGAGAGACCGGTTGGATTATTATCCAAAGAACCACTCTGTATTGGCATAAGCGTTGCGAATCATATATGCCAAATATAATTGAAGACGGAGTAAAGTGCAAGGGCTATTGTATAAGTCTTAGATAATAGTGCCTAAGATAGATGTATTGAAAAGTGCCTTCGGTTCATCCTGTTCCTGGATGACTTGTATGGATGAATGTATGACAGAGTATTTCTTGAAAGGTCACGTACATTGATTTCTTCAACCGTACCAAGAGTGGAAGCGAGGAAGGAAACTTCTTTAGCTAACACGTAATGTACTATTGTAGACGTCAATTAGTGATTTTCGATGGATATGACAATGTGGCATTCGAAGTGAATCTGATGTGATGATAAAGCGTAACCTCAAGCCTCATCAACCGGTAAATGACAGAAATCGGGCAGGCAGCATAGCTATGTAGGTCGCACCTATTAGGGTGTATAATCACCTGATCTAGAGTTTCATCCACTTCTCAAAATCTATTGTTGATGCTGTCCCATTCGGGAAACGGTTGCTGATCCCAACCGTTGGTGATATACATTCGATACACTCAAGCGAAATGACTGGTCGGTCATGTGTGGCCAGGTTGCAAGATGTTCTTGTTGAACCCAGTGTATTCCTCTCTAGAGGTACACTAGCGAAAGGTGGTTCCATACCTTGTCATAGTTGGAAATCCATTACCCAATACGTGCTTGCGGTTTCTGCTAGATGATTATTATATTGTGGTTGATAGACATTATTATAATATCAAAAGGTTTTTGATATAAAGATAATTTGGATTCTCATAAGGGAAAAACCCGTTCCGTTATACGGCGTGGTCTTATGAGATATCGTTTACTTGTTCGAACTGTTTTAAACTGTTTTACTCATACCAGTCCCATGACTGACCCGGAGTTTTTTTTTGTTTTCCCTAAACTCTTGGGTGCCCAGTTTTGTACGGGCAGTCAAGTAGTCGGGATTTACAGATACTTGAAGAACTGGAGCAGGAGGCTTCAGGATTATATAACTATTATTATTCCGCTGTGTTGTAAGTGCTGTACTTGAAAAATGATTTATATATGCAAGTAAATCTTTTATTTCAAGTTATGTTATATTTTATTTGTTCCGCTGTGAGATTCGTGTTTATTCCGATGATGATGTTCTTCTTCTTCCTCTATTCTAAGTTTCTATCTTATCTTTCCTCACCCTCTAATTTCTTTTATTAACTATTCGGTTATTTTCGATCCTTGGGTGTTCGATATGTGTTGTATATCGGATAACCAAGATCGCAAATTTCTTGGTCGTTATATAGGTCGACCCCCAGGTCGACCTCCCTAGGTGTAGGTCGACCTGCCTGGTTTTGGCGGGAAATTTCCCGCCCAGCTACCTAGGTCAAATTTCGAATTGCTTTGATTTTTTGTTGAATCTTCTAAAGGCCATAACTCCTTCGTACGGAGTCCGATTTATGCAAACTTGGACTCTATTTCAAGCAGAATTTCGAGACGAACGCAATATGATGTCCGTTTTACTTAATTCCTGATATTTAAATTAAGTATCATTATTTTATTATCTTTTCCGTTATGCACACTGTTATCGAATTAATTTTCGCTTCTCTTCCATATTTTAATTAATTTTCATTATACATCACCATTATTTACCTATCTATGCATATACACATGTTTTTACATATTTTTAATTATATTAAAAATGCATGGTGTTACACCTTCAGGAATCATCAGCATATCCCTTCAGGAATCGTCAGCATACCCCTTTAGGAATCGTCAGCATACCACTTTAGGAATCCAGTTCGTGACCATACACGCTGACCAATCCGGTTCGTGACCATATGTGCTGACCAATCCGGTTTGGGACCATACATGCTGACCTATCCTGTTCGTGACCGTACATGCTGACCAATCCGGTTCGTGACCATACATGCTGACCAATCCGGTTCGTGACCATACTTGCTGACCACCATCAGGAATTCTACAGTTTTTCCAACAAGCTAATTTCGCCAAACGACGGCGTTTTCAACCATTCTAACTTTCCTATGACATCTCAAATCATTCCAAACAGTAGTAACAACAAATAAAATCACTCAAAAAATTTAAACATCATTCACATGAAATATTTTGGATCAAACATACCCACAAGCATGATTTTCCCCTTAATCCCCTTAACCATGTTTTAATTATAGGATTAGCAAACTTAGTCCAAATTAATCCAAATTTCTAACAGAGGCATAAAATAATATTTTGGAATTTCTAAATATTTTTCCAAATTTTTTTGAGTTATAATTTCGCTAATTATCACTAATCACCCCTAATTATCCGTAATTAGTGAAAAACAATGCTAATCACTCACCCGAGCCACAAATAAACTATAGTCTGAAAATATCTCTGATTTGGGTCGATTCTCTATGCAACTCAGCAGCTCCAACTCTGATTTTGTGTTGATTTTCCTTGATTTGATATTGATTAGGCTAATATATGCTTAAACGGTGATTTGGGGGTGATTTAGAGGATGAAGGCCATTGTTAGGGTTTCAAGGATGTATATGACGGCTGGAAAAATGAAAAAAACTGAATTTCTCAATCCTATCAGCCCTCCCATAACCCTATTTCCGAAATGGGTTATGGGCCTCACTGCTAATCACCTTATTTGGCCAGATTAAGCTGTATTTCACCTTGCAAACCTTGTTTCAGCCATATCTCCCAAATGGTAAGTCCGTTTGGCTTACATGACCACTCTACGGAAAGGTAAACCATCATTCGAATGCAATGGAAGTGGTTTCAGGTCAAAACTACTTACCAATCAAAAGTTATAGGCGAAACAAGATTCTTTATGGGCAAAATGATCATTTAAAATTCGGCAAAAATTGTGAACATGAGAAATGACCCCAATAGTCGCTCCCCAAAGTTACACGACCATACGACTTCATATGTAAATGAAATAAATATTATACGATCCTCCGATGCGTAGAATGCGGGTCGTTACATTCTCCCCCCTTAAGAAATTTCTTCCCCGAAATTCCTTAACCAAAACATACAAAGGTTCCCTCATGCCTATCAATCATTAGCAATCAATCAAACATACATAACAACACAACAAACCTAACCTAACATGCGGTTTACTAATAAGGGAACTTTATATCATTACTAAAACCCTACTAGGCAAAAAATTTCTGGATACATCTTCCTTATGTTCTTCTCTGTTTCCCAAGTACGGTCTTTCTCATCGACACCCCACTGGACTTTGACTAGTTCCACCACCTTCCTTCGAAGCTGCTTCGTATCTGCTCGATAATACGAATAGGTTTGCGGTTCCTACCCGCCTCGGGTTCTACCTCAATATCGTCCTACTGATATGGTGAAATAGCCACATTAGGGTCGTGAACAAATTTCCTTAACTGGGAAACATGAAATACATTTTGAACTCCCGCCATCTTGTCAGGTAACTCAACCTTATACGCTAAATTCCCAACTTACTCGAGGACTGGGAACGGACAAACAAATCTTGGTGCCAACTTACCTCTCCTACCAAAACGAATCACACTCTTTAATGGGGAGACCTTGACGAATACAAAGTCGCCAATGGAGAATTTCAAATCTCTTTGTCTTTTATCAGCATAGCTCTTCTGCCTATCTTAGGCAGCCTTCATTCGCTGTTGGATAACCTTGATCTTATCAGAAGTTTCTCTTATTACATCCGGTCCAAGCACAAATTTCTCACAGGTTTCTAACTAACAGGATGGCAAACAGGATGGTGAGTTGCACGATCTTCCGTACAAAGCTTCGAATTGAGCCACACCAATACTGGACTGATAACTATTATTATATGTGAACTCAACCAGATGCAGATGGTCATCCCATGACCCTCCGAAATCCAATATACAAGCTCTTAAGAGATCCTCTAATACAGGATTCACCCTCTCGGTTTGACCGTTGGTTTGAGGATGGTATGCGGTACTGAGATGTAATTCTGGCCCTAAAGCCTCTTGTAAGCTCTTCCAAAACCCATTACTGAATAATGGATCTCGGTCACTCACAATTCCTTTGGGTACCCCGAGAAATCTCACTACCCACTTCATATATAGTTCTACTAACTTAGATGTCGTTCTATTCGACTTGACTGGTATAAACCTTGCACTTTTGGTTAGTCAATCCACAATCACCCAAATACCATCATGGCCCGATCTAGTACTTAGTAAACCATCAATGAAATCCATTGAGACTTGTTCCCATTTCAACTAGAGAATTTCCAGCGGTTGTAACAAACCACTTGGCTTCTTTTGCTCAGCTTTAACTAACTGGAAATTCATGCACATAGATATAAACTTCCCAACGTCTTTCTTCATCCCTTCCCAGTAGTAGGTCTGCTTCATGTCTCGGTACATTTTGTTACCACCGGGATGTATAGTCAGTTTCGAGTGATGACACTCTCTAAGCACTTCATCCCTCAATCCATTAATGTTGGGTACAACTAGCCTCCTATTCTTTCGAAGCCATCCCTCTTGATCAAGACCATACATATTCATTCTCTCGTCGTCGATACCCATTTCTACTTTGGAGATGATTTCCAATAGATTAGGAGCGTCCTTCTGGCTGGAACCAATCTGCTCAATCAAAGTCGGTCTGATCATCAAACTTGCCAACATTTTTGGATCCAATTCACACTTAGGTCTGAAATCATATCCCGCGATATATTCTAATTGCTTCCATTCCAGAAACATAGCCCACAAACTGGCTTGTCTCCTACTCAATGCATCAGCCACCGCATTGCCCTTTCCGTGTGTGTATGCGATATTGAAATCGGATGAAGCCAAGAACTCTAACCATCTCTACTGACGAAGGTTTAGATCTTTCTGAGAGAAAAGATACTTTAATGACTTATGGTCGGTAAACAACTCGAATCTTTCTCCCAAGAGATAATGTCTCCACATCTTTAATGCCAACACGATCGCTGCCAATTCCAAATCATGGGTAGGATATATTATCTCATGCGGTTTCAGTTGCCGGCTAGCATAAGATACTACCCTACCTCCTTGTATCAATACAGCACCTAGTCTGGTACCTCATTCATCCATGTATACCATCATCTCTTCGTTCCCTTTAGGAATGACTAACACTGGCGCACACGTCAACTTTTCCTTCAGACTCTTGAATGCATTTTCACACCTTCCGTCCCAGACGAAATCTTGATTCTTCTTGGTCAACTGGTTTAACGGTGCTGTTATCTTGGAGAAGTCATGGATAAACTTACGATAATATCCAGCCAATCCCAAGAAACTTCTCATGTCCGTTGCATTCTTGGGCGTAGACCAATCTTGCACCATAACCACTTTCGTAGGATCCACGGCAATACCACTATCTGAAACAACACGACCCAAGAATCTCACTTCCCTTCTCCAGAAGTAACACTTAGAAAATTTTGCTTTCAATAAGTGTTTCCTCAATACCTCCATCACTATCCTCAAATGTTCCTTGTGTTCTTCCTCTGCCCTCGAGTAAACCAAGATATCATCCACGAACAAAAGAACAAACTTGTTTAATTGATCCCTGAAAACTCTATTCATTAGATCCACAAAATATGCGGGTGTATTGATCAACCCGAATGGCATGACCAACCACTCATAAAATCCAAACGGCGTCCGAAATGCCGTTTTAGGAATGCTCTCAGCCACTAATCAGAGTTGATGAAAACCCGTCGCAAGGTCCAACTGGGAAAATTCTCTTTCTCCATCCAGTTGATCAAACAAATCATCTATCCGTGGAAGAGGATACTTATTCTTACTTGTCACCTTATTCAACTCACGGTAGTCCACACACAATCGAAGGGAATCATCTGCCTTGGTAGCAAACACAACTGGTGCTCCCCACTTGGAAACACTCCTTCGGACTTCAAAAGATCGGTTACTTGCACCTCGAGCTCTCGGTACTCCCTTGGCGCCATACGACGAAGTGGCATCACTATAGGTCTGGCATCTTTCACTAAATCAATCCGAAACTCAATCTCTCGGTGAGGTGGAATTCCGGTCACTTCCTCGAAGATGTCCGGATACTTGCCAGCAATAGGCACATCTGATAACTCATCCTACAGGATGTCGAGGGAATGTAGAAAACTAGCCATCAACCCATCACTAGGTAGGCAACCCAATACCACCCTCTGCCCATCGTCCGCTCTAATGGTCACCAAATACCCCTCAAAGTCCACCACCATTCCATAACTTTGGAGCCAACCGACTCCCAAAATAATGCCAAACCCAGTAAAGCCCAAAAAAAAAAAGAAATTACAAACAAACATGCATCCATGACTCGATAAGACCAAATTACGACAAATCATGCAAAGGTTAGTCGAACCACCGATCGGGTTTGTCACAACTAAAGGTCTATCGACTATCTAGGGTTCCAATTCCAACCTATCTACCAGGTCACTAGATACGAAGGAATGAGAAGCCCTGGTATCAAATAACACTCGAACAGGAACATCATAAATAGAAAGCATACCATGAATAACGATGCCTTTTCCCTTCTGCACCGCAGTTGGGGCATTCGACAAAGAAGGAACAACGTTGATAGCATATGCTCTCACGATCTGCTTCCCTTTAGGAGGTTGTGGACATTTATCCTTAAAATGTCCCACTTGGCCATAGTTGAAGCACTTCTTTTCCCCTGGCTTAGCACGACATTCACTAGCATAGTGGCCCTTCTTGCCGTACAAAAACACTCAATATCTTTCTTGTTCTTCTTCTTCTGACCATCCTTGGTATGGTTACGTTTCCTCCTATTCTGGGAATTACCCTTGCCTCCATCGCCTGCTTGCGGCTTTGGCTCTCCTGTAGATGTAGTAACGACCTCGGTCTTCGACTTAGGGTAAAGACTCTCTGATCTCAATGCTTTTCCCATAATAGATTCAAATGTCTCATCAATGTGGTTTATAAGCCTTTCCCCCAAGAACCCATCTAAGCCAGTTATGAACTTCTTGTTCTTCTTCTCGGCAGTGTCAATAAGGGATAATCCATACTTTGATAAGGTATCGAATTCAGCAATATACTCCGAGACTGCCCTGCTATTCTGCTTAAGCTCCAGGAACTTCCTGAAAAACTCTGACTTCTGAGCAGCTGGGATAAACTTATCACTGATACGAGTTTTAAACGGATTCCAATTAACTTAATCCTCAGGAGTAGTTGCTTTAATGGCAGTCCACCAATTCTTTGCACGTCCTTGAAGTTGACGCGATGCTTACTTCCTCTTCATTGCATCTTTGATCCCCAAATCTTCAAAGATGCGCTCACAACTATCTATCCAATCTTGAGCATCCGTAGCCGACTCCATTCCGTGGAACGGCTTCCCACCAAGACAAGTATAATCCTTGTTAAGCTTGGTGAAATCGGCTTTAGGCGCCTGCACTGTTGCACCACTACAATTTGCAGCATTAGGAGCTGCTCCCTGAACATCACTAAGCATCTCTTACATGAATGTAGTAAACATCGCCCTCATATCAGGGACACTCCTATTATTGGTTCCTGAACCGGTACTCCTCGTATATCGGCTCATCGTCCAATCTGCAAAGAGAAAACGATTAACCATCTCCATAGTGGAGCCCGTGCAGTGCGACTTCATCCTTAGCTATACTAATAGTGTGTGTGTACATATATATATAGCTTTAGAAAACCAAACTATCACAAATACGCGATCTCTTATACATGTATAATCTCTCTTTGATGTCTTCCCTAGTTTAACTACGCAATCCAGAGCTCTGATACCAAGTCTGACAGCCCGCCCTGCTCCAGCCGACATTTCCAATGAAACATGCTGTGTCGATGTCCAACCATCACGGGACGGTCGTCAAAAGAAAAGAAAGAAGGCAAATGAATCATCAAAGAACCTGTAAAATATCTCACAACTCATGGAACAAAGTATAATAGTAACATAACTTGATATAAAACAGGTGAGATAGTGCATAAGCTGAAAACTAAATCATCATAGCAGCGGAAAATTCAAAATACAGCTTATGATCCGAACCATCATTATTACAACTTCTAAAACTGTCTCTAAAGCAAAATAGGAAGGTACACTACTAATGCCTAAAGTACTGACCAGCAACAATACAGGGAGAATATATGGGAGTAATATATGTAAGCCTCCTCCTTATCTCCGGATAGCTACTCGTGCACAAATAGCTAACATGTCTCTAGTCTACTCGTTTAGGAGCACCCAGAGTAATAAGAAGAGACATAAAACTCTAGGTCAGACAAAAGTTTGGTATGAGCGATAAGCATAAAAAAAGAACAATAACATGTATACATAACCATAACTAAACCTGGACCTGCAACCAAAGAGATAGCACTACAAGATGTACAGTACTCATAGGTGACACTGACACTTGGTGTGAAAATAATGGGGAGGGGGTGTGCATATCATGGTGATAGCAAACATCAGACATAGCAATCATCCTTACATCTCTCATTCAGTGCGTAATGTATACAATATCCACCTCCCTGGTCACCAAATCTTTGGGGTCATGATGGCAACTCCGTACATCTATTGCTACGACCAATTTGCCTTTTTGGGGCTATGACGGCAACTCCATACAATTATTACACTGTCCCCACTACACTAGTCCATGGTCAATAACCCAAATTGGCCAACCAATCCACACTTCCCTAGCTATGGTTCGTCTACATGCCCCCCTCTCTTCAGCGGTGAACCAAAGTTATGGATATCGATAACCCCTTTGCACACGTCCCGCAGCAAAGTCCAACTCGAGAAGTTAACTCGTTGGTTCCCGTCTGGGTCTTGAGTAATAACTTCGAATTTGGACATCATTTGCATCTCGGGTTTTGGCATCATTCGTCTTAGTTCGGGTCGTGGTCCTCGTAATCATACCTCCTTCAGGAATCGTCAACATACCCCCTTTAGGAATCGTCAGCATACCCCCTTCAGGAATCGTCAGCATACCCCTTCAGGAATCGTCAGCATACCCCTTCAGGAATCCGGTTCGTGACCATACATGCTGACCAATCTGGTTCGTGACCATCCATGCTGACCAATCCGGTTCGTGACCATACATGCTGACTAATCCAGTTCGTGAACATACATGCTGACAATCCGATTCGTGACCATACATGCTGACCAATCCGGTTCATGACCATACATGCCGACCAATCCGGTTCGTGACCGTACATGTTGACCACCATAAAGAATTCTACAGTTTTTCCAACAAGCTAATTTCGCCAAACGTAGGCATTTTCAAACATTCTAACTTTCCTATGACATCTCAAATCATTACAAACAGTACTAACAACATATAGAATCACTCAAAAACATTAAAACATCATTCACATAAAATATTTTGGATCAAACATACCCAAAAGCATGTTTTTCCCCTTAATCCCCTTAACCATGTTTTAATTACAGGATTAACAAACTTAGTCCACCAAATTTCTAACAGAGGCATAAAATAATATTTAAGAATTTCTAAATATTTTTTCCAAATTTTTTTGAGTTATAATTTCGCTAATTATCACTAATCACCCCTAATTAGCCGTAATTAGTGGAGAACAATGCTAATCACTCACCTTAGCCACAAATAAACTATAGGTCTGAAAATATCTCTTATATGGGTCGATTCTCTATGCAACACAGCCGCTCCAACTCTGATTTGGTGTTGATTTGCCTTGATTTGATGTTGATTAGGCTAATATATGCTTAAACTATGATTTGGGGGTGATTTAGAGGATGGAGGCCATTGTTGGGGTGATTTAAATCCAACTCCAAATCCTATCAGCCCTACCATAACCCTAATTCTGAAATGGGTTATGGGCCTCACTGCCAATCACCCTATTTGGCCCGATTAAGCTGTTTTTTCACCTTCCAAACCTTGTTTCAGCCATATCTCCCAACGGTAAGTTCGTTTGGCTAACGTGACCACTATACGGAAAGGTAAACCATCATTAGAGTCTAACAGAAGTAGTTTTAGGTCAAAACTCCTTACCAATCAAAAGTTATAGGCGAAACAAGATTCGCTAGGGTCAATACGGTCATTTAAAATTCGGCAAAAATTGTGAACATGGTTAATGACCCTAATAGTCGCTCCCCAAAGTTACACGACCATATGACTTCATATATGAATGAAATAAATATTCTACGATCCTCTGATGCGTAGAATACAGGTCGTTACAATATATATATATATATATATAACAGTTACACAATAAATAAATGAATAAGAATAGAAAATGGTCTGTTGGTGTTCATCAAATAGATAATTTGGGACTGATAAATAGTTGCATTAGGAAAATATGACCCTTAGAGTCATAAAGGGCAATAATAAAGGAAATACAAGGAAATGGGTGTCATAAGGGAATTTTTGATTGTTGTTTAAACACTAAGTCAAAATTAGTTATGGTATTGAATAATTATCCTAGGGGAAAAGGGAATATAACCTTCCTTGTTTAAAGTGATGGAAATAAAAAATACAGTTGGACTTGGTAGGTTAATAATGTAAGATATTATTAACCATATAAACCAATGACAAAAATAAATGGTGTAAATATAGTATTTCCATATAGAGGGACTAAACAGGAATGACTTGAGGTAGCCTACTTTATCCCAGTAGGGAAAGGTCTAAAGGCAAATGGGGTATGAATTAATAACCTTCGCGTACAATCCGCTTCTTAGGTCCAAAAAGGCTAAGAGACTAGGTTTGAAGAGTCCTCCTGGGAATATATCTTTTGGTTAGGGGTCTTAAACGGAAGGTGTGTTTGGGCCTACCCAAACCTGCAAATTAAAACATCTGATATGACTACCTATCCTACGGGAAGTAATAAGCGACTAAGGAGGTTATCAAATTAGGTCAGCTAGAAGGTATAACGAACGATAAAATACCCTATCTCACCTTATGCAGGGGAAGGGTATATGCGTGAATGACGGAAGCCTTAACTAGTACGGACCGTAGCTAGTGCCCTCTAGTTATGTTAACGTTGGATATGTTATCGGGGGTTAATATGTGACCAATAGGTCCGCCTAGGGTATTAAGCGATCAGAAAGAATCCACCCAATCTATCATTGATGGTCAGGTGATAAATAATAAATAGTAGTGAATGGGAATATATATAGAGACCTCGTATTAGGGGCCACTCTCGATAAAGTGAACCATTTAATCTCTGGTACAAAGGCTTCACAAAAATATGTGTAAAGGTCCTATCTCGGTAATATAATTTGGGAATACTACTTTAGGAAGAGTAGTTGAGTCAAGCGCAAACATTAACAAGGTTGGTTTAGAATCACTAACCGTGTTAGGAACACATCTTGGGTTGAACCAAACGGAATATTTTTGTTTTATAATCCGTATTGTACATTTCTTAGTCACTGGAACTTATTATTCTGACCCCCTCCTTATTACAACCTCCCAGGTTTCCTAAAGAAGGTTGGGTTTTCACAGATGATTATGTTTGGCTTTCTGTTCTCGTTCTCTCTCTTGCTCGGTATTGGCAGAGTGACTTACTTTAAAAAATGTAGTTACTTAAGTTGCTACTTGTTCATCCTATTTTGTTTCTGTTGTGAGTTAATTTTATGCTCATTCTCATTTGATGCAGGTACCAGATATATGCGGTCCATGCTTGTATGTGTTCAAGTTTTGATTTTTTTTTTCAAAATTTGGATGTAGAAAAGTGTGTAGTGTTAAATAGCTTTCATCGGGTAATTACTTCGATAGCTTCTTCTTTCTCATCTCCACTATCCATAAATTCAGTAATGAAGTCTGTTAAAACTTGTCTGATGATTGCCCTTCATGGATGGAAAGTGATATCATATTGGCTGAATTCGATGTTCCACTTACATAACCTTCTCGAAGTCTTCGGACGAAAAAGGACCAGCTTTAGAGGTTGATCTATGAGAACCTTGATAGGGTGAGCTTGGAAGAATGGCCTTAGCTTTTTCGAGGCGATGAGAAAATAGTATGTAAGCTTTTCCAATTTTGGGTAGTTTAGCTCTTCCCTGGTAAGTCTCTTGCTGATGTAGTATACCAACCTTTGAATTTTTGAATCCTCTCTGACCAAAGCGACGCTCAAGGCACGGGATGAAACAACTAGGTATAGAAACAGGTCTTCTCCATCTCTAGGCTTTGACAACATGGGTGGTGCTTCCATGTGCTTGACTAAGTACTTAAAGACCGTTTCGCACTCTTGGGTCCATTGGAAGTCCTTCTTTTTTCCAATGCATCGAATAATGGAATGCACCTATCTATTGCCTTAGAAATGAAGCGACCAAGTGCGACAACTTTCCCATTCAGACTCTGCAGTTCCTTCTTTAACCCAAGGAATTTCCCAGATTCAACTCCGAATAAACATTTGAGAGGATTGTGTTTCATGCCGTACTTTCAAAGAATATTGAACATATCTTCCAAATTCTCTAGATGATCATTTTCTCTTTTGGACTTCACCAGCATGTCATTTACGTAAACCTCCATAGTCTTGCCTCTCTAAGATTTGAACATTGAGTTGACGAAGCACTAGTAAGTCGCTCTAGCATTATTTAACCCGAATGACATCACTTCATAACAATACAAGATAACATATGTGATAAAGCTAGTGTTTTCTTGATCTGGCTCGTGCATTAGGATCTGATTATGGCCCGAGTATGCATCCATGAAAGATCAGAGTTCTTTCCCTGTTGTCGCATCACCAAGCTAATCAATCCTGGATAGAAGGAAATTGTCTTTGGGACATGGTTCATTAAGATCAGAATAGCCAATGCACACTAGCCATTTGTCGTTGGTCTTTTTAACTAAAAAGGATTCGACGTCCAGTCAGGATATGTGGACTCTCGGGTAAAGTGATTCTCCATAAGCCTATCCACTTCTTCCTTAAGAGACATTGGCCATTCAAGTCCCTGAATCCGTCTTTTCTTCTTAACCGGTGTGATGCTTGGGTCGATGTTTAAAGCATGAACCACCACTTCTAGGGATATGTCGCACATGTCAGAGTGACTCCAAGCAAACACATCAAGATTAGCTCTAAGAAACATCATCAAAGCTTTTTGCAACTTTTGGCACAGCTAAGACCCAATCTTCAGCACATGACCAGGATCTTCAAGATGAATTGATATTGGAATGGTGACCTCAGCTGGTGCTTCTCGTTCTTCCCTCGCACTAGTTTTTTGAGGATCCATCTCTTTGTAAGCTCCACGATGCTCACCATTGCAGGGGCCGTGCCTAATTGCTATAAGTCGGGCTCTCGAATGTAGAGGAAAACCTCCACAATCTTTCCTTTATCTTTCTTTTTGGCCTCTCGCAGGTCTTTCAAATAACATTCTCGAGCAGTCATTTGATCTCCATTGATTACTCCGAAGCCATTCTCGGTAGGAAATTTCATGGTTAAGAACTAAGCCGTAAGAGCAATTCTGAAGTCTGCTAGAGCTGGTCTTCCCAAGAACGCATTATAGGCTGGTAACTCATCGACTATCACGAAAGTCTGCTTCGAGATGGCCAATTTGTCAGTCTCTTCTATCTTGATTAGTAAATCAATGGTTCCAATTGGCTACTTGGGTTCCCTCGTAAATCATTGCTGTAACGACCCAACTTTTCGATGACCTCGGAAGTCGTATTATTATTAAAGAATAAGAAATAGATAGAAAATAAAACTAAGAAAAACATCAAAATGTCACAGTGGAATTTATCAAAATATAATTTCTGATAATATTATACATCAGATTCATAATACACCAAATTCAAAACTCATAGATACGCACCATCATATCTTACAGACTTCTTAATTATACAAAGACATAATAAAGCAGCTTGCATACTTCATAATTATACAATGATATAATAAACCAGTTGCAGACTTCACAATTATACATAGACATTATTTATACTGGCTTGAACAACCACGCCATCCATCTTATTTCAAAGTTTTGGTCAAACCTAGATCACTTGTCTTCTCATAACAAGTGTTATGAGTACCCAAGAGTTTAGTGAAAACACAAAAAATAAACTTTGGGTCAGTCAGGGGACTAGTGTGAGTAAACTCTAAACAAATGACTTAATTTTAAGAAAAATCCTTTTTAAAAGAAAGAATAATGGTGAGACTGATCCACACATAAATATGGATGGTTTTTTACTTTGCGATAACTCAACACATTTTAAAACAATAATATTTTGATATTATGAAATTTCTACGGTTTTCAAAGTAAATTAGAAATCTAGTGGAACGCTTGCATCCCAGGCTACACAAACATAGTATACAAAAAAACCGCAACCGCTTGGATAATGGATTTCCTACAATGGAAAGGTATGGGACCACATTCCGACAATGTGTCTTTGGATATGAATACATTGGAGTTCAATAAGAACAACTTGCAACCCAACTAAACCTGACTAGCCCCTCACTTTACTTGAGAGTACCGAACATCACCACAGTTGAGGGCTAGCCAACTAAACCAATAGCATATAAATAAAGGAACAATCGAAGGCATTTGATTTCTCCAGATTAGGTAATGATATACCCTTTTGATGGGTGCAACCCACATAGCCATGCGACCTACCCGATTTTATACCATTTCCCGGTAGTAGAGACCTGAGGTTATATTTCCGTCAGAAATATCTAGTTTTGTTTACTTTGAATTCCACATTGCCAAAATCCACCAACCACTAATTGACTTCCCCAAAAATATATTATGGGTATAAAGATAAGAGAAACGAATTTCTCTGCCACCACATAAAAACGTTTGAAGAGATTAACATACGTGATTGGTTAGGTATTCTCTGTTAGACATTCGTCCATACAAGTTGTCCTGGGATTCGAAAAACCGAAGACACAATTATGAAAATCCATCTTAGGCAATTTCTACCTAGGATTTTCACTTTATCTCTTGCATAACTACATCTATCACTTTCTTTAATAATCTCTAACTCATATAAATCAAATCGAAGTGAAATATAGATTCTAGACTTTTGGAAACGATTAATGTTAATATCTTTTAAGGTCAAGTAATACTTAAAGGGAATATATTATATTCAAATGAGTTAAAAATGTTGATTGATTTGATCTTGAAATCATATTTGGATTTGAAAGAGTCATCGGCACAAGTCAATTATAAAAAGGCACTTCAATATTTAATCACAACATTTGAATTCATCATCGATCATTAATCGCCTTCCAAAAATAACATTGATTTTATTTCATGTATCGGTTTTAATAATTATCTAGAGAATCATATGAATAAATATTATTCGTTCATTGTTTAAAATCCCTTAACTGAATGATTTAAATCTTCTTAATCATAGATAATTAGTTGTATACACAAATGTCGATGAAGAATAAAAGTTACAAATTCAATTTTTTGGATTTTTGATAATTACCTTACTTCACCATGTAATTTATTTTATACTTTACATATACTTTATTTATTTTAAATAATAAAATAATTTGAGTTATATGATTTGAAGTTTTGAAAACAAATCATTGGTTCACTACACCAATGTCACTACTACTTTCCATTACATGCCTACTTCTATTTCCTTATGAACTGCTATCTCCCCTTCTGGTGTAATATACCACCAGCAACATACTGCTTTACACATTTTTTATTATTTAAATGGGCCACGGCCTTAAACTTTAAAACCTATGACCCTAAAATAGCTACAACTACCTTCCTTTACTCCTGAATTCTTTTCTCTTGGATCCTTTACTACCCTTGACACCTAAAACTCACGTCCCCTTAAGATGTGCTGCCACCATCTTCATTTGATTCTACTGCTTTCACTCCTTAACTCACTCCCATTATATATATATATATATATATGTATATATGTGTGTGTGTGTAAAAATTTTTCGGCCTTTCTACTTTAATGGCAGACAATACAAAACGATTTCCTCAATCTCGATCTGATCTTCAATCCTCAAAAACAAATCCTATTCAATCTACATTTATAGATCCACATATTAATCAATCAAATCATACAGTTTCGTTACAATCGAATACAAATGTTTCAGGATCCGTAGATCGAAATCTGGAGTATATAGATCCTGGATCTGAATCTGTTTTTATTCCTGAGCAAGTCTTCAATGAATCTGACAAAGTATGGATCCATACCATTGCTTTAGTGCCGATTAACTTCAAGCTCTCTATCATGAAACTCAAGGATTATATCCAAAAAGTTTGGAGGCCTCTGAATGATTTCAATGTGCATATTACTCCTCAATATGATTTTGCAGTTCAATTTGAAGCTATTGAAGATTTTTCTCGAGTATTGGAAGGATCCACCTATTCATACTTTGGACGATTGCTCCTTGTTGATGAATGGCATCCTGGATATGATTTTGCATCAAAACAGAGTGATGTTATTTAGATCTGGGTAAGATTATATGGTCTTCCAATGGAATTATGGACAAAAAATGCTATTCAAAGAGTTGCTAGTTATATATCTAAACCAGTTCTTATTGATTCAAATACTGCTGAAAGGAAGTTTACAAAATATGCTAGGGTTCTAATATCAGTTGATACTTTAACTGAAATGAAAACTAGTGTTCCTATATCATTACACACTGGACAAAAAATAGAAGTTACTGTTGAATATGAATTTGTTCCAGAAAAGTGCCTGAAATGTAAACTATTTGGGCATGATGATGAGGAACATGAAGCCACTCTTGATCCCTCTTGGAAACAGAATGATATAGAAGAATATATTTCAGCTGTAAATGAAATTAATCCTCTATCAGAACAAGAAAAAACTAATGAATCTACTAAAAATCAAGGTGATAATTTAGATTTTCTTAATTCTAATTTGCCTGAAGACTTAATCCCTGATGTGTTGAACAATGTGGCTGATGTAATGGACAAAAGTGCTCAGCCTAAAGAACCTGATAAAGGAAAACAGGTTGATGTTTCTAATCTTATAGATAAGAACAAAAATTATATGCAAAGCACTAAATCCTCTACTTCAAGCTCAATGCCTCAAAATACTCCTGCTAAAAGATGTACAAGGAGTTCAGCTACCATTAAATGACAATTTTATCATGGAATGTAAGGGGGATAAACACTCTTTCTCGTATGAAAGAAGTGATCAAACTCCTTAATCAAGCTAAGCCAACTATTGTTGGTTTAGTTGAAAATAAGTTGTCTGTAAATAATCTGAAACTTTTCTTAGCTTTACTTCCTAGTTCATGGAAATACTTGACAAATAATTCAGATTCAGTTAATGGTAGAATACTTATGGTTTGGGACTCAAATGTTTGGGATATTGTTTCTTTAGCATCTTCATTTCAACATATTACTGTTTCTGCTATAAATAAAGGAGGATTCTCAATGATGTTTTCTTTGATTTATGCAAGCAATATTTTCAATGAAAGAATGGATTTATGGCAATTGCTCATCAATGATTCTGGACTAGTAAACAATGCATGGATTCTTTTGGGTGATTTCAACAATGCTCTATCTCTTATGGATAAAAAAGGAGGTCGTTCAATTCCTTATCATTATATAAGAGAATTTTAGAAATTCATTTTGCAAGCTTCCTTATCAGAACTAAAGCCTCTTGGCTTTCTTTTCACATGGCGTAGAAGAGGTATTGCAAGTCATATTGACAAAGTTTTAGTCAATAATTTATGTTTGCAAAATTTTCTTAATATGAAGGCCTTATCTTTGTCTCAACACTCTAGTGATCATAATCCTATACTATTGGATCTTATTCCTACTCCTATGGTTAAGGGCTTTCCTTTTAGATTTAGAAATGATTGGCCAAATTTGCCTGGATACATGAATGCCGTGGAAAAAGGTTTGAAAGTATCTACTTGGGGTTTTCAAAGCTATAAATTCATGTATAAGCTTAAGAGATGTAAAGCAGAACTGAAACTCTGGAATAAAATTAGAGACATAAATAATTCAAACCTGACTGCAGCAGAACAACATATGAACACTTTGGAACAAGCTGCTGATTTAGATCCAGAAAACATTGCTATTTATGATGATTATCTTCTTGCCAAACTAGAATATCAAAACCTGCAGAAAATTCATTTTCAAGGTTTTAAACAGCAGGCAAAGGTATCATGGCTACATCAAGGTGATACTAATTCAAAATTCTTTTATTCTTGTATGTCAAATAGGAGATATTTTAATCATATTAGAGCACTTATTGATCAAGATGGGAATCTAATGTTTAAAGCTGAAGAGATTGAAAAAGGAAGCCATTAAATATTATTCAGAATTATTTAATGGTCCTTCTAATGTTCCTGCATTTGATTTTCGGCCAATTAGCACTTTAAATTCTCAGGGTCAGGATTTTCTTCTATCTGAAGTAACATTAGATGAAATCAGAGAAGCTTTGTTCTCAATTCAAGATGATACCAGTCCTGGTCCAGATGGGATTAATTCAAAGTTTATGAAATTGCATTGGGATTTGCTAAAGAAAGACTTACTTGAAGCTATTCAAGATATTTTTAAATCTGGAAAATTGTGTAATGACCCGGATATTCCGTCGGTTAGATTTAAATATTTAATACAGTTTTAAATATTGGGAGGGGATAATATAAATGGAATTTTATATTATGTTATTAGTTTAATAATCAATCTCGATTTAAAATCGAATATATTAAATAACAGAATACGAAAATGGATTTAGATTGAATTCAAAATTTTGATTTGAATTGAAAACAGTTCAAATGATTAATTGGAAAATTTATTTAAATTTATAACGATAATAATATTAATTTATTATCGAGGAAATAAATTGTTTCGAATTTAATTCATATTGATTTAAATAAATATCTTTCACAAACGATCGAATCAGACTTCGTGACCTATCCCAGTCTGTCCGGAATGGTGGTAATACCCTAAGATTGACAGTTGTCACATTCAAAAAGGAGTTAGAAAATTATGGATAATTTAAATATATACACCTATATTTACAACCACTAATTTTCATAAGGAAGAGAATTCAACACATATCCTTTCCCTTACCACAAATCAAAACCTCGGTGCCTCCTCTTCTACCACGAATCAAACAAATACCGTGCCATCCCTTCCATCCACAAATCTCTGTATAAACACGATACCCCTTCCTATTTCTCATTTTCCCTCTCGTTCCTTTTCTTTTCTGTTCGATTAAAAATGGGAAATACCGCTCTTCTCTTTCCAAGAAAATCAAAATCAATTCGCATGATAGTTTCAATTCGAGTTCGACTTCGAGTGGCAGAGCAGGTTTATGGCATCGCAATGGATAGGGGATGAGATCTGCAGACTCGTGGGTTGGAAGGGAAGTCGTCGATTCCTAGAGAGTTGAGGCACCGCGATTTCAGGTATTGATCGACGGGGTATCAAGGGCGAACTGGATTCGAACTAGGTTAATTCGATTTTTTCTGAGGATGGCTTGAGGGTCGTCAGATGATGTACATGAAGGGAAGGGGATGGCTCACTGTAGCTTGAGAGAAAAGGAGTGGTGTGCGTACAGATTTAGGGTGATTGTGTTGAAGGGGCTGCCAGTTTGTGTAGATGGAGTTTGTGAGAAGTTGAAGACGATTCGGAGAAGAGCGAGTATGTCAAGGTGGAAGGGGAAGTCCGACAGTGGCAAATGGAGGAGCAACGCCGGAAGAAAGGAAATGGATTGGCAGTTGACTGTGAGATGTTCGATGAATTGCCGAACTAGGATAAGAGCAGTTTTGGGACTGATTTTAGTTGGAGTTGTTCGGAAATGGAATTAAGGTATTTATTCATTTATTTAAAATTCAAAATTTAAATAGGAAGAATAACTTAATTATTTATTTTAGTTAAATTTGATAATACCGTAATCGATTAATAAAATAAATAATTAATTGTAGGTGCTAAACAAATAAATTCGAGTTATTCGTAGCTGCCACAGTTCATCAGCTAATCGGATATTTGGCAAACAAATAACAGTGAGTAAATCTCACTCTGTTTTATTTAAAATTATTTTTATCAGTTAAGAATAATTGTTTCATTGATTGTTGGATGTTTTAAATATTTATTTATTTGCTGTTAAAAATATATTAGTTATCTAGGATTGGTTGACTATTATATATATATATTGGGTTGATGATTGGTTGGATTCCCGCAGTATCATTAGCGGATGCCCGCAGTTTCATAGCAGATGATTACCCTATACGCCCCACGCTATGATTAGTGGATGACCTTCTATACCGCGATATCCTGCCTCGAAGCAGGATGGGTATTACTATGTTGACTAACATCTGTGGATGCAGGAAAACAGGTTGGAGGAATCCAACTGGATTCCTCAAAAATATATTATCTGTTGTTGTTTGTTTGATTTCATATATATTCATATATGATGTGTTAAAAATCAAATGATTGAAAATTGGTTGATTTGATTGTTTAAAATATCCCTGGGCTTAAATATTGATCTATAAAAAAAATATCGAAAAGGATATTTGAGATTTTAAAAAGGAAATTCTATTTTTATAAATAGAATTTGAATTTTTAAATAAGACTATAGAAAATATTTAACTTGTTTGAAGGTATATAAAACAAGTAATTGAATTTATAAACTTTGTTTATAAATGAAAAGATGGAATTTGAATTGAATTTATAAATGTTGTTTATAAATGAAAATATGAGATTTGAATCGAATTTATAAACGTTGTTTATAAATGGAAAGATGGGATTTGAATCGAATGTATAAACGTTGTTTATAAATAATGCAGAGAATTCAAATGGACTTTGAATATAAGGAATTGAAATAGAATTTGAATAATAGAATTCAAATGGAGTTTAACTATAGAATTTGAACATAGTATTTTAAATGGAATTTGAATATAGAAATTCAAATGGGATTTATAATAAATAGATTTGGATAAATAGAAGTGGATTAGACTAAGAAGTTAATTAACAGATTTAATTAACAAATTGAGTTAAAACGATTGGTATAGTTAAAATAGATTGGGCAGGTATAGATACAGGAGACAGGTTTGGAATAAAGTATAGAAGTGAAATAAATAGAATGCCCGACAAAAAGGTACGTATTTAATCCATATATGAGATTTTATGCGCCGTATCGGCAAGCCGCTTGGCTTTTCTTTTTCTTTTTGATTTGAGAAGGACCGGGAAAGCTATTTGAAATTTCCCGATGCTCCCGGTACAAAGGAGGTTATGGCGAATTTTTCCGGGAATTTAAGGAGATAGAATATTTTTAAGATAATTTGATAGTTAGAAATTAACATATCAAAATATATAGAAGTCGATAAGAAAACAAACTTAGAAATAGAATAGTATAATCAAAAAGGGAAGTATAAGAATAAAATCTCGTAGGAATGGAAAGAGAAAATGTATATGTGTTTAAAGGTGAATAATCAGTTGTATGGTAGTGATTATTCGAGTAAGTAGTCTTGTCTGTTTTGACGTTAAATGTTATTCAGTCAAGGTCTGAGAGGTAATTATACCCCAACTTGGTTGATTTCATGATATACCGATAAGTAGCAAGATTCAGGCTCGAAGATCAATGTGGAATAAGAATTAGTTAAATACTGTATTTGGGTTGTCGTAACGATGTTTTACACAACATCTGTTTTAACCCGAATATGTGCAAAGCTTGGAAATAGAATAATGAATATTTCTAAAGTTAGAAAATAAAGGAAGGCGATATTCGGAAATGTTTTCCAAATAACGTAACAGGCCAATATGGTTATTGAAAATATTTGTTTCACAAATATTGATATAGAAATAGAGAAGATATTTAATTAATGGAATATTAATTAAAGGCTCAGTGATTGTTGGATGTTTGGATGAACACTTGTTTTATTCGATAGTTAAATCATCGACTATCGAAACACTTGTTTTTATTCGATAGTTAAATCACAGACTATCGGAGTTTTGACCATCGTTGTCAATATGGAGAGACCGGTTGGATTATTATCCGAAGAACCACTCCGTATTGGCAGTAGCGTGCGAATCAGATTATATAAAGATAATCGAAGACGGAGTAGAGTGCAAGGACTTTTTCTATTAATAGAAATCGTGCCTTCGGTTCATCCTGTTCCTGGGTGACCTGTATGGATGGATGTCTGACAGAGTATTTCCAGAAAGGTCACGTACATTGATTTCTTCAACCGTACCTAGAGTAGAAGCGGAGAAGGAAACTTCTTTTAGCTGACACGTAATGTACTGTTGTAGACATCAATTAGTGATTTTCGATGGATCTGATGATGTGACATTCGAAGTGAATCTTGTGTGATGACAAAGCGTAGCTTCTAGCCTCATCAACCGGTAAATGACAGAAATCGGGCAGGCAGCATGGCTATGTAGGTCGCACCTATTAGGGTGTATAATCACCTGATCTAGAGTTTCATTTACTTCTAAAAATCTATTGTCGATGCTGTCCCATTCGGGAAACGGTTGCTGATCCCAATCGTTGGTGATATACATTCGATACACTCAAGCGAAATGAGTGGTCGGCCATGTGTGGCTGAGTTGCAAGATGTTCTTGTTGAACTCGGTGTATTTTCCTCTAGAGATATACCAGCGGAAGGTGGTTCCATACCTTGTCATAGTTGGAAAATCAAATACCCAATACGTGCTTGCGGTTTATAATTGTATATTACATATGTGGAACGTGAGATGAAAACGTTCCACTAGATTGTTATTTACTTGATTTAGACATTATTATAATATCAAAAGAGTTTTGATATAAAGATAAGTCAAGTGTTTGGATTCTCATAAGGGAAAAACCCGTTCCGTGTTATACGGCGTGGTCTTATGAGATATCATTTAGTTTTCTGAACTGTTTTTAAACTGTTTACTCATACCAGTCCCATGACTGACCCGGAGTTTATTTTGTTTTGTTCTATCTAAACTCTTGGGTGCCTAAATTTGTACGGGCAGTCAAGTAGTTCAGGATTTTTCAGATATATCTAAAGGAGCTTGGAGCAGGAGGCTTCAGCGTTATCCAGTTATAGTTGTTCCGTTGTGTTGTAAGTGTTGTACTATGATAAGTGTATGTTATACAGTGAAGATTTTGTATTTCAAAGATATGATATATTATATTTTATTCCGCTGCGATGTGAGATTCTGTGTTGTTATTTATGTTCTTCTTCTATCTCTTTCTTCTAAAAAAAAATGTTCCGTATTTTCGTGATATTTGGGTTGGACGTATGATGTATATAGTCAACTTGGATGTTGCGGAAATTGCGGGTCGTTACAGTTGGTATCAGAGCTTAAGTTAAGAATTACTTGGCTCTGTGGCGTGACTCGGTAGAGATAGGGTTAGTAATACCCTAGATTGAGTTTGAGTGTATATATATACGAGAGAGCGTATTTGTTATTTGATATAAAAACCGTTTTATATTGTGTTGACTAGTCTGTTGAGTGGATTATAAATTTTGGTCGAATCGTGGGACGCCACAATGTCGATAGGAGTTTATAAACACTTGAACAGAAAATTGGACACAATATTGTTTTTAAATAGTTAAGTTGATTGTTAGGATTATAATCGAATTAGATTATAAAACAGAAATAGTTATATATATAACCAATGGTATTTGTATATGAAATCAAATATACAAATGAGATAAATTGAAATAGAATTCAAACCAGAATTTAGAATTTAAAATCCTGGGAGTTTGGGAAAATATTTTTCAAAATGAATGTCAAGTGATATAGCACTGGACTCACTTCAGTAGCTGGGAAATAATTCTGATGATGGTCGCAACATCATCAGTGTTCATTTTCGAGTATCTAAGTGATGAATTGCTGCCTTAGAAAAGTTTTTGATGGAAATTTGTTTGAAAAGAAACAAGTTATTTGAAAATTCAAATGTTTTGAATTTGGGATAGATATAAATATATGTATACATTTATATTACTTCAAAGGAATTTTGAAATAGGAATTGGAATATATATTTCAAATAGAAGTAAAATAAAGGAATTTGAATATATATATAATTCAAATAGAAGTGAAATAGAATTTGAATTCAAAGGAATTCAAATGAGTTTGAATAAAGAAAATTCAAATAGAAATTGTATAAGAAAAATTGAAATGGAATTTGAATTCAATGGAATTCAAATGGATTTGAATAAAGAAAAGTCAAATAGAGATTTGAATATTAGAATTCAAATGGAATTTGGTTAAATAGAATTTCAAAGAGAATATAAAGTGGAGGTTGAATATTAGAATTCAAAGAAAATATAAAGTTTGAAATAGAATTTGAATTCAAAGGAGTTAAAATAGAATTTAAATTCAAAGGATTTCAAATAGAAATTGAACAAAGGAATTTAAATAGAAATCGAATAAAGGATTTCAAATGGAATTTGAATAAGGGATTTGAAATGGGTTTTGAATAAAGGATTTCAAATAGGAATTGAAGATAAGAAATTCAAATAGAATTTGAAGATAAGAAGTTGAATTAGAATTTGAATAGAAGAAAATTCAAATAGAAATTGAATAGAAGGAAATTATATAGAGTTTGAATAAAGAAATTCAAATGGAATTTGAATATTGTAAGTATATAGATTTGAATATTAGAAGTGAAATAGATCGGGAATATTATGTGAAATGGATTGGATATATATTAAAAATATATCAGAATGAAGTTGAATTTATTATAAACAAAGGCTAAACGTTTATATTTATAAATATAATTAAAACGAGCTCGCCATAGCGCGGCAGTTCGTAAATTGGCGATTCGAACTTCAATTTAGTATACAGAACTCAATTGAAGTCGGAATTCTTTGAAACAAGAATCGTCGGGACCGGTTGAATAATAGTTTTCTAATGAAAGAGAAAAATCAGGATTTCGTCGTATAGATTTTGAGTTATGTCAAAATCAATTTTTTCGAAAAGCAGCGCCAGAACCATTATAAAACCATAACGGTTTAATTAAATAAATAAAAGGATCTTTAGGGAATAAAATCCGAATTGGCATTAGAAAAATCCAGGCTAGAGATATAAAATAAATCTGAACTCCAGTGAAGTAAGTGAAATGATTTTTAAGACAAAAATCATATTTTAAATGGTTAAATAGAATTAACTAGATTGGAGAATAATTAGTTAAAGGAAAATTTGAATTGAAATTGGGTTTTTGAATAAGTGAAGAGATTGAGAATTTATATTCGAAATCGAATATATAACTCGAGTTGAAAATATAATTAGATTAGTTTATAATTAAGTTGACATATATTTGCACAAGTTATATTCAAATATGAAGGTGAAATAGGCAAAACGGTTAATTAGCAACTAGTTAATGGGAATTTGAATGATTGAAATTAAATTTAACTTAAGTTCAATGGATCGAAATGAATAAATTGAGTAAAATCAATGTGAATGAAATATGAACTGGGAAATATAAAGGAATTATATTTGTAACACAAATACAAAGGAAGTTATGTACAAACAAATAGAAGGAGAAATATTTGTAAAAACATTTACAAATAGAATTTAAAAAGGGAATATTTGTAAAACATTTACAAATAGATGAAATGGAAATATTTATTTATAGAAAATAAATAGAATGTTATAGATGAGATATTTATTTGTTAAATAAATAGAATTTAATCAAAGGAATATTTAGAAGATGAATAGAAAATGGGAATCTGTTTTAACAGATAAATAGAAAAGATAAATTTATAAATAACAGTTTATAAATTAAATTAAGTATTTATCATTCGATAAATGGAATATATAAGTCTGAGCCTATATAGAGAAGAGATATTGGTTTTTAACACCGATAGTTTTAAATAGAAGGGGTACACAACACTTGTATAAGTGAAGTAACGTTATTAAAGAGGACATTTATAAAGTGAAAAACTGTTACAAAAAGTAAATCTTTATAAATGAATAAACGCTATCCAATAGGAGTTATTCGAATAGGAGAAGTCGATTAGAGTTAGAAATAATCGATTAGAGTTAGAATAAATCGATTAGGATAAGAATTAACCAGTTAGGGTTAATCTGTAGAGCTAATTGAATATTTGTTATTCAATTAGAATTTATCGAATATTTGTTATTCAAGTTAAGAGTTAACCAGATAGAGTTAATTGAACATAGTTAATCAAATTAGGATTTAATTGAATGTTAGTTATTCAATTAAAGTTGATCGAATATAGTATTGAGATAGAGTTAGTCAAACATAGTTACTCAGGATAAGTGCCATTTCGTACGACTGCTAGCGTAATTCGCATGGCTGCAGATAGCCTAGGGCGGTCGGATGTTTCCTGGGGGAATCAGGCGTAACCATTGTGATCGCTGCGATCTAGCGTCAAGCGAATGGAGTTAAATCAAATACGAGTTATTCGAATAGAATTAAAAGAGTTATCGAATATTAGTTATTCGAATAGAATTAAAGGAGTTATCGAATATAGTTTATTCGAAAGGAATTATCGAATTTGGTTATTCGGAAGGAGTTGTCGATTATTATTAAATCGAAGGAGTTATCAATTATTTGTTAATCGAAATGAGTTATCGATTATAGTTGGATCGAAAAGAGTTATCGATTAGTTAAATCGAAGTGAGTTATAAAATATTGGTTATTCGAAGGAGTTATAGAATTTAGTTATTCGATAGAGTTAATCGAATAGAGTTAAATCCAATATAGTTAAATTGAATAGAGTAAATTGAATAGAGTAAATCGAATATAGTTTATTCGAAGAAGGGTTTTCGAATCTAGTTATTCAAAAGATAGATTATCGAATATAGTTATTCGAAGGGAGGAGTTATCGAATAGGGATTTATTCGACAGAGAGTTACGTATTGAAGTTTGAAATGTTGAGTATCAACATAAATAAGTTTTGAAAGGTTACTGGGTTTGTAGCACTTTTCCGACCTTAGCAATTTCGAGGACGAAATTATTTTAAGTGGGGAAGAATGTAATGACCCGGATATTCCGTCGGTTAGATTTGAATATTTAATACAGTTTTAAATATTGGGAGGGGATAATATAAATGGAATTTTATATTATGTTATTAGTTTAATAATCAATCTCGATTTAAAATCGAATAAATTAAATAACAGAATACGAAAATGGATTTAGATTGAATTCAAAATTTTGATTTGAATTGAAAACAGTTCAAATGATTAATTGGAAAATTTATTTAAATTTATAACGATAATAATATTAATTTATTATCGAGGAAATAAATTGTTTCGAATTTAATTCATATTGATTTAAATAAATATCTTTCACAGACGATCGAATCAGACTTCGTGACCTATCCCAGTGTGTCCGGAATGGTGGTAATACCCTAAGATTGACAGTTGTCACATTCAAAAAGGAGTTATTAAATTATGGATAATTTAAATATATACACCTATATTTACAACCACTAATTTTCATAAGGAAGAGAATTCAACACATATCCTTTCCCTTACCACAAATCAAAACCTCGGTGCCTCCTCTTCTACCACGAATCAAACAAATACCGTGCCATCCCTTCCATCCACAAATCTCTGTATAAACACGATACCCCTTCCTATTTCTCATTTTCCCTCTCGTTCCTTTTCTTTTCTGTTCGATTAAAAATGGGAAATACCGCTCTTCTCTTTCCAAGAAAATCAAAATCAATTCGCATGATAGTTTCAATTCGAGTTCGACTTCGAGTGGCAGAGCAGGTTTATGGCATCGTAATGGATAGGGGATGAGATCTGCAGACTCGTGGGTTGGAAGGGAAGTCGTCGATTCCTAGAGAGTTGAGGCACCGCGATTTCAGGTATTGATCGACGGGGTATCAAGGGCGAACTGGATTCGAACTAGGTTAATTCGATTTTTTCTGAGGATGGCTTGAGGGTCGTCAGATGATGTACATGAAGGGAAGGGGATGGCTCACTGTAGCTTGAGAGAAAAGGAGTGGTGTGCGTACAGATTTAGGGTGATTGTGTTGAAGGGGCTGCCAGTTTGTGTAGATGGAGTTTGTGAGAAGTTGAAGACGATTCGGAGAAGAGCGAGTATGTCAAGGTGGAAGGGGAAGTCCGACAGTGGCAAATGGAGGAGCAACGCAGGAAGAAAGGAAATGGATTGGCAGTTGACTGTGAGATGTTCGATGAATTGCCGAACTAGGATAAGAGCAGTTTTGGGACTGATTTTAGTTGGAGTTGTTCGGAAATGGAATTAAGGTATTTATTCATTTATTTAAAATTCAAAATTTAAATAGGAAGAATAACTTAATTATTTATTTTAGTTAAATTTGATAATACCGTAATCGATTAATAAAATAAATAATTAATTGTAGGTGCTAAACAAATAAATTCGAGTTATTCGTAGCTGCCACAGTTCATCAGCTAATCGGATATTTGGCAAACAAATAACAGTGAGTAAATCTCACTCTGTTTTATTTAAAATTATTTTTATCAGTTAAGAATAATTGTTTCATTGATTGTTGGATGTTTTAAATATTTATTTATTTGCTGTTAAAAATATATTAGTTATATAGGATTGGTTGACTATTATATATATATATTGGGTTGATGATTGGTTGGATTCCCGCAGTATCATTAGCGGATGCCCGCAGTTTCATAGCGGATGATTACCCTATACGCCCCACGCTATGATTAGTGGATGACCTTCTATACCGCGATATCCTGCCTCGAAGCAGGATGGGTATTACTATGTTGACTAACATCTGTGGATGCAGGAAAACAGGTTGGAGGAATCCAACTGGATTCCTCAAAAATATATTATCTGTTGTTGTTTGTTTGATTTCATATATATTCATATATGATGTGTTAAAAATCAAATGATTGAAAATTGGTTGATTTGATTGTTTAAAATATCCCTGGGCTTGAATATTGATCTATAAAAAAAATATCGAAAAGGGTATTTGAGATTTTAAAAAGGAAATTCTATTTTTATGAATAGAATTTGAACTTTTAAATAAGACTATAGAAAATATTTAACTTGTTTGAAGGTATATAAAACAAGTAATTGAATTTATAAACTTTGTTTATAAATGAAAAGATGGAATTTGAATTGAATTTATAAATGTTGTTTATAAATGAAAATATGAGATTTGAATCGAATTTATAAACGTTGTTTATAAATGGAAAGATGGGATTTGAATCGAATGTATAAACGTTGTTTATAAATAATGCAGAGAATTCAAATGGACTTTGAATATAAGGAATTGAAATAGAATTTGAATAATAGAATTCAAATGGAGTTTAACTATAGAATTTGAACATAGTATTTTAAATGGAATTTGAATATAGAAATTCAAATGGGATTTATAATAAATAGATTTGGATAAATAGAAGTGGATTAGACTAAGAAGTTAATTAACAGATTTAATTAACAAATTTAGTTAAAACGATTGGTATAGTTAAAATAGATTGGGCAGGTATAGATACAGGAGACAGGTTTGGAATAAAGTATAGAAGTGAAATAAATAGAATGCCCGAAAAAAAGGTACGTATTTAATCCATATATGAGATTTTATGCGGCGTATCGGCAAGCCGCTTGGCTTTTCTTTTTCTTTTTGATTTGAGAAGGACCGGGAAAGCTATTTGAAATTTCCCGATGCTCCCGGTACAAAGGAGGTTATGGCGAATTTTTCCGGGAATTTAAGGAGATAGAATATTTTTAAGATAATTTGATAGTTAGAAATTAACATATCAAAATGTATAGAAGTCGATAAGAAAACGAACTTAGAAATAGAATAGTATAATCAAAAAGGGAAGTATAGGAATAAAATCTCGTAGGAATAGAAAGAGAAAATGTATATGTGTTTAAAGTTGAATAATCAGTTGTATGGTAGTGATTATTCGAGTAAGTAGTCTTGTCTGTTTTGACGTTAAATGTTATTCAGTCAAGGTCTGAGAGGTAATTATACCCCAACTTGGTTGATTTCATGATATACCGATAAGTAGCAAGATTCAGGCTCGAAGATCAATGTGGAATAAGAATTAGTTAAATACTGTATTTGGGTTGTCGTAACGATGTTTTACACAACATCTGTTTTAACCCAAATATGTGCAAAGCTTGGAAATAGAATAATGAATATTTCTAAAGTTAGAAAATAAAGGAAGGCGATATTCGGAAATGTTTTCCGAATAACATAACAGGCCAATATGGTTATTGAAAATATTTGTTTGACAAATATTGATAAAGAAATAGAGAAGATATTTAATTAATGGAATATTAATTAAAGGCTCAGTGATTGTTGGATGTTTGGATGAACACTTATTTTATTCGATAGTTAAATCATCGACTATCGAAACACTTGTTTTTATTCGATAGTTAAATCACAGACTATCGGAGTTTTGACCATCGTTGTCAATATGGAGAGACCGGTTGGATTATTATCCGAAGAACCACTCTGTATTGGCAGTAGCGTGCGAATCAGATTATATAAAGATAATCGAAGACGGAGTAGAGTGCAAGGACTTTTTCTATTAATAGAAATCGTGCCTTCGGTTCATCCTGTTCCTGGGTGACCTGTATGGATGGATGTCTGACAGAGTATTTCCAGAAAGGTCACGTACATTGATTTCTTCAACCGTACCAAGAGTGGAAGCAGAGAAGGAAACTTCTTTTAGCTGACACGTAATGTACTGTTGTAGACATCAATTAGTGATTTTCGATGGATCTGATGATGTGACATTCGAAGTGAATCTTGTGTGATGACAAAGCGTAGCTTCTAGCCTCATCAACCGGTAAATGACAGAAATCGGGCAGGCAGCATAGCTATGTAGGTCGCACCTATTAGGGGTGTATAATCACCTGATCTAGAGTTTCATTTACTTCTAAAAATCTATTGTCGATGCTGTCCCATTCGGGAAACGGTTGCTGATCCCAATCGTTGGTGATATACATTCGATACACTCAAGCGAAATGAGTGGTCGGCCATGTGTGGCTGAGTTGCAAGATGTTCTTGTTGAACTCGGTGTATTTTCCTCTAGAGATATACCAGCGGAAGGTGGTTCCATACCTTGTCATAGTTGGAAAATCAAATACCCAATACGTGCTTGCGGTTTATAATTGTATATTACATATGTGGAACGTGAGATGAAAACGTTCCACTAGATTGTTATTTACTTGATTTAGACATTATTATAATATCAAAAGAGTTTTGATATAAAGATAAGTCAAGTGTTTGGATTCTCATAAGGGAAAAACCCGTTCCGTGTTATACGGCGTGGTCTTATGAGATATCATTTAGTTTTCTGAACTGTTTTTAAACTGTTTACTCATACCAGTCCCATGACTGACCCGGAGTTTATTTTGTTTTGTTCTACCTAAACTCTTGGGTGCCTAAATTTGTACGGGCAGTCAAGTAGTTCAGGATTTTTCAGATATATCTAAAGGAGCTTGGAGCAGGAGGCTTCAGCGTTATCCAGTTATAGTTGTTCCGTTGTGTTGTAAGTGTTGTACTCTGATAAGTGTATGTTATACAGTGAAGATTTTGTATTTCAAAGATATGATATATTATATTTTATTCCGCTGTGATGTGAGATTCTGTGTTGTTATTTATGTTCTTCTTCTATCTCTTTCTTCTAAAAAAAATGTTCTGTATTTTCGTGATATTTGGGTTGGACGTATGATGTATATAGTCAACTCTGATGTTGCGGAAATTGCGGGTCGTTACAAATTGCCTAAGTCTATTAATCATACTTTCATAACTTTGATCCCTAAAAATGATAGACCAACTCAGATATCTCATTACAGGCCTATTTCATGTTGCAACTTGTATTACAAAATATTTGCAAAAGTTCTATGCAATAGACTGAAACCATTTTTGCCTCATTTAGTGTCAGAAAATCAGAGTGCTTTTGTAATGAATAGGTATATCGGGGATAATATACTATTAGCTCATGAGTTGTTGAGGGATTTTAAGAAAAAAGGAATGGCTAAAATGTGTGTTAAGGTGGACTTACAAAAGGCTTATGACAGCATAAATAGGAAATTCATTTGTCAAATTATGGCCTGCATGAAGTTTCCTAATCATTTTATCAGTTTGATCTATGAGTGCATGTCAACAGCTACCTTTTCTATATTAATTCAAGGAATTCCAAAAGGATTTATTACATCAACCAGAGGGATTAGACAAGGAGATCCTTTATCTCCTTATCTTTTTTCTTTAGCAATGCAGTTTTTCACTTATCAAATGGATGAAGCAGTATCAAAAAATCCTTTCAGTCAAGCAGTGCAGTGCAACCAAATATTTCACACTTCTTTATGCAGATGATTTAATGATCTTTGGTAAGAGTTCAAGACAAAATGCAATTACCTTAACACAAATTTTTCAAAAACTGAAAACTTGTGCAGGTCTGAAAGTGAATGCAGGAAAAACTAAAGTGTTTTTCAGTAGTTCAGTGATAAATGACCAAGATGTAGTGGATGTCCTGGGTTTTGATAGGGGTGTTTTACCTATTAAGTATTTGGGTGTCCCATTATCATCTAACTATTTACACTACTCTGAATGTAATGCATTGATTCAAAGAATTCAAGGGAAAATTCAAGGGTGGGAGAATAAAATGCTATCTTATGCTGGTAGAGCTGAATTGATTAATGGAGTGCTGAATCCAATTGTTCTTTACTGGTTGTTTATTTATCAAATCCCGGAGTTTACCTTGGATAAATTGCAATCAATGTGTTCTGATTTTTTCTGGGGGGGGGGGGTGCAGGACACAAAATTTCATGGAATTCCTTGTGCAAGCCTAAACAGGAGGGGGGTATTGGATTAAAAAAATTCTCTGACTTAAAAAAAGCAGCATGTGTTAAATTGTTATGGAAATTCTTGTCTGATAATTCCTTATGGAGCAAATGGATGAGGAGTAAATGCTGCAAAGGTAAATTTTTCTGGTCTATGTCTGAGGACAATAATGCTTCATCTACATGGAAGTGCATGCTTAGATTAAGAAATCACTCAAAACAGTTTTTTAATAGAACTATTGCAAATGGTAATGATACTTTTTTATGGCATGATCCTTGGATTAACTGTCAGTGTTTAGTGGATATACTTTGTTATGACAGACTTCATATGATAGGTAATTCAAATCAGAAAGTAAGTTCTATTCTTAATGAGGATAGGTTGAATCCTCTTATTCATCCAGCAACTAGAGAATTGATAGAAGAAATAAGCAAAATTCAGATTCAACCTAATCTTAATGAGGATAAGTATGAGTGGTGTTCTGGTGGTAATTTTTCGTATCATTCAGCATGGAATTATGTGAGAACTCATGAGGAAATTAATCCTATTTTCTCAGTTATCTGGCATAGTAAAAACAGCAGAAAAATGTCGTTTATCACATACTTGGCAAGTATGGGAAGGTTGAATACAAAAGACAGAATTTTAAGATTTGGGAACATTGCAAATACCTTATGTCCTCTTTGTGATAGTCATCCAGAATCAATTGAACATCTATTCTTTCAGTGCGATTATTCCTCCTTCATCTGGTTATCTCTGAAACAAAAGTTGGGTATGTCTTTGACTGTAGATCTACATTTGAGAGATGAATTGAGAGAAATTAACAATCTTTTTAAATCTAAAGATCAAGTTAGGGATCTTGCATGTGGAGCAATTACTTCAGCAGTGTATTTTATATGGAAAGAACGGAATTAAATAATTTTTCAGAATCGTCGTACCTCGATGATGTCTAAGCTCAATCAAATTGTCAAGGAGATCCAATTTCTGGTTAGGAATAACGGCAGCAAATCTGACAGGAATTCGAGAAATTTTCAATTATTGAAGATCTGGGGAGTTGATTTGGAAGACACTGGATAGAGAAGAAGAGAAGCGGTTTTGTAGTTAGATGGTGGTCTTGGGCCTTGATGGGCCGGCTGAGGGTTTTATTTGTTTAGCTTTGTTTGTGGCCTGTCTTTTTCTATTTTTTGATTTTTGTATGGTTTCTTTCATAGATGACATTTGCTTTTGTAATCACCAAATTTATATGTACTCTTTTTCCTTGTAAGGCACCCATCTAGGTTAGGGGGATTACAATGTTTTAATGAGGCATATAAAGGAGGTTCTGGTATTTAGCAATAAAGAGTACCAATTTTCAAAAAAAAAAAAATGTGTGTGTGTGCGTATTGTTACCGATATTTTTCGTCAACATCGGAGATGGGTCAACTCGGGCAGATCTAAAGGAAAAATAGGCAGCTCAGTTACTTTTGAGCTAAATCAGATCACCATCCTATTCGAGAAGGAGATATATCCTCCTATTCGAGGACATATTGAGACAGAAATCCACACTTATTTGGAAAATGAACAGTAAGCTGCTACAGTGATGATTGGAAATAACAATATAAACCTACAGAGCAATTTCCTATGAGAAGATCCCTTTTTATTAAACTTTCATTTGGAGTTCATAAATGTAATAGGAGAAATTCTCTGGTTAATCTAAGCGCTAAACTTCTTTTAAGAGTACCGGTATAAGGAAAATCGATCCCCCAAATGAGACCCTTGGGGTCTTATTTATAGTGGTTCTAGGCTTCTTCCGTTGTTGGGGTATTAGGCTAGTAGCGGCCTTTGTAGTTCGCCTTTTCCTTGGTTTTGGACGCCTGGCGTCCAACCATCTTTGGAGTATCAGTTGTGATCTTCAGATCATGGTGTTTGAACCCATGGTTACAGCTCCCTAATGTAGGCTCTCGGACGTAAGTTTTCAGATGTAGCCCTCCGTCTTTATCGTGATTACTTAGAGGGGCCTCCCCTCATGATGTATGTTGATAACTACCGGTTGGAAGGCGCTGTGGGTTTCGGTATTATGTAAATCAGTACGTGTAGCCTGTGTCCCTGCTTGGGTCTCGGTTAGCCTTTTGGCGGAACTTTTGTGGTAGTCTGAATTCCTAGAGGGTGGGTTCTAGTGATGCTTCTGTTATTTGTGAATGCAGCCTTTCGGTATTCGTATGGCAGATGTTCCAGAATCTGGTTCCGGATGATCCTTGCGTTCTCTTGGTTTAGCACCTTAAATGTCTTAGCCTTCAGGTTTATCAGTATTTAGGCAGGTCATTACCGAAGTTTCCTTTGGGATTCATCTGACGTGTTTACTGGCTTTTTTCCTCTTAGTTCCGAATCAGGATGATTTTTCCATAGAATCTCCTACCGGGTTGACACTGTTAAAGGGATCTTGGCGGATTGACCCTGATGGTCAGACCCCATCGGTTATATCCTGTAGCTTATATGATCTTTCCTTCTAGGAAGGTTTCAGTTGATGCAGCCTTTGGATCATCCAATACCCCTTTACCATCAGGTCGTTCCAATGTTAGTTTTGGTAGTAATATTTGCCCCTAGTGAAGGTGTATTTTCAACTTTCCAAGTCAAACCCTTTGTCTTTTTCGATGTTTCATAGTTGAGTTTCTTGACCTTCCTTTACCGGGGAATGTTGATTGGTCTTTTTTGTACGGTGAGGATTTTGGTAGGTTTCTTTGCACAATTACCACTGCTTCATCTTTAATTTTTACCTCCAACATTAATTTCTCAAACAATATTATTTGTTCGTTGAGGACTTGAAGCTTACCGTGGGTATCTTATTGCTTAAACCTTTGGTAAATATCTCTGTTTTGATTCTTAATTTAGGAGTTAAACTGTTTTACCCAAATTTCTAGGGTTTTGCATGTTGGATACAAATCGTTCGGATGTTAATAACCCAGGGGGCGATTCAGGACAATCTTCTCATATGCCTTTTCCCCCAAATATTAATTTTAGGGTTTAAGACAGGCAATCTGACAAGAGAATCTATTCTTTTAATCAAGTAACTGTAAGAGTGCTTAGAGCTTCCTCAACATTCATTACTCCGACTATCCATTGCTAATAGGTTTATATGTTATCATCTCTGAATTTTCTAATAAGTGGAATATGAATTTTACATGTTTACGAAATTATATCACCTGGCATCACTATGTCTGATAAATGGAGTTCAGGTCTATCGTCCATTGATGCGTGTGATCTTTCTCAGAGGAGGAAGTCTCTCATCTTGAAGAACTTGTTGATTACTTCTCAGGATGAAGTGAACTCCATTCTTTCTAGCTTTGGAATGGACAATGTGGAGGTTATTCCCTCTACCTATCATAATGACATCATGCATCCTACTGAAGGATATTTCGCCTACTCAGGTGCGCATATCTGGCATGGAGGTTTCTTTCCTTTTCCTTCCTTTATATTTCAACTTCTATAGGATTTGGGGATTGCTCCCATTCAACTTTGGCCAAGCACTTCCACACTGCTCTTATGTCTAGAAGTACTAGTTCTTGAATCGGGTCAGTCTTCTCTTACTTCAGACCTCATTCGACACCTGATGAGTTTTTCATGAGGTGTTGACTTCCCTATATTCTATGCTACTCCCTTGAGGAAGATTGTCTATGATGGTGCGGGTAGGCCATACCCTGGGAAGATCAATTTTTCTTTATCAAATGTCAGGCCGGTGTCTCAGGCCAGTTTGTTGATTGTGATGAGTTCCTCTTAACTCTTTGCGAGTGGCTATTTTCCCCATTTGTGACTTACCTTTAATCACTTTCTTTTACTTCTAAGAGAGTGTCTTTAACCGAATGTGAATCCCATGCATCTGAGCTCATTTTGAAACTACTCGAAAAGCCACTGGGTCGATCCACTTTATTAACCAAGGACAAGTTGTGTTTATATATCCTCCTCCTTAGTGGATAGAAGGTCTTGGGAGATCCACCTATTCGTCTTCTTAGTTCTAAGCGTTTATTTTCAGGTTTAGAAGTGTTTGCTCCCTCGACTCCTTTATTTATAGGTATATTTTGTTGATTCAATAGTTCCCTTATTAAGGTCCCTTTGATGCCAAAGTTCCGCGGTTTTGAATCTTTCTTCGGCCCTTCGTTTGACTATGAGTTTCAGCTTCGGCAGCCTCTACTCTTACTAATTCTTTGAAGTGATCCACTGCTATTGCTGTTTAGAGATTTGACGGATTACCTCTCAATCCGCCTGCTAAGAGACCAAAGCTCGGTATTCCATCTTCTATGATTTCTGGGAGTTCTTCCGACAGAGAAACAAGAAGTGGTGTTTTTCCATCATTCCTTCCAAGTACTTCTAGAGACGGTGCAGGTGTCACACCGCGTACTCCCGCTTCTCAGCCCGTTGAGCCTTCGAGGCTCCTTGATTCTCTAACAAATTTTACTGATCTTGTGAAATTTGTTCTTTTTGGACCTGAATTTTCTGATATCTCGTTACCTTCCACTTCTTCCGACGAGGTGGACTTCTACCATCATTTGGTAACCCGATAGCTTATGGCACAACATTCTCTTTTTACTCTGGGCTTTCCATTTGTTGCGACTATATCCTGAATGCTTCTAATTTCCCAGACTATAAGGAATGGCATTAGTCTAGGCCCATTCCTACTTCCTCTGTTATCGAAATCACTCGGCTTCGAGAGGCGAACGTATCCTTGATTGAAGAGTGTGAGAGGTTGAAAGCTTCCTTGGAACCTGCCGAGTCTGCTTTAGAGAGGGAGAGACATGCTAGGGACGTAACACCCGACAAGGTGTCTGCTTAGAGCACCGGATAGCAGGGGACATGGTTACTCATGCCAATGAGCTTCGGTAGAAGGATGAGAAGCTTTCTCATGCCGCCTAAATAATCTATGTAGCTAAGAACAGGATTTCTAATTTATTGCAAGTCCACTTTCCGCAAATTAAGTCAGACTGTTATGAAGATGCCTTATTTTACCTTCTTTTCGATAACCCTCTAAGTCTTCCTAAACTTCAAATCACCCAGGCTCCTCCGTTCATCCGGGATCGAGTTAAGGAAAGGATAATGTTGGGTGAAGAAGGAGTTGAGGTTCCACGGAGGAATGAGCCTAAAATCGAGGACCTTTAATATATTGATCATCTTCGGGCGATTTAGGCAAGGAAAAGGAGGCTCTCGCTTCAATTGGTAATAATAGGGAAAATGGTGGTAACCGTTTCGTAGATGGTGGTCGCCAAGATTAGCATTTCGTTCACCGCCATGAATCGCAATTGCTTAAAGCAAGTGTTCCCTCCGGTCTTTCGGGAGGGAAGAAAGCTGTTGGTCATGACATTCCTTCCCCTCGGGTATAATTCTCACCTCTGACGTGTTTTTCTCTTTTTCCTGAATATTTGGCTCCAACTAGTCTCCTGTCATTACAATAGACAAAAAAAAGCTGTTTCCTGCCTTAAACAAAGTTAGGTAGCAAAACAGAGGAAAAATCCGTTTTTATGTAGAGCAGGGGGCACACTTGTAAACTTCGTTTCATAACCTATATAACGCTTATATAGGGTATAAGTAAAGGCTAATATGCTTGTTTGCATCATGATAGAATTTTGGTTATTATGAGGATGCATTACACATGATATGTAGACTGAGAAAGGAGTTTGGAACAACGCCTATTCACGCTTTTAGAGAAAAGCGTTTTCTCGAGGGACATAAGTGCTTTTACACTTCATTTCCTAAGCTCTCCTTTAACTTTCTTGGAGGGGATCGTGAAGCTATGTTAAAGAGTTTTAGGATTAAACATGCTAAGGCACTATGTAAACAATAAATGTATGAAGAAGTGATCTTTTTATAATTCGCCTTTTTGTCTATATGTCGTACTAGGTTGGTTTTGGACTTAACTCGCGTAAAGATATATAAGGAAAGGGATATTATTCCTGTAAACCGAAAATAAAATAAAATCATAACTACTTCGCTGTACTCCTGTGGGCAGGTTGATCAACACGGGATTCTTCCATTCTGGGGCGAAGCGTTCCCGATGAGAGGGATTCTCCCTATGTCCTAGGAAAGGAGGATCTTACATCAAAATCTATCCATTAAACGTTTTACTGAGAGGATGAATGCTTTGAAAGAATAGCTAGAAGACAGGGATAGGACTATTCATGGATTGAGGGCATACATAAAGTCTACGCCTTCTGTTGAGTTTGAAGATGAATTGAGGCGTCTACGTCAACGTAATGCTGATTTGGAATCTTATTTGAACAACACCACTACAAAATCCGAGACGTGGGAATTTTTTGTCAAGAATATCCGTATTGTGATGGGATCTTCATCTTCTGGGGTTGCGACCTCTCGCGAGACTCCTACTCGTCAAAAATTTTATTATCTGAATAACCCCCCCCTTGGGCTAAAGGAATCAACCACTTCTGAATGGTGCAAAAGACTGGTAGCCGAGATGAAAAGGACTTACAATACTAATTTTGTTAATGATTCCCTTGATCGTGTCGTCGGGTATGCTGACCAAACTAGACATTTAAAAAAAGAATGGCATAATTTGCGTATAGACATTTTTGAATTGGAAAAGGAAAATAAGTCTCTCAGGGCAATGTGTAGGGCTTACAACAAAGCCTTGAAACTTCAGTTTAAACCTTCCGATCAATTTGACGAAACAAGAAGGAAGGTGTGAAGACTTAACACATTACTAGGCATTGCACTTCGTCATGCCATCGTCCCTCCTCTGGATGAGGATGGAGAGGACCTAGATATTTAGGAATATTCTGTAATGGTGACATATAATTATACCCATAATCAGGGTACTAAGAATGTAACTATTTGGTGAATGGATTAGTAGTGTATTGACGATGTTTATTGTGTAAATAACTACCGGTACAAAATATGGGTAATGATTGCTTGCATAATGAATGATTAAGAAATTTTCCTCAGTAAGAGAAGAGATAACCCTTTTTATTCGGACTTGTTTTTGATGATGACCTTCCCACCAACTTTCCAAATTTTGTTTTGTGGCCCTTTTTCCATTAGTACATCTAAGGTTGATTCAATTTTAGATAATTATTTCGGAGATCTTCTATTTGTAAGTTTAGTCTTTCAGATCCATTTCAGTTCATGATTATTCAAACTCAGGTATCGGTGTAAGGCCGATGGTGCTCTTCTGGTATTTGATGATGACCAAATGATCCCAGATTTGGATACAATATAGAGGGCCCAAATTAATCCTTGTTCAGGTAATTGGGCATTGGGTATTGGGAATCCGCTTCTGTTATTAATAGAAGTCCCCGTATGATACTCATTCGGGTAATTATGTACTGATAATCGGAAATCCTCTTTTGGAAGTTGTGAAGAGCCGACTCACCAAGATTCGGGTATTAAAGTTTGGAGACCAGAAGCCCTTCCGGCATTTGATAAAGAAAAGAATCAACCTAGATCTGGGTGTTAATACATGAAGACCAGAAAACCCTTCTGTAATGACCCGGACTGTTAGGAGTTAATTTTAAAATATTTAATATGGATTTAAATATTTAGTTAAGTAAATAAATCAATTTTTATAGGGAGTTATCGATTTAAAAATCAATTTCAATTTAATATTGAAAATATTAAATTATCAGAATAAGAAAATGGATTTAGTTGAATTCAAATTTTTATTTGAATTGAATACAGTTCAAATAATTAATAGGAATTTTTATTTGAATTTATAACGATAACAATATTTGAATATTATCAAGGAGAATAAATAGTTTGAAATTTAAATTATATCAATTTAAATTAATATCTTCACAGACGATCGAATCAGACTTCGTGACCTATCCCAGTGTGTTCGGAATGGTGGTAATACCCTAAGATTGACAGTTGTCACATTCAAAAAGGAGTTAGAAAATTATGGATAATTTAAATATATACACCTGTATTTACAACCACTAATTTTCATAAGGAAGAGAATTCAACACATCTCCTTTCCCTTACCACAAATCCAAACCTCGGTGCCTCCTCTTCTACCACGAATCAAACAAATACCGTTCCATTCCTTCCATCCACAAATCTCTGTATAAAATCACGATACCCCTCTTTCTCTCTGTTATTTTTTCTCCCTCCTAAATATCCGTTCGTTCATTTCCCAACTCCATTCGAGGTTAAGAATCGCGGATTGCAAATCGCGATGGGGGTGGTCGGACAGTCCAGGGTCAGGAATTCGAAGTCTTCGTCGAGGTGACTGTCGCGATTTGGTTAAGGCGTGCGAGATTTTGGTCATCGATCAAGGAAGGGGAAGTCGCGACTTTGTCTTGGAGTTCGAACAGATCGCGACGTCAGGGTTGGTTCGTCACTGGTGAAGTCGGAAAGGTGTAGCGTCAGTTTCAGTCATGATTGGCAGTATCGATGGTAGGAGATGGAAACTTTCGGCAAAGGATCTGTACATGGGAAGCTGGCTTCGATTTGTTCACTTAAGGAAGAAGAGGACTGGTGCGTGCCTGAACTCGATCGGCGGTCTGTCATTTGGGGAAGGAAGGGTAGTTGTCTGTGTGGTGTTCGACAGAATGCCGTAGAGAATGGAGCAGATTTTTGAAGGGACTGAAAGCAGTTGGGAAAGCTGCTGTAATTAAAAGAAAATGGGGAAGGTAATTAAATAAATTATTTAGTCAATATTTAATTTATTTAATATAGTAATAAATAGTGGGAAAATCGTTTAATCGATAAATATAAAATCATCTGATCATTAGGCATAATCCATTCGAGAAGAATTAAGTTGAAACAATTCAAGTTAATGCTAGACGAGACTGAATGGAATCAGAATGGATATTCGACAAGTAAAATCATCGGTGAGTAAATCTCACTCACCTGTTTGTTTAGAATTTTTTTTACATCGTTAAAAATAATTGTTGTGCTTGTTTGAATGCTGTTTGATTGTTTTAAAATATATATAGTTATTTAGGATTGGTTGACTATTATATATATATATATTGGGTTGATGATTGGTTGGATTCCCGCAGTATCATTAGCGGATGCCCGCGGTACCATAGCGGATGATTACCCTATACGCCCCACGCTATGATAGTGGATGACCTTCATACAGCGATATCCTGCCTCGAAGCAGGATGGGTATTACTATGTTGACTAACGTCTGTGGATGCAGGAAAACAAGTTGGAGGAATCCAACTGGATTCCTCAAAAATATATTATCTGTTTGTTGTTTGTTTGATTTCGTATATATTCATATATGATGTGTTAAAGGTCAAGTGATTGAAAGTTGGTTGATCTGATTGTTGAAAATACCACTAGAGCTTGAATATTGATTTATAAAAAAATATCGGAAAGGGTATTTGATATTTAAAAAGGAAATTCTATTTTTATAAATAGAATTTGAATTTTTAATAAAACTATAGAAAATATTAACTTGTTTGAAGGTATATAAAAAAACAAGTATCAAATTTATAAACGTTGTTTATAAATGAAAATATGGGATTTGAATCGAATTTATAAACGTTGTTTATAAATGAAAATATGGGATTTGAATCGAATTTATAAACGTTGTTTATAAATGAAAATATGGGATGGGAATCGAATTTATAAACGTTGTTTATAAATGAAAATATGGGATGGGAATCGAATTTATAAACTTTGTTTATAAATGAAAATATGGGATTTGAATTGAATTTATAAACGTTGTTTATAAATGGAAAAGGTGGGATTTGAATTGAAGTTATAAACGTTGTTTATAAATAATGCAGAGAATTCAAATGGACTTTGAATATAAGGAATTGAAATATAGATTTGAATATAGAAATTCAAATGGACTTTAAACTAACGATTTGAATATAGAAATTCAAATGGACTTTAAACTATAGATTTGAATATAGAAATTCAAATGGACTTTAAACAAACGATTTGAATATAGAAATTCAAATGGACTTTAAACTAACGATTTGAATATAGAAATTCAAATGGACTTTAAACTATAGATTTGAATATAGAAATTCAAATGGACTTTAAACAAATGATTTGAATATAGAAATTCAAATGGACTTTAAACTAACGATTTGAATATAGAAATTCAAATGGACTTTAAACTATAGATTTGAATATAGAAATTCAAATGGACTTTAAACTAACGATTTGAATATAGAAATTCAAATGGACTTTAAACAATAGATTTGAATATAGAAATTCAAATGGACTTTAAACAATAGATTTGAATATAGAAATTCAAATGGACTTTAAACTATAGATTTGAATACAGAAATTCAAATGGACTTTAAACTATAGATTTGAATATAGAAATTCAAATGGACTTTAAACTATAGATTTGAATATAGAAATTCAAACGGACTTTAAACTATGGAAATTGAATAATAGAAGCGAATGGGAGTTTGAATATAGAATTCAAATATTAAAAGAGAAATGGACTAAAGAGATAATTAACAAATTAAGTTAAAACGATTTGGTATAGTTAAATAGATTGGGCAGATATAGACATACATGAGACAGGTATGGAATAAAGTATAGAAGTGAAATAAATAGAATGCCCGACAAAAAGGTACGTATTTAATTTCCATATGAGATTTTATGCGCCGTATCGGCTAGCCGCTTGGCTTTTTCTTTTTCTTTTGAGATGAGAAGGACCGGGAAAGCTATTTGAAATTTCCCGATGCTCCCGGTACAAAGGAGGTTATGGCGAATTTTTCCGGGAATTTAAGGAGATAGAATATTTTTAAGATAATTTGATAGTTAGAAATCAACGTATCGAAATTCATAAAAGTCGATAAGGAAACGAACTTAGAAATAGAATAGTATAATCAAAAAGGAAGACTAGGAATAAAATCTAGTAAGAATAGAAAGAGGAAGAATATACGTGTTTAAAAGTGAATCAGTAGTTGTATGGTATTGATTATTCGAGTAAGTAGTCTTGTCTGTTTTGACGTTAAATGTTATTCGGTCAAGGTCTGAGAGGTAATTATACCCCAACTTGGTTGATTTCATGATATACCGATAAGTAGCAAGATTCAGGCTCGAAGATCAATGTGGAATAAGAATTAGTTAAATACTGTATTTGGGTTGTCGTAACGATGTTTTACACAACATCTGTTTTAACCCAAATATGTGCAAAGCTTGGAAATAGAATAATGAATATTTCCTAGTATAGAAAATAAAGAAGGCGATATTCGGAAATGTTTTCCAAATAACGTAAAAGGCCAATATGGTTATTGAAAATATTTGGTTAACAAATATTGATAAAGAAATAGAGAAGCGATTTAATTAATGGAATATTAATTAAAGGTTCAGTGATTGTTGGATGTTTGGTTGAACACTTGTTTTATTCGATAGTTAAATCATCGACTATCGAAACACTTGTTTTTATTCGATAGTTAAATCACAGACTATCGAAGTTTTGACCATCGTTGTCAATATGGAGAGACCGGTTGGATTATTATCCGAAGAACCACTCCATATCGGCAGTAGCGTGCGGATCAGATTATATAAAGATAATCGAAGACGGAGTAGAGTGCAAGGACTTTTTCTATTTATAGAAATAGTACCTTCGGTTCATCCTGTTCCTGGGTGACGTGTATGGATGAATGTCTGACAGAGTATTTCCAGAAAGGTCACGTACATTGATTTCTTCAACCGTACCAAGAGTGGAAGCGGAGAAGGAAACTTCTTTTAGCTAACACGTAATGTACTGTTGAGGACGTCAATCGGTGATTTGGTGGATTTGACGATGTGGCATTCGAAGTGAATCTGGTGTGATGATAAAGCGTAGCTTCTAGCCTCATCAACTGGTAAATGACAGAAATCGGGCAAGCAGCATGGCTATGTAGGTCGCACCTATTAGGGTGTATAATCACCTGATCTAGAGTTTCATTTACTTCTAAAAATCTATTGTCGATGCTGTCCCATTCGGGAAACGGTTGCTGATCCCAACCGTTGGTGATATACATTCGATACACTCAAGCGAAATGAGTGGTCGGTCATGTGTGGCTGAGTTGCAAGATGTTCTTGTTGAACTCGGTGTATTCTCCTCTAGAGATATACCAGCGGAAGGTGGTTCCATACCTTGTCATAGTTGGAAATCCATTACCCAATACGTGCTTGCGGTTTTGATTGTATATATATGTGGAACGTGAGATGCAAACGTTCCACTAGATTGTTATTTACTTGATTTAGACATTATTATAATATCAAAAGAGTTTTGATATAAAGATAAGTCAAGTGTTTGGATTTTCATAAGGGAAAAACCCGTTCCGTGTTATACGGCGTGGTCTTATGAGATATCATTTAGTTTTCTGAAACTGTTTTTAAACTGTTTACTCATACCAGTCCCATGACTGACCCGGAGTTTATTTTGTTGTTTCCCTAAACTCTTGGGTGCCTAAATTTGTATGGGCAGTCAAGTAGTCAGGATTTACAGATATACTGGAAGAGCTGGAGCAGGAGGCTTCAGGATCATATAGCTATAGTTATTTCCGTTGTGTTGTAAGTGCTGTACTTTGATAATGACATATATATTCAAGTACAAATTTGTATTTCAAAGTTATGTTATGAAATATATTTATTCGTTCCGCTGTGAGATTCGTGTTACTCTGATGTTGTGTTCTTCTTCTTCTTCTATTCTAAGTTTCTATCTTATCTTTCCTCACCCTCTAATTTCTTTCACTAATTGCCAGGATTTTTCGATGTTTTGGTTATCGACATCGAGCTTATGCCGATAACCAAAGTCGCTAAAAATCCGGGTCGTTACAGTTTCAAATAGTAGTGAAATAGATCGGAAATATTATGAAATGGATTGGATATATATTAAAAATATAGTAGAATGAAGTTGAATTTATTATAAACGAAGTTAAAACGTTTATATTTATAAATATAATTAAAACGAGCTCGCCATAGTGCGGCAGTTCGAAAATTGGCGATTCGAACTTCAATTTAGTATACAGAACTCAATTGAAGTCGGAATTCTTCGAAACAAGAATCGTCGGGACGGATTGAACAATAGTTTTCTAATAAAAGAGAAAAATCTGGATTTCGTCGTATAGATTTTGAGTTATGTCAAAATCAAATTTTTAGAAAAGCAGCGCCAGAAACCATTAAAAACCAAAATGGTTTATATATATAAGTAAAAGGATTTTTAAAGTAAATAAAATCCGAATGGCCATGAGGAAAATATAGACTTGAGTTATAAAATGAATATGAACTCCAGTGAAGTAAGTGAAATGATTTTTAAGACAAAAATCATATTTTAAATGGTTAAATTGAATTAACTAAATTGGAGAATAATTAGTTAAGGGAAATTTGAGTCGAAATTGGGTTTTTGGATAAGTGAAAGGGATTGAGAATTTATATTCGAAATCGAATATATAACTCGAGTTGAAAATATAATTAGATTAGTTATAATTAAGTTGACATATATTTGAACAAGTTATATTCAAATAAAAAGGGTGAAATAGGCAAAACGGTTAATTAACTAGTTAATGGGAAGTTGAATGATTGAATTTTAAATTTAACTTAAGTAAGTTAAATGGATCGAAATGGATAAATTGAGTAAAATCATGGGAATGAAATATGAATTGGGTGTGAATAAAGGAAAAACCAAAAGAGTAAAAAGGAAAATATATTTGTAAATCAAATATAAAGGAAATATATTTGTAACACAAATACAAAGGATGTTATGTGTAAACAAATAGAGGAGGAATATTTGTAAAAACATTTACAAATAGAGTAAATGGAAATATTTATTTATAGAAAATAAATAGAACGTTACAGATGAGATATTTATTTGTTAAATAAATAAAATTTAATCAAAGGAATATTTAAAAGATGAATAGAAAATGGAAATCTATTTTTAACAGATAAATAGAAAGGATTAATTTATAAATAACAGTTTATAAATTAAATTAAATATTTATCATTCGATAAATGGAATATATAAGTCTGAACTTATATAGAGAAGAGATATTGGTTTTTAACACCGATAGTTTAAATAGAAGGGGTACACAACACTTGTATAAGTGAAGTAACGCTAATAAAGAGAACATTTATGAAGTGAGGAACCGTAACTAAAAGTAAATCTTTATAAATGAATAAACGTTATCCAATAGGAGTTATTCGAATAAGAGAAGTCGATTAGAGATAGAGATAATCGATTAGAGTTAGAATAAATCGATTAGAGTAAGAATTAACCAGTTAGAGTTAATCAGTTAGGGTTAATCCGTAGAGTTAATCCGTAGAGTTAATTGAATATTAGTTATTCAATTAGAATTTATCGAATATTTGTTAGTAAGAGTTAACCAGATAGAGTTAATTGAACATAGTTAAATCAAATTAGGATTTAATTGAATGATAGTTATTCAATTAAAGTTGATCGAATATAGTTATTGAGATAGGGTTAGCCAAACATAGTTACTCAGGATAAGTTGCCATTTCGTACGACTGCTAGCGTAATTTGCAGGGCTGCAGATAGCCTAGGGCGGTCGGATGTTTCCTGAGGGAATCAGGCGTAACCATTGTGATCGCTGCGATCTAGAGTCAAGCGAATGGAGTTAAATCAAATATTAGTTTATTCGAATAGGACTAAAGGAGTTATCGAATATAGTTTATTCGAAAGGAATTATCGAATTTGGTTATTCGGAAGGAGTTATCGATTATAGTTTAATCGAAAAGAGTTATCGATTAGTTTAATCGAAGTAAGTTATAGAATATTGGTTTTCGAAGGAGTTATCGAATTTAGTTATTCGATGGAGTTAATCGAAAAGAGTTAAATCAATAAGAGTAAATGGAATAGAGTAAATCGAATATAGTTTATTCGAAGAAGGGTTTTCGAATCTAGTTATTCGAAATAGAGATTTATCGAATATAGTTATTCGAAGGGAGGAGTTATCGGATAAGGATTTATTCGAAAGAAAGTTACGTAAGGAAGTTTGAAATGTTTAGTATCAACATAAATAAGTTTTGAAAAGATAAATGGGTTGGTAGCACTTTTTCTACCTTAGCAATTTCGAGGACGAAATTATTTTAAGTGGGGAAGAATGTAATGACCCGGACTGTTAGGAGTTAATTTTAAAATATTTAATATGGATTTAAATATTTAGTTAAGTAAATAAATCAATTTTTATAGGGAGTTATCGATTTAAAAATCAATTTCAATTTAATATTGAAAATATTAAATTATCAGAATAAGAAAATGGATTTAGTTGAATTCAAATTTTTATTTGAATTGAATACAGTTCAAATAATTAATAGGAATTTTTATTTGAATTTATAACGATAACAATATTTGAATATTATCAAGGAGAATAAATAGTTTGAAATTTAAATTATATCAATTTAAATTAATATCTTCACAGACGATCGAATCAGACTTCGTGACCTATCCCAGTGTGTTCGGAATGGTGGTAATACCCTAAGATTGACAGTTGTCACATTCAAAAAGGAGTTAGAAAATTATGGATAATTTAAATATATACACCTGTATTTACAACCACTAATTTTCATAAGGAAGAGAATTCAACACATCTCCTTTCCCTTACCACAAATCCAAACCTCGGTGCCTCCTCTTCTATCACGAATCAAACAAATACCGTTCCATTCCTTCCATCCACAAATCTCTGTATAAAATCACGATACCCCTCTTTCTCTCTGTTATTTTTTCTCCCTCCTAAATATCCGTTCGTTCATTTCCCAACTCCATTCGAGGTTAAGAATCGCGGATTGCAAATCGCGATGGGGTGGTCGGACAGTCCAGGGTCAGGAATTCGAAGTCTTCGTCGAGGTGAATGTCGCGATTTGGTTAAGGCGTGCGAGATTTTGGTCATCGATCAAGGAAGGGGAAGTCGCGACTTTGTCTTGGAGTTCGAACAGATCGCGACGTCAGGGTTGGTTCGTCACTGGTGAAGTCGGAAAGGTGTAGCGTCAGTTTCAGTCATGATTGGCAGTATCGATGGAAGGAGATGGAAACTTTCGGCAAAGGATCTGTACATGGGAAGCTGGCTTCGATTTGTTCACTTAAGGAAGAAGAGGACTGGTGCGTGCCTGAACTCGATCGGCGGTCTGTCATTTGGGGAAGGAAGGGTAGTTGTCTGTGTGGTGTTCGACAGAATGCCGTAGAGAATGGAGCAGATTTTTGAAGGGACTGAAAGCAGTTGGGAAAGCTGCTGTAATTAAAAGAAAATGGGGAAGGTAATTAAATAAATTATTTAGTCAATATTTAATTTATTTAATATAGTAATAAATAGTGGGAAAATCGTTTAATCGATAAATATAAAATCATCTGATCATTAGGCATAATCCATTCGAGAAGAATTAAGTTGAAACAATTCAAGTTAATGCTAGACGAGACTGAATGGAATCAGAATGGATATTCGACAAGTAAAATCATCGGTGAGTAAATCTCACTCACCTGTTTGTTTAGAATTTTTTTTACATCGTTAAAAATAATTGTTGTGCTTGTTTGAATGTTGTTTGATTGTTTTAAAATATATATAGTTATTTAGGATTGGTTGACTATTATATATATATATATTGGGTTGATGATTGGTTGGATTCCCGCAGTATCATTAGCGGATGCCCGCGGTACCATAGCGGATGATTACCCTATACGCCCCACGCTATGATAGTGGATGACCTTCATACCGCGATTGTAATAACCCGCAAAATATGGGCCAGTTTAAAATTTTTATTTTGGCCATTTTAGCGAATTTTGAATATTTAAAATGAATTATTTTAAATAAAATCGACGAGAAATTTATTTTGAATATAATTCGAACGTATATATTATATACGTCGTCGTTAGAATATAAATATTTATATATAATTATAAATAGAATTGAAAATGGCGCGGTAGTTCGATAATTCGATTTCAAACTTCAACTGAATGTACCGGGTGCAAAACAATCCGGATTTTAGTGAAACCAAAAATAATGGAATCTAATAGTGAATATCTTTCCAACGAATCCGAATAATCAAAATTTCATAGCGGGAATCAAAAGATATGTCCAGTTGAAAATTCTGAATAGTCGCTATGGAATTCAGGCCCTTAAAAATGGACATTTTGCAAACGACCTCGGATTTCGACGAAATCAGTTTTGTTGGATCCGCAGTGTCAAGTTATTGCTAGATTCCAAATTTCATAATTTTCCGAATCAGTATGTGAGCGTGGCAAAGGAAAACGCGTTTGACCGGTTTCAGTTGATTTTAGTCGACTGGAAATTGGTCATTTTTCAAACGGTCTCAGAATTCGACGAAACTAGTTTTGTTAGGACCGTATCGTCAATACGAAGCTAGAAAATATTTTTCTGGAATTTTTCTAGTTAGTATGTAACCCCGGTAATTTGAAATGTACGTATAAAATTTAATATAGTAATTCAAATGGAAACTGATTGTAACAATCGAATCAGCTTGCGATATATATCCCATTGTGTTCAGAATGGGGGTAAAACGCTATGGACGACAGACGGTGGGTCTCGTTTCGAGGTCGAAAATAAAAGTTGCTTTTTTAGAATTAAAATAATTAAATAATTAAAAAAAAAAAAATATATTCTCCTTATCATCAGACCCCCCCCCCCCGTTTACTTTTGGAAATCAATTTTAAATAAAAAAAAAGAAAAAAAAAGAAAAGAAGATCGCGTCAGGCGATCGACGAACCCCCCCCTTTCAAGCGGCGCGCCGCGCCTGGCTTCCCCTCCCCCTCCGACCAACCCCCACCTCAACCCGACCCCCTCTCGCTTCTCTCTTCTCCATCCTCTTGAAGCGCCGCCGTAAACCCCAGCCCCAACCGACGCTGAGACCACCCACCTCCGCCTGCCCCCTGACCCACATCCGACGCCCCCTGGAAGCGAGCTCCGCCTCCTCTCAGATGATCTGCGAAACCTCCCTCCCCTTTTCTTCAAATTTCTGTAAGTGTTTTATCGTATTATATTTTTATTTTTTTTATTTTAATTCGTTAATACTAATTTCGATTTTAGGTAAAAACGAAAAAAAAACTGATTTTAAAAGCATTTTTAAAACTGTTTTTATAAAGATTTTTAAACTGTTTTTATAAAGATTTTTAAACTGTTTTTATAAAGATTTTTAAACTGTTTTTATAAAGATTTTTAAACTGTTTTTATAAAGATTTTTAAACTGTTTTTATAAAGATTTTTAAACTGTTTTTATAAAGATTTTAAAACTGTTTTTATAAAGATTTTAAAACTGTTTTTATAAAGATTTTTAAACTGTTTTTATAAAGATTTTTAAACTGTTTTTATAAAGATTTTTAAACTGATTTTATGAGATTTTTTAAAACTGATTTTATAACAGAAAGTAGAAAAAACTGAATTTTTTTTTTATATGAAAAACTGAATTTTTTTAAAATATGAAAAACTGAATTTTGTTTAGGCTATAAAAACTGATTTTGTTTTAATAGTAAAAACAGATTTTTTCTAAAGATTTGTATTTTGAAAGGTAAAAGATTTGTACTTTGAAAAGTAAAAGAAAAGATTAGATCTTTGAAATGGAAAAGGCGGAATCTATATAAATAAAAATTCGATTTTTATATATCGAATAGCGAACTAAAAATTCGATTTTTATATATTGAACTTTGAAATAAAAATTCGATTTTTATATATTGAACTTTGAAATAAAAATTCGATTTTTATATATGGAACTTTGAAATAAAAATTCGATTTTTATATATTGAACTTTGAAGTAAAAATTCGATTTTTATATATATAGTGACTACGGGCAACGAAGATGACGAAGATGCGATAGCAATGAAGATTTCTATCAATGAAGTGCCGTGGAGCTAGGATAGCTATAAGTGAGAATTTCTCACCTTTCTATTTCTTTTCTAGTTATATATTTATACTAGGATGCAGACGGTGCTTAGTAGCACCCGACACAACCGTCCACAGACCATGGACTTGTTTGTTTGACTGTTTGGTGATTGATTGCGATATTGGTTTGAATGTGGTTTGTGGTGTGAAAAATCGAATCGATAAATTGGTTAGGATTAGACGTGCGCCGTTATAAGGCGTAGGAGTAAGGCTAGGTTAGACCCTTACTCCAAATTTTGTGGTTTGCAAAATGAAATTGATTTGATTGATGAGTGAATGGCGTGGGCCTTCACTAGTCCGGGGATAAGGCTAGGCCTCGTCCCGTTTCTAGTATCGTGCCGTTATGCCGCCGAAATTTTCTAAAATATGTTAGAAAAATAAAAATATCATTTTATTGTGGAAATGAATTGAATAGAAATTCATAGGTTGAAATAAAATGTTTTATCGTTAAAAATATAATTTTTAACGTGAAGTGAATAAAATAAAATATTCATTTATAAACCGAACGGTTTGTTTATGTACACCTATTTGAATGACATTGATTGGGACGATAAATTTTACACATCGCCCAACTGCACAAATAAAATATGTGTTTGATTGTTTGAAACCCTACACGGGTGTTGGGATGAAATTTGAAGTTCACTCATCCTGATTGATTAAATATGTCGATCGATTGATTGACAGGCTGTTATAGGCGTTGAATATCTATATTTGATGCCTTTACAGTGTAGTGCACTTTGGTTGATGGTTGATTATTTTCAATGTTATTATATACATGTGTTGTATGAAAATCCATATAATTAACTTTATATGGTAATTGATTGGGCCTCATTCCAATCGTGAAAATAAAGAATATTTTTATAATAAGAAATATTTGAAATAGAAATATTCGAAATGGAATATTTGAAAATATCAATATATGAAGCCGTGTTGATTAGATTGACGCCATTTTGACGTGAACGATATTTATAACGATTTCGAAATGAATTGAATTGAAAACGATTTCGAAATGAATTGAATTGAAAACGATTTCGAAATGAATTGAATTGAAAACGATTTCGAAATGAATTGAATTGAAAACGATTTCGAAATGAATTGAATTGAAAACGATTTCGAAATGAATTGAATTGAAAACGATTTCGAAATGAATTGAATTTATAACGATTTCGAAATGAATTGAATTGAAAACGATTTCGAAATGAATTGAATTGAAAACGATTTCGAAATGAATTGAATTGAAAACGATTTCGAAATGAATTGAATTGAAAACGATTTCGAAATGAATTGAATTGAAAACGATTTCGAAATGAATTGAATTGAAAACGATTTCGAAATGAATTGAATTTATAACGATTTCGAAATGAATTGAATTGAAAACGATTTCGAAATGAATTGAATTGAAAACGATTTCGAAATGAATTGAATTGAAAACGATTCGAAATGAATGGAATTGAAATGAATTCAAATTGAATTGAAATTCGAATTGAATAGAAATGAATTTTAAAACGAATTTATAAAGAAGAATTCAATTTTGATTTGAATTGGAAAGAAAGTTGAAATAGCTTTTGAAACGATTTTAAAACTATTTATATAATTCGTTTTAAATAGAAATCGACGAAATATATTATATATATATATATATATATATTATATAATATAATGGCCTGAATAGAACGCGCCGCGCCGCGGCAGTTCGCGAATTTCGACCATTTATTTCAAACGGACATTACGGGAGATCCGACCGTCGGATTCTCCTAAAACCGGAACCGTTGGGTTCGTATCGAAAAAAGCTTTCTAACGAATATTAGAAATTTGAAATCTAACGGTTGGATTTGGAGATACGTCCAAATCAAATTCGAAAAAGGTCGCTGTAAGTGCAGTTCGATGGCCATTGTTGGAAATCGACTGTACGGGCCTTGATAAAATTATTAAAAATAGTAATAATTGGTGTAAAATCATAAGAAATGATTTAGAAAGAATTGGGATGAAAAACTCCCTATTTGAAAAGATAAAAATAGATTTTTATCGAAATGAACTAGTTTTGAACTAGAATTAAAATTCTATTTATTTCTAAATAAATAAATTGAATTAGAAAAGGGTTTTAAAAATAACCAGAATATCCAATGATTGCATTGGAGTGGATTTGAATCGAAATTGTCTTCGGAATATTTCGATGTTGGAATTCGTGATTATACAGGTGTTGTTATGGAAATTTGAAAGATATATTTGTATCGTTATTTCCAATACGACATTTGTTAATCGTAGAATTTGATATTGAATATAAGCCGATATATTTTCTATTCAGAGCCTTATATTGAATATCAAATGTGATTTGGGTTTGTCGTGAATGGTGTCTTCACTAACACTGTTCTTGAACCCAGTTGAGAAAAGATTAAATCTTTTTATTTAGATTTAATGAAGTGTACCAATTAAATAAATATTTAATTGGAATTGAATTGATATTGATTTTTGGGTTTATCGTGAACAATGTTTTAAATAACACTTGTTCTTTAACCCGATAATTAATGAATGTGATTTGGGTTTGTCGTGAATGGTGTCTTCACTAACACTGTTCTTGAACCCAGCTGAGAAAAGATTAAATCTTTTGATTTAGATTTAATGAAGTGTACCAATTAAATAATATTTAATTGGAATTGAATGGATATTGATTTTTGGGTTTATCGTGAACAGTGTTTTAAATAACACTTGTTCTTTAACCCGATAATTAATGGGATGTGACTTTGGGTTTATCGTGAACCGTGTTTTAAAATGACACTGATTCTTTAACCCAGTCACAGATTAAAACTAAGTGGAGTTTTAATGAATCTTTAATTAGATTGAAAAGATCGAGAATGGAGTATCACCAGTTTTGCTCCAGGCGATAGTTAAATCTTTAATTAGATTTGAACGTGAAATTTAGAAACTAACTGTCGGTTAGCTAAGTAGAATGGTTTTCTGGATATTGATCTGATGTTGGTTTCGGCCTTCGGGGTTAATATTTGGGGAATTATTCTCTTGATTAATTTACGGTTAATGACTAATGAGTTGGAATGAGGCGTATGTTGTGTTTGTGTAACACTTATATAAAATATACGCGAGTTATTCGGAAAGACCGGGTTTATCCCATTCTGAATAACTGATGCGACGATAAGTCGAAGATGAAGACGATGGTCGAAGACCGGAGGTCTTCACGTCGTTTGGGTGATAACTGATGATCTTGATTGGGCTGTACACCCAAGGAGATGGAAACAGTTAGTGATCGTCCAGACGTACTTGGAGATCGATGGATATGCGGGGTACTAGGTGCCTCCGGTTTCGTTCAGACCCAGAACGGACTTGTAAATGGACTGTGTGTCTGACATCGGATTTCATTCTGTGTGACTGATATCGGTTGCATAGGATGGCTTGCCTGTGTGGCATGCTAAGATGCAAATGATCAAGGCTTCTGTTGAAAAGCAAAGTCTTGTGGTTGATGATCAAAGCACGGCCTTTGTGGCGTAGCTTTGTGTAACGTTTGATTCGCGAGTTTCACACCCGGTATGAATCAAAAACGGGAGACGGACCTCAGGGAGGGCATGCGTTTCTTTCTAGTTAGAAGTGGCGTCAGTGGTTTTACACGCCCTGACGAGTTTGACTTATGTGGTTGTTGCTGTTGCGAGGCGCCTCGGATTGATCGGTCGTTCTCGAACCGATGGAGTCATTCGTTGGCTCATTGACACCCCAAAGGGTGGGGAAACGCAGTGTTCAGGCATTTTAATCCACATCGGTGGACCGGCCCTGACGATCCAAGGGTCACTCGAGCTCTGATCCTGAGACACGGGCTAGAGCGTCTCGAATCGGTTGAGGATCTTGCCCCTAGCCTCGGTTCATAGATGGAAATCCAATTTCCAAATACGTGACATTTGCGGTTTTAGTTGTAATCCTATATATGGCGACATAGTGGGATGGGGCGCTTATGCCGCCTATGATTGATACTTATGATTTGAAGTTGTTTTATACACTATGCACTTATTATAGTATCAAATGATTTGTTTTAAACGTATCAAGCATTCTTTGGCTGTTATAAGGGAAAACCCTATCCTCGGCTGCGTTGCATTGTGTGATGGGACCTGGGTCTTATAACAGCTTCATTTTTCTTTATTTAGCATTGCGCTGTTTGTCTTATGCACTGGTATTCTTGGGAGGAAACCCGTTCCGTGTTATACGGCGTGGTCCCTTGATTTACCTTTGAAAATAAAGATTAATAACTGTTTTAGTTCTCACACCAGTCACATGACTGACCTGGAGTTTATTGTTTTAACCTAAACTCTGGGTGCCCTTATTTTGGCACGGGCAGCTAGTAGTTTTGGTTTTGCAGATTTATATTCACAGGATCCTGGTTTACAGCTGGAATGATATCCGGAAAGCTTTGTATCCGTATACCCCTTCTAGTTGTGTATTGTATTATTTTCCGCTGCGATGTATTTAAATGTAATTTAAATCTCTGATATTTCTGTGTAATATTCATTTATACTCTGTATATTCTTGTAATCTGATGCATTGTTGTAATATGCAATGAAATGTTCTTCTGTATGTTTTCTGATTTGTCGTGTTCTCAAACGATAGGGCGTTTCGAATGGCCTGGATCGGTTTAGCGACTGGTTCGGACCGAGCGAAATTCCTTGCCGTCACATTTGGTATCAGAGCTTTGGTTTACAAAGCAGAGAACAAGGCACATTAGAACCGTACGAAAGAATTCATCAGATATTGGATTAGTAATATCCAACGGGAATGACTCGTTAGAGATGGGATCAGTAGTATCCTAGAACGAGTGTGAAGAGTATATTTTTCAAATGAAAACAATTTTTGTTTTGAAAATTTAAATCAATTATTCGTATCTGATTATCTATTTATATTGAGTTGGACAGTCCAGTATATAAAGATTTTGCGTATACGTCTGATCCGCGTGTATTCGAAGTTTTAATATATTGGATAGATATAGAATCATACTCTAGTGGCCCGAAGATGATATTGATGATAGCGATCGCATCATCAACATTTATGTTCGAGTTTCGAAGGTGTGATTTTCTATATATTTCCTATTGACTGGTGTGAGAACCAAAATTAGATAGGGCCTATGGTTATGATTTGGCATCAAAAATCTGATTTTTGTATATATATCAAAGTTATGAATTTGAAGCTCTAATTCACTAATTGATTGATGTTTGTGTTGTTTGTTTAGTTGTTTGCTAATTTTTAACCATTTAGCCTAATTATATCAAATATTGAACGATATTGAAAATTGGTCGCATTTGCTTGCATATACATATATATCATTGAACAGGTCATAGCAAGGAGGCTAGAGCCAGAGAATAAAATTTGTTTGCCCGACAAATAGGTACATGTTTACTACATAATTTCCTGTTTTGTTTGGGTGATGATGATTTTGTGAGCCTATTGGCTTTTTCTTTTTCTTTTTGAGATCTGAAGGACCGGGGAAGCTATTTGAAATTCCCCGATGCTCCCGGTGCAGGGGAGGTTATGGCGAAATTTTTCGAAAATTTAGGGTGTTAGCCAAATTTTTGAAATTTTGAAAATTCTCAGAAACTAAAAAGTTAGAGAATGAAAGCCTGATGGAGCGTAGAGTTGATTAATCAAACCACTTTCGACTTTGTTCCTTTTCGGGGACGAAAAGTTTTAAGTGGGGGAGATTGTAATAACCCGCAAAATATGGGCCAGTTTAAAATTTTTATTTTGGCCATTTTAGCGAATTTTGAATATTTAAAATGGATTATTTTAAATAAAATCGACGAGAAATTTATTTTGAATATAATTCGAACGTATATATTATATACGTCGTCGTTAGAATATAAATATTTATATATAATTATAAATAGAATTGAAAATGGCGCGGTAGTTCGATAATTCGATTTCAAACTTCAACTGAATGTACCGGGTGCAAAACAATCCGGATTTTAGTGAAACCAAAAATAATGGAATCTAATAGTGAATATCTTTCCAACGAATCCGAATAATCAAAATTTCATAGCGGGAATCAAAAGATATGTCCAGTTGAAAATTCTGAATAGTCGCTATGGAATTCAGGCCCTTAAAAATGGACATTTTGCAAACGACCTCGGATTTCGACGAAATCAGTTTTGTTGGATCCGCAGTGTCAAGTTATTGCTAGATTCCAAATTTCATAATTTTCCGAATCAGTATGTGAGCGTGGCAAAGGAAAACGCGTTTGACCGGTTTCAGTTGATTTTAGTCGACTGGAAATTGGTCATTTTTCAAACGGTCTCAGAATTCGACGAAACTAGTTTTGTTAGGACCGTATCGTCAATACGAAGCTAGAAAATATTTTTCTGGAATTTTTCTAGTTAGTATGTAACCCCGGTAATTTGAAATGTACGTATAAAATTTAATATAGTAATTCAAATGGAAACTGATTGTAACAATCGAATCAGCTTGCGATATATATCCCATTGTGTTCAGAATGGGGGTAAAACGCTATGGACGACAGACGGTGGGTCTCGTTTCGAGGTCGAAAATAAAAGTTGCTTTTTTAGAATTAAAATAATTAAATAATTAAAAAAAAAAATATATTCTCCTTATCATCAGACCCCCCCCCCCCGTTTACTTTTGGAAATCAATTTTAAATAAAAAAAAAAAAAAAAGAAAAGAAGATCGCGTCAGGCGATCGACGAACCCCCCCCTTTCAAGCGGCGCGCCGCGCCTGGCTTCCCCTCCCCCTCCGACCAACCCCCACCTCAACCCGACCCCCTCTCGCTTCTCTCTTCTCCATCCTCTTGAAGCGCCGCCGTAAACCCCAGCCCCAACCGACGCTGAGACCACCCACCTCCGCCTGCCCCCTGACCCACATCCGACGCCCCCTGGAAGCGAGCTCCGCCTCCTCTCAGACGATCTGCGAAACCTCCCTCCCCTTTTCTTCAAATTTCTGTAAGTGTTTTATCGTATTATATTTTTATTTTTTTTATTTTAATTCGTTAATACTAATTTCGATTTTAGGTAAAAACGAAAAAAAAACTGATTTTAAAAGCATTTTTAAAACTGTTTTTATAAAGATTTTTAAACTGTTTTTATAAAGATTTTTAAACTGTTTTTATAAAGATTTTTAAACTGTTTTTATAAAGATTTTTAAACTGTTTTTATAAAGATTTTTAAACTGTTTTTATAAAGATTTTAAAACTGTTTTTATAAAGATTTTAAAACTGTTTTTATAAAGATTTTAAAACTGTTTTTATAAAGATTTTAAAACTGTTTTTATAAAGATTTTTAAACTGATTTTATAAAGATTTTTAAACTGATTTTATGAGATTTTTTAAAACTGATTTTATAACAGAAAGTAGAAAAAACTGAATTTTTTTTTTATATGAAAAACTGAATTTTTTTAAAATATGAAAAACTGAATTTTGTTTAGGCTATAAAAACTGATTTTGTTTTAATAGTAAAAACAGATTTTTTCTAAAGATTTGTATTTTGAAAGGTAAAAGATTTGTACTTTGAAAAGTAAAAGAAAAGATTAGATCTTTGAAATGGAAAAGGCGGAATCTATATAAATAAAAATTCGATTTTTATATATCGAATAGCGAACTAAAAATTCGATTTTTATATATTGAACTTTGAAATAAAAATTCGATTTTTATATATTGAACTTTGAAATAAAAATTCGATTTTTATATATGGAACTTTGAAATAAAAATTCGATTTTTATATATTGAACTTTGAAGTAAAAATTCGATTTTTATATATATAGTGACTACGGGCAACGAAGATGACGAAGATGCGATAGCAATGAAGATTTCTATCAATGAAGTGCCGTGGAGCTAGGATAGCTATAAGTGAGAATTTCTCACCTTTCTATTTCTTTTCTAGTTATATATTTATACTAGGATGCAGACGGTGCTTAGTAGCACCCGACACAACCGTCCACAGACCATGGACTTGTTTGTTTGACTGTTTGGTGATTGATTGCGATATTGGTTTGAATGTGGTTTGTGGTGTGAAAAATCGAATCGATAAATTGGTTAGGATTAGACGTGCGCCGTTATAAGGCGTAGGAGTAAGGCTAGGTTAGACCCTTACTCCAAATTTTGTGGTTTGCAAAATGAAATTGATTTGATTGATGAGTGAATGGCGTGGGCCTTCACTAGTCCGGGGATAAGGCTAGGCCTCGTCCCGTTTCTAGTATCGTGCCGTTATGCCGCCGAAATTTTCTAAAATATGTTAGAAAAATAAAAATATCATTTTATTGTGGAAATGAATTGAATAGAAATTCATAGGTTGAAATAAAATGTTTTATCGTTAAAAATATAATTTTTAACGTGAAGTGAATAAAATAAAATATTCATTTATAAACCGAACGGTTTGTTTATGTACACCTATTTGAATGACATTGATTGGGACGATAAATTTTACACATCGCCCAACTGCACAAATAAAATATGTGTTTGATTGTTTGAAACCCTACACGGGTGTTGGGATGAAATTTGAAGTTCACTCATCCTGATTGATTAAATATGTCGATCGATTGATTGACAGGCTGTTATAGGCGTTGAATATCTATATTTGATGCCTTTACAGTGTAGTGCACTTTGGTTGATGGTTGATTATTTTCAATGTTATTATATACATGTGTTGTATGAAAATCCATATAATTAACTTTATATGGTAATTGATTGGGCCTCATTCCAATCGTGAAAATAAAGAATATTTTTATAATAAGAAATATTTGAAATAGAAATATTCGAAATGGAATATTTGAAAATATCAATATATGAAGCCGTGTTGATTAGATTGACGCCATTTTGACGTGAACGATATTTATAACGATTTCGAAATGAATTGAATTGAAAACGATTTCGAAATGAATTGAATTGAAAACGATTTCGAAATGAATTGAATTGAAAACGATTTCGAAATGAATTGAATTGAAAACGATTTCGAAATGAATTGAATTGAAAACGATTTCGAAATGAATTGAATTGAAAACGATTTCGAAATGAATTGAATTTATAACGATTTCGAAATGAATTGAATTGAAAACGATTTCGAAATGAATTGAATTGAAAACGATTTCGAAATGAATTGAATTGAAAACGATTTCGAAATGAATTGAATTGAAAACGATTTCGAAATGAATTGAATTGAAAACGATTTCGAAATGAATTGAATTGAAAACGATTTCGAAATGAATTGAATTTATAACGATTTCGAAATGAATTGAATTGAAAACGATTTCGAAATGAATTGAATTGAAAACGATTTCGAAATGAATTGAATTGAAAACGATTCGAAATGAATGGAATTGAAATGAATTCAAATTGAATTGAAATTCGAATTGAATAGAAATGAATTTTAAAACGAATTTATAAAGAAGAATTCAATTTTGATTTGAATTGGAAAGAAAGTTGAAATAGCTTTTGAAACGATTTTAAAACTATTTATATAATTCGTTTTAAATAGAAATCGACGAAATATATTATATATATATATATTATATATAATATAATGGCCTGAATAGAACGCGCCGCGCCGCGGCAGTTCGCGAATTTCGACCATTTATTTCAAACGGACATTACGGGAGATCCGACCGTCGGATTCTCCTAAAACCGGAACCGTTGGGTTCGTATCGAAAAAAGCTTTCTAACGAATATTAGAAATTTGAAATCTAACGGTTGGATTTGGAGATACGTCCAAATCAAATTCGAAAAAGGTCGCTGTAAGTGCAGTTCGATGGCCATTGTTGGAAATCGACTGTACGGGCCTTGATAAAATTATTAAAAATAGTAATAATTGGTGTAAAATCATAAGAAATGATTTAGAAAGAATTGGGATGAAAAACTCCCTATTTGAAAAGATAAAAATAGATTTTTATCGAAATGAACTAGTTTTGAACTAGAATTAAAATTCTATTTATTTCTAAATAAATAAATTGAATTAGAAAAGGGTTTTAAAAATAACCAGAATATCCAATGATTGCATTGGAGTGGATTTGAATCGAAATTGTCTTCGGAATATTTCGATGTTGGAATTCGTGATTATACAGGTGTTGTTATGGAAATTTGAAAGATATATTTGTATCGTTATTTCCAATACGACATTTGTTAATCGTAGAATTTGATATTGAATATAAGCCGATATATTTTCTATTCAGAGCCTTATATTGAATATCAAATGTGATTTGGGTTTGTCGTGAATGGTGTCTTCACTAACACTGTTCTTGAACCCAGTTGAGAAAAGATTAAATCTTTTTATTTAGATTTAATGAAGTGTACCAATTAAATAAATATTTAATTGGAATTGAATTGATATTGATTTTTGGGTTTATCGTGAACAATGTTTTAAATAACACTTGTTCTTTAACCCGATAATTAATGAATGTGATTTGGGTTTGTCGTGAATGGTGTCTTCACTAACACTGTTCTTGAACCCAGCTGAGAAAAGATTAAATCTTTTGATTTAGATTTAATGAAGTGTACCAATTAAATAATATTTAATTGGAATTGAATGGATATTGATTTTTGGGTTTATCGTGAACAGTGTTTTAAATAACACTTGTTCTTTAACCCGATAATTAATGGGATGTGACTTTGGGTTTATCGTGAACCGTGTTTTAAAATGACACTGATTCTTTAACCCAGTCACAGATTAAAACTAAGTGGAGTTTTAATGAATCTTTAATTAGATTGAAAAGATCGAGAATGGAGTATCACCAGTTTTGCTCCAGGCGATAGTTAAATCTTTAATTAGATTTGAACGTGAAATTTAGAAACTAACTGTCGGTTAGCTAAGTAGAATGGTTTTCTGGATATTGATCTGATGTTGGTTTCGGCCTTCGGGGTTAATATTTGGGGAATTATTCTCTTGATTAATTTACGGTTAATGACTAATGAGTTGGAATGAGGCGTATGTTGTGTTTGTGTAACACTTATATAAAATATACGCGAGTTATTCGGAAAGACCGGGTTTATCCCATTCTGAATAACTGATGCGACGATAAGTCGAAGATGAAGACGATGGTCGAAGACCGGAGGTCTTCACGTCGTTTGGGTGATAACTGATGATCTTGATTGGGCTGTACACCCAAGGAGATGGAAACAGTTAGTGATCGTCCAGACGTACTTGGAGATCGATGGATATGCGGGGTACTAGGTGCCTCCGGTTTCGTTCAGACCCAGAACGGACTTGTAAATGGACTGTGTGTCTGACATCGGATTTCATTCTGTGTGACTGATATCGGTTGCATAGGATGGCTTGCCTGTGTGGCATGCTAAGATGCAAATGATCAAGGCTTCTGTTGAAAAGCAAAGTCTTGTGGTTGATGATCAAAGCACGGCCTTTGTGGCGTAGCTTTGTGTAACGTTTGATTCGCGAGTTTCACACCCGGTATGAATCAAAAACGGGAGACGGACCTCAGGGAGGGCATGCGTTTCTTTCTAGTTAGAAGTGGCGTCAGTGGTTTTACACGCCCTGACGAGTTTGACTTATGTGGTTGTTGCTGTTGCGAGGCGCCTCGGATTGATCGGTCGTTCTCGAACCGATGGAGTCATTCGTTGGCTCATTGACACCCCAAAGGGTGGGGAAACGCAGTGTTCAGGCATTTTAATCTACATCGGTGGACCGGCCCTGACGATCCAAGGGTCACTCGAGCTCTGATCCTGAGACACGGGCTAGAGCGTCTCGAATCGGTTGAGGATCTTGCCCCTAGCCTCGGTTCATAGATGGAAATCCAATTTCCAAATACGTGACATTTGCGGTTTTAGTTGTAATCCTATATATGGCGACATAGTGGGATGGGGCGCTTATGCCGCCTATGATTGATACTTATGATTTGAAGTTGTTTTATACACTATGCACTTATTATAGTATCAAATGATTTGTTTTAAACGTATCAAGCATTCTTTGGCTGTTATAAGGGAAAACCCTATCCTCGGCTGCGTTGCATTGTGTGATGGGACCTGGGTCTTATAACAGCTTCATTTTTCTTTATTTAGCATTGCGCTGTTTGTCTTATGCACTGGTATTCTTGGGAGGAAACCCGTTCCGTGTTATACGGCGTGGTCCCTTGATTTACCTTTGAAAATAAAGATTAATAACTGTTTTAGTTCTCACACCAGTCACATGACTGACCTGGAGTTTATTGTTTTAACCTAAACTCTGGGTGCCCTTATTTTGGCACGGGCAGCTAGTAGTTTTGGTTTTGCAGATTTATATTCACAGGATCCTGGTTTACAGCTGGAATGATATCCGGAAAGCTTTGTATCCGTATACCCCTTCTAGTTGTGTATTGTATTATTTTCCGCTGCGATGTATTTAAATGTAATTTAAATCTCTGATATTTCTGTGTAATATTCATTTATACTCTGTATATTCTTGTAATCTGATGCATTGTTGTAATATGCAATGAAATGTTCTTCTGTATGTTTTCTGATTTGTCGTGTTCTCAAACGATAGGGCGTTTCGAATGGCCTGGATCGGTTTAGCGACTGGTTCGGACCGAGCGAAATTCCTTGCCGTCACAGCGATATCCTGCCTCGAAGCAGGATGGGTATTACTATGTTGACTAACGTCTGTGGATGCAGGAAAACAGGTTGGAGGAATCCAACTGGATTCCTCAAAAATATATTATCTGTTTGTTGTTTGTTTTATTTCGTATATATTCATATATGATGTGTTAAAGGTCAAGTGATTGAAAGTTGGTTGATCTGATTGTTGAAAATACCACTAGAGCTTGAATATTGATTTATAAAAAAATATCGGAAAGGGTATTTGATATTTAAAAAGGAAATTCTATTTTTATAAATAGAATTTGAATTTTTAATAAAACTATAGAAAATATTAACTTGTTTGAAGGTATATAAAAAAACAAGTATCGAATTTATAAACGTTGTTTATAAATGAAAATATGGGATTTGAATCGAATTTATAAACGTTGTTTATAAATGAAAATATGGGATTTGAATCGAATTTATAAACGTTGTTTATAAATGAAAATATGGGATGAGAATCGAATTTATAAACGTTGTTTATAAATGAAAATATGGGATGGGAATCGAATTTATAAACTTTGTTCATAAATGAAAATATGGGATTTGAATTGAATTTATAAACGTTGTTTATAAATGGAAAAGGTGGGATTTGAATTGAAGTTATAAACGTTGTTTATAAATAATGCAGAGAATTCAAATGGACTTTGAATATAAGGAATTGAAATATAGATTTGAATATAGAAATTCAAATGGACTTTAAACTAACGATTTGAATATAGAAATTCAAATGGACTTTAAACTATAGATTTGAATATAGAAATTCAAATGGACTTTAAACAAACGATTTGAATATAGAAATTCAAATGGACTTTAAACTAACGATTTGAATATAGAAATTCAAATGGACTTTAAACTATAGATTTGAATATAGAAATTCAAATGGACTTTAAACAAACGATTTGAATATAGAAATTCAAATGGACTTTAAACTAACGATTTGAATATAGAAATTCAAATGGACTTTAAACTATAGATTTGAATATAGAAATTCAAATGGACTTTAAACTAACGATTTGAATATAGAAATTCATATGGACTTTAAACAATAGATTTGAATATAGAAATTCAAATGGACTTTAAACAATAGATTTGAATATAGAAATTCAAATGGACTTTAAACTATAGATTTGAATATAGAAATTCAAATGGACTTTAAACTATAGATTTGAATATAGAAATTCAAATGGACTTTAAACTATAGATTTGAATATAGAAATTCAAACGGACTTTAAACTATGGAAATTGAATGATAGAAGCGAATGGGAGTTTGAATATAGAATTCAAATATTAAAAGAGAAATGGACTAAAGAGATAATTAACAAATTAAGTTAAAACGATTTGGTATAGTTAAATAGATTGGGCAGATATAGACATACATGAGACAGGTATGGAATAAAGTATAGAAGTGAAATAAATAGAATGCCCGACAAAAAGGTACGTATTTAATTTCCATATGAGATTTTATGCGCCGTATCGGCTAGCCGCTTGGCTTTTTCTTTTTCTTTTGAGATGAGAAGGACCGGGAATGCTATTTGAAATTTCCCGATGCTCCCGGTACAAAGGAGGTTATGGCGAATTTTTCCGGGAATTTAAGGAGATAGAATATTTTTAAGATAATTTGATAGTTAGAAATCAACGTATCGAAATTCATAAAAGTCGATAAGGAAACGAACTTAGAAATAGAATAGTATAATCAAAAAGGAAGACTAGGAATAAAATCTAGTAAGAATAGAAAGAGGAAGAATATACGTGTTTAAAAGTGAATCAGTAGTTGTATGGTATTGATTATTCGAGTAAGTAGTCTTGTCTGTTTTGACGTTAAATGTTATTCAGTCAAGGTCTGAGAGGTAATTATACCCCAACTTGGTTGATTTCATGATATACCGATAAGTAGCAAGATTCAGGCTCGAAGATCAATGTGGAATAAGAATTAGTTAAATACTGTATTTGGGTTGTCGTAACGATGTTTTACACAACATCTGTTTTAACCCAAATATGTGCAAAGCTTGGAAATAGAATAATGAATATTTCCTAGTATAGAAAATAAAGAAGGCGATATTCGGAAATGTTTTCCAAATAACGTAAAAGGCCAATATGGTTATTGAAAATATTTGGTTAACAAATATTGATAAAGAAATAGAGAAGCGATTTAATTAATGGAATATTAATTAAAGGTTCAGTGATTGTTGGATGTTTGGTTGAACACTTGTTTTATTCGATAGTTAAATCATCGACTATCGAAACACTTGTTTTTATTCGATAGTTAAATCACAGACTATCGAAGTTTTGACCATCGTTGTCAATATGGAGAGACCGGTTGGATTATTATCCGAAGAACCACTCCATATCGGCAGTAGCGTGCGGATCAGATTATATAAAGATAATCGAAGACGGAGTAGAGTGCAAGGACTTTTTCTATTTATAGAAATAGTACCTTCGGTTCATCCTGTTCCTGGGTGACGTGTATGGATGAATGTCTGACAGAGTATTTCCAGAAAGGTCACGTACATTGATTTCTTCAACCGTACCAAGAGTGGAAGCGGAGAAGGAAACTTCTTTTAGCTAACACGTAATGTACTGTTGAGGACGTCAATCGGTGATTTGGTGGATTTGACGATGTGGCATTCGAAGTGAATCTGGTGTGATGATAAAGCGTAGCTTCTAGCCTCATCAACTGGTAAATGACAGAAATCGGGCAAGCAGCATGGCTATGTAGGTCGCACCTATTAGGGTGTATAATCACCTGATCTAGAGTTTCATTTACTTCTAAAAATCTATTGTCGATGCTGTCCCATTCGGGAAACGGTTGCTGATCCCAACCGTTGGTGATATACATTCGATACACTCAAGCGAAATGAGTGGTCGGTCATGTGTGGCTGAGTTGCAAGATGTTCTTGTTGAACTCGGTGTATTCTCCTCTAGAGATATACCAGCGGAAGGTGGTTCCATACCTTGTCATAGTTGGAAATCCATTACCCAATACGTGCGTGCGGTTTTGATTGTATATATATGTGGAACGTGAGATGCAAACGTTCCACTAGATTGTTATTTACTTGATTTAGACATTATTATAATATCAAAAGAGTTTTGATATAAAGATAAGTCAAGTGTTTGGATTTTCATAAGGGAAAAACCCGTTCCGTGTTATACGGCGTGGTCTTATGAGATATCATTTAGTTTTCTGAAACTGTTTTTAAACTGTTTACTCATACCAGTCCCATGACTGACCCGGAGTTTATTTTGTTGTTTCCCTAAACTCTTGGGTGCCTAAATTTGTATGGGCAGTCAAGTAGTCAGGATTTACAGATATACTGGAAGAGCTGGAGCAGGAGGCTTCAGGATCATATAGCTATAGTTATTTCCGTTGTGTTGTAAGTGCTGTACTTTGATAATGACATGTATATTCAAGTACAAATTTGTATTTCAAAGTTATGTTATGAAATATATTTATTCGTTCCGCTGTGAGATTCGTGTTACTCTGATGTTGTGTTCTTCTTCTTCTTCTATTCTAAGTTTCTATCTTATCTTTCCTCACCCTCTAATTTCTTTCACTAATTGCCAGGATTTTTCGATGTTTTGGTTATCGACATCGAGCTTATGCCGATAACCAAAGTCGCTAAAAATCCGGGTCGTTACAGTTTCAAATAGTAGTGAAATAGATCGGAAATATTATGAAATGGATTGGATATATATTAAAAATATAGTAGAATGAAGTTGAATTTATTATAAACGAAGTTAAAACGTTTATATTTATAAATATAATTAAAACGAGCTCGCCATAGTGCGGCAGTTCGAAAATTGGCGATTCGAACTTCAATTTAGTATACAGAACTCAATTGAAGTCGGAATTCTTCGAAACAAGAATCGTCGGGACGGATTGAACAATAGTTTTCTAATAAAAGAGAAAAATCTGGATTTCGTCGTATATATTTTGAGTTATGTCAAAATCAAATTTTTAGAAAAGCAGCGCCAGAAACCATTAAAAACCAAAATGGTTTATATATATAAGTAAAAGGATTTTTAAAGTAAATAAAATCCGAATGGCCATGAGGAAAATATAGACTTGAGTTATAAAATGAATAAGAACTCCAGTGAAGTAAGTGAAATGATTTTTAAGACAAAAATCATATTTTAAATGGTTAAATTGAATTAACTAAATTGGAGAATAATTAGTTAAGGGAAATTTGAGTCGAAATTGGGTTTTTGGATAAGTGAAAGGGATTGAGAATTTATATTCGAAATCGAATATATAACTCGAGTTGAAAATATAATTAGATTAGTTATAATTAAGTTGACATATATTTGAACAAGTTATATTCAAATAAAAAGGGTGAAATAGGCAAAACGGTTAATTAACTAGTTAATGGGAAGTTGAATGATTGAATTTTAAATTTAACTTAAGTAAGTTAAATGGATCGAAATGGATAAATTGAGTAAAATCATGGGAATGAAATATGAATTGGGTGTGAATAAAGGAAAAACCAAAAGAGTAAAAAGGAAAATATATTTGTAAATCAAATATAAAGGAAATATATTTGTAACACAAATACAAAGGATGTTATGTGTAAACAAATAGAGGAGGAATATTTGTAAAAACATTTACAAATAGAGTAAATGGAAATATTTATTTATAGAAAATAAATAGAACGTTACAGATGAGATATTTATTTGTTAAATAAATAAAATTTAATCAAAGGAATATTTAAAAGATGAATAGAAAATGGAAATCTATTTTTAACAGATAAATAGAAAGGATTAATTTATAAATAACAGTTTATAAATTAAATTAAATATTTATCATTCGATAAATGGAATATATAAGTCTGAACTTATATAGAGAAGAGATATTGGTTTTTAACACCGATAGTTTAAATAGAAGGGGTACACAACACTTGTATAAGTGAAGTAACGCTAATAAAGAGAACATTTATGAAGTGAGGAACCGTAACTAAAAGTAAATCTTTATAAATGAATAAACGTTATCCAATAGGAGTTATTCGAATAAGAGAAGTCGATTAGAGATAGAGATAATCGATTAGAGTTAGAATAAATCGATTAGAGTAAGAATTAACCAGTTAGAGTTAATCAGTTAGGGTTAATCCGTAGAGTTAATCCGTAGAGTTAATTGAATATTAGTTATTCAATTAGAATTTATCGAATATTTGTTAGTAAGAGTTAACCAGATAGAGTTAATTGAACATAGTTAAATCAAATTAGGATTTAATTGAATGATAGTTATTCAATTAAAGTTGATCGAATATAGTTATTGAGATAGGGTTAGCCAAACATAGTTACTCAGGATAAGTTGCCATTTCGTACGACTGCTAGCGTAATTTGCAGGGCTGCAGATAGCCTAGGGCGGTCGGATGTTTCCTGGGGGAATCAGGCGTAACCATTGTGATCGCTGCGATCTAGAGTCAAGCGAATGGAGTTAAATCAAATATTAGTTTATTCGAATAGGACTAAAGGAGTTATCGAATATAGTTTATTCGAAAGGAATTATCGAATTTGGTTATTCGGAAGGAGTTATCGATTATAGTTTAATCGAAAAGAGTTATCGATTAGTTTAATCGAAGTAAGTTATAGAATATTGGTTTTCGAAGGAGTTATCGAATTTAGTTATTCGATGGAGTTAATCGAAAAGAGTTAAATCAATAAGAGTAAATGGAATAGAGTAAATCGAATATAGTTTATTCGAAGAAGGGTTTTCGAATCTAGTTATTCGAAATAGAGATTTATCGAATATAGTTATTCGAAGGGAGGAGTTATCGGATAAGGATTTATTCGAAAGAAAGTTACGTAAGGAAGTTTGAAATGTTTAGTATCAACATAAATAAGTTTTGAAAAGATAAATGGGTTGGTAGCACTTTTTCTACCTTAGCAATTTCGAGGACGAAATTATTTTAAGTGGGGAAGAATGTAATGACCCGGACTGTTAGGAGTTAATTTTAAAATATTTAATATGGATTTAAATATTTAGTTAAGTAAATAAATCAATTTTTATAGGGAGTTATCGATTTAAAAATCAATTTCAATTTAATATTGAAAATATTAAATTATCAGAATAAGAAAATGGATTTAGTTGAATTCAAATTTTTATTTGAATTGAATACAGTTCAAATAATTAATAGGAATTTTTATTTGAATTCATAACGATAACAATATTTGAATATTATCAAGGAGAATAAATAGTTTGAAATTTAAATTATATCAATTTAAATTAATATCTTCACAGACGATCGAATCAGACTTCGTGACCTATCCCAGTGTGTTCGGAATGGTGGTAATACCCTAAGATTGACAGTTGTCACATTCAAAAAGGAGTTAGAAAATTATGGATAATTTAAATATATACACCTGTATTTACAACCACTAATTTTCATAAGGAAGAGAATTCAACACATCTCCTTTCCCTTACCACAAATCCAAACCTCGGTGCCTCCTCTTCTATCGCGAATCAAACAAATACCGTTCCATTCCTTCCATCCACAAATCTCTGTATAAAATCACGATACCCCTCTTTCTCTCTGTTATTTTTTCTCCCTCCTAAATATCCGTTCGTTCATTTCCCAACTCCATTCGAGGTTAAGAATCGCGGATTGCAAATCGCGATGGGGTGGTCGGACAGTCCAGGGTCAGGAATTCGAAGTCTTCGTCGAGGTGAATGTCGCGATTTGGTTAAGGCGTGCGAGATTTTGGTCATCGATCAAGGAAGGGGAAGTCGCGACTTTGTCTTGGAGTTCGAACAGATCGCGACGTCAGGGTTGGTTCGTCACTGGTGAAGTCGGAAAGGTGTAGCGTCAGTTTCAGTCATGATTGGCAGTATCGATGGAAGGAGATGGAAACTTTCGGCAAAGGATCTGTACATGGGAAGCTGGCTTCGATTTGTTCACTTAAGGAAGAAGAGGACTGGTGCGTGCCTGAACTCGATCGGCGGTCTGTCATTTGGGGAAGGAAGGGTAGTTGTCTGTGTGGTGTTCGACAGAATGCCGTAGAGAATGGAGCAGATTTTTGAAGGGACTGAAAGCAGTTGGGAAAGCTGCTGTAATTAAAAGAAAATGGGGAAGGTAATTAAATAAATTATTTAGTCAATATTTAATTTATTTAATATAGTAATAAATAGTGGGAAAATCGTTTAATCGATAAATATAAAATCATCTGATCATTAGGCATAATCCATTCGAGAAGAATTAAGTTGAAACAATTCAAGTTAATGCTAGACGAGACTGAATGGAATCAGAATGGATATTCGACAAGTAAAATCATCGGTGAGTAAATCTCACTCACCTGTTTGTTTAGAATTTTTTTTACATCGTTAAAAATAATTGTTGTGCTTGTTTGAATGTTGTTTGATTGTTTTAAAATATATATAGTTATTTAGGATTGGTTGACTATTATATATATATATTGGGTTGATGATTGGTTGGATTCCCGCAGTATCATTAGCGGATGCCCGCGGTACCATAGCGGATGATTACCCTATACGCCCCACGCTATGATAGTGGATGACCTTCATACCGCGATATCCTGCCTCGAAGCAGGATGGGTATTACTATGTTGACTAACGTCTGTGGATGCAGGAAAACAGGTTGGAGGAATCCAACTGGATTCCTCAAAAATATATTATCTGTTTGTTGTTTGTTTGATTTCGTATATATTCATATATGATGTGTTAAAGGTCAAGTGATTGAAAGTTGGTTGATCTGATTGTTGAAAATACCACTAGAGCTTGAATATTGATTTATAAAAATATATCGGAAAGGGTATTTGATATTTAAAAAGGAAATTCTATTTTTATAAATAGAATTTGAATTTTTAATAAAACTATAGAAAATATTAACTTGTTTGAAGGTATATAAAAAAACAAGTATCGAATTTATAAACGTTGTTTATAAATGAAAATATGGGATTTGAATCGAATTTATAAACGTTGTTTATAAATGAAAATATGGGATTTGAATCGAATTTATAAACGTTGTTTATAAATGAAAATATGGGATGAGAATCGAATTTATAAACGTTGTTTATAAATGAAAATATGGGATGGGAATCGAATTTATAAACTTTGTTCATAAATGAAAATATGGGATTTGAATTGAATTTATAAACGTTGTTTATAAATGGAAAAGGTGGGATTTGAATTGAAGTTATAAACGTTGTTTATAAATAATGCAGAGAATTCAAATGGACTTCGAATATAAGGAATTGAAATATAGATTTGAATATAGAAATTCAAATGGACTTTAAACTAACGATTTGAATATAGAAATTCAAATGGACTTTAAACTATAGATTTGAATATAGAAATTCAAATGGACTTTAAACAAACGATTTGAATATAGAAATTCAAATGGACTTTAAACTAACGATTTGAATATAGAAATTCAAATGGACTTTAAACTATAGATTTGAATATAGAAATTCAAATGGACTTTAAACAAACGATTTGAATATAGAAATTCAAATGGACTTTAAACAAACGATTTGAATATAGAAATTCAAATGGACTTTAAACTATAGATTTGAATATAGAAATTCAAATGGACTTTAAACTAACGATTTGAATATAGAAATTCAAATGGACTTTAAACAATAGATTTGAATATAGAAATTCAAATGGACTTTAAACAATAGATTTGAATATAGAAATTCAAATGGACTTTAAACTATAGATTTGAATATAGAAATTCAAATGGACTTTAAACTATAGATTTGAATATAGAAATTCAAATGGACTTTAAACTATAGATTTGAATATAGAAATTCAAACGGACTTTAAACTATGGAAATTGAATGATAGAAGCGAATGGGAGTTTGAATATAGAATTCAAATATTAAAAGAGAAATGGACTAAAGAGATAATTAACAAATTAAGTTAAAACGATTTGGTATAGTTAAATAGATTGGGCAGATATAGACATACATGAGACAGGTATGGAATAAAGTATAGAAGTGAAATAAATAGAATGCCCGACAAAAAGGTACGTATTTAATTTCCATATGAGATTTTATGCGCCGTATCGGCTAGCCGCTTGGCTTTTTCTTTTTCTTTTGAGATGAGAAGGACCGGGAAAGCTATTTGAAATTTCCCGATGCTCCCGGTACAAAGGAGGTTATGGCGAATTTTTCCGGGAATTTAAGGAGATAGAATATTTTTAAGATAATTTGATAGTTAGAAATCAACGTATCGAAATTCATAAAAGTCGATAAGGAAACGAACTTAGAAATAGAATAGTATAATCAAAAAGGAAGACTAGGAATAAAATCTAGTAAGAATAGAAAGAGGAAGAATATACGTGTTTAAAAGTGAATCAGTAGTTGTATGGTATTGATTATTCGAGTAAGTAGTCTTGTCTGTTTTGACGTTAAATGTTATTCAGTCAAGGTCTGAGAGGTAATTATACCCCAACTTGGTTGATTTCATGATATACCGATAAGTAGCAAGATTCAGGCTCGAAGATCAATGTGGAATAAGAATTAGTTAAATACTGTATTTGGGTTGTCGTAACGATGTTTTACACAACATCTGTTTTAACCCAAATATGTGCAAAGCTTGGAAATAGAATAATGAATATTTCCTAGTATAGAAAATAAAGAAGGCGATATTCGGAAATGTTTTCCAAATAACGTAAAAGGCCAATATGGTTATTGAAAATATTTGGTTAACAAATATTGATAAAGAAATAGAGAAGCGATTTAATTAATGGAATATTAATTAAAGGTTCAGTGATTGTTGGATGTTTGGTTGAACACTTGTTTTATTCGATAGTTAAATCATCGACTATCGAAACACTTGTTTTTATTCGATAGTTAAATCACAGACTATCGAAGTTTTGACCATCGTTGTCAATATGGAGAGACCGGTTGGATTATTATCCGAAGAACCACTCCATATCGGCAGTAGCGTGCGAATCAGATTATATAAAGATAATCGAAGACGGAGTAGAGTGCAAGGACTTTTTCTATTTATAGAAATAGTACCTTCGGTTCATCCTGTTCCTGGGTGACGTGTATGGATGAATGTCTGACAGAGTATTTCCAGAAAGGTCACGTACATTGATTTCTTCAACCGTACCAAGAGTGGAAGCGGAGAAGGAAACTTCTTTTAGCTAACACGTAATGTACTGTTGAGGACGTCAATCGGTGATTTGGTGGATTTGACGATGTGGCATTCGAAGTGAATCTGGTGTGATGATAAAGCGTAGCTTCTAGCCTCATCAACTGGTAAATGACAGAAATCGGGCAAGCAGCATGGCTATGTAGGTCGCACCTATTAGGGTGTATAATCACCTGATCTAGAGTTTCATTTACTTCTAAAAATCTGTTGTCGATGCTGTCCCATTCGGGAAACGGTTGCTGATCCCAACCGTTGGTGATATACATTCGATACACTCAAGCGAAATGAGTGGTCGGTCATGTGTGGCTGAGTTGCAAGATGTTCTTGTTGAACTCGGTGTATTCTCCTCTAGAGATATACCAGCGGAAGGTGGTTCCATACCTTGTCATAGTTGGAAATCCATTACCCAATACGTGCTTGCGGTTTTGATTGTATATATATGTGGAACGTGAGATGCAAACGTTCCACTAGATTGTTATTTACTTGATTTAGACATTATTATAATATCAAAAGAGTTTTGATATAAAGATAAGTCAAGTGTTTGGATTTTCATAAGGGAAAAACCCGTTCCGTGTTATACGGCGTGGTCTTATGAGATATCATTTAGTTTTCTGAAACTGTTTTTAAACTGTTTACTCATACCAGTCCCATGACTGACCCGGAGTTTATTTTGTTGTTTCCCTAAACTCTTGGGTGCCTAAATTTGTATGGGCAGTCAAGTAGTCAGGATTTACAGATATACTGGAAGAGCTGGAGCAGGAGGCTTCAGGATCATATAGCTATAGTTATTTCCGTTGTGTTGTAAGTGCTGTACTTTGATAATGACATGTATATTCAAGTACAAATTTGTATTTCAAAGTTATGTTATGAAATATATTTATTCGTTCCGCTGTGAGATTCGTGTTACTCTGATGTTGTGTTCTTCTTCTTCTTCTATTCTAAGTTTCTATCTTATCTTTCCTCACCCTCTAATTTCTTTCACTAATTGCCAGGATTTTTCGATGTTTTGGTTATCGACATCGAGCTTATGCCGATAACCAAAGTCGCTAAAAATCCGGGTCGTTACACCTTCGATATTTAAAAAGAGCCGAATCGACTCAGATTCGGGCATTGATATATATAAAAGACCGGAATCCCCTTCAGTATTTGATAAGAGCAGAATCGACCCAGATTCATGCATTAATATATAAAGGTCTGGAACCCCCTCATGTATTTGATAAGAGCCGAATCGATCCAGATTCGGGCATTAATATATAGAAGACCGGAACCCTCTCTGGTATTTGATAAGATTCGAATCGACGCAGATTTGGCCATTAATGTATAGAAGACTGTAAACCTCTCCGGTATTTGTGAAGAGCTGAATCGATCCAGATTCGGGCATTAATATATAAAGCACCGGAACCCCCTCCGGTATTTATTGTTTCGGCATCCCCATTGGATTTGATTTGTGAAGCGGAGGTTGTACGTACTTCCTGAGGCACTCCTTGGTATTTTTGATGTTAAAGAAGAGGATGTACGTGGTTTGTTGGCCAATCTCTGGACATGTGCATCCGGTGCGCTTGGTTAGCTTATCCACATGCAAGGCTCAAGGAATTACCCAACCTCCCTCCAGGAGGCACCTTATCCTGACCATGGAAATGGTCTTAGAAACTTAGACGGGGCTATTGTAGGCATAGAACTATGGTTTACTCTTTTGATGCTCTATACGGACCACCGTAGGTAGTGATAGAGGCTTACACGCCACCCTCCTCCGAGGGGTGCCCTATCCTGACCATCGTAGGAAATTATACGGGTTTGCGGTCCCTTCTAAGGGTAGTGCGGAACATAAGCATCGGTAGGATGTGCTCTTCAACGAGCAGAGGTAGGACATGCTTAGTTCTAGCAGAGGCAGGGCGTACTCTTCTGCGAGCAGAGGCAGGGCATGCTAAAGTTAGATGCATCACCATGAACATTTCAAGTGTGAAACGGAAGCTTACGCTTTTGATGCTTTAACCCTTCCTCCTCTGATTTGGGCTTGGAGAAAGACTAACATGTCACCTATCTCCGGGGATGCTCGTCCTGACCAATTTGATGACTACGAGGGATTTAACCCGTTTACAGTCTGACCCCTTTTGGGTTTCCTTGTTAATTCCAAGAAGAGGGTTTTCCATACCCTTGAACATGTTCAGTAATCCTTTTCCTAAGAATTAATACCGAATTCACTTTGATTTTGAATCATAAACTCTGGCAATTGCCCTTGGCTGACTAATCTGACGATGGTTTTCCCGAGGATTCTGCAGCAGTTAGTTTCGTGTCCATTCATCATATGGTAATAAAAGTAAGGTCCTCTTGTTTTCCTTTCGTGTTCGGGCTTCTTTTTCGTGAATGGCCAATAGTTGAGTTCGTAATTGGGTAGGAGGTAAATGTTGTCCATCGAAGTGGTGAAGTAATATTCCTTGTGGACCCTTGGCGTACGCTCTTCCCCTTGCCAACGGGGTTTCGTCTTTTTGTGACCTAGCCTAGCTACATTGCCTACACTCTTGTTCTTTCCTTCCAGAACATACTGAAATTGAGATATTATCTCTTTGGACCATTTGTTGGTGAAGTAGTTTAAATCGTCCATTATTTCTTGTTCAAGTGTTGTTCCCCTACTTTCCTGAGGAGGGTCTTCTTTAAGCGAGATAAAGTGCTAATACCCTTGGTTGTAGAGTCATTAAAAGGAGGCGCTAGGGTTTGCCCTACGTGGGAATAGTTATAACTCTTGATATTGGGGGAATATTGTTCCATTTCCTTCCTCCGCTTCATTATGCATAGGGCTTTGATCCTCAGCCTTAGTTCCTCTGTTACTCCTGGGTTCATGATTCCCGATTCATCCATTCTAGAATTCGAAGGCTTTTGCTAGAACCTGTTACCCATAATTCTTCAAAGTTTTAGTTCAATCTAGGACTGAACAACTTAAGTAGATATGTGGAACGATTAACCACAAGAATAGAGGTTCAAGCCCTCCTTCTAGTGCCAAAATGTTAACGATATTTTTCGTCAACACCGAAAATAGATGAATTGGGGAAAATGTAAAGGAAAAATGGGCAATTCGGTTACTTTTGAGTTAAATCGGATCACCACCCTAGATATCGAAGTCTAGAGGAGTGTGATCTCTAAGGACTACCGGAATGGATCTAAACTCAGCGAAGGAGATATATCGTCCTATTCAAGGACATATTGAGACAAGAATCCACACTTATCTGGAAAATGAACAGTAAACTGCAACAGTGATGATTAGAAATAACAATATAAACTTACAAAGAAGTTTACTATAAGAAGATCCCTTTTTATTAAACTTTCATTTGGTGTACATGAATGTAATAAGAGAAATTCTATGGTTAATCTAAGCGCTAAGCTTCTTTGAAGAGTACTGGTATGAAGAATATCGATCCCCCAAATGTGAACCCTGGTTTTATTTATATCGGTTCTAGGCTTCTTCTGCTACTAGGCTATTGGGCCTGTGGGGGCCTTTCCAGGTCAACTTTTCATTAGGTTTGGACACCTGGCTTCCGACCAACCTTGGAGTATTAGTTATGGTCTTCGGATGGTATTTGAACCCATGGTAACCGCTCCCAAATGTAGGTTATCGGACGTAAGCTTTCAGATTTAAGCCTCCGGCTTTATCTTGAATACTTAGAGGGGCCTGCACTCATGAGGTATGTTGATAGCTGCCAATTCGAAGCCATTGTGGGTTTCATTATTAGGTAAATCAATAAGTGTAGCCTGTATCCCCGCTTGGGTCTCGGTTAGCCTTTTGGCTGAACTTTTGTGGTAGCCTGGATTCCCGGAGGGTGGCTTATGGTGACGCTTCTGTAATTTGTGAATGTAGTCTTTCAGTATTCGTACGGTAGATGATCTAGAAGCTGGTTCTGGATGATCCTTATGTTCTCTTGGTTTAGCACCGTTACTGCTCGCGCCTTCAGGTGTATCAGTATTTGGGCCAGTCATTACGGAAGGTTCCTTTGGGCTTCATCTGACTGGTTTATTGTCTTTGTCCCTCTTGGTTCCAAATCATCCATATAATCTCCTATCGGGTTGACACTGTTGGAGAGATCTTGCCGTATTGACCCTGATGGTTAGATCCCGCCAGTTATATTCTGTAGCATTTACGATCTTTCCCTTTAGGAAAGTTTCGGTTTATGCAGCCTTCGGATCATCCGATGCCCCTTCAACGTCAGCTCGTTCCAATGTTAATTTCGGTAGTAACATATATATATATATATATATATATATATATAGAGAGAGAGAGAGAGAGAGAGGAAAGCCCATGGCTCAAATTAAAGCATTAAAGCCCATAGCCTAGAAAACAACCTGTTACACTCCTTTTTCTTTAAGTTCTGGTTCTAGGCAGTCACCCCATGCACGTCCGCAGCGTGCACATGCACGCTCTAACCCAACCCTCGCCATTGCTCAAGGTCGACCACACCTGTCTCCCACCATACCCAGAGTCCATCCCTACCCTTGCGTCGTCCTCCGGTGGTCTCAAACGCCAAGGAGTTCTCCAAAACCGAACTAGAAACCAAAAGAAAACAACCCATCGCCACTTCAATACCCAGTGCTGCCACTACATAAATCCGGTCACCATCAGGCTTTGCCATACTGCGTTGACTCACTGTCCATTCAATCCCCACTGGTGTTGTCGAACTTGACAAACGACCCATGGTGCAGTTCCTCCGCAAGTTTACCGTTCAAAGACTGCTTTAAGAAAACCAAAAATGAACCTAAAATTAAAAACTACCGTTTTGAAAAATCTACTTGTATTTTTCCCGAGTACGCCACACTATCGTGCCCCTCCAGACAGAAACTCGTGGCCTGCGACCACTCCGACGATCGAAAAATGCCAATTTATCTTTTACGATCAGCTCTGAAAGTCTCTCAAACCACTCCATTAAAAATCCTAAATCTTATATCTAAATTCACGGTTTTTATACGCGTAAACATTCATCTAACTGAAACGCTAAACTACAATTGTCGAAGTATTATGTTTTTATGTGTCGCTTACTGTATAGTTTAAATACGTATGAGATATATTTTAATCAAACCATATTTTCAAGGAGTGCTAGGGTGACAAACAATCAACTTTTCTTCATGTTTCGTAATTGATTTCTCATTGGAAATTAAAATATTAATTTTTCAAGGTGACAGTAGATGAAAGGCTTAAAATCTGAACATACCAGATATTTTGGTGGTGTATATAATAGTTTAGATCAAACAAGACTTAACATATGGTTGCATAGACAAGGTGTTCAACTTGCATCATCATCTAAAGTTAGTAGCTTAAGAAAAATGATGAAAAAAGTGAGATTTCCTTTACCAGTAATCAAGGTATTAAATTTCTAAAGTGACAACAGGGGAATCATAACTTCGCTCTCCTACCCAAATTGTTCGTAAGGGTATATAAAAGTTTCAATTCAAAACATAACTAAGATAGGAAGTATGCGGTGTCATATATGCATAACTAAAGTGTTCAAAAACTTGTATTGTCATTAATACTCAAAAGCAATTTAATAAATGAGTAAAAAACAGAATGAGCGTTACTCACTTGAATATCTTCATCCTAAGCTTTGCTAGATCAATGTTGTCTCAAGTTATTTTCCAGAAAATGATCCACAATTAAGGTGAGGAAAAAATGAAGCAGAGTTGCTTATTTGTAGGAGTAGAAAAATTAAAAACTATTCGGTGCATTAATGGTTTACATGGGGAAGGAAATCTAAAGAGTATAGCTGCACTTTGGTTTCCATTTGATTGAAGTCTGTTGCATGAGTTGGTAGCCAGGCAAATATTCTTCATTTGACACATATACATTTGACCAACGTATTTTTATCTATTTGGGCACAAATATATGCACCTGCATGTCCTTTAAGGCACTTTGCTACAAGTGATAGTTTTAAACAATAAATACTAATGTACATCATGTATTTCAACTGGCCAATCAAATTAAAACTTGATGTTATTATTGTGTGCTTGGCATCCTTTTCATGCCAATATTTTATTTTTTCAATCTTCTTGAAGTGAACACTGCAATATATTATCTACTTAAGTAATCAACTTCTATTTGTATTACCAGGCCTTCCCTTACTTACTTATGCAAATTTTTAAAACCCAATTCATTTTCTAGGTCGATACATATAAAATTTAAAGATAGTAAAATAATTAACATACACACATTCGTTCATTTATTTAGAAACTAAAAATAGATTTAAAATATGTACTTAAGATTGCAAACTAAAGTTATATTCAAATTTTATTTTAGACTAAATTTTAATTTATCTCATTTATGTTAATCATTTGATAGCATTTAGAAAATATCGTTAAGTAGAATTTGTAAAAACCCGGGCCATTACATTTGGATTTTCGTTTAACATGCTTGTATGTCTGTCATTAAGAGCTTCATTTGGTTGTAACGTATTGCGGAATAGAACATTGCACGAGGCGTCGCAGTCCACAAGTAACCACTTGACCATTGTGGGACCTATTTCAACTGTAACAACCATGGGATGTAGAGTGGGTGTTATCATGCCATCTTCATCTCTTTCCTTGAACATAATGTCCTCGTAAGAAACCTTCTAATGCTTTATAGGAATTGTGTTACTCAGAATCATACATCTCTCCTACTTTGGGACATATTTCAGGGCTCCAGCATATTGCTCGATATCCCCCCAACTTCTCCAAGCTGTATGAGGACCCCACGATGTGGTGTTGATCACATATCGTTGATTGCTCCACACCAGAGCTCAATTACTTGGGCCTGACTGTTCTAAGGATGACCTTGCCCTGAGAAGTTAGAGCAGAGTACAGAGCTTGAGGCTTCTTCACATACTGCTGAAGTCTGTTTTTCATAATCAGCTCCTCGATCAATGTCTTCAAATGCTTACATTCATTTGTATTATGACCTGGCTTATTGTGCAATCGACAAAACTTTCCCGACTTAGCTGCCCGATTACTTATCCTCATATATTTCGGTCCTGCATAATCCACGATATCTTTCGTTGCGAAATAGATGTTCTCGAGGGTATCATTAAGAGGCGCCAGTTCTGCTGAGTCAAAAAGGTGAAACTTCTTATTACCCTTGCTTCCTTTCCCATCATTGGCTCGCTTCTATTCCTGATTACCCATCTGATTGACTTGAGAGTCAACATTTTTTGGAGCTTCAACGGTGCTGCTACTATCAATAATCTGAATAGAATCGCCATCGACCCTCATGTACTCTTCCTCCTTCTTATAGAAATTTTCAAGCGTATTTGGTTCTTTCATCTTTATCCACCTTCCAAATTCACTCTTCTTATCTATAGCACCGATTAGAGACATTTGGATCATGCGCGACTCTGGATTCCTGACTTCGGACAAGGTAGCATAGAATCGAGTGGGAAAAGCCTTAATAGATTCCCCTGGATTCTGCTCCATTAATGTCAGTGAGATGACATCTTTCGGTTTCTTTCTTGTAGCCTGAACTTCTCTTTGAACCTCTTGGCCAGGTCAACAAACTAATGTACAAACTTAGGCGTAAACTTCGTAAACCACAATGGCGCCTCACCCTTCAAGTAGAGAGGAAGGTATAAGCGTTTGATCACCTCTATAGCCTTGGCTACACGCATATGCCATTCGTACTTGTACAGAAAGAAGTTTGGGTTAGTTATTCCATTGTTGGGAGGCAAAGTAGGATGAGTCAAATTTTTTGGAACTTTTCTTTGCGGATCCTTTCGATGAATGGTTTTTTCTTAAATAAAAATCCCATTCTCTTTCATTGTCATTGCGAGCCATACTGTCTTTCATAATTCATTGTATCATGTCCACGATATACTCCTCAATGTTTTGTTGTTCTGCAGGGCAGACTTCAAACTCTTGTCAGATGCTCGATTTGGCGAGCGATCGCAGTTAGAGGATCGAGGTATTTTACTTCCATTATGTGGAGGTTCCCCCTTAGCAGGTCTAGCAACTTTTTGGGTATTTCAATAAGAATGACTTATAACCTTTGGCTTTGAATCTTCCACATAAGCTTCGATCTTAACACTCTCCCAACCATCAAGATACTCCATGTTACCATTATGATTATGATCAGAAGCCGATGAATTTGCATTCTCCTCAAGGTCAATGTGGACTCTTTGAGAAGGTGCTGGATTGGCTTGAGCGGTAATAAGAGGAGTTATCTTGTCCATTAAAGACTGATTAGAAGCTTTGATTCGTTGATTCAAGTTGGCGACAAATGCATCTAACTCATCCTTAGTTACATTAGCTCCCCCTGTCGAACTTTGGCCAACGTCAAAGCGGTTTGTTTATGGTGTAGCTTCATTAGCAATATAATTGGAACCTCCTCTTCCAGTCTTACTTCCAGTTCTCTTGGAGCAATTATCTCAGACAAACTCATAAACTTTGTAGAGAATTATTCAATTGGCTAGTGTTTTAGACTTCGAGAATCTATTGTAAGAAACAGGCTTCAAACTTCAGCGCCCCCCACAAAGAACTTGACCTTTGATGTGGATATGGCTCGACAGTGGGCGCCAAAAATGTTAATGCTAAAATAGAACACTAACACCCCCATGAGATGTGAAAACACCTTAAAAAGTTTAGATCTATAATGCAGGAAACCAAAAACACTAAAGCAGTAAAAAAGACATTGATTAAAAGTTGTTCGGCATTGATCTGGCCTACATCCACTTTCAAAAGTGATTTCATTATTATTCTAAAAGTTACAACATACATTATTTCTATAACTTTGCTCATTTTCTCTCTTTACAACAATTCTATTTACTTCTTCTCTTTAATCTCTTGACTCTCTCGAAATCATTATGGAATTGCTTGGACCTCTTTGAATACAAATATCGTTGGAGTAGATCTTCAATAATTGAGCACCTAGATGATCTTTGTCGATTGCATGGTCATTGGGATGTTGAATCGAAGCTTGAAGAATGTATGTTGGTGGTTTGGATGATTTGGAGTGGTTGAGAAATGAAAATGGCAGCACTTTGTGGTTGGAAAAATCAGCCCCTTTAATGGTGCAAATGAAGGGGTATTTATAGGAGTGGAAATAAGGTGGAGAGGCTGGATGTAGCATGTACAGACATTCGAGTCGTTGGAACAACCTTGCTCTATGGTTGGTTACAACCTGACTTTAGTTCTGTTCCCCAAGAAACAAACTATGCTTCATCGATCCAACACTTTATGTCATGGAATGACCTTAGGTGTATATTAGTAGCCTGGCGTCATCATATTAGAGAACGAGCCATGTTAACAAAACGGTCTAAGGTTATACAAGTTTGGCCGACCTGTCTTTATGAGATATGAACGACCTATAAGCTGGAGGACTTGAGAGCACTTATATGCTTAACGACCTGAAGATCCAAGTGTATGATGCCGACCCGTTGGTGCTTACGTAAGCTAGTAACCTAAAGCAAAAGACCTGGCCTAATATTCTAAAAAACGACCTACAATATAAACCATATTTTTTATAGGTTAACAATATCTTTGTAAATTTTACAAATTATCACAAATTTTTCAGCAAATTAGCTGGAGATGAATAATATTTTATTTGTATGCAAATTTAATAAAAAAAATTTGATGATTTTTTTGCAATACATCGATGATTTAACAAGCTTAGGCCGTAAATGTAAAATTTTGAAGAAAATTAGAAGAAATTGTGTTAATATCTGTAAATTTTTGAAATAATTGTTGCGATATATGCAATTTTAGAACAATTGCTGAAATTTGTGGTTACTTGAATATTTTGTATTTAGTTTTTGTTTTTGATTCATTCTTTATGTAGTTTTCTAGCACGAATTTAAGGTTGATTATATATTGAATTGAATTTCAAAGTTTCACAACTTTTACGTTTTTTTTCCTATTTTTTGATGATTTTTGAAAAAAATGTACCTAATTTATAATGTTTTAAGATAAGGAGTGTTTTTGTATTTTGAAACTTAATAGGGACCAAAGCCAAACTGTACCTTTGCTTAAAGATTGAGCATTCCATTTAATGAGTTACTTCTACATTTCACTTGAGTCGATTAACTTATACATAGGAATGTTAGTCCAGAATTCAGCATTTTGTTTCTTCTTATGCTAGGGTCAGATATAGTATTTCAGTTTAGCAAAGACATTGGTTTCTAAAGATAGAGATGGAGTCGAAGATAGATTTACTATTATTGTTAGAAGTCTATTCTATCTAAAATGTATAATTTAGTTTTTGATGAAAATGCAAATTCTTATTCTACTGATGAAAATGTAAATTCTGATTTTGTTATATATAGTTATATGAATAGTTTATGTATTTATTTATTTTGTTTATTATATGTAACAACCCACGCCCGTTAATGTCACTCATAAAGAGAATGCATTAAGTTTCGTGGAGCGTTATAAGTAAACAGAACAGAATATCACCAGACAGATACATAAAATAGTACTTGAAAAATTTATAACTTTATTGCAGCAGAAACAGAAATAAGTTTGGTTACATCTTCAAACCCATCGCACCAAAACCAAGTACATAATGTCAGTCTTATACAAAAGCCATTAGAGTACATAATTTTTAAAACCATAATCCCCAATCCAAAATGCCATATGAAAGAGGAACAAAGCTAAGCATTACTTTCATCACTTCGAAAAGGAAAGTCTGAATCAAGCTTCAACGGTGCCACCCTGAGAACCTGGGGAGGGGGGGGGGGGTAAGGAAAGAAAAGAGGCGAAACAAAAAGGGTTAGATGAGTCCAGTGAATTTAACAATATAATTAGTAAACCAACATGATAAGAACATAAATTGCATATAAGAGATGACTGTAATGTAAGCAGATATGACAAGGTAACAAGATGATTAAGATATAACTTTAACTACGCTTATAACCACTATAAGATATTCTCTGAACTGCACCAATACTAGTTTCATACTAAAATATGATCCCTCTTGGCTAAATAGAATGATGATAGTTTCGTGTACTTCGAGCTGCCATAATAGGTAACCAACGTGCACCTATCACCACTAGATGTATCCACTATCCTCCTTGTTTGATTATCTACCTCTAGCTGCTATCATAGGTAACCAATATGCACCTATCACCAGCAGGTGTACCCTCCCTATTCGATTATGTACCTCTAGCTGCTATCATAGGTAACCAGTATGCATCTATCACCACTAGATGTACCCTCCCTATTCAATCGGCTCCCTAATTTCGTAGATACCTGTGCTGGTCCCACAATAGGGTGTATCACCCCCTAAGGTTGCAACCCCGATACTACTGAAATGCACAGCTTATACCTACACGATGCAACAACGTCATACCAACCAGCCCGGACCCACACACGCACATGACTCCGTTGGACTTGCACTGCCATCGCTAACTCTTTGTTGACCTCTTACAATCAACCCCAGTAAGCGTGTCCTTGTCCTCGACCTAGTTCGAACTCATATAGATACTGAAATGGGTTACGTGTTGAAAAGGGTCCATACACTTGACACAAGCTTCCCTCCTAAGCTTGGTCCCTACTAGGAATTCCCACTTAACCCCTTTTTATCTCCATGTTTTATCACATGTCTCATCTTGGTTAAGTGCTTTTATTATGTTTCACATGCTACCCATGTTACCCACTTAACCCTTTATTATTCCCATAACTTACCACATGTCTTATCTTGGTTAAGTGCTTTTATTATTTTTCACATGCTACCATTGTTACCCATGCAATACATGCTACCCATGTCACCCACTTAACCCTTTAGTTGTTCCCATGTCTTCCCACATGTCTTATCTTGGTTAAGTGTTTTTTAATTGTGTTTCACATGCTATCCATGTCACCCACTTAACCCCTTTACTATTCCCATGTCTTACTACATGTCTTATCTTGGTTAAGTGTTCATTAATTCATTATAATCGTAATCTTGCAAGACCTCTCACATTAGATTGCTGTTTTGCGGTTGCTGGATATGCCGGGCGATTCCGAGTAGGCTTATACCGCAAACCGAATCTAACCTCGTGTCATTGCATTATTACACATTTAATTTCTACCTTTGACCTCTCACATTAGACTGCTGTTTGCGGTTGCTGGATATGCCGGGCGGTACCGGGCAGACTTCTACAGCAAACCAAGTCTAACCTCATGCCTTAGGCATTCATTATCTCTTCTTTTCTTCAAACCCAATTTGAAGTTCTGAGTTATAACATATATTTCAATTGCCCATAATTTCGAATTCAAGCTACGTTTATAATTCTAATCCAAGTTATGCCTATAATTCCATGTATACAAATTTATGTCCCAAATCGTTTACATGATTACAAATCAATTTATGCCCAATTACATATTATTCAATATTTTCCCAAACTTTTCCCACCACGTTCCCACGTCATTCGTACATATGATTCAACTTAATATAATTAGGCTCGAAGTTATCCTAATCTCAAAAATGGAAGGGAAGAGAACCATGACATCAAAACTGGCATAAAAATAGGCATATGAAATATGAACTGGCATAGAACAATAAATTAGATCCAATAGACATATGGAATATGAACTGGCATAGAACTATAAAATGGATCCAACAGGCATATGATAACAAAAATTTGGGTATGAATCTGAAAGATAAGTATTTACAAAACTTGATATGATTCACCTTACATGCATGTTCATAAAGTCCAATTTACAATCTTATCACAATCACTTTTAGTTTAATTATATGTGAAAGTAACATAGATTCATAGTGACAAGATTCTTAGAAGAGATAATTAAACGTTGTTGTAGCAATTCTGATCTTGAATAATCTTCTAATTTGATTGTTGAAGAAGAACTATCTCTAAATCTCTACTTTGTTTTTCGTTGGAGAAGAAAGGCTAGGTTAATTTAGATTAAAGCAGCATGGAGGCGCCATGAATTAGTGTAATGAAATTAGGGTCAGGTTTAGGTGCTTATTTATAGGTGTATAGGGTGAACTAGGACCTTTAGATTAGATTAGGAGAAATTAGAACCATACAAAACAGAAAAACACGTCATTTGGAAGCCGTCCAGAAATTTCCATCCGGATCTGAAAAGGTGTCGACGCCGGTGTCGACACCCCCCCATGGGTGTTGACACCCATGTCGACACCCCCCCATTTGGGTCGACACCCTTGGGTGGGATTTTTTCCCTCTCTCTTTTTCCGGGTTTTGAATTTAGAATTATTTATTTTAATTCTGCTTATCTTCTAAATCTTTCGAGCCTCATAACTTTTTCATATGTTGTCCGATTTATGCAATCTCGGACTCTATCCCAAGCAGAATTCTGAGAGGAACGCAATGGCGCAACCTTTTACTTAATTCTTCTTATAAAAATTAAGTGTTCTTAAATTTTTTAATTTTAATTTTTAAAATTAAGGGGTTTTTCATTATAATTTATCCTTTGACTGTGAGATTGTGTGCTTGTTCTTTTTCAATTTTATTTATTTGGAACAAACCAACTAATAATCAATCTTTTTGAGAAGTTTGAGTTCGACAACTGAGGTTTATTGAAACGACCCTAACTTCCCCAATCCCGGAGGAGACGAGGAGCCCGGATTGTAATGAGAACATGACTCATCAGAACACAAACACGAGAACATTTCATTGCAATTACAACAATTTACATCAGAGTACAAGAATATCAGAGTTCAAATAAATAATATGCAGCGGAAAAATTATCAGAGATTAAAATACATAAATTTCAAATGTATAAACACAAGGCACAACGGAAAATACATCAACTACCATAGCTGAAAGAAATACACGGATACAAAGCTTTAGTAATATAGCTCCAAGTATAATCCAGGATTCGGTGAAAAGAAATATCTGCGAAAAACCCGAACTATTAACCGCCCATATGGAAAATTTGGGCACCCAGAGTTTAAGAAGAAAAAATAAACTCTGAGTCAGTCATGGGACTGGTGTGAGAACTAAAATAGTTATTATCCTGATTCAAAGTTAGATAAATCAAGGGACCACGCCGTATAACACGGAATGGGTTTTCCACATATGTTAGTCTGAACGAAACTGGAGGACCCTTATTCCATGTCCCATTTGTCCAATACAGGAGAGAGGCCCTCGCATATCCGGTCGATCTCCAAGTACGTCTGGATGATCACCACTAATTACCTTGTCTTGGGTGTACATCCGAATCCAGACATTAGTAATCATCCAAACAATGTGAAGATCTCCGGTCTTCAACCACCGTCTTCATCGTGGACTTTTAATCGTCGTATCAATTAGTCAGAATGGGTTAAACCTGGTCTTTCTAAAAACTTGTGTATCTTATTATCAAGTGCTATAAAAAAGCATGTCTTATGCCTAATTCCAATTCAGAATATCCTTATATTCAAAGATTCACATATTCAGGGAAAGGTTCCCATTAATTTTATCAAAGATAAATTCTTTTAAATTTATTCTTTAATCTTCCTTTGGATATCATTTCGAAAGATTTTATTATATCCTTTCACAATCCAAACCAAAACAAGGTTTATTAACGACTCGGGATTATCGAGCCTTACCGAAGTAATCATTTAATATTTTAATATCCCAATCCCAACCTATTCAACCTATGGAGAAAATTGGTAGTACTCCATATCTAACACCCACTGTGCTATCGGTAAATTTAATTACCACTTCACATTCAAATCTAACTAAAGATTTAACTATCGCCCGGAGTAAAATAGGTGGTACTCCATTCTCGATCATTTCATGAACTCTATAAACTTAGTTATTCCATTCTCATTTTTGATCTACTTAAAGATTCATTAAAACTCTAGACCTGTTTTAATCTCAAAAATCATTCCTTAATGATTATTCAAATTTTAGGAAATAAATCATGTCTTTAAAGAACCAATGTGATTTAAAACACAGTTCACAATAAACCCAAACCAAATTCCATTAGATACGGAATCTTCACAGAAAACAGATCAATATATATAATCGATATAAATTTCCGTATCAAAATAGTAATATAAATGGAATAACGACAAAGCCTTTTAAATTCCATATATAGTAACGGTCTTCCTTTAAAGAAGCATATCTCGATTATTACCAAATCGAATTCTATTCAATTCCAATTTCCTTTATTAAATTGGAAACTTTACTTTGGAAATTTTCCATTAAATCTTAATAAAGATTTATAATTTCCTAATCATATCTTCCCTGTTAATTGGGTTTTAAGAACAAATGTTATTTAAAAAAATGTTCACAATGAATGAAAAATCAACTACCATTTAATTCCAATTTTCCATATTTTTAATAATTTTATTAAGGCCTTTACGGTCAGTTTCCAATAAGGGCCACGAAACTGCATCCATAGCGACCTTTTCTGAAATTGATTTGGACATAAGTTAATATCTAACCGTTCAAACTTAAATCTCATATATTCATTGGAAAGATCTTTTCAATGCGAACCAAACCGTTCCGGGTTTAGGAGAATCCGACGATCGGATCTCCCGTTACATCAATTTGAAGTCAATGGTTGAAATTCACGAACGGTCGCTGCGCGGTGCGTTCTATTCAGACCATTATATATACATACATAATATATATCATCGATTTCCATTTGAAACGTATTTTATAAATCGTTTATAAATGCATTTTAAAAACTATTCCAACTTCTATGTCAATTTTAAATCAAAATTGAATATTCCATATCACTATAATATTGAAATTTTAATATTTTCAAAATATCAGATTTTGAAATTCAGTCTTTCGATATTCATTCTAAAAATGGATAACATCTATATAAAAATTCGTTCGAGTTAATATAGCGTTTCTATACTTAACCCGGCTTCATATTTTTATATATTTTCTTATCCATCCAAAATCGGGTATCAAAATCATAATTTAATTCTTTACTGAATATTATTTTAAAATATTCGTTCATATTCTGAATCAGAATGCGACTCAATCAATTACCATATAATTTCAGTTATATGGATTTCATATATCGCATGTATTCAACAATAATGATAAAATAATCATTAAAACTTCAAAAATCATCCAGATTGCATTCTACAACTGTATAAGCATTAAAATGAATAAATAACGCTCACCACAGTTTGTCAACCAATCGATTGACATACAACTAAATATTGGGATTAGTGTATGTCAAATATCATCCTAATACCCATGTGGGGGTTTCAAACAACAATAGTCTATTTAAATAAATCATTGGTTAATAAATTTAACCAATGTTAATTCGGTTTGAATTATTTTTCTAATTAACCAATTTTCACTATTTTAAATTATAAATAGATATTTATACCTCATTTCATCAACCAAAAAGTGTCTATCCACATTGTTTGAAATACGAATGTCGTGTATTCAAACAACGCTTCTTGTGCAAATGAGTTATGAATAGTTCATGCGTTGAACTTAAGCAAAGTCACATACAATAGATAAAAATAAACAATGACAATTTATATAATTTTAGTTATAAAACAAATAACTGTACAAATATTTTGGTGAGAAAATTCTCACTTTAGATTTCCACTCCGCCATTCTTTATTGAAGGATTTTTTTAATAAAATTAGACAAACATCGAATTTTATCAAAAATTGCAACAACTTCCATTTCCATTCTAGTCAGTTCCTGTTGTAGTGTTCGTCGCCACGATTTCAATGCAATTGAAATCGTCGAATTTGGATCTCGTATGAAAAAGATATGAATTTCTATACATTAATTACATAATTTATAAATTAAATATTATTAATGACATAATTAACAATAATTATTTTTATTAAACAATCTCCCCCCATCGTTTCTTTCTGGTTCGAGAGAACGCATCGTCGTTGGAAAGAGATCACCACCGCCTGCTCCATAGATGATCGGACCACAATCCATGGCCACCACATGGTGCGCCTTCGTAAGAGCCACCTCCTCCCGCCGTCGAGATGAACTCGATGCCCCCAGTTGGCCAGAAAACGTTCTCAACCGCCAGTACTTCGAGCATAGAGAACTCAAAAAACCCTGATTGAAAATTGATCACATTGGTCTAAAATTAAAGAGCAAATGAACCTCTTCAGTTTTGTTTTAGGGTCCTAGTCTAATTTCAATTGAAATTAGAAAATTTAGATTTTAAATTTAGGATTAAATCGACCGTGGAATTGTGATTGGCGGCGCTGAAAGAAAGGGTTAGGGTTGGGATGGATCTTAGGGTATTTATAAATTATATATTTTATTATTTTATTCTCCAATAACTTGTTTATTAGTCCGAACTCCAAACAAACCCCAACGACTGTCGCCCCTAACTAAATAACCCCATTCCTGAAACAATGGGATATGTTTAGTAAGCCAATTCAATTGTTTCGATTAGTTTTTATCAAAATTCAAATATAAATTAATATAATAGTCAATGTTGAATTTGAACGTACATTTTAATTTACAGGGGCCAAATACTGACTCCAAAAATTACGAATAATGAAATCTAGCTATGTTTTGACGATACAATCCTAACAAAATTAAGTTCGTCGAATTTGGAGATCTTTGGAAAAATAGCCTTTTTAACTGGTCGATTAAATTTAAATTGAAATTATAAAACTCGTTTAAATTTACCACGCTCACATATTAATTTCAAAAATTATGAATTTTTAAACTTGAAAATAGTTTGAAATTATGGATCCAACAAAAGTGGCTTAATCAAAAACGGAGGTCGTCTACAAAATGGCAATTTTTAAGGGCTATATAATATATTAATATATATATATATTTATCTATATTCTATAACGACTATTTTCAATTTTAAACTAGACATAACATATAATTTAAAAACTAAAATCTCAATTTCTTATGTTCATCAGAAAGATATAGTTAAATAGATTATAACGTTTCTTGTTTCATCCAATTCCGATTTATATTGAATTCTGTATATTCATTTGAAGTTTAAAATCGAATTTTCAAACTACCACACCATTTCGAGTTCGTTTTATAGTTAAAATAAATTCATACATTCTTACTTTGATTTAAATAAATTTTTAGTCATTATTATTTAAAATAAATAATTTTAAATTCTTAAAATTCATTAAAATAGCTAAAATAAAATTTTTAAATTGGTTCTGAAATTTCGGGTTGTTACAATCTCCGCCACTTTAAATCTTTTCGTCCTCGAAAAGGAACGGTGCTGAAAGTTGTTTAACTAACCAACTCAATTTTCATTCTGGCTTGAGTTCTTTAACTTTTCAGTTTTTAAGAACTTTCTAATTTCTCAAAAATTTGGCTAACACCCTAAATTTTCAAAAAAATTCGCCATAACCTCCTTTGTATGGGGAGGGTCTGAAAATTTTATTGGGTCGTATTAGGCACCAAATTGGATCAATAAAGATTATATGCAATTTTAGTGACCTATCTGTAACGACCCGGATTTTCGGCGACTTAGGTTATCGACGTAAGCACGATGTCGATAACCAAAACGTCGAAAAATCCTGGTAATTAGTGAAAGAAATTAGAGGGTGAGGAAAGATAAGATAGAAACTTAGAATAGAAGAAGAAGAAGAAGAACACAACATCAGAGTAACACGAATCTCACAGCGGAACGAATAAATATATTTCATAACATAACTTTGAAATACAAACTTGGTACTTGAATATACCTATCATTATCAAAGTACAGCACTTACAACACAGCGGAAATAACTATAGCTACATGATCCTGAAGCCTCCTGCTCCAGCTCTTCAAGTGTATCTGTAAATCCCGACTACTTGACTGCCCGTACAAATTTAGGCACCCAAGAGTTTAGGGAAAACAACAAAGTAAACTCCGGGTCAGTCATGGGACTGGTGTGAGTAAAACAGTTTAAAAATAGTTCGAACAAGTACACGATATCTCATAAGACCACGCCGCATAACGGAACGGGTTTTTCCCTTATGAGAATCCAAGATAACTTTATATCAAAAACCTTTTGATATTATAATAATGTCTATCAACCACAGTATATATATAATCATCTAGCAGAAACGCTTTCATCTCACGTTCTACATATATAGTATACAATCAAAACCGCAAGCACGTATTGGGTAATGGATTTCCAACTATGACAAGGTATGGATCCACCTTTCGCTCGTGTACCTCTAGAGAGGAATACACTGGGTTTAACAAGAACATCTTGCAACCCGGCCACACATGACCGACCACTCATTTCGCTTGAGTGTATCGAATGTATATCACCAACAGTTGGGATCAGCAACCGTTTCCCGAATGGGACAACATCAACAATAGATTTTTAGAAATGAATGAAACTCTAGATCAGGTGATTATACACCCTACTTCGGTGCGACCGACTTAGCCATGCTGCCTGCCCGATTTCTGTCATTTACCGGATGATGAGGCTAGAAGCTACGCTTTATCATCACATCAGATTCACTTTGAATGTCACATCATAAAATCCATCAAATCACCGATTGACATCCTCAACCATACATTATGTGTTAGCTAAAAGAAGTTTCCTTCTCCGCTTCCACTCTTGGTACAGTTGGAGAAATCAATATATGCGATCGTTTGGAAATACTCTGTCAGACATCCGTCCATACAAGTCATCCAGGAACAGGATGAACCGAAGGCACTATTCTGTAAACAGGATAGCCCTTGCATAACTCCGTCTTCAATTTCCTTTGGCATATATGATTCGCAACGCTTATGCCAATACAGAGTGGTTCTTTGGATAATAATCCAACCGGTCTCTCCATATTAACAACGTTAAAATGGTCAAAACTTCGATAGTCTGTGATTTAACTATCGAATAAAAACAAGTGTGCAAACAACGATAATATTTCCCAATGGAAATTATATCGATCAAACATCATTTAACATTTATCTCTTTATTTCATTAATTTACTTATCTCCTGTTTCCCTATATTCAATATTTCTTATTTTCTATATTTGGAAAATATACGTTATTAACAATGGAAAACATTTCCATTTCTTGTTTTCTTCATTAGAAAACATTTCTGGTTTCTTATTTGGAAAACATTTCCAAAGCTTCTTCATTGGACTTAGACAGATGTTTAAACAAACCATCGCGATGCCAATTCAAACCATTTCCTTTACTGCCGAACCTTAACTATTCCTTAGTTAAAAACGAAGCCAATCAAGTTGGGGTAGAACTACCTCTCAGACCTTAACTGAACAACATTTCTAACTTTGAAATAGGCAAAGTTCACTTTATTCCTTTTACTAACTTCCTTACTTAACCCTCCTTCGAATAGCTATATTCGATTGACTCTTTTTACTTAACTCCTATTCGATTAACCTTTATCAATTAACTTTATTGGACTAACACTATTTGACTAACGCTATTGATTTACTCATTTCACTTACTCTTTTCGAATAAACTATATTCGATAATTCCTTTTACTTTCTATTCGAATAACTATATTCGATTTACTCATTTGCTTCTATTCTAATCGATTAAACTAACATCGATTATCTCCTTTCAACTTTATTCTCTAATCGATTAACTAACATCGATTAACTTCTTTACTTTTATCACTAATCGATTAACTAACATCGATTAACTTCTTTACTTTTATCACTAATCGATTAACTAACATCGATTAACTTCTTTTTATAAACTACGTTTTCCGTTACAACTATTTCCTTTTTATAACGTTTACTTACCGTTACAAATATTTCCTATTTATAACTTCTATTTACCGTTACAAATATTTCCTATTTATAACTTCTATTTACCGTTACAAATATTTCCTATTTATAACTTCTATTTATTTTCTAAATAAATATCCCTTTTATAAAACCGTGTTCGTTTTATAAATAATTCCTTTTATAAAATCCTGTGATTTTATAAAATTCCTTTATTTCAATATACATTGAAATACTTCTTTTTACATCCCAGGGTCTTTTATGATATTTACAATATCGAATAACAATGATCAACATCATTCCAACACCCATAATCCATAACAGATTATATAACACATCATATATCACAATATATGAAAATAGTAAAATAATGTTGAGGAATCCAGTTGGATTCCTCCAACCTGTCTCCCTGCATCACAGATGTTAAACAATATAGATAACATCACTTTCAGTTCTATACTATATATTCTGTTAAACAGAATTAATATAGAAATTCAACTAACTGACTAGCAGTTAAATCAAACAGTCAACATACAGTCAATCAACCAATATCTAACAGTTCTACAAATACAACATGAAATTATAAACTGTTCAAAGTTAGTGAGATTTACTCACATTGGACGCTCATCGTTGATAACGGTTAACTGCCTTTGATTCAGTCGGACAATTTATTTCGCCATAAATTGTAGCGAGCTCCCATTCATTTCAAATATCCCAGACTTGTAGTATTTGCCGATATGGTTCGAACGGTACTTCTTTCCGTCAGATTCCATTTCAAAAACTCCGGCCCAACTTCTCTTACAAAGGCCATACCTGCTTAATACTTTCCTTCTTTCTCAATTGAACTGGCAACTCCAGGAAATGGACTTCAACGGCCATTCCTATCTCCTTTCTCAATGTTAACTGCTCAAAAAAAAAAACAACACAGGGTAACGTTCCCATTTATACAAAAATCCGACTCTTCTTATCTGGGCCTCACACTCCCCCTTTTCTGTATTTAGTTAACCGACTCATGTTCAACAAGACTGACCCATGGCGAAACAGTTTCCTCCTTCGTCCACAAGTGTGAGCTCCTGTACAAGACTGTGATTATTGCTCCAACACCTTATCAGTAATACCACCATTTCCACACTCCCATCCACCGTCCATCATCCATTCAACAAAACCCAAGAACAGCTTCACCATCAAACTCGGTCAAAACTCCAGCTCGCTTGTCCCAGTATATACGTTAAACCCACAAACAAAATCAACACCACGTCCTTCCCTTTATCTGAAACGCGACTCCCTGTTATGGCAAAGAAACCTCATCAACACCACCCATTCGAATTACTACAGCCTCCTCCTTCATCTCTTCGACAACTACACCTCCTGCCTCACGTCTTCACAATGTCCCGTACCTCACAGCAAAACCGCAGACACTTCACCATTTTTAAACCTCGTTGAAAACTCCACCTCGAGATAAACACAAAACCCCAAACTCCCTTCGCCTGTACCTAAACCCAACATCGAGCAATCCTTTTCCCACGTTCTCGATTTAAATGCTCCAGTCCGCCCTCCGTTCTCAGTTTAAAACCCGAGCACCAAAACACTTCGACAATCATCCAGTCTAGGGCTCGCTGCCATGTATACGAGCTTCAGGAACATATATGAGTTAGTGAGGATTTAATTCGATTTTATTTTGAAGATGCGGTTTGATTTCTTTGAGGAAATTTTTCGTTCTTCAGTGGCGGCGGAAGCAGAACGAAAGATGAATTAGGTTTTAGGTTTTTGTGAGGAGATTATATAGGATTTTCTTCTTTGCTTTGTGCGGTTGGAATCAAATGAACGTGGTCTCTTTTAGGCCAAAGAATGTTAGGATATTTTTAGTATAGTTGTAAAATTTAACGCGCCCCACTATATATAAATTTTGTCCATATACGAGTTGTTACGAACAGAAATAAAAACACCGGCGAGACGAGTAATGCCACATGATCCCAAAAATGTAATAATACCGGTAGGTGGACTCATATTTTGAAACATCAAAATATTGATTTCAGGGTGCAAAATACTTCAAATAAAAAGTCGCTTATTAAATTAATTAAAAATTACAGAAAAATTCTAAAAATTAAATTATCACTATTTCCCAAAAGAACCTTGTCTGAATTCATACCCGATATCCAGTTATTTTGAAATAACCGTTATGGCCGATAAACGATTCTATAGCGACTATTTTAAAATTTGATTTGAACATATCTCAAAATCTACACGAGGAAATCCCGATTTTTCTCTTCCACTAGAAATATGTACTCCACTAGCTCCACACGTTTCTTGTTTCACAGAAATCCGGCTTAAAACGAATCCTGTACATTCAGTTGAAGTTCGAATCGCCAATATACGAACTGCAGCGCCATTTCGAGCTTGTTTATAATTATATTATAAACTATACGTTCAACTGTCGACGATTGAATATACTCATTATTCAAATTCAATTTCCAAGCTGAATTAAATATCACAGATGATCCGGTTCACATCATATCGTCATTTCAACCAATTCTGATTATTTCAGAATTAAATATATTTTTAATTTATTATTTTAATTAAATATTCACTATTATTTAATTCCACGACCATTAGATTCACTAAACCACCATTGATATCATTAAAATAAATTAATCATAATACCCCTGCCAATGCGGGTCATTACAATCTTCCCCACTTAAAATAATTTCGTCCTCGAAATTGCTAAAAGGTAGAGGACGACCCTATCGACTGGTTAGAACATATTTGTTCACTTCTTAACTTCAGTTTTCAACTGAACCAATTTAATTTCAATTAAATTATTAATTAATTCTTATCAATGAAATTTTCAAAAATCTTGAAAATATTCTAACGCCTTATCTCTTCGAAAATTTTGCCAGCATCTCCTTTGTACTAGTCAATACGTCAAACTCCAACTCGCCTCTCTGGGCCATCTCCATCCCAAAAGAAAATCAAACAGCCAAGCAGCTTGCCAATTCGGCTCATAAATCTTATATCCAATAGAAATATAAACTTGTACCTTTTTTGCCGGCATATCATTATATCCCTCACATCTGCTATCAATTCAGCATATACCAATGTTATGCCAATCAAACTCCAAATCAGTTTTATCTCCAATCACAACCATCCGCTTATATCCCAGCCAATTGTCATTTCAACTCGAGTTTCTTCTCGATTTTCAACTCTTAACTTGAATATCACATTACACTTCAAATTTGAATCCCACAATCCAATTTGTCTTGATATCATTCTAATTCAATCTCAGTTACCACTTTACTGGTTTTACTTTAATTCAATTTTGCTTTCACAAATTTCTGTTAAATTTGTTTTTAATTCAAACAGTCTTTCCCTGGGAGTTTTCCAACAGTTTACTCTTTTCAAAAATCAAATTTTCCTTTTGAACATGTCTCTGAGCCCTTAATTAATATTCCATTAATTAAATCACTTCTCTATTTCTCTATCAATATTTGTTAACCAAATATTTTCAATAACCATATTGGCCTTTTATGTTATTTGGAAAACATTTCCGAATATCGCCTTCCTTTATTTTCTAAACTTTTAGAAAATATTTGCTATTTATAATTGGAAAATATTCCAACTACTTATCTCTTTTCCGATCACGTTTATTTCTATACTCAGGAAATATTTATTATTCTATTTCCAAGCTTACACTTATTTGGGTTAAAACGGATGTTGTGTAAAACATCGTTACGATAACTCAAATACTATATTCAACTAACTCTTATTCAATATTGGTCTTCGAGCCTAAAATCTTACTATTTATTTGTTAATAATGAAATCAATCAAGTTGGGGTATAATTACCTCTCAGACCTTGACTGAATAATATTTATAACGTTAAAACAGATATGACTACTTACTCGCATAATCAATACAATACAACTACTGATTAACTTTTAAACACATATACACTTCCTCTTTCTATTCTTACTAGATTTTATCCCTAGACTTCTCTTTTGATTATACTATTCTATTTCTAAGTTTGTTTCCTTATCGACTTATATATATATATCGATACGTTGATTGCTAACTATCAAATTATCTTAAAAATATTCTAACTCCTTAGATTCCTGGAAAAATTCGCCATAACCTCCTTTGTACTGGGAGCATCGGGAAAATCCCCAAACTGCCACATAGGCCTTTTCCAATCAAAAAGAAAAAGAAAAGCCAAGCGGCTAGCCGATACGGCGCATAAAATCTCATATATGAATTAAACACATACCTTTTCGTCGAGCAATCTATTTATAACTCTTGCATTATCCTTATCCATACCTATCTCATGTATATTTATACATTTCTAATTCATTTCGACTTAATCCAATCGTTTTAACTTAGTTCATTAAGTGATGTTCAAATTACCGGTTTTCCCATTTCACCTTCATATTTGAGTATAACATGTTCAAATATATTTTAACTTGTTTGTCAACTAATTGATTTCCATTTCAATTTTATTTGAATTTCCTATATTCAAATTCCATTTCGATTCTCTTATTCAAATTCCATACTTGAATTCCATTATTCAAATCTATTTTCAAACTCCATTTGAGTTCCTATATTCAAATCTATTTGAATTCTCTTTATTTCATTTTAATTCCCTTTGAATCTTCTATATTCAAATTTCAAATTCAATTATATTTGAATCTTCTTTATTCAAATCTCATTCGAATTTATATATTCAAATCCCCTTTGAATTTTCTTATTTACATTATATATTCAAATCCTATGTTTGAACTTCCTTTATTCAAATTCCTTTAAATAAGTCTCGATTTCAATTCCTTTTGAAATCGATATTTCTACCTTTGGAAAATAGGTTTCCCTTTCAATTTCACACTTGTATTTTTATTATTTCTGAATTATCCAATGATAATTCTTTTCACTTCATTTTATAAACTTCGTTTATAAAAGAACTATTTATAAACTTCGTTTATAAAGGAACTTCTTGTTTTATTTATTTTTAAAACAAGTTAATATTTCAAATCTATTTAAAATTCAAATTATATATTTTATATTCCATTTTGAAATTCAACACACTTGTCTTTCCCAAAACAAATTCAAAATAGTATCTCTGGTAGTAATTCGTCACTTACAACTCGAAAATGAATACTGATGATGCAGCTGCCATCATCAGAATCTATTTTCCAGCGATCGAAGTGAGTTCAATACTATAAAACCATTTCTAAACATTTCCACTTTGAAATTCATTTCAAAATATAATTCACACTGCTTGTAAAACAATTTAAAATCTCCCAGGATCTTAAATTTTTCTTATTTTTAATCCAAATCCGTTTACAAACACTTATCCAATTCTCCAGAGTTTTAACTTCAATTCTGGTTTAAATTTCAGATTCAACTCATCTAACTTCACGTATTTCACTTATATGAATTCTGATTGGTTATTTACATAACCATTTAATTTATAATCTTACTTGATTATAATAATAACCAATATATCCAATATATTATAATTTTTGATATATATATCTTCTCTATATCAAGATATACCTTGGGTAAACTTATTTTAATTTACCATCCTTTCAAAACATACCATGACGGTTCATCGTATTCAAGTGTTTAGTAACTCCTACCGATACAGTGGATCAAACTGATCGACCAGAATTCACAAACAACTCAACCAATGGATCTCCACAATATAAAACAAATTTTTATATCAATAACAAATACGTTCACTCGTATATATACACTCAATCTCAGTCTAGGGTATTACTAACCCTATCTCTACCGAGTCACGCCACAGAGCCAAGTAATTCTTAACTTAAGCTCTGATACCAACTGTAACGACCCGGATTTTCGGCGACTTAGGTTATCGACGTAAGCACGATGTCGATAACCAAAACGTCGAAAAATCCTGGTAATTAGTGAAAGAAATTAGAGGGTGAGGAAAGATAAGATAGAAACTTAGAATAGAAGAAGAAGAAGAAGAACACAACATCAGAGTAACACGAATCTCACAGCGGAACGAATAAATATATTTCATAACATAACTTTGAAATACAAACTTGGTACTTGAATATACCTATCATTATCAAAGTACAGCACTTACAACACAGCGGAAATAACTATAGCTACATGATCCTGAAGCCTCCTGCTCCAGCTCTTCAAGTGTATCTGTAAATCCCGACTACTTGACTGCCCGTACAAATTTAGGCACCCAAGAGTTTAGGGAAAACAACAAAGTAAACTCCGGGTCAGTCATGGGACTGGTGTGAGTAAAACAGTTTAAAAATAGTTCGAACAAGTACACGATATCTCATAAGACCACGCCGCATAACGGAACGGGTTTTTCCCTTATGAGAATCCAAGATAACTTTATATCAAAAACCTTTTGATATTATAATATTGTCTATCAACCACAGTATATATATAATCATCTAGCAGAAACGCTTTCATCTCACGTTCTACATATATAGTATACAATCAAAACCGCAAGCACGTATTGGGTAATGGATTTCCAACTATGACAAGGTATGGATCCACCTTTCGCTCGTGTACCTCTAGAGAGGAATACACTGGGTTTAACAAGAACATCTTGCAACCCGGCCACACATGACCGACCACTCATTTCGCTTGAGTGTATCGAATGTATATCACCAACAGTTGGGATCAGCAACCGTTTCCCGAATGGGACAACATCAACAATAGATTTTTAGAAATGAATGAAACTCTAGATCAGGTGATTATACACCCTACTTCGGTGCGACCGACTTAGCCATGCTGCCTGCCCGATTTCTGTCATTTACCGGATGATGAGGCTAGAAGCTACGCTTTATCATCACATCAGATTCACTTTGAATGTCACATCATCAAATCCATCAAATCACCGATTGACATCCTCAACCATACATTATGTGTTAGCTAAAAGAAGTTTCCTTCTCCGCTTCCACTCTTGGTACAGTTGGAGAAATCAATATATGCGATCGTTTGGAAATACTCTGTCAGACATCCGTCCATACAAGTCATCCAGGAACAGGATGAACCGAAGGCACTATTCTGTAAACAGGATAGCCCTTGCATAACTCCGTCTTCAATTTCCTTTGGCATATATGATTCGCAACGCTTATGCCAATACAGAGTGGTTCTTTGGATAATAATCCAACCGGTCTCTCCATATTAACAACGTTAAAATGGTCAAAACTTCGATAGTCTGTGATTTAACTATCGAATAAAAACAAGTGTGCAAACAACGATAATATTTCCCAATGGAAATTATATCGATCAAACATCATTTAACATTTATCTCTTTATTTCATTAATTTACTTATCTCCTGTTTCCCTATATTCAATATTTCTTATTTTCTATATTTGGAAAATATACGTTATTAACAATGGAAAACATTTCCATTTCTTGTTTTCTTTATTAGAAAACATTTCTGGTTTCTTATTTGGAAAACATTTCCAAAGCTTCTTCATTGGACTTAGACAGATGTTTAAACAAACCATCGCGATGCCAATTCAAACCATTTCCTTTACTGTCGAACCTTAACTATTCCTTAGTTAAAAACGAAGCCAATCAAGTTGGGGTAGAACTACCTCTCAGACCTTAACTGAACAACATTTCTAACTTTGAAATAGGCAAAGTTCACTTTATTCCTTTTACTAACTTCCTTACTTAACCCTCCTTCGAATAGCTATATTCGATTGACTCTTTTTACTTAACTCCTATTCGATTAACCTTTATCAATTAACTTTATTGGACTAACACTATTTGACTAACGCTATTGATTTACTCATTTCACTTACTCTTTTCGAATAAACTATATTCGATAATTCCTTTTACTTTCTATTCGAATAACTATATTCGATTTACTCATTTGCTTCTATTCTAATCGATTAAACTAACATCGATTATCTCCTTTCAACTTTATTCTCTAATCGATTAACTAACATCGATTAACTTCTTTACTTTTATCACTAATCGATTAACTAACATCGATTAACTTCTTTACTTTTATCACTAATCGATTAACTAACATCGATTAACTTCTTTTTATAAACTACGTTTTCCGTTACAACTATTTCCTTTTTATAACGTTTACTTACCGTTACAAATATTTCCTATTTATAACTTCTATTTACCGTTACAAATATTTCCTATTTATAACTTCTATTTACCGTTACAAATATTTCCTATTTATAACTTCTATTTATTTTCTAAATAAATATCCCTTTTATAAAACCGTGTTCGTTTTATAAATAATTCCTTTTATAAAATCCTGTGATTTTATAAAATTCCTTTATTTCAATATACATTGAAATACTTCTTTTTACATCCCAGGGTCTTTTATGATATTTACAATATCGAATAACAATGATCAACATCATTCCAACACCCATAATCCATAACAGATTATATAACACATCATATATCACAATATATGAAAATAGTAAAATAATGTTGAGGAATCCAGTTGGATTCCTCCAACCTGTCTCCCTGCATCACAGATGTTAAACAATATAGATAACATCACTTTCAGTTCTATACTATATATTCTGTTAAACAGAATTAATATAGAAATTCAACTAACTGACTAGCAGTTAAATCAAACAGTCAACATACAGTCAATCAACCAATATCTAACAGTTCTACAAATACAACATGAAATTATAAACTGTTCAAAGTTAGTGAGATTTACTCACATTGGACGCTCATCGTTGATAACGGTTAACTGCCTTTGATTCAGTCGGACAATTTATTTCGCCATAAATTGTAGCGAGCTCCCATTCATTTCAAATATCCCAGACTTGTAGTATTTGCCGATATGGTTCGAACGGTACTTCTTTCCGTCAGATTCCATTTCAAAAACTCCGGCCCAACTTCTCTTACAAAGGCCATACCTGCTTAATACTTTCCTTCTTTCTCAATTGAACTGGCAACTCCAGGAAATGGACTTCAACGGCCATTCCTATCTCCTTTCTCAATGTTAACTGCTCAAAAAAAACAACAACACAGGGTAACGTTCCCATTTATACAAAAATCCGACTCTTCTTATCTGGGCCTCACACTCCCCCTTTTCTGTATTTAGTTAACCGACTCATGTTCAACAAGACTGACCCATGGCGAAACAGTTTCCTCCTTCGTCCACAAGTGTGAGCTCTTGTACAAGACTGTGATTATTGCTCCAACACCTTATCAGTAATACCACCATTTCCACACTCCCATCCACCGTCCATCATCCATTCAACAAAACCCAAGAACAGCTTCACCATCAAACTCGGTCAAAACTCCAGCTCGCTTGTCCCAGTATATACGTTAAACCCATAAACAAAATCAACACCACGTCCTTCCCTTTATCTGAAACGCGACTCCCTGTTATGGCAAAGAAACCTCATCAACACCACCCATTCGAATTACTACAGCCTCCTCCTTCATCTCTTCGACAACTACACCTCCTGCCTCACGTCTTCACAATGTCCCGTACCTCACAGCAAAACCGCAGACACTTCACCATTTTTAAACCTCGTTGAAAACTCCACCTCGAGATAAACACAAAACCCCAAACTCCCTTCGCCTGTACCTAAACCCAACATCGAGCAATCCTTTTCCCACGTTCTCGATTTAAATGCTCCAGTCCGCCCTCCGTTCTCAGTTTAAAACCCGAGCACCAAAACACTTCGACAATCATCCAGTCTAGGGCTCGCTGCCATGTATACGAGCTTCAGGAACATATATGAGTTAGTGAGGATTTAATTCGATTTTATTTTGAAGATGCGGTTTGATTTCTTTGAGGAAATTTTTCGTTCTTCAGTGGCGGCGGAAGCAGAACGAAAGATGAATTAGGTTTTAGGTTTTTGTGAGGAGATTATATAGGATTTTCTTCTTTGCTTTGTGCGGTTGGAATCAAATGAACGTGGTCTCTTTTAGGCCAAAGAATGTTAGGATATTTTTAGTATAGTTGTAAAATTTAACGCGCCCCACTATATATAAATTTTGTCCATATACGAGTTGTTACGAACAGAAATAAAAACACCGGCGAGACGAGTAATGCCACATGATCCCAAAAATGTAATAATACCGGTAGGTGGACTCATATTTTGAAACATCAAAATATTGATTTCAGGGTGCAAAATACTTCAAATAAAAAGTCGCTTATTAAATTAATTAAAAATTACAGAAAAATTCTAAAAATTAAATTATCACTATTTCCCAAAAGAACCTTGTCTGAATTCATACCCGATATCCAGTTATTTTGAAATAACCGTTATGGCCGATAAACGATTCTATAGCGACTATTTTAAAATTTGATTTGAACATATCTCAAAATCTACACGAGGAAATCCCGATTTTTCTCTTCCACTAGAAATATGTACTCCACTAGCTCCACACGTTTCTTGTTTCACAGAAATCCGGCTTAAAACGAATCCTGTACATTCAGTTGAAGTTCGAATCGCCAATATACGAACTGCAGCGCCATTTCGAGCTTGTTTATAATTATATTATAAACTATACGTTCAACTGTCGACGATTGAATATACTCATTATTCAAATTCAATTTCCAAGCTGAATTAAATATCACAGATGATCCGGTTCACATCATATCGTCATTTCAACCAATTCTGATTATTTCAGAATTAAATATATTTTTAATTTATTATTTTAATTAAATATTCACTATTATTTAATTCCACGACCATTAGATTCACTAAACCACCATTGATATCATTAAAATAAATTAATCATAATACCCCTGCCAATGCGGGTCATTACACTATCTATGCCCAAGGGAGACGGGTAAAAAGGTCGAAATCTCATACCTTCCCTAAGTGTTGGAAATAAAATAATCCATGTGCCTTAATTAAAAACAAGAGAGACGTGAATTTTGGTCATCTCCAGACCTGTGTAGGGGTTTTAATAAATCCTGCCCCAAGCACTTTTAAATGTTTATTATTAAGTCCATAATCTGTCCTCTGTTTAACCTGTAATTCAGTCCTCTCCATACCGGCATCTTGCTCGTATGGTAATCCCAACCTCGTCAAATGTTAGATATAGATAAAGTTAGTGAAATTAGAATTCTTAATGTGAATGAGAGGGATAAACTTAGTAATTTAAGGTATGATCTTAAGTTGATTATGGAGAAAGAAGAGGTCATGTGGAGGCAAAGATCTAGAATACAATGGATAAAAGAAGGTGATAATAACACGAAATTCTTCCATAGTATGGCCAATAAAAGGAGGCGTGATAATTTAATCCATTCCATATTAATCAATGATGTAGAGGTATCCAACCAGAAGGATCTTAATGACGCTTTTACTAGGTATTACAAGCAGATCTTAGGTACTAGGATTAAAAGAAGGATGAATATTAGATGGAATGATATCTACCCGTCTACCTCTAGGATTGATTTGACTGGCTTAGATAGTCCATTCTATGAGAATGAGATATGGAAGACTATCAGTGATATGCCTAGTGACAAAGCACCAGGACCTGACGGTTTTTCAGTTCTTTTTTACAAACAATTTTGGGAGATTTTAAAGTTTGATATTATTAACCTTTTTAATGATTTTTATAGTGGTAATCTGAGGTTAGGGAATTTTAATTTTGCTAATGTAATTCTCATACATAAGAGAGTTGGAGCGAATTCTCTTAAGGATTTCAGACCTATCTCGTTAATTAACGTTTCGGTAAAGATCATATCAAAAGTTCTTGCTAATAGACTAAGTACTAAGATGAATGACCTAATAGACGCATCACAAACAGCGTTTATTAAGGGTAGAAACATTGCGGATGGGGTAGCGGCAGTACAGGAGTATATTAATGTATGTATTAAAAATAACTTAACATGCGCCATCTGTGAGCTTTGTCTCGCTAGGGGTTTTAGTGTTCGATGGACAAATTGGATTATGTTACTTCTTAAGTCGGGTTGTTCTAGTATAGTGGTTAATGGAGTAATTGGTAAAAAGATTCAGTCTAAGAGAGGTCTCAGACAAGGCGATCCTCTCTCGCCTTTTTTATTTAATTTAGCGGTTGATGTTTTCTCAAGAATTATTAAGAGGGCTGGGAATTTAGGTGTTTTAGGTCGTATGGGGAATGAGGAGTTTCATAATGAACTGTCTGTACTTCAATTTGCAGATGATACTCTTTTATTTTCGTCTCATCTTCCTAAGCATGTTATTACTCTCAAGTTTATATTATATTGCTTTGAGATGTTGTCCGGACTTCGAATTAATTTTGATAAGAGTGCAGTCATGGTCCTTAATGATAGATGTAATGTTGAGCCCTTAGTAGCTAACACCTTAAACTGTTCTATTATGAAATTTCTGTTTGACTATTTAGGGTTTAAAATCAGACCTTCTAAGCTTAAAAAGGATGACTGGATATTTATTATTGATAAAATTAGTAATAGATTATCTAGCTGGAACAATAGATTTCTTTCTAGAGCGGGGAGATTAGTGTTAGTCAATTCGGTCTTATCAGCCATTCCCACTTATTGGATGACTGTTCATCGTTTTCCTAAGTGGGTTATTAAGAAAATTGATAGTATTAGAAGGAATTTTCTATGGAATGGTGACCTCAATTGTAATAGTTATAAGTGTTTAGTTAATTGGGAATTGTGTTGCAAGTCTAAGAGAGACGGGGGCTTGGGGATTATTAATCTTGTAAACTTTAATTCATCCTTACTTACTAAATGGTTATGGAAATTTAGGAGTCCTGATACAGTGGCTATTTGGAAGAATTTAGTTTTAAAATCTTATTACTCTAGGGGGGGATTCTAGGGAGGTCGGGTTTTAGTAGGTCTAATAGATTATCTCATTTCTGGAAGGAAGTATTAAACTGTTTGGACTTTTTTAAGTTAGGATGCAAGATGATAGTGCATTCTGGTAATTCAACCTTTTTTTGGCATGATGCTTGGATTTCCTATATTCCTCTTAAAATAGAATTTGCTGATCTTTTTAATGTTTGTGACTTCAAGAATTCATTAATTGCGGATGTTTATAGAAGGAATTTAGAACCCCCATGGGAGTTTTCATTCGTTAATATTTTAGATGGTGATTTATTAAGACAATTGGCCCTATTGAAAGTAAAATTGGCCTTATACCATCTGGATGAGTACAGGGATACTATTAGTTGGGGATTGGATAAGAGGTTAATCTATTCAGTCAATTCAATGTACAAACTTATCAATTTCCCTGGTATGTCTTTGCTTCCTTTTAAGTTTATATGGAAATCAAATTCTCCTCCTAAAGCTAAGTTTCTTATGTGGTTGATTATTCATAAGAAGCTTAACAAAGTTGAGCTTTTAAAGAAGAAGAATGTTGTGTTGGATGTGAAATGTTGTTTTTGTAGTCATTCAGAGGAAGATGTTGACCATATTTTCTTTTCTTGTAACTTGTCGAATTATATTTTAACTATGGTGCTAAGGATTTTTGTTATGCCTATTGTGAATATACTTAATAATTGTGAGAATTATTGGAATCACTATAGACTTACTTGTAAATCTAAACAGAGATATGTAATGGATTCGTTAATTATTATCATTAGTTGGTTCATTTGGATGGAAAGAAATAAAAGACTTTTTCATTTTATTTCAGTATCCCCTGATAATTTAATCATTAAGATAGTTTATTACTGCTTGGATTGGATGACCTCCCCATGTTATAAGTATTTTAGAGAATTGTATTCTGGAAACTTGTTTCAAAAAGTTAGGTCTAATTTAGAGTTATTTAAGAGTATCATTAGATATTTTGGAAATAATAGGTTTCGTATAAGTGCTTAGAAATTAATTTTAATTTTGGAATAGTTTGTTTTTTACTTTTCTCAGATATATGTAAGGACATATAATGTATATTTAAATATATTTCTATACATTTATATATACAAAATATATTCATACATATATGTGTTGGTAACTAACGAGGGTCGTTGTAGTTTTTATCCAGGATTTCAGGTGGAAGGAATATTGAAGAAATGTATGGATTGCTTCAAAGTTTTTTGTGGAAGTGCTCATTGGAGGAACATATGGATAGCTATATGGTTTTGATGCTTGATTTTTTTGGTGGAGCTTTTATGGTGTTTATACTTTGAGAGTTATTGTGGGTTGTACTTATTATTAGTCTTCCTGGGCAGTTTTGATTATAGTATTGGAATAGATATACTTCTATATCGGGTGGTGGCCTTGCCGGAATTCGATATAGGAGTAGATGGGCGGTGGTTTATCCGGAGCTCATCCATCTATTACCAATACTTTTCTAGAGTTGTGTTGACATTCAGAGTGTTATTGGTTGTTTTACTCCTTGGGAGTTGTGTTGGGACTCTGTATTTTTATGATTTTATGATATATATATGTGCTCTCTTCTTTTTGGAAGATCACACATTTTTGGTTTTCAAAAAAATAAGCACCAAATGCTTATATGGAATATGATATGCTATGCCATCTTCATGTAGTATGCCATGCTGTGTAGTTCATAATTTATTTGTCGCTATCCTATGCGTATGTTTTTAATCTCAGATAGAACAACCATCACAATGCATCCAAAAACACTCACAATAGTTTATATAATAATAAAAATTGCGCAACCAACTCATTAAGGTGCACCTGTTTGTTGGGCACGCAATATATTTCTCTACTCAACAGTGAATCAATAACCTGGCATGTTCAATATATATACATGTATGTGTATGCAATTCCAATCAATTTTCAATTTAGTTCAATATTAAATTCGATTTGGCTAAATTTTAACCCTTTCTTTTCATATTGGTTTTATTATTCCAATATTTTAATTAGTCAAACTAATGATAACACATCACAACCACCAATCAATTTGTTGATTAGTTTCTCAAACATATAACTTTTTTATACGCAAAAATCATATTTTCAACGTCTAATCACAAACTATAAACTCTAACTAAGGTTTGGTTCTCACACCAGTCAATTGGAAATATATAGATATCCCACTTTCGAAACTCGAACATAAACACCGATGATGCCATGGTCATCATCAGAATCATCTCCGGGTGACTATAGTGTGCTTCTATATCTATCTAGTATATTTGAGACTTCATATACACGTGGATCAGACGTACATGCAAAATCTCCTTATAGCCGATAGTCCAAAATCAATATAAACTAAAATAGTCAAATACGTATAACAAGATATAATTTTCAAAACTAAATTCATTTTTTAGAAATAATACTCTTCAAACTCATTTTAGGACGCTATTGATCCTATCTCTAACGAGATTTCTTATACGATGTAACTAATCCTATCTCTGATGAATTCTTTCGTTCGGTTCTAATGTGCCTTGTTCTCGAGCTTTGTAAACCAAATCTCTGATACCAAAATGAAACGACCCAAACTTCCCCGATCCCGGAGGAGCCAAAGGAGCCCGCATTGTAATGAGAACACGACTCATCAGAAAACAAACACGAGTACATTTCATTGCTATTACAACAATTTACATCAGAGTACAACACTATCATAGTTCAAATAAATAATATATAGCGGAAAAATTATCAAAGATTAAAATACTTAAATTTCAAATGTATAAATACAAGGCACAACGGAAAATACATCAACTACCACAACTAAAGAAATACACGGATACAAAGCTTTCCCAATATAGCTCCATCTAAAATACAGGATCCTATGAAAAGAAATATCTGCGAAAAACCAAAACTACTAACTGCCCGTGTGGAAAATATGGGCATTCAGAGTTTAGGTAGAAACAATAAATTCCGAGTCAGTCATAGGACTAGTGTCAGAACTAAAACAGATATTAGCTTGATTTTAAAGTTAGATAAATCAAGGGACCACGACGTATAACACGGAACGGGTTTACCCCCAAGAATATCAGTGCATAAAAATAAACAGCACAATGCTAAAGGAAAAAAATCAAGCTATTATAAGACTCAGGTCCCATCACACAATGAACGCAGTTGAGGACAGAATTTTACCTTGTAATAGACAAACATGCTTGATACGCGAAATTGTATCTTTTATAATTACTATAAGAAAAGAAATCAACTTCAAATATAAATGTATCAATCATATGCGATGTAGGTATCATTATATTACGTCGCAATATAGGTTTACATCTAAAACCGTAAAATCTCATATTGGAAATTGGATATCCATCTATGAACCGAGGCAAGCGATCGTCCTTACCGATTTGAGACACACTAGCAATGCCTCAGGATTACATCTATGTGCAACCCTAGGTTAGCGACATGGCCGGTCATCCGTTGATGATTGGGAATACCATAAATTATATGTTAGTCGGTTCCATTGAACCTCCAAAATGGTCAGTACGTCCAGTACGTCGACAAATCTATCAGTTTTCGACCGCTCAAGAGCCACTAGGGACTCAAATCATATCCGAGGTACCTCGCTTTCCATCATAAAGTTTTCCAACATCTACATGAGTAAAATATCTGGGCTCCATACAATGACGTTACTCGTTGTTAGAAACTAACATATGTCCATTTCCCTGCAGTCCTCATCCCGTTTTTGGTTCATATCTAGGTGTGAAGCTCGCAAATTAATGCTACGCAAAGCTGTGCTACTTAAAGCTGTGCTTTGATCATCAACCACAAGACTCTGCTTTTCAACAAAAGCCTTGATCCATGTAACTCAGCATGCCACATTGTGAATCCATACCATACTATTGATTTCCACCAATATATAGCCTCTAAGCTCGTACATCTAATAGAGAAGGGTGTTAAGCAAGAGATTAGATTCTCTGCCACCAAATAGACATATATTTAGCAGAGATCAACGAATACAGTATAAAGGAATACAATGTAAGACATATCATCCATTTGCAAGTCCGTTCTGGGATTGAACAAAACTGGAGGAACCTTATTCCTCATCCCATTTGTCCAATACAGGAGAGGGGCCCTCGCATACCCGGTCGATCTCCAAGTACGTCTGGACATTCAACACTTATTACCTTTTCTTGGGTGTACATCCCATCAAGACATCAGTAATCATCCAAACGATGTGAAGATCTCTGGTCTTCGACCACCATCTTGATCGTTGACTTTTAATCATCATATCAATTATTCAGAGTGGGTTAAACCCAGTCTTTCTGAATAAGTCGTGTATCTTATTATCAAGTGCTATAAAAAACCACGTCGTATGCCTCATTCCAATTCAGAATATCCTTTTATTTAAATATTAACATCTTTAAGGAAAGTTTCCCATTATTTTATCAAAGATAAATTCTTTTAAATTTATTCTTTAATATTCCTTTGGATATCATTTCAAAATATTTTATTATATCCTTTCACAGTCCAAACCAAAACAAGGTTTATTAACTAGTCGTGATTATCGAGCCTTACCGAAGTAATCATTTAATACTTTAATATCCCTATCCCAACCTATTGATCCTATGGAGAAAAACTGGTAGTACTCCATATCTAACACCCACTGTGTTTTCGGTAAATTTAATTACCACTTCACGTTCAAATCTAATTAATGATTTAACTATTGCCTGGTGTAAAACTTGTGGTACTCCATTCTCGATCATTTCATGAATTCTATAAACTTAATTATTCCATTCTCATTTTAATCTACTTAAAGATTCATTAAAACTCTAGTCCAGTTTTAATCTCAAAAATCATTCCTTAAATGATTATTCAAATTTTAGGAAATAAATCATGTCTTTAACTGGGTTAAAGAACCAATGTCATTTAAAACACAGTTCACAATAAACCTAATTCAACTTCCATTAAATATGGAATCTTCACGGAAAACAAATCAATATATATAAACGATATAAATTTCCATATCAGACTAATAATATAAATGGAATAACGAAAAAGCCTTTTGAATTCCATATATAGTAACGGTCTTCCTTTACAGAAGCTTACCTCGATTATTACCAAATCGAATTCCATTCAATTCCGATTTCCTTTATTAAATTGGAAACTTTACTTTGGAAAATTTCCATTAAATCTTAATAAAAGATCTATAAATTCCAAATCATATCTTCATTGTTAATTCGGTTTTAAGAACAAATGTTATTTAAAACAACGTTCACAATGAACCTAAAATCAACTATCATTTAATTCCAATTTATATTTATAAATTGGAAAACTTCATTAATCTTACCTAAAACATTTATTCTTTTCTCAACTGGGTTTAAGAACAGTGTTATTGAAGACACCGTTCACGACAAACCTAAAATCCAATTTTATATAAACACAAGACTCTGAATAGTAATTAATATCGGTTTATATTCAATATCAAATTCTGAAACCAACAGATATCGTATTGGAAATAACGATATTTGTATCTTCCAAATTCCTCAACCATATCCGCAAAATCATGGAATCCAATATCGAAATATTCCAAAGATTATTTTCATTTAAATCCTTTCCACTTCATTCACTGGAAAATTCTGGTTATTTAAAAAAAACCATTTACAAATCCAATTTATTTATTTTAAAGCATCGGAATATTATTCTAGTTAATAATTAGTTCCTTTAGATAAAATTATCTTTTATCTTTTAAAAACTTGGAATTTTTCATCCAAAATCTTTCCAAATCACTTATTATTATTTTACACAATTTTTTCACATTTTCAATAATTTTATTAAGGCCTTTGCAGTCGGTTTCCACTAACAGCCACGAACTACATCCAGAGCGACCTTTTCTGAAATTGATTTGGATATAATTTAAAATCCAACCATTAAAATTTAAATCTCATATATTCATTGGAAAGATCTTTTCGATACGAACCCAACAGTTTCGAGTTTAGGAGAATCCGACGGTCGGATCTCCCGTTTCATCAATTTGAAGTCAATGGTTGAAATTCGCGAACAATCGCTGCGCGGCGCGTTCTATTCAAACCATTATATATATATATATATATATATATATATATATATATATATATATATATCGTCGATATCCATTTAAAACGTATTTTATAAATCGTTTATAAATTCATTTATAAAATGATTCCAACTTCCATTTCAATTTTAAATAAAAATTGAATATTCCATATAATTATAATTTTAAAATAATAATATTTTCAAAATATCAGATTTTGAAATTTAGCCTTTCGATATTCATTCTATAAATGGACAATACCGATATAAGAAAAATTCAGGTTAAATTAGCGTTTTTATACTTAACCCGGCTTCATATTTTTGTATATTTTCGTGTCCATCCAAAATCGGGCATTAAAATCATAATTTAATTCTTTACTGAATATTATTTTAAAATATTCATTCATATTCTAAATCAGAATGCGTGTTAATCAATTACCATATAATATTAGTTAGATGAATTTCATACATCGCATGTATTCAGCAATAATGATAAATAATCATTAAACATTCAAACATCATCCAGAGTGCATTCTACAACTGTACAAGCATTCAAATGAATAAATAACGCTTACCACAGTTTGTCAACCAATCGATTGACATACAACTAAATATTGGGACTAGAATATGTCAAATATCATCCCAATACCCGTGTTGGGTTTTCAAACCATGACAATCAATTTAAATAAATCATTGGTTAATAAATTTAACCAATGTTAATGTGGTTTGAATTATTTTTCTAATTAACCAATTTTCACTGTTATAAGTTATAAATAGATATTTATATCTCATTTCAACAACCACAAAGTGTCTATCCACATTGTTTGAAATACGAGTGTTGTATATTCAAACAACGCTTCTTGTGCAAATGAGTCATGAATAGTTCATGTGTTGAACTCAAGCAATGTGACATATATCAGATAAAAATCAACAAAGACAATTTATATACTTTCAGTTATAAAACAAATAACTATACAAATATTTTAGTGAGAGAATTCTCACTTTGGATTTCCACTCTGCCATTCTTTGCTGAAGGATTACTTTAATAAAATTAAATCACCATTTAATTTTATCAAAAACTGCAACAGCGTTTGTTTCCATTCTGATCAGTTCCATGTTGTAGTATTTGTCGCCACGATTGCAACGCAATTGAAATCGTCGAATTTGGATCTTGTCTAAAAAAGATATGAATTTCTATACGTTAATTACATAATTTATAAATTAAATATAATTAATGACATAATTAACACTAACTACTTTTATTAAACCATCTCCCCCTGTCATTTCTTTCTGGTTCGAGAGAACCCATCGTCGCTGGAAAGAGATCACCACCACCTACTCCATAAATGATTGGACCATAATCCATGCCTACCAGACGGTGCACCTTTACAAGTGCCTCCTCCTACCGCCGTCGAGATGAACCCATTGCCCCTAGTCGGCCGGAAAACATCCTCAATCGCTAGTACTCTGAGCATAGAGAACTCGAAAATCCCTAAAAGAAAATTGATCACATTGGTCTAGAATTAAGGAGCAAATGAACCTCTTCAGTTTTTGTTTTAGGGCCTAGTCTAATTCGAATTGAATTTCGAAAATGTAAGGTTTAAATTTGGGATTAAATAGACAGTAGAATTGTGATTAACGACACTGAACGAAAGGGTTAGGGTTGGGATGGATTTTAGGGTATATATAAATAAATTATATATTTTACTATTTTATTCTCCAATTACTTATTTATTAGTCTGAACTCCAAACAAACCCCAATGACTGTGGCCCCTTGCTAAATACCCCCATTCCAGACACAATGAGATATGTTTTGTAAGCCAATTCAATTATTTCGATCATTTTTTTTTTCAAAATTCAAATTCAAATTAATATAACGGTCAATATTGAATTTGAACGTACATTTTAATTTACCGGGGCCACATACTGACTCCAAAAATTACGACGATTGCAATCTGGCTATGTTTTGACGAAACGGTCCTAACAAAATTGATTTCGTCGAATTTGGAGATCGTTTGTAAAATAGCCTTTTTAACTGGTCGATTAAATTTAAACTGAAATTACAAAACACGTTTAAATTTACCATGCTCACATATTAATTCCAAAACTTACGAATTTTTAAACCTGAAAATATTTTGACATTCAGGATCCAAGAAAAGTGGTTTCATCGAAAATGTAGGATGTTTGCAAAATGGCTATTTTTAAGAGTTATATATTATATTAATGTATGTATATATATATATATAAATTATATGGCGGCTATTTCCAATTTTAAACTGGACATAACTTATAATTTATAAAGTGAAATCTCAATTTCTTACATTCATTAGAAAGATATAGTTAAATAGATTCTAACGTCTCTTGTTTCATCCAATTTTGATTTATGTTGAATTCTGTATATTCATGTGAAATTTAAAATTGAATTTTCAAACTACCGCGCCGTTTCGAGTTCGTTTTATAAATAATTTAAATTTATATGTTCTAACTTCGATTTAAATAAATTTTTAGTTGTTATTATTTAAAATAAATCATTTTAAGTTCTTAAAATCCATTAAAATAGCTAAAAACAAAATTTTAAATTGGTTCTGAATTTCCGGGTTGTTACATTTATTATCGACTCAACTGTCTGAAAGGGGGGTTGTTACAGTATACTACACGGAAATTGGGTTAGGTCCTTCGTGGTACGATACGAACTCGTGGCATCTTGCACTACATTGAAGTGACTTAGACACTAGGACAGTGGTGCTTATCGATACATGATAGTAATAATATAAGAAGCTGCAGGTTCATTTTAAGCAACATAATAATTATCATATGATAGGTTATATAACATTGTGCTTGAATAATTCATAGCATTAATGTTCATTGTAACACCCCACCTCCGCTAGGGTCACTTCACAAAGGGAATGCCCTAGTTTTGGAGAGGTATTATCGAGATAACATCACAGAATTATCACAAGACAGAACATAAATAAATAATTAAGTAAACAGCGGAAGAATTTCTGAGCAAAACAGAACTTCATTTCATTCCAAAATAAACCATGTCTTTTACAAACATTTCAAGTAACTTCATTACAACTGTCTTGTAATAATAGCCAAAGAAGCAATAACTTAAAAACTGTAAAACAGCTTATTCCCCAAGTGCAGTAAAAAAAGAAGTAGCCATAGCAAACCGTACATGCTGAGCCAAAGCAAGTGATATCCAAGCTAAGAGCTAGTTATTCCTCCCTGAGAACCTGGGGGGGGGGGGACGAAAGAAAAAGAGGCGAAAGGAAAAAGGGTCAGTCATAAAGACTGAGTAAGTTCTAGTGACTTTCAGTGTAGAAACTGTTAAAACAACCTGTCATGAATGAACTGGAACTAACTTAAGAATGGTGTCAAGGTGAACAAGATAGACTAAGGTGATCAAGATAAGTCAAGACAAGTCAAGTAAAGCATCACATGTTCGAGATTCGTTGCATCGACTGTACTAGTATACTAAGCCCATATCACAAGTTAATCATGAAATAAATCCCACGGTCCAATGCCATGAAATGACCCTGAAACGGGGTCTGACCCAAGTACGGGGTCCTACGGAGCGATTATCTAGTCGATCGGCTCCCTACAAGTTCTAGCTCATCAAGTGTCCGTGTCATACGGCTAATCACGAATGTAGTCACCTGTGCTTGGTCCACCTTCGGGTGTATCAGCCCTAGGTTGTCAACCCCTGACACGATTCAAGATGCACAGATAAATCTACGGATACCCAGTGTCTGCCCCGGATACGTGCACGATCGTAGTCCGCCGAACCTACACTGGCGTACCCTACTGCCGTCGTTCACCTCTTACAATCAGCCCAGTAATCGTGCCCCACCCGGCCTAGCCCCAGGGTACCTTGATACTTCTAGAGGGTTACTGCTAAAAGGGGTCGTGTCTAGGGTTTCGCCTAATAGATTAGGTCATGTAATTCGTGACCTAACCTACCTAACAGATTAAGTCATGTAATTCGTGACTTAATCCTTTTCTAGTCTAGTCATGTCAAGATGGTTAAGTATGTCATTTCAATTCGCGACTTAACCCGCCTACGTGTCATGTCAAGTTGGCTAAGTGTTGTCGTTTCCAAGTTCATGACTTAGCCCTACAATTTGTGTTCAAGTTGGTTAAGTTGTCTTTTCAGGTTCATGACTTAACCCTAATTGGCATTAATTGATTCGTTAATGCACCGAACCACTCACATTGGATCCTATTGTTCGTAGCCACTGGATTTGCCGGGCGGTTCCGGGCAGGTTTACGCTACGAACTCAACCCAACCTCGGGTTTCAAGCGCGATGTGACCAACTACCCACATTGGATCCTATTGTTTGTAGCAACTGGATTTGTCGGGCGGTTCCGGGCAGATTTACACTACAAACTCAACCCAACCTCGAGTTGGCCACTTTCTTGTTTTCTAAAGTCATGCCCATGTTCTTATCAGATTTTGCTATTTTCCACAACATGTTCATATATCAACTTCGTGCCCAACCAAGGCATGTTTAAAGTCAAGTTATGGCATGTTCAAGTCAAGTTTTCGTGCCATATTTCATGTTCTACTTATGCCAAATTTCACAGTTTATTCCTATAATTAATTCAAGTTTTTCCTATTCTACCCAATCGTATCCCCAACGTATATAAACGTACTTCGTTCACAAGCATAAACAATTCAAGAGATAAAGGGGAATAACACCAAACATGTTGTGAAGACCCGCAACTTCCCCGTAAAGGAAAGCGTCGGATAGTTCGAGAACAAACCACAGCAGAACGCATATAGAAGAACATTTCATTGTATATTACAACAATGCATCAGATTACAAGAATATACAGAGTATAAATGAATATTACACAGAAATATCAGAGATTTAAATTACATTTAAATACATAGCAGCGGGAAAATAATACAATACACAACTAGAAGTAGATATACGGATACAAAGCTTTCCGGATATCATTCCAGCTGTAAACCAGGATCCTGTGAATATAAATCTGCAAAACCAAAACTACTAGCTGCCCGTGTCAAAATAAGGGCACCCAGAGTTTAGGTTAAAACAATAAACTCCAGGTCAGTCATGTGACTGGTGTGAGAACTAAAACAGTTATTATTCTTTATTTTAAATCATTAGGTAAATCAAGGGACCACGCCGTATAACACGGAACGGGTTTCCTCCCAAGAATACCAGTGCATAAAACAACAGCGCAATGCTAAATAAAGAAGAATGAAGCTGTTATAAGACCCAGGTCCCATCACACAATGCAACGCAGTCGAGGATAGGGTTTTCCCTTATAACAGCCAAAGAATGCTTGATACGTTTAAAACAAATCATTTGATACTATTATAAGTGCATAGTGTATAAAACACTTCGAATCATAAGTATCAATCATAGGCGGCATGAGCGCCCCATCCCACTATGTCGCCATATATAGGATTACAACTAAAACCGCAAATGTCACGTATTCGGAAATTGGATTTCCTTCTATGAACCGAGGCAAAAGATAGTCCTCAACCGATTTCAGACAATCTAGCCCATGTCTAGGCAAGTACTCAGTCAAGCCTTGGAGCGACAGGGCCGGTCCACCGATGTGGATTAAAATTCCTGAACACTACGTTTCCCCACCCTATGGGGTGTAAGTCTGGTCCGTCAGCCGACCAGAATGCATCGGCCGAAACCGATATAACCGAGGCGCCTCGCAACAGCAACAACCACATAAGTCAAACTCGTCAGGGCGTGTAAAACCACTGACGCCACTTCTAGCTAGAAAGAAACGCAAGTCCTCCCTGAGGTCCGTCTCCCGTTTTTGGTTCATACCGGGTGTGAAACACGCGAGGTAAACGTTACACAAAGCTACGCCACAAAGGCCGTGCTTTGATCATCACCACAAGACTTTGCTTTTCAACAGAAGCCTTGATCATTTGCATCTTAGCATGCCACACAGGCAAACCATCCTATGCAACCGATATCAGTCACACAGAATGAAATCCGATGTCAGACACACAGTCCATTTACAAGTCCGTCCTGGGTCTGAACGAAACCGGAGGCACCTAGTACCCCGCATATCCATCGATCTCCAAGTACGTCTGGACGATCACTAACTGTTTCCATCTTCTTGGGTGTACAGCCCAATCAAGATCATCAGTAATTACCCAAACGACGTGAAGACCTCCGGTCTTCGACCATCGTCTTCATCTTCGACTTATCGTCGTATCAGTTATTCAGAATGGGATAAACCCGGTCTTTCCGAATAACTCGCGTATATATTATAAAAGTGTTACACAAACACAACATACGCCTCATTCCAACTCATTAGTCACTAACCGTAAATTAATCAAGAGAATAATTCCCCAAATATTAACCCCGAAGGCCGAAACCAACATCAGATCAATATCCAGAAAACCATTCTGCTTGGCTAACCGGCAGTTAGTTCCTAAATTTCACGTTCAAATCTAATTAAAGATTTAACTATCGCCTGGAGCAAAACTGGTGATACTCCATTCTCGATCTTTTCAATCTAATTAAAGATTCATTAAAACTCCACTTAGTTTTAATCTTTATCTGGGTTAAAGAATCAGTGTCATTTAAAACACGATTCACGATAAACCCAAAATCACATTCCATTAATTATCGGGTTAAAGAACAAGTGTTATTTAAAACACTGTTCACGATAAACCCAAAAATCAATACCAATTCAATTCCAATTAAATATTATTTAATTGGTACACTTCATTAAATCTAAATAAAAAGATTTAATCATTTCTCAACTGGGTTCAAGAACAGTGTTAGTGAAGACACCATTCACGACAAACCCAAATCACATTCATTAATTATCGGGTTAAAGAACAAGTGTTATTTAAAACACTGTTCACGATAAACCCAAAAATCAATATCAATTCAATTCCAATTAAATATTATTTAATTGGTACACTTCATTAAATCTAAATAAAAAGATTTAATCATTTCTCAACTGGGTTCAAGAACAGTGTTAGTGAAGACACCATTCACGACAAACCCAAATCACATTCATTAATTATCGGGTTAAAGAACAAGTGTTATTTAAAACACTGTTCACGATAAACCCAAAAATCAATATCAATTCAATTCCAATTAAATATTATTTAATTGGTACACTTCATTAAATCTAAATAAAAAGATTTAATCATTTCTCAACTGGGTTCAAGAACAGTGTTAGTGAAGACACCATTCACGACAAACCCAAATCACATTCGATATTCAATACAAGGCTCTGAATAGAAAATATATCGGCTTATATTCAATATCGAATTCTACGACTAACAAATGTCGTATTGGAAATAACGATATAAATATATATATCTTTCAAATTTCCATAACAACACCTGTATAATCACGAATTCCAACATCGAAATATTCCGAAGACAATTTCGATTCAAATCCACTCCAATGCAATCATTGGAAATTTTGGTTATTTTCAAAACCATTTCAAATTCCATTTATTTATTTAAAAATAAATAGAATTATAATTCTAGTTCAAAACTAGTTCATTTCGATAAAAATCTATTTTTATCTTTTCAAATATGGAGTTTTTCATCCCAAACTTTCACAAATCATTTCTTATGATTTTACACAAATTATTACTATTTTTAATAATTTTATCAAGGCCCGTACAGTCGATTTCCATTAACGGCCATCGAACTGCACTTATAGCGACCTTTTTCGAATTTGATTTGGACGTATCTCCAAATCCAACCGTTAGATTTCAAATTTCTAACATTCATTAGAAAGCTCTTTTCGATACGAACCCAACGGTTCCGGTTTTAGGAGAATCCGACGGTCGGATCTCCCGTAATGTCCGTTTGAAACAAATGGTCGAAATTCACGAACTGCCGCGGCGCGGCGCGTTCTATTCAGGCCATTATATTATATATATAATATATATAATATATACTTCGTCGATTTCTATTTAAAACGAATTATATAAATAGTTTTAAAATCGTTTCAAAAGCTATTTCAACTTTCTTTTCAATTCAAATCAAAATTGAATTCTTCTTCATAAATTCGTTTTAAAATTCATTTCTATTCAATTCAAATTTCAATTCAATTTGAATTCATTTCAATTCACTTTCGATTCAATTTGAATTCGTTTTCAATTCAATTCATTTCGAAATCGTTTTCAATTCATTTCTATTCGAAATCGTTTTCAATTCATTTCTATTCGAAATCGTTTTCAATTCATTTCTATTCGAAATCGTTTTCAATTCATTTCTATTCGAAATCGTTTTCAATTCGATATAAATATCGCTCACGTCAAAATGGCGTCAATCTAATCAACACGGCTTCATAAATTTCTATTTTCAAATATTCTATTTCAAATATTTCTTTTTCAAAATAGTTGTTATTATCAAAATATTTCGTTCAACACATGACCAATCTCAATGAATGAGTACTGTCAACACATGAACTTTTATTTTATAATATTCTTTATTTTTCAAATTGGAATGAGGCCCAATCAATTACCATATAAAGTTAATTATATGGATTTTCATACAACACATGTATATAATGACATTGAAAATAATCAACCATCAACCAAAGTGCACTACACTGTATAAGCATCAAATATAGATATTCAACGCTTATAACAGCCTGTCAATCAATCGATCGACATATTTAATCAATCAGGATGAGTGGACTTCAAATTTCATCCCAACACCCGTGTGGGGTTTTCAAACAATCAAACAAAGATTTTATTTGTGCAGTTGGGCGATGTGTAAAATTTATCGTCCCAATCAATGTCATTCAAATAGGTGTACATAAACAAACCATCTGGTTTGTAAATGAATATTTATTTATTCACATTCACGTTAAAAATTATATTTTTAACGATAAAACATTTTATTCCAACATACGAATTTCTATTCAATTCATATTTCAATTCAATTCAATTATTCAATAAAAATGATATTTTTATTTTTCTAATATATTTTAGAAAATTTCGGCGGCATAACGGCACGATACTAGAAACGGGACAAGGCCTAGCCTTATCCCCGGACTAGTGAAGGCCCACGCCATTCACACATCAATCATATCAATTTTATTATGCAAACCACAAAATTTGGAGTAAGTGTCTAACCTAGCCTTACTCCTTCGCCTTATAACGGCGCACGTCTAATCCTAACCAATTTATCGATTCGATTTTCCACACCACAAACCACATTCAAACCAATATCACAATCAATAACCAAACAGCCAAACAAACAAGTCCATGGTCTGTGGACGGGTGTCGGGTGCTACTAAGCACCGTCTGCATCCTAGTATATATATAACTAGAAAAAAAATAAATTGAAAGGTGAGAAATTCTCACTTATAGCTATCCAACTTCACGACACTCCTATTGTAGAGATCTTCGTCGTTCTCGCCCTTTTTGTCACCTTCGTTGTCCGCTTTCACTACATATGTAAAAATCGAATTTTTACTTCGCTATTCAATATATATAAATCGAATTTTTAGTTCGCTATTCAATATATAAAAATCGAATTTTTAGTTCGCTATTCAATATATAAAAATCGAATTTTTAGTTCGCTATTCAATATATAAAAATCGAATTTTTAGTTCGCTATTCAATATATAAAAATCGAATTTTTAGTTCGCTATTCAATATATAAAAATCGAATTTTTAGTTCGCTATTCAATATATAAAAATCGAATTTTTAGTTCGCTATTCAATATATAAAAATCGAATTTTTAGTTCGCTATTCAATATATAAAAATCGAATTTTTAGTTCGCTATTCAATATATAAAAATCGAATTTTTAGTTCGCTATTCAATATATAAAAATCGAATTTTTACTTTGCTATTCAATATATAAAAATCGAATTTTTACTTTGCTATTCAATATATAAAAATCGAATTTTTACTTCGCTATTCAATATATAAAAATCGAATTTTTAGTTCGCTATTCAATATATAAAAATCGAATTTTTACTTTGCTATTCAATTTATAAAAATCATATTTTTCTTTCGAAGTTCAACATATAAAAATCATATTTTTCTTTCGAAGTTCAACATATAAAAATCATATTTTTCTTTCGAAGTTCAACATATAAAATCATATTTTTCTTTCTCATGACTCTTCTTTACTTTCTATTTTCAAAACAAAGTATGTTTTTTTTTCTATTTTCAAAACAAAGTATGTTTTTTTTTCCTATTTTCAAAACAAAGTATGTTTTTTTTCTTATCAATTCTATTGATTTTCTAAAATCAATGTTCTTTATGTTTTTCAAAAACAATGCATTTCCTATTTTCAAAACAGCGAATACATTCTCTAAATAATTTTAAACTGATTTCACTTATGATTTTAAACTGAATTTAAATATGAAAAATAAATAAAAGACCTAAATCGAAACTTACCTTTCTAATCGGGGGGGCTTGGGCGTTTGCTGGCGTCGGATGTCGGAGGGGTGGTGCTCTCAGGGGGAAGGGCTTCTCTGGCGTGGCGGATGAAGGGGGAGGGGGGTGTAGCTGCGCGTCGATTGATGAGGGAGAGAGGGGGGGGGGAAAGTCGCAGTCCGCAACGGGGGGGGGGCTCGCACCCAGGCGGCGGCGGGAAGATCGGAGGTTGGGGGGGGGGGGGCGGCTGGTGGCGTGCGATTTCGATTTTGTCTTTGTCTCTTTTTTTTTTTTTTTTTTTTTTTTCCTTTTCCTGGATCGGATGAATGAGGGAAAACGGGGGGGCAGCGGTTAATAAGGGGGAGAGAAATATTTTTTTTTTTTATTTATTTATTATTAATTAATTAATTTATTTTATCCTAAAGAGTTGACTTACACATACGACCTCGAAACGAGGCCCACCGCCTGTCGTCCATAGCGTTTTACCCCCATTCCGAACACAATGGGATATGTATCGCAAGCTGATTTGACCATTTGAATCAGTTTCCGTTTAATTTACATTTAAATCACTATATTGAATTTTAAATGTACTTTTCAATTTACCGGGGTCACATACTAACTAGAAAAATTCCAGAAAAATATTTTCTAGCTTCGTATTGACGATACGGTCCTAATAAAACTAGTTTCGTCGAATTCTGAGACCGTTTGAAAAATGGCCAATTTCCAGTCGATTAAAATCAACTGAAACCGGTCAAACGCGTTTTCCTTTGCCACGCTCACATATTGATTCTAAAAATTATGAAATTTGAAATCTAGCAATAACTTAACACCACGGACCCAACAAAACTGGTTTCGTCGGAATCCGAGGTCGTTTGCAAAATTGCTATTTTTAAGGGCCTTATATATATAAAAATATATATAAATTCCACAGCGACTATTTCTAATTTTAAACTGGACATATCTTATCATTTCTAAGATGAAATCTCAGTTTGTTAATTTCGTTACAAAGATATAGTTATACAGATTCAAATATTTCTTGTTTCGTTCAATTCTGACTTATAACGAATTCTGTATATTCATTTGAAATTAGAAATCGAATTTTCGAACTACCGCGCCATTTTCAATTCTATTTATAATTATATATAAATATTTATATTCTAACGACGACGCGTATAATATATACGTTCGAATTCTATTCAAAATAAATTTCTCGTCGATATTATTTAAAATAATTCATTTTAAATATTCAAAATTCGCTATAATCGCCAAAATAAAAATTTTAAACTGGCCCAGATTTTACGGGTTGTTACAATCTCCCCCACTTAAAACTTTTCGTCCCCGAAAAGGAACGAAGTCGAAAGTGGTTTGATTATTTAACACTACGCTCGATCTGGCTTCCATTCTCCAACTCTTTAGTTTCTGAGAATTTTCAAAATTTCAAAAATTTGGCTAACACCCTAAATTTTCGAAAAATTTCGCCATAACCTCCCCTGCACCGGGAGCATCGGGGAATTTCAAATAGCTTCCCCGGTCCTTCAGATCTCAAAAAGAAAAAGAAAAAGCCAAGCGGCTAGCCAATAGGCTCACAAAATCATCATCACCCAAACAAAACAGGAAATTATGTAGTAAACATGTACCTATTTGTCGGGCAAACAAATTTTATTCTCTGGCTCTAGCCTCCTTGCTATGACCTGTTCAAGGTAAGTACATATATGCAAGCAAATGCGACCAATTTTCAATATAGTTCAATATTCGATCAAATTAGGCATATTGGTTCAAAATTATCAAACAACTAAACAAACAACACAAACATCAATCAATTAGTGAATTAGAGTTTCAAATTCGTAATTTTGATACATATACAAAATCATGTTTTTGATGCCAAATCACAACAATAAGCCCTATCTAATTTTGGTTCTCACACCAGCCTAATGGAAATATATAGATATCACACCTTCGTCACTCGAAAATAAATACTGGTAACGCTGCAGCATTATCAGAATCATCCTCGGGCAACTAGAATGTGATTCTATATCTACCCAATATATTAAAACTTTGAATACACGCGGATCAGACGTATACGCAAAACCTATATATACTGGATTGTCCAACTCCATATAAATAGATAATCAAATACGAATAATTGATTTTAAATTTTCAAAACAAATTTGACTTTCATTTTAAAAATATACTCTTTACACTCGTTCTAGGATACTACTGATCCTATCTCTAACGAGTCATTCTAGTTGGATATTACTAATCCAATATCTGATGAATTCTTTCGTATGTTTCTAATGTGTCTTGTTCTCTGCTTTGTAAACCAAAGCTCTGATACCAACTGTGAAGACCCGCAACTTCCCCGTAAAGGAAAGCGTCGGATAGTTCGAGAACAAACCACAGCAGAACGCATATAGAAGAACATTTCATTGTATATTACAACAATGCATCAGATTACAAGAATATACAGAGTATAAATGAATATTACACAGAAATATCAGAGATTTAAATTACATTTAAATACATAGCAGCGGGAAAATAATACAATACACAACTAGAAGTAGATATACGGATACAAAGCTTTCCGGATATCATTCCAGCTGTAAACCAGGATCCTGTGAATATAAATCTGCAAAACCAAAACTACTAGCTGCCCGTGTCAAAATAAGGGCACCCAGAGTTTAGGTTAAAACAATAAACTCCAGGTCAGTCATGTGACTGGTGTGAGAACTAAAACAGTTATTATTCTTTATTTTAAATCATTAGGTAAATCAAGGGACCACGCCGTATAACACGGAACGGGTTTCCTCCCAAGAATACCAGTGCATAAAACAACAGCGCAATGCTAAATAAAGAAGAATGAAGCTGTTATAAGACCCAGGTCCCATCACACAATGCAACGCAGTCGAGGATAGGGTTTTCCCTTATAACAGCCAAAGAATGCTTGATACGTTTAAAACAAATCATTTGATACTATTATAAGTGCATAGTGTATAAAACACTTCGAATCATAAGTATCAATCATAGGCGGCATGAGCGCCCCATCCCACTATGTCGCCATATATAGGATTACAACTAAAACCGCAAATGTCACGTATTCGGAAATTGGATTTCCTTCTATGAACCGAGGCAAAAGATAGTCCTCAACCGATTTCAGACAATCTAGCCCATGTCTAGGCAAGTACTCAGTCAAGCCTTGGAGCGACAGGGCCGGTCCACCGATGTGGATTAAAATTCCTGAACACTACGTTTCCCCACCCTATGGGGTGTAAGTCTGGTCCGTCAGCCGACCAGAATGCATCGGCCGAAACCGATATAACCGAGGCGCCTCGCAACAGCAACAACCACATAAGTCAAACTCGTCAGGGCGTATAAAACCACTGACGCCACTTCTAGCTAGAAAGAAACGCAAGTCCTCCCTGAGGTCCGTCTCCCGTTTTTGGTTCATACCGGGTGTGAAACACGCGAGGTAAACGTTACACAAAGCTACGCCACAAAGGCCGTGCTTTGATCATCACCACAAGACTTTGCTTTTCAACAGAAGCCTTGATCATTTGCATCTTAGCATGCCACACAGGCAAACCATCCTATGCAACCGATATCAGTCACACAGAATGAAATCCGATGTCAGACACACAGTCCATTTACAAGTCCGTCCTGGGTCTGAACGAAACCGGAGGCACCTAGTACCCCGCATATCCATCGATCTCCAAGTACGTCTGGACGATCACTAACTGTTTCCATCTTCTTGGGTGTACAGCCCAATCAAGATCATCAGTAATTACCCAAACGACGTGAAGACCTCCGGTCTTCGACCATCGTCTTCATCTTCGACTTATCGTCGTATCAGTTATTCAGAATGGGATAAACCCGGTCTTTCCGAATAACTCGCGTATATATTATAAAAGTGTTACACAAACACAACATACGCCTCATTCCAACTCATTAGTCACTAACCGTAAATTAATCAAGAGAATAATTCCCCAAATATTAACCCCGAAGGCCGAAACCAACATCAGATCAATATCCAGAAAACCATTCTGCTTGGCTAACCGGCAGTTAGTTCCTAAATTTCACGTTCAAATCTAATTAAAGATTTAACTATCGCCTGGAGCAAAACTGGTGATACTCCATTCTCGATCTTTTCAATCTAATTAAAGATTCATTAAAACTCCACTTAGTTTTAATCTTTATCTGGGTTAAAGAATCAGTGTCATTTAAAACACGATTCACGATAAACCCAAAATCACATTCCATTAATTATCGGGTTAAAGAACAAGTGTTATTTAAAACACTGTTCACGATAAACCCAAAAATCAATACCAATTCAATTCCAATTAAATATTATTTAATTGGTACACTTCATTAAATCTAAATAAAAAGATTTAATCATTTCTCAACTGGGTTCAAGAACAGTGTTAGTGAAGACACCATTCACGACAAACCCAAATCACATTCATTAATTATCGGGTTAAAGAACAAGTGTTATTTAAAACACTGTTCACGATAAACCCAAAAATCAATATCAATTCAATTCCAATTAAATATTATTTAATTGGTACACTTCATTAAATCTAAATAAAAAGATTTAATCATTTCTCAACTGGGTTCAAGAACAGTGTTAGTGAAGACACCATTCACGACAAACCCAAATCACATTCATTAATTATCGGGTTAAAGAACAAGTGTTATTTAAAACACTGTTCACGATAAACCCAAAAATCAATATCAATTCAATTCCAATTAAATATTATTTAATTGGTACACTTCATTAAATCTAAATAAAAAGATTTAATCATTTCTCAACTGGGTTCAAGAACAGTGTTAGTGAAGACACCATTCACGACAAACCCAAATCACATTCGATATTCAATACAAGGCTCTGAATAGAAAATATATCGGCTTATATTCAATATCGAATTCTACGACTAACAAATGTCGTATTGGAAATAACGATATAAATATATATATCTTTCAAATTTCCATAACAACACCTGTATAATCACGAATTCCAACATCGAAATATTCCGAAGACAATTTCGATTCAAATCCACTCCAATGCAATCATTGGAAATTTTGGTTATTTTCAAAACCATTTCAAATTCCATTTATTTATTTAAAAATAAATAGAATTATAATTCTAGTTCAAAACTAGTTCATTTCGATAAAAATCTATTTTTATCTTTTCAAATATGGAGTTTTTCATCCCAAACTTTCACAAATCATTTCTTATGATTTTACACAAATTATTACTATTTTTAATAATTTTATCAAGGCCCGTACAGTCGATTTCCATTAACGGCCATCGAACTGCACTTATAGCGACCTTTTTCGAATTTGATTTGGACGTATCTCCAAATCCAACCGTTAGATTTCAAATTTCTAACATTCATTAGAAAGCTCTTTTCGATACGAACCCAACGGTTCCGGTTTTAGGAGAATCCGACGGTCGGATCTCCCGTAATGTCCGTTTGAAACAAATGGTCGAAATTCACGAACTGCCGCGGCGCGGCGCGTTCTATTCAGGCCATTATATTATATATATAATATATATAATATATACTTCGTCGATTTCTATTTAAAACGAATTATATAAATAGTTTTAAAATCGTTTCAAAAGCTATTTCAACTTTCTTTTCAATTCAAATCAAAATTGAATTCTTCTTCATAAATTCGTTTTAAAATTCATTTCTATTCAATTCAAATTTCAATTCAATTTGAATTCATTTCAATTCACTTTCGATTCAATTTGAATTCGTTTTCAATTCAATTCATTTCGAAATCGTTTTCAATTCATTTCTATTCGAAATCGTTTTCAATTCATTTCTATTCGAAATCGTTTTCAATTCATTTCTATTCGAAATCGTTTTCAATTCGATATAAATATCGCTCACGTCAAAATGGCGTCAATCTAATCAACACGGCTTCATAAATTTCTATTTTCAAATATTCTATTTCAAATATTTCTTTTTCAAAATAGTTGTTATTATCAAAATATTTCGTTCAACACATGACCAATCTCAATGAATGAGTACTGTCAACACATGAACTTTTATTTTATAATATTCTTTATTTTTCAAATTGGAATGAGGCCCAATCAATTACCATATAAAGTTAATTATATGGATTTTCATACAACACATGTATATAATGACATTGAAAATAATCAACCATCAACCAAAGTGCACTACACTGTATAAGCATCAAATATAGATATTCAACGCTTATAACAGCCTGTCAATCAATCGATCGACATATTTAATCAATCAGGATGAGTGGACTTCAAATTTCATCCCAACACCCGTGTGGGGTTTTCAAACAATCAAACAAAGATTTTATTTGTGCAGTTGGGCGATGTGTAAAATTTATCGTCCCAATCAATGTCATTCAAATAGGTGTACATAAACAAACCATCTGGTTTGTAAATGAATATTTATTTATTCACATTCACGTTAAAAATTATATTTTTAACGATAAAACATTTTATTCCAACATACGAATTTCTATTCAATTCATATTTCAATTCAATTCAATTATTCAATAAAAATGATATTTTTATTTTTCTAATATATTTTAGAAAATTTCGGCGGCATAACGGCACGATACTAGAAACGGGACAAGGCCTAGCCTTATCCCCGGACTAGTGAAGGCCCACGCCATTCACACATCAATCATATCAATTTTATTATGCAAACCACAAAATTTGGAGTAAGTGTCTAACCTAGCCTTACTCCTTCGCCTTATAACGGCGCACGTCTAATCCTAACCAATTTATCGATTCGATTTTCCACACCACAAACCACATTCAAACCAATATCACAATCAATAACCAAACAGCCAAACAAACAAGTCCATGGTCTGTGGACGGGTGTCGGGTGCTACTAAGCACCGTCTGCATCCTAGTATATATATAACTAGAAAAAAAATAAATTGAAAGGTGAGAAATTCTCACTTATAGCTATCCAACTTCACGACACTCCTATTGTAGAGATCTTCGTCGTTCTCGCCCTTTTTGTCACCTTCGTTGTCCGCTTTCACTACATATGTAAAAATCGAATTTTTACTTCGCTATTCAATATATATAAATCGAATTTTTAGTTCGCTATTCAATATATAAAAATCGAATTTTTAGTTCGCTATTCAATATATAAAAATCGAATTTTTAGTTCGCTATTCAATATATAAAAATCGAATTTTTAGTTCGCTATTCAATATATAAAAATCGAATTTTTAGTTCGCTATTCAATATATAAAAATCGAATTTTTAGTTCGCTATTCAATATATAAAAATCGAATTTTTAGTTCGCTATTCAATATATAAAAATCGAATTTTTAGTTCGCTATTCAATATATAAAAATCGAATTTTTAGTTCGCTATTCAATATATAAAAATCGAATTTTTAGTTCGCTATTCAATATATAAAAATCGAATTTTTACTTTGCTATTCAATATATAAAAATCGAATTTTTACTTTGCTATTCAATATATAAAAATCGAATTTTTACTTTGCTATTCAATATATAAAAATCGAATTTTTACTTCGCTATTCAATATATAAAAATCGAATTTTTAGTTCGCTATTCAATATATAAAAATCGAATTTTTACTTTGCTATTCAATTTATAAAAATCATATTTTTCTTTCGAAGTTCAACATATAAAAATCATATTTTTCTTTCGAAGTTCAACATATAAAAATCATATTTTTCTTTCGAAGTTCAACATATAAAATCATATTTTTCTTTCTCATGACTCTTCTTTACTTTCTATTTTCAAAACAAAGTATGTTTTTTTTTCTATTTTCAAAACAAAGTATGTTTTTTTTTCCTATTTTCAAAACAAAGTATGTTTTTTTTCTTATCAATTCTATTGATTTTCTAAAATCAATGTTCTTTATGTTTTTCAAAAACAATGCATTTCCTATTTTCAAAACAGCGAATACATTCTCTAAATAATTTTAAACTGATTTCACTTATGATTTTAAACTGAATTTAAATATGAAAAATAAATAAAAGACCTAAATCGAAACTTACCTTTCTAATCGGGGGGGCTTGGGCGTTTGCTGGCGTCGGATGTCGGAGGGGTGGTGCTCTCAGGGGGAAGGGCTTCTCTGGCGTGGCGGATGAAGGGGGAGGGGGGTGTAGCTGCGCGTCGATTGATGAGGGAGAGAGGGGGGGGGAAAGTCGCAGTCCGCAACGGGGGGGGGCTCGCACCCAGGCGGCGGCGGGAAGATCGGAGGTTGGGGGGGGCGGCTGGTGGCGTGCGATTTCGATTTTGTCTTTGTCTTTTTTTTTTTTTTTTTTTTTCCTTTTCCTGGATCGGATGAATGAGGGAAAACGGGGGGGCAGCGGTTAATAAGGGGGAGAGAAATATATATTTTTTTTTTTTATTTATTATTAATTAATTAATTTATTTTATCCTAAAGAGTTGACTTACACATACGACCTCGAAACGAGGCCCACCGCCTGTCGTCCATAGCGTTTTACCCCCATTCCGAACACAATGGGATATGTATCGCAAGCTGATTTGACCATTTGAATCAGTTTCCGTTTAATTTACATTTAAATCACTATATTGAATTTTAAATGTACTTTTCAATTTACCGGGGTCACATACTAACTAGAAAAATTCCAGAAAAATATTTTCTAGCTTCGTATTGACGATACGGTCCTAATAAAACTAGTTTCGTCGAATTCTGAGACCGTTTGAAAAATGGCCAATTTCCAGTCGATTAAAATCAACTGAAACCGGTCAAACGCGTTTTCCTTTGCCACGCTCACATATTGATTCAAAAAATTATGAAATTTGAAATCTAGCAATAACTTAACACCACGGACCCAACAAAACTGGTTTCGTCGGAATCCGAGGTCGTTTGCAAAATTGCTATTTTTAAGGGCCTTATATATATAAAAATATATATAAATTCCACAGCGACTATTTCTAATTTTAAACTGGACATATCTTATCATTTCTAAGATGAAATCTCAGTTTGTTAATTTCGTTACAAAGATATAGTTATACAGATTCAAATATTTCTTGTTTCGTTCAATTCTGACTTATAACGAATTCTGTATATTCATTTGAAATTAGAAATCGAATTTTCGAACTACCGCGCCATTTTCAATTCTATTTATAATTATATATAAATATTTATATTCTAACGACGACGCGTATAATATATACGTTCGAATTCTATTCAAAATAAATTTCTCGTCGATATTATTTAAAATAATTCATTTTAAATATTCAAAATTCGCTATAATCGCCAAAATAAAAATTTTAAACTGGCCCAGATTTTACGGGTTGTTACACATGTGATAGGCATATGTGACAATTCCAACATCACTTGCATAATAAACAGGCTATAACATATCACTTGGTTGCAATGATAACTTGGCATAGTAATGATTCCAACTTAATTTAACATGATGATTTCAACTTTACATCATAGGCATAATAATCATTGTGGGCATAATGATAATTTTATTATAAACATGAAACATTAAAGGCATAGTAATCCTAATAGGCATAGTGGATTCCAATTTAACATAATAATTCTCATAGACATAATAATTCCAATTTATCATAATGATTCTCATCTAATATTATAAACATAATGGTTCCAACTTAGCACTTTTAACATAATGATTCTCAACTAACATTATAGACGTAATGATCCCAATTTAGCGTTTTTAACATAATGATTCTCAATTAACATGATAGACATAATGATCCCAATTTAGCGTTTTTAACATAATTAACATGATAGACATAATGATCCCAATTTAGCGTTTTTAACATAATTAACATGATAGACATAATGATCCCAATTTAGCGTTTTTAACATAATTAACATGATAGACATAATGATCCCAATTTAGCGTTTTTAACATAATTAACATGATAGACATAATGATCCCAATTTAGCGTTTTTAACATAATTAACATGATAGACATAATGATCCCAATTTAGCGTTTTTAACATAATTAACACGATAGACATAATGATCCCAATTTAGCGTTTTTAACATAATTAACATGATAGACATAATGATCCCAATTTAGCGTTTTTAACATAATTAACATGATAGACATAATGATCCCAATTTAGCCTTTTTTAACATAATTAACATGATAGATATAATGATTCCAATTTAGCGTTTTTAACATAATAATTCTCAACTAACGTTATGGACATAATGATTCCAATTTAGCGTTTTTAACATATCTAACATTATAAACATAATAATTCCAACTTTTCATCATAACCTAGCAATACCCAATTTTTCATTAATCATGATGGGCATAATTCCATCAATATTCATAGCCATGGTTTAATTAGCATCATAGGCTTAAAGATTTCAATAAACATAGCGATTCCATGGACATGTATTAGTCCAACTTGCCAAACAATTAAGCCCCAGTGATTCATAACAACATCAAAATCATGACAAGTTCAACTTGCAACGTTGCCATAGCAATATACAAATTATAATTCAAAGATAAACAATATAAACAATGGATTAACAATAGTTCCTAAATCCGGTTTCAATTCACAGCATGTCCATATTGTTTTAGCGTTTTTGCCTAAAAAGTAACATAGAACTTACAATATGAAAATAACCCAAATAAAATAGTCCCAAATTCGTTGTCCAAAGCGTCGTAGTTGTTGTAGCTTCTAGTTGTAGCCTTCAAGAATCGTCCTCCATCTTCTATAATTTTTTATTCTTTGTATTTTTAATTCAGAACTCTAGGTTTAATGGCGGCGGCCTGAGGCTAAAATGAAATAGTATGATTTAGGCTAGGTCTTAGGTCCTTTTTATAATGTTTGCAAGTTGTTTTAGACCGTCGATGGAGCTTGATTCAATGATAGACGTTCGTTTGAAGGAGAGGCCAATCCAGAGCTGACACCTAGCCCTAGTGACAAGGCAAGGCTCAGAAAATCGACTAAACATAGACCAGGCCAGCCAGGGTGGGCTGGGTTCGACCTGGCTCTGGGGCCAGGTCGATAGCCCAGTCGACACCGTGTCGACAGGGCAGTCGACAGCCCTGTCGACCTGGCTAGCCCAGGTCGACTGCCTAGTCGACCTGGGTGCCTTAGGCGGGAATTTTCCCGCCCTGGCCAATTGGGCCCGATTTTGAATTTTAAACTTGTTTTTCTGAGCTGTTTTCGTCTGTTTGAATTTTAAACTGAATTATGAAACTTCCGGAGGCCATATCTTCTTCATACGGACTCCGTTTTTTGAAAACTCGGACTCTATTTCGCGTATTTTTCCGAGACGAACACAATGGCGTATCCCGTTTCCCTTATTTCTTTGATTTGAAATTAATTATACTTTAATTTTTGAATTTCACTGTTATAGAATACACGGGGTGTTACATTCTCCCCCACTTAAAAGGATTTCGTCCCCGAAATCTTCAAGTTCAGGAAGAATGTACATCCTAACATCCATCTACTCATCCATCAAACACGAGCATCCATTTTCCTTAAAAAAAAACTTCTAATGCTTTATGATCATATGCGAAGTGTGTGTATATGTTCCTTAGCTAATGCTAATGATCAGGCCTGATTGATCTTCTAAATGCAAATTTGTTTAGTGAAATGAATCCAATATGTATGCAAATTTTCCTATTATAATTCATAATTTCTACATGAGTGCTCGAACATTCAATCATATGCAACAACCAAATGATAGCACAACCAAGTTTCCAAAATAAACACTCATGCGTATGCAACATGAAAATGTGTCTGAGCCGATCTAGTGCCTAATGTGTATTCATGCATCCACGAGCAACCACTTGCGACCACTTGCAACCATTTCGCAATCATAACATGTTTCAACTACATGTTTACATCCAAAAAGATTCTACCTATGGTTCTCAAGATAGGATCAAAGAGATTACAAAACAAACATGGATAGCAAGAGAAATGTATGTAAACCAATAGGAAAATAGATCTAGAATGTACCCTAAAAAGAAATGGGTATAGCGCGCTTATCTTTTCTTAAATTTCCCAAGTTGCGTCTTCTAGGGCTTCACCCCACTGTATTTTAACTAGCTTAACTCCTTGATTCCTTAGCTCCTAGATCTCCGTTCCTAAGACACGAATCAGAACTCGCCTCAATGTTTCCACTTTTACGCCTTCAAGGATGCTTGGCTCAATCACTCCGGAAGACTCATCCGCCTTATCTTTATCCTTATCACTCATACCTATCCTATATAACATGTTAACAAGCCTCACGAAAACTATTTCTATCATACGGGAAAACCCCCTACGAAGCTAGAAAGAAGATTAGCCGCAGGTAAAGCTACTGCGACTACAGATGGAGAAAAGAAAGGGAAAGAGATTCAAACAAGGAAACAAAGGATAGTGCTAATGGCTTTTGGGGAATAGCCTTTAAAAACTTTTTCTTGGAAAATGCTTCTTTGCAAATGGTTTTGAAAAAAAAATTCAAAAGGTTTTCAAAACTTTTGCCCAGTCTTGGTAACCTTCTGCTCTGATACCAAGTGTAACACCCCACCTCCGCTAGGGTCACTTCACAAAGGGAATGCCCTAGTTTTGGAGAGGTACTATCGAGATAACATCACAGAATTATCACAAGACAAAACATAAATAAATAATTAAGTAAACAGCGGAAGAATTTCTGAGCAAAACAGAACTTCATTTCATTCCAAAATAAACCATGTCTTTTACAAACATTTCAAGTAACTTCATTACAACTGTCTTGTAATAATAGCCAAAGAAGCAATAACTTAAAAACTGTAAACAGCTTATTCCCCAAGTGCAGTAAAAAAAGAAGTAGCCATAGCAAACCGTACATGCTGAGCCAAAGCAAGTGATATCCAAGCTAAGAGCTAGTTATTCCTCCCTGAGAACCTGGGGGGGGGGAACGAAAGAAAAAGAGGCGAAAGGAAAAAGGGTCAGTCATAAAGACTGAGTAAGTTCTAGTGACTTTCAGTGTAGAAACTGTTAAAACAACCTGTCATGAATGAACTGGTACTAACTTAAGAATGGTGTCAAGGTGAACAAGATAGACTAAGGTGATCAAGATAAGTCAAGACAAGTCAAGTAAAGCATCACATGTTCGAGATTCGTTGCATCGACTGTACTAGTATACTAAGCCCATATCACAAGTTAATCATGAAATAAATCCCACGGCCCAATGCCATGAAATGACCCTGAAACGGGGTCTGACCCAAGTACGGGGTCCTACGGAGCGATTATCTAGTCGATCGGCTCCCTACAAGTTCTAGCTCGTCAAGTGTCCGTGTCATACGGCTAATCACGAATGTAGTCACCTGTGCTTGGTCCACCTTCGGGTGTATCAGCCCTAGGTTGTCAACCCCTGACACGATTCAAGATGCACAGATAAATCTACGGATACCCAGTGTCTGCCCCGGATACGTGCACGATCGTAGTCCGCCGAACCTACACTGGCGTACCCTACTGCCGTCGTTCACCTCTTACAATCAGCCCAGTAATCGTGCCCCACCCGGCCTAGCCCCAGGGTACCTTGATACTTCTAGAGGGTTACTGCTAAAAGGGGTTGTGTCTAGGGTTTCGCCTAATAGATTAGGTCATGTAATTCGTGACCTAACCTACCTAACAGATTAAGTCATGTAATTCGTGACTTAATCCTTTTCTAGTCTAGTCATGTCAAGATGGTTAAGTATGTCATTTTAGTTCGCGACTTAACCCGCCTACGTGTCATGTCAAGTTGGCTAAGTGTTGTCGTTTCCAAGTTCATGACTTAGCCCTACAATTTGTGTTCAAGTTGGTTAAGTTGTCTTTTCAGGTTCATGACTTAACCCTAATTGGCATTAATTGATTCGTTAATGCACCGAACCACTCACATTGGATCCTATTGTTCGTAGCCACTGGATTTGCCGGGCGGTTCCGGGCAGGTTTACGCTACGAACTCAACCCAACCTCGGGTTTCAAGCGCGATGTGACCAACTACCCACATTGGATCCTATTGTTTGTAGCAACTGGATTTGTCGGGCGGTTCCGGGCAGATTTACACTACAAACTCAACCCAACCTCGAGTTGGCCACTTTCTTGTTTTCTAAAGTCATGCCCATGTTCTTATCAGATTTTGCTATTTTCCACAACATGTTCATATATCAACTTCGTGCCCAACTAAGGCATGTTTAAAGTCAAGTTATGGCATGTTCAAGTCAAGTTTTCGTGCCATATTTCATGTTCTACTTATGCCAAATTTCACAGTTTATTCCTATAATTAATTCAAGTTTTTCCTATTCTACCCAATCGTATCCCCAACGTATATAAACGTACTTCGTTCACAAGCATAAACAATTCAAGAGATAAAGGGGAATAACACCAAACATGTGATAGGCATATGTGACAATTCCAACATCACTTGCATAATAAACAGGCTATAACATATCACTTGGTTGCAATGATAACTTGGCATAGTAATGATTCCAACTTAATTTAACATGATGATTTCAACTTTACATCATAGGCATAATAATCATTGTGGGCATAATGATAATTTTATTATAAACATGAAACATTAAAGGCATAGTAATCCTAATAGGCATAGTGGATTCCAATTTAACATAATAATTCTCATAGACATAATAATTCCAATTTATCATAATGATTCTCATCTAATATTATAAACATAATGGTTCCAACTTAGCACTTTTAACATAATGATTCTCAACTAACATTATAGACGTAATGATTCCAATTTAGCGTTTTTAACATAATGATTCTCAATTAACATGATAGACATAATGATCCCAATTTAGCGTTTTTAACATAATTAACATGATAGACATAATGATCCCAATTTAGCGTTTTTAACATAATTAACATGATAGACATAATGATCCCAATTTAGCGTTTTTAACATAATTAACATGATAGACATAATGATCCCAATTTAGCGTTTTTAACATAATTAACATGATATACATAATGATCCCAATTTAGCGTTTTTAACATAATTAACATGATAGACATAATGATCCCAATTTAGCGTTTTTAACATAATTAACATGATAGACATAATGATCCCAATTTAGCGTTTTTAACATAATTAACATGATACACATAATGATCCCAATTTAGCGTTTTTAACATAATTAACATGATAGACATAATGATCCCAATTTAGCCTTTTTAACATAATTAACATGATAGATATAATGATTCCAATTTAGCGTTTTTAACATAATAATTCTCAACTAACGTTATAGACATAATGATTCCAATTTAGCGTTTTTAACATATCTAACATTATAAACATAATAATTCCAACTTTTCATCATAACCTAGCAATACCCAATTTTTCATTAATCATGATGGGCATAATTCCATCAATATTCATAGCCATGGTTTAATTAGCATCATAGGCATAAAGATTTCAATAAACATAGCGATTCCATGGACATGTATTAGTCCAACTTGCCAAACAAATAAGCCCCAGTGATTCATAACAACATCAAAATCATGACAAGTTCAACTTGCAACGTTGACATAGCAATATACAAATTATAATTCAAAGATAAACAATATAAACAATGGATTAACAATAGTTCCTAAATCCGGTTTCAATTCATAGCATGTCCATATTGTTTTAGCGTTTTTGCCTAAAAAGTAACATAGAACTTACAATATGAAAATAACCCAAATAAAATAGTCCCAAATTCGTTGTCCAAAGCGTCGTAGTTGTTGTAGCTTCTAGTTGTAGCCTTCAAGAATCGTCCTCCATCTTCTATAATTTTTTATTCTTTGTATTTTTAATTCAGAACTCTAGGTTTAATGGCGGCGGCCTGAGGCTAAAATGAAATAGTATGATTTAGGCTAGGTCTTAGGTCCTTTTTATAATGTTTGCAAGTTGTTTTAGACCGTCGATGGAGCTTGATTCAATGATAGACGTTCGTTTGAAGGAGAGGCCAATCCAGAGCTGACACCTAGCCCTAGTGACAAGGCAAGGCTCAGAAAATCGACTAAACATAGACCAGGCCAGCCAGGGTGGGCTGGGTTCGACCTGGCTCTGGGGCCAGGTCGACAGCCCAGTCGACACCGTGTCGACAGGGCAGTCGACAGCCCTGTCGACCTGGCTAGCCCAGGTCGACTGCCTAGTCGACCTGGGTGCCTTAGGCGGGAATTTTCCCGCCCTAGCCAATTGGGCCCGATTTTGAATTTTAAACTTGTTTTTCTGAGCTGTTTTCGTCTGTTTGAATTTTAAACTGAATTCTGAAACTTCCGGAGGCCATATCTTCTTCATACGGACTCCGTTTTTTGAAAACTCGGACTCTATTTCGCGTATTTTTCCGAGACGAACACAATGGCGTATCCCGTTTCCCTTAATTCTTTGATTTGAAATTAATTATACTTTAATTTTTGAATTTCACTGTTATAGAATACACGGGGTGTTACATTCATGCATTATTTTATGTAATGATAATAAGGTTTCTTCATGACAACTAGAATCTAAGAAGCTATAATCTATTTTACTGTATATCCTTGTGAAAAAAATATGGTTAATTCCATGAAATGATAAACTTAATTAGTGTCCATTCATACAAACTCTAAATTGACATTTCACACTTCTAAAGACGGAGGTCTAGAAGCATTAGAGTATAGGGCATCATAGTCCCTTTAATAATCACATTAACTTTTATCACTTCTTAAACATTTTGATTGTTATCACTTATCGCTCGATATATATAACATTCTCCTTGCTTTTATATGTAATAACCCATTAATTAAGACTATTAATTTTTAACTATGTTTTTTAAAATGATTGTACATTGGGAGTCACATTATAAAAGGGCATGTTATGTTAGAGTTACTTTTGTATTTCAATGATACTTTAACAAGTCACTTGTTATTATTTCACCCTTGAAATTAAATTTCTGGCATATCTACTAATAGGACAATGTCCAACAAAGGACATGGATTTATCAAGAAGTCATGTTGCATATAAAAATTTCTGTTACTTTGAAAAAATATCCAAATGCAATGCACATCTATTAAATAACAATAAAGCAGAAGAGTTTGATGATCTCTCATTAACTGCAGAAGTTTTATCTCTTCTCCTTATTCCTTTCTGGATAATTTTTTTTCATATTAGTTTATCCTGTTATGCTTGTTTACTATTACTAACGCACTGTGACGGCCCGCCCCGCACCAGCCGACATTTCCTTGAAATGCGCTGTACCGATGTCCAACCAGCACGGGACAATCGCCAAAGAAAGGAATTTGAACTTAAAAGTGAACTAACAAGAAACCTGTAGGATGTCTCACAGTGGATGGAATAAAATATAATAATAACGTACTTGACATAAAACAGGCGAGACAATGCATAAGCTGAAAATTAAACCATAATCATCATAGCAGCGGAAATTCAAAATACAGCTTATTAAAACCCCAACTTACTGTCTCTAAAGCAAAGAAAAAGGTGCACTTCCAATGCCTAAAGTAGTGACCAGCAACAACACATGGAGAATATCTATATATATATCATACGTGGAAGCCTCCTGCTCATCTCCAGTACAGCTACTCGTGCATACCACCGAACCGGTCTCTAGTCTGCCCGTTTAAGGGCACCCAGAGTAATAAGAAGAGACATAAAACTCTGGGTCAGACAAAAGTCTTGTATGAGCGATAAGCAGCAAAACTGAATAATAACAGGTATACATAACCATACTTGAACATGGACCTGCAACCAAAGAGTTAGCACACAAGATGTACAACACTCTAAGGTAACACTAACATATGGTGTAAAGATACGGGGTAGGGGGTGTGCATGTCATAGTGATGTCAAACAATCAAGCATTGCAACCATCCTCACTTCTCTCGCTCAGTGCGTAAAGCATACGATATCCACCACTTTGACCACCCAAATCCTCTGCTATGGTCACTCTGCCCCATGGAATCATAGTGACCCCACTGCACTGATCCATAGCCACTAATCCTTTCTATGTCCACTCTGCCCCGTAGAGTCATAACAACTCCACTGCACTGGCTCATAGCCTTGCTACGATCACTCTGCCCCATGAAGCCATGATGACTTCACTGCACTGATCCGTAGCCAATATCCATCTCTCAGTGGTGGATCAAAGCTATAGACGTCGAAAACCCCTTTGCACACGTCTCGCAGCAAAGTCCAATTATGAAGTCAACTCGTTGGTTCCTATCTGGATCCCGAGTTCTACTTCCCATTCGGACTACCTTTGCATCTTGGGTTTTGGTCTCCTCCGGATCGGTTTGAATGTGCGTAGTACCCAAGTTATCATCGGTTCGGCCATCCTAGTTCGGTTCGTGATGTCTTCACTCGAGTGGTCGAGTCGTCGGCTCCCTCTCATGGCGGTTCAGATCCGGCTCCTTCACTCTAACGGTCGAGTCGTGATACTCCAGGCTGGGTCGTGGTGCGACACTGGTTCAGATCATGCCACTTTCAGCAGATCGGGTCGGGCTTCTCCATCTGAGTCGGGTCGGAGTTGCATGGTTCTCCACGGTTCGGTCTGGGTCGGGTCATGGTCTTCAAGTGCGAGCACTTCGTGGCACACTCCAGATGCCAATGGTTCGGGTCATGGGATGCTCCAAGAGCGGGTCGACTCGTGCCGCTTCCACCATTCTGATCCGATTCGGGTCGAATTCCTGCAACTTTTCCAGTGACTGTTTTACGCCATACGATGGTGTTTTCGACCATTCTAATTTTGCTAAACAAACATAAAGCATTCCAAACAGTAATAGCAACATGTATAATCAACCACAAACACTAAAACAACAATTTTGGCATGTCAGTATGGATCAAACATACCCAAAACCCATGTTTTCCCTTTAATCATGTTTAACAATAACTAACGATAGGATTAGCAAAAATTATCCAAATTAAACCAAATTTTTATCAGAGCCTTAAAATAATATTTTAGAATTTTACAAATTTTTCCAGATTTTTCTGAGTCATAATTTCGCTAATTATCACTAGTCACCCCTAATTAGCTGTAATTAGAGAAAAACAATGCAAATCAATCACTTTAGCCAAAAATATAAACTTAGATCTGAAGACTCCACTATTTGGGTTGAATTCTAATGCCTAGCAGCAGCTACAAATCGGATTTGGTGCTATTTCTCCTTGATTTGATGTAGATTAAGCTAATACGCGATTAAATGGTGATTTGGGATGAATTTAGAAAGTGGAGGCCAATGTAAGGGTTGAAGAGAGGTAAGTGGCAGCTGGAAAATGACAAAGAAAAGGTTTCTCTAACCCTATTCATCCCTCATATAGCTCTAATCCCGAAATCCCCCAATGGGCCTAGTTGCTAATCACCCAGTTAAGCCCAATTAAGCTGTTTTTCACCGTCTAATCTTAATTCAGCCATATCTCCCTTACGGTAAGTCCGTTTGGCAAGGGTGGCCACTCAAACGGAAAGGTAAACCATCATCTGGATCTAATGGAAGTGGTTTCAGGTCAAAACTCCTTACCAATCAATAGTTATAGGCGAAACAAGATTCACCAGCGGTAAAACGGTCATTTAAAAATTGGCAAAAATCGTGAACATGGGAAATGACTCCCAATAGTCGTTACCCAAAGTTACACGACTACACGACCTCATATGAAAAAGAAATAAATATTCTACGATCCTTGGATACGAAGAATGCGGGTCGTTACACTCTCCTCCCTCTCCCTCCCCTAAGAAATTTCGCCCCCGAAATTCCTTAACCAAAAGCATATAAAAGTGTTCCGCATGCTTATCAGTCATTCACAAACAATCAAACATACACAATAAGCCTACCCCAGCATGCGGTTTACTAACAAGGGAAGAAACTATCACTATTAAAATCTTACTAGGCAAAGAGTTCTGGATGCGATTCCCTTATGCTTTCCTCTGTTTCCCAAGTACAGTCATTCTCATTCCCACCGCACTAAACCTTGACTATATTCACCGCTTTCCTTCGAAGTTTCTTTGTATCATGCTCGACAATACGAATCGGCTTGCGGTTCCTAACCGCCTTGGATTCTACTTCGATATCATCCAATTGATCAGGAGAAATAGCCACATCGGGGTCGTGCATGAATTTCCTTAACTGGGAAACATGAAATACGTTATGAACTCCCGCCATCTTGTCCGGCAACTCAACATTATATGTCAAATTCCCAACTTGTTCGAGAACTAGGAATGGACCAACAAATCTTGGTGTTAACTTGCCTCTCCTACCAAATCGAGTCACGCTCTATAACGGAGAAATCTTGACAAACACCAAGTCGCCAACGGAGAATTTCAAATCTCTTCTCCTCTTATCAGCATAGCTCTTCTGCCTATCTTGAGTAGCCTTCATTCGCTGTTGGATAACCTTGATCTTGTCTGAGGTTTCTCTTATCACATCTGACCCAAGCACAAACTTTACATCGGTTTCTAACCAACATGATGGTGAGTTGCACGGAATTCCGCACAAAGCTTCAAATGCAGCCATACCAATACTGGACTGATAACTATTACCACTAGATGCAAATGGTCATCCCACGATCCTCCAAAATCTAATATGCAAGCTCTCAAGAGATCTTATAATACTCGATTCACTCTCTCTGTTTGACCGTCGGTTTGAGGATGGTACGCGGTGCTGAGATGTAATTCTGATCCTCAAGCCTCTTGTAAGCTCTTCCAAAATCCACTAGTGAACAACGGATCTCAGTCACTTACAATGCCTTTTGGTACTCCATGAAATCTCACTACCCACTTCATATACAGTTCTGCTAACTTAGCTGTTGTTCTATTCGACTTAACCGGTATAAACCTTGCACTCTTGGTCAATCGGTCCATAATCACCCAAATGATATCATTGCCCGATCTACTCCTGGGTAACCCGTCAATGAAATCCATTGAGACTTGTTCCCATTTCCTTTCTGGAATTTCTAATGGTTGCAACAAAACACTGGGCTTCTTTTGCTCGGCTTTAACTAGCTGGCAATTCATGCATTTGGATATAAACTTCCCAACGTCTATTTTCATCCCTTCCAAGTAATAGGTTTGCTTCATGCCTCGATACATTTTTTACCACCGGGGTGTATAGTCAGTTTTGAGTGATGACATTCTCTAAGCACTTCATCTCTCAATCCATTAACATTGGGTACAACTAGTCTCCCATTCTTTCTAATCCATCCATCTCGATCAAGCCCATACTTGTTCATATCCTCATCGATAATCATCTCTAACTTGGAGATGATTTCCAACAAGTTAGGATCGTCCTTCTGACTGGAACCAATCCGCTCAATCAAAGTGGGTCTGATCGTCAAACTTGCTAACATTTTTGGATCCAATTCGCACTTTGGTCTGAAATTGTACCCTGCAATATACTCAAGTTGCTTACATTTAAGAAACATAGCCCCTAAACTGGCATGTCTCCTACTTAATGCATCGGCTACCGCATTGCTTTTCCTAGGTGTATATGCGATATCAAAATCATATGAAGCCAAGAACTCTAACCATCTCTATTGACGAAGATTTAAATCTTTTTGGGAGAAATGATACTTTAACGATTTATGATTAGTAAACAACTCGAATCTTTCTCCCAAGAGATAATGTCTCCATATATTTTACGCGAATACGATCGCTGCCAGTTTCAAATCATGGGTAGGATATCTTTTCTCATGCGATTTCAGTTGCCGACTAGCGTAAGCTACAACCCTACTTCCTTGCATCAATACAACACCTAGCCTAGTACCACAAGCATCCGTGCATACCGTCATCTCTTCGTTCCCCTTAGGAATAACTAACACGGGTGCACTCATCAACTTCCCCTTTACAAACTTAAATGCATTTTCACATTTTCCGTCCCAGATGAAAGCTTGATTCTTCTTGGTCAACTGAGTTAACGGTGCCGCTATCTTGGAGAAGTCTTGGATAAACTTACGATAATATGTAGCTAATCCCAAGAAACTTCTTACGTCTATTGCATTCCTGGGCATAGACCAATCTTGTACCATAGCCACCTTCGCAGGGTCCATGACAATACCATTCTCTGAAACAACATGGCCAAGAATCTCACTTCCCTCCTCCAGAAGTGACACATAGAAAACTTTGCTTTCAATTGGTGTTTTCTCAACACCTCCATCACTATCCTCAAATGTTCCTTGTGTTCTTCCGTTGTCCTCGAATAAACCAAGATATCGTCCACAAACACAAGAACAAACTTATTCAATTGATCTTTGAATACCATATTCATAAGATCCACAAAATATGCTGGTGCATTAGTCAACCAGAATGGCATGACCAACAACTCATAAAATCTAGACGGCGTCCGAAATGCTGTTTTTGGAACACTCTCAGCTACTACTCGGAGCTGTCGTGAAGTCCAATTGGGAGAACACTCTTGCTCCCTCCAATTGATCAAAAAAATCATCTATCCGTGGAAGAGGATACTTATTCTTCCTCGTCACCTTATTCAACTCGCGGTAGTCTACACACATTCGAAGAGAACCATCTGCCTTGGTAGCAAACACAACTAGTGCTCCCTACTCGGAAACACTTCTTCTGATAAATCCCTTCTTTAAAAGATCCCTCACTGGCACCCCGAGCTCTCGCTGCTCCCTTAGTGCCATATGACAAAATGGCATCACTATAGGTCTACCATCTTTTACTAAATAAATACAGAACTCTATCTCTAGGTGTGGTGGAAGTCCAATCACTTCCTCAAAGATATCAGGATACTGGCCAACAATGGAAATTCCTGCTAACTCGTCCTGCGGGAAGTCGAGGGAATTTAGAAAACTTGCCATCACCTCATCACTTGGTAGGCTACTAAACACAACCCTCCGCCCATCAACCGCCCTAACAGTCACCAAAAATCCCTCACAGTCCACCAGCACCCCATATCTTTGGAGCCAATCGACTCCCAAAATAATGCCATACCCAGTAAAGCCCAAAACAAAGCAATCACAAGCAAACATACATCCTTGACTCGATAAGACCATATTTCGACAAATCATGCTAAGGACAGTCGAACCACCAATTGGGTTCGTTACAACTAAAGGTCTATCGAGTATCTCGGGTTCCAATCCCAACCTATCTACCAAGTCACCAGATATGAAGGAACGGGAAGCCCCAGTATCAAACATTACTCGAACAGGAACACCATAAACAGAAAGCATACCTTGAATAACGACATTCTTTCCTTTCTCCGCTATAGTTGTGGCATTCGACGAAGAAGGAACAACAATAATAGCATATGCTTTCACAATCTGCTTCTCTTTGGGGGGTTGCGAACACTTATCCTTGTGATGTCCCACTTGGCCACAGTTGAAGCACTTCCTGTCCGCGGGTTTTGCTCGACATTCTTTGGCATAGTGGCCCTTCTTGCCATAGCTAAAGCACTCAACATCTTTCTTGTCTTTCTTTCTCTAACCATCCTTAAATTGGTTCTGCTTCCATTTATTCTGAGAATTATTCTTGCCTCCACCGCTTGCTTGCGGCTTTGGCTCTCCTGTAAATGCAACAACGACTTCAGTCTTGGGCTTAGGATAAAGGCTCTCAGATCTCAATGCTTTCCCAACAATCGATTCAAAGGTCTCATCAATATGGTTTATAAGCCTTTCCCCCAAGTATTGATCTAAGCCTGTTATGAACTTCTCATTCTTCTTCTCGGGAGTGTCAATAAGAGACAATCCGTACGTCGATAAAGTATCAAACTCAGCAATATACTCCGAGACTGCTCTACCATTCTTCTTAAGCTCAAAGAATTTCCTAAACAATTCTGATTTCTGAGCAGTTGGGATGAACTTATCACTAAATCGGGCCTTAAACTGTTCCCAAGTAACTTGATCCTCAGGGGTAGCTGCCGTAATAGCATTCGACCAATTCATAGCCCGTCTGTGCAGCTGACGGGATGCTAGCTTCCTCTTCATCGCATCATCGATCCGTAAGTCCTTGAAGATGTGTTCACAACTATCGAGCCAATCCTGAACTTCTGTAGCTGATTCCATTCCATGGAACGTGTAACAACCGTCACCTCCGTTCTCGCAAGATATTGTCCCCAACTTAGCCACCGTAAAGGTGTGGGGTTTTGTTTCTCAAAAGGCCTCGGCTTTAGTAAGAGATGGGCTCTACTATATAAGTACTCACTTCACACAGAATTCCACAATGTGGGACTTAGGCGTGTTACATTCTCCCCTCCTACAGAGCCCAACGTCCCCGTTGGCTCACAAACACCTTACCCAGGCGTTGTGGTCCACGCAGGAGCCACAATTCCGGCTGAGTATTGGCTCTGATACGACTGTAACAGCCCACACCTCCGTTCACGCAAGATATTGTCCCCAACTTAGCCACCGTATAGGTGTGGGGTTTTGTTTCTCAAAAGGCCTCGGCTTTAGTAAGAGATGGGCTCTACTATATAAGTACCCACTTCACACAGAATTCCACAATGTGGGACTTAGGCGTGTTACTGAACGGCTTCCCACCAAGACTAGTGTAATCCTTGCAAAGCTTGGCGAAATCGTCCCTAGGCGCCTACACCGCGGCACCACCACCATTTGCAGAATTAGGAGCTGCCCTATGAACATCCCTAAGCATCTCTCTCATGAAGTCAGTGAACATCGTCCTCATATCAGGAGCATTCCTGTTATTAGCTCCTCTACTAGTACCCCTCGTATGTTGGCTCATCGTTCAATCTGTAAGGAGAAAATGATTAACCATCTCTTCAGTAGTGCCAGGGCAGTGCGACTCCATCCTTAGATACACTAATAGTATATATATAGCTTTTGAAAACCAAAATATCACACATATGCGCTCTCATATACATATACTATCTCTCCCTAGTGTCTCTCCCTAGTTTAACTATGCAACCTAGAGCTCTGATACCAAGTGTGACGGCCCGCCCCGCACCAGCCGACATTTCCCTGAAATGCGCTGTACCGATGACCAACCAGCACAGGACAGTCGCCAAAGAAAGGAATTTGAACTTAATAGTGAACGAACAAGAAACCTATAGGATGTCTCGCAGCACATGGAAAAAAATAGAATAATAACATACTTGACATAAAACAGGCGAGATAGTGCATAAGCTGAAAACTAAACCATAATCATCATAGCAGCGGAAATTCAAAATACAGCTTATTACAACCCCAACATACTGTCCCTAAAGCAAAGAAAAAGGTGAACTACCAATGCCCAAAGTAGTGACCAGCAACGACACAGGGAGAATATATATATCATATGCGGAAGCCTCCTGCTCGTCTCCGGTACAGCTAGTCGTGCATACCACTTAACGTATCTCTAGTCCGCCCGTTTAAGGGCACCCAGAGTAATAGGAAGAGACATAAAACTCTGGGTCAGACAAAAGTCTGGTATGAGTGATAAGCAGCAAAACAGAACAATAACAGGTATACATAACCATACCTGAACCTGGACCTGCAACCAAAGAGTTAGCACACAGGATGTACAATACTCTAAGGTGACACTAACATATGGTGTAAAGATACAGGGGATGGGTTGTGCATGTCATAGTGATGTCAAAAAATCCTCACATCTCTCACTTATTGCGTTAATCATATGATATCCACCGCTTTGACCACCCAAATCCTTTGCTATGATCACTCTGCCCCATGGAGTCACAGTGACCCCACTGCACTGATCCATAGCCACTAATCCTTTGCTATGTCACTCTGCCCCATGGAGTCATAACAACTCCACTACACTGGCTGATAGCCTTGCTACGATCATTTTGCCCCATGAAGCCATGATGACTTCACTGCACTGATCCATAGCCAATATCCGTCTCTCAATCAAAGCTATAGACGTCGAAAACCCCTTTGCATACGTCTGGTAGCAAAGTCCAATCATGAAGTCAACTCGTTGGTTCCCATCTGGATCCTAAGTTCTACTTCCCATTTGGACTAACTTTGCATCTCGGATTCTGGTCTCCTCCGAATCGGTTTGAATGTGCGTAGTACCGCAGGTATCATCGGTTCGGTTCAGCCATCCTGGTTCGGTTCGTGATGTCTTCACTCGAGCACTCGAGTCGTCAGCTACCTCTCATGGTGGTTCAGATCCGGCTCCTTCACTCGAGCGGTCGAGCCGTGATACTCCAGGCTGGGTCGTGCTGCCACACTGGTTCGGATCGTGCCACTTTCAGCAGATCGGGTCGGGCTTCTCCATCCGAGTCGGGTCGGAGTTGCATGGGGCTCCACGGTTCGTGGTCTTAAGTGCGAGTGTTTCGCGGCACACTCCAGATGCCAACGGTTCGGGTCGTGGGATGCTCCACGAGCGGGTCGACTCGTACCCTTCCACCAATCCGATCCGGTTCGGGTCAAATTCCTACAACTTTTCCAAGGACTGTTTTACGCCATACGACCGCTTTTTCGACCATTCTAACTTCGCTAAACAATCATAAAGCATTCCAAGCAGTTATAGCAACATGTATAATCAACCATAAACACTAAAACAACAATTTTAGCATGTTAATATGGATCAAACATACCCAAAACCCATGTTTTCCCCTTAATAATGTTTAACCATAACTAATGATAGGATTAGCAAAACTTATCCAAATTAACCCAAATTTTTATCAGAACCCTAAAATAATATTTTATAATTTTACAAATTTTTCCAGATTTTTCAAAGTCATAATTTGGCTAATTATCACTAATCACCCCTAATTAGCCGTAATTAGTGAAAATAAATGCAAATCACTCACCTTAGCCACAAATATAAACTCAGATCTGAAGACTCCATTGTTTGGGTCAAATTCTAATGCCTAGCAGCAGCTCCAACCGTAATTTGGTTCTATTTCTCCTTGATTTGATGTAGATTAAGCTAATACGCGACTAAACGGTGATTTGGGATGAATTTAGAAAGTGGAGGCCATTGTTAGGGTTGAAGAGAGGTAAGTGGCGGCTGGAAAATGACAAAGAAAAGGTTTCTTTAACCGTAATCAGCCCATATATAGCCCTAATCCCGAAATCCCCGGATGGGCCTAGCTGCTAATCACCCAGTTAAGCCCAATTAAGCTGTTTTGCACATTCTAAACCTTAATTCAGCTATATCACCTAAACATTAAGTCTGTTTGACAAGTGTGGCCACTCTAAGGAAAGATAAACCATCATCTGAATCTAATGGAAGTGGTTTCAGGTCAAAACTCCTTACCAACCAAAAGCTATAGGCGAAACAAGATACGCTTGGGGTAAAACGGTCATTTAAAAATCAGAAAAAATCGTGAACATGGGAGACGACTCCCAATAGTCGTGACCCAAAGTTACACGACCATACGATCTCATATGAAAATGAAATAAATATTCTACGATCCTTGGATACGTAGAATGCGGTTCGTTACATGCACCATGGTACCTTTTCCATCATTTCACATTTTGGAATTGACATTTTAAATTCATACATTGATCTTCATATATTCTATATTCTACATTTAATAACATAATTTATAATAATGATATAATATTAAAACTACGTAAATAAATTTAGCAATCTATTATTTATTGATTCCCCTAATAAATTATAATAAGATTAACCATATTTATATTAGCAAAAATGCGAAAGAAATCATTTGAATATAGAAATAAGTCAATCACATAACTTGAATTATGAAAATAATTAACAATCACAAGTTCAAAGTTTAATTCATTTACCTTAATATATTTAACATATATTGCATTTTGACAAGCGCCCTTATATGAAGATTTATTTATTTTTAAAAACATTACATATCATAATCTAACTTTGTGCATTCAAATCAATACATTCAAAATAAATATGTTATTATGAATTTTCTGAACAAATTTAACTAATAAATTGTTGTTATGTCATATAATAATTGCTTAATAAGTTGTTTCAAAATGCATTCCATGTTCATGAAAACAAAGGAGGCAAAACAAGATTTTCATTTAAATATGAAGTTTAATAATTTGCACAATAAATATTATACATAAAAAAATAGCAAATTAAATATATTATGCATTTACCTCGATAAATTTACCATAAATTGAAGAGGAAACATTTCAGCTTCATTTATATGCATTTTAACATTTGTATGTTTATTTATAGAACACTATTAGTTCTGTCATGATATTTTATATTTGAATACATATGTTTATACTTTTCAAAAAAATTAAATTCAAATTATTATATAGTACTAATAAATATCTAGTATGCTTTGCGAAGAGATCTTAAAAATGTATGTCAACTTTACTACATATATATTCATATTCAAAAGAGGGTATTTTCCTTTCAACAATAAAGAAGTATCAATGACATAACAAAAATTATGTACATCAATAATATTAATAAAGTTAATTTGCACAGTTACTGTAATGACACGAAAATCCCCGCCCTTTGAATCGACCATAAACCACACCGGTCTGATCCAAAAGTTGAAAATCATTGAATGCACTAACTCTGGGCATACTACACATCAGAACAAATAGCAGAAGACTTTTATAAACATTATAATAATGTTACACCAGAGTATATAATATATCAGAGTACATCAATAAATAATCCAGCGAAAGATAATTTACAATAAATGTAATCCAATGCAGCGGAAATGAATAAACTAGCACAGCGGAAGACTATCAGTGCTTTGGACATAGCTTTAAGCTTCGATCCAGAATCCTGCTCAATATATCTGCAAAATAAGCTACCCGACTGCCCATGTGGAAAAGAGGGCACCTGAGTTTGCAAAGTGAAACAAACTACGGGTTAGTCATGGGACTGGCATGAGAAATCTTACGTAACTTATCTAATAATAAGGCTAATCTCAGGACCACGCCGCTAACACGGAATGGGTTTACTCCATTGAATTGCCAGTGCATAATTTAAATAAAGTAAATCGTTAAACAACGCAATGCTTTTTAGAAAAATGAAACCATTATAAGACTCAAGTCCCGTCACACAATGCAACGCAAACCGGAGGATAGAGTTTTACCGTATAATGGTCAAAAATGCTTAATACGATAAAAACGAGGCCGGTCCACAAATAATTTAGTGGATTAGTTATGCTTGAACACATGCTTCCCAGTCCTATTGAACCTATAAATTGGTCATTATCGACCAATATAACCGAGGCCTCGTAATCCATCATCCACATAAGTAAAATGTCGGGGCTTACAAAACCCTGATACCACTTCTAGCTAGAAAGAAACGCGTGCACTTCCTGCGTTCCCTTGTCCCGTTTCTGGCTCATACCGGGGTGTGATGCTCGCGAAGTAACTCTATACACAAAGCTATGCCTAAATGGGTTGTGCTTTGATCATCAACCACAAGGCTCTGCTGTTCAACAAAAGCCTTGATCATTTGCATCTTGGCATGCCACATTGACAATTCACGCCATGCGATCGATAATTATCACTATATAACCTCTGAGCTCGTGCGTCTCAGAGAAGGGTGTTAAGCAAGAGAATAAAGTCTCCTCCACCAAACAGATATATATTAAATAGAAATCAATTCACATATAATGAAATCAAATGTCAAACACACATCCATTTACAAGTCCGTTCTGGGTCTGAACGAAACTGGAGACACCTTATTCCTCGTCCCGTATGTCCAATACAGAAGAGAGGTTCTCGCTTATCCGGACAATCAACAAGTACGTCCGGATAACTACCACTTTAAACCTTTCCTGGGAGCAAATCAGTACAGGGAATCAGTAGTCATCCATTCGACGTGAAGATAACCGGTCTTCAACCATCATCTTCAATGTCTTCGACTTTATACCGTCGTATAATTATTTGAAGTGAGATTGAACTCGGTTGTAACGACCCGTATTCTACACATCATAGGATTGTAGAATATTTATTTCTTTCCCGTGTGAAGTCGTATGGTCATATAACTTTGGGAAACATTTATTTGAGTCATTTCCCCTGTTCATGATTTTTGTCGATTTTTAAATGACCATTTTGCCCCTAGTCAGTACTGTTTTGGCCATAACTTTTGATAGGGAAGGAATTTTGACCTGAGACCACTTCCATTAGATTCGTTTGATGGTTTCTCTTTCCGTAGAGTGGTCATAATAGCCAAACGGACTTACCGTTTGGGAGATATGGCTGAAACAAGGTTTGGAGGGTGAAAAACTGCATAATTGGGCTAAACCGGGTAGTTAGCAATTGGGCCCATAAGGGGATTTCGGGATTGGGGCTGTATAAGGGTTGATTAGGGTTAGAAAATATCCTTTTAGTCGTTTTTCCAGCCACCACTTCATTTTATAGAACCCTATTAATGGCCTCTAACCTCTAAATCACTCCAAACCACTCCAAACTTGAAGAAAAGAGATTAGCAACGACAAATCAAGGCAAATCAACACCAAATCGGGATTAGAGCTGCTACAACACCTTGTTATCTTCACCAAGTCAGAGATTTATTTCGGATCTTGTTTAATTTGTGGCTAAGGTGAGTGATTAGCTTGCTTTTTGCACTAATTATGGTTATTCGGGGTGATTAGTGCTAATTAGTGTTTTTAGACGAAAATAAATTCTGGAAAAATGTTTATAAATTCATAAATAATGTTTTAGACCTCTGATATGAGTTTGGGTTAATTTGATTAAGTTTTGCTAATCATGTCATTAGTTATGCTCACATATGCTTAAGGGAAAACATGGGGTTTTGGGCATATTTGATCCATTTTACCATGTCATATTGTTGTTTTGGTGTTTGAGGTCACTTGTATGTGTTGCTATGACTCTATGACATGCTTTGTGATTGATTTCAATAGTTAGAATGGTCGAAAACGCCGTCGAGAGGCGTATAAACACTTGCTGGAAAGTTGCAGGAATTAGTGCAGGAAATCGGATCGGATCGCCCCCTACCGACCCGAATCGCCCATTTCCCTTCACCACGAACCGAACCGATCGTTATAGCGAAGCAAGCTGCGCCACGAGCTGAAGGATCCGAACCGATCCGAGAAGTCACGATTCAAGACTTGGTGATTGAAGACTCCGACCCGACCCGCCTGGAGTGATAACGACACGATCCGATCTGATCGCCTTGAGGACGACGAACCGGGAACTTGAAGGAGGGCGAGTGGCTTGGAGCTATGACCAGGGGGCGTGACCCGAGCCGTTTCGTGTTGGAGAACCCGATCCGATCCGAATGGGACTGGAGACCACGAAGCGATGGTACACTCCGATCCGACCCGAGGTAGCAGTCACGAACTGATCCGATGGGTGGTTACGAACCGAGACGATGAAGACTGCGATTCCAATGATGATAGAAGGAATCCGAACCGATCCAATGAAGATCCATAACCCGAAATGCAAAGGTAGTTCAAGTGGAAGTTCGAGCTCAGGATCCAGATGGGAACCAATGAGTTCACTTCGTGATTGGGCTTTGCTGCGGGACGCGTGCTAAGGAGTTGTCGATGTCTATGACTTTGGATCACTAGGTGTTGGAGGTAGAGAGACAAACTCGGGCTTTGGATATGGTGCGACTAGGGAGCTACCTACCAATGGAGTGGGGTCATGGAAACGTTGGGCGTGATCCCATAGGTATGGCGTTGGTGGTAGTAGGAATGTACATAGTCGTACAAAGTCGAGTTCTGTCGTTTGAGTAAAGTGCTCTAGTGATCGAAGAAGTGGATGTCGTATGCTTTACGCACTGAGTGAGAGATGCGAGGATGGTTGTTATGCTTGATTGTTTGACACACACATCCCCACCCCCGTATACTTATACTATGTGTTTGTGACATCTTAGAGTATTGTACCGTGTAGTACTAACTCTTTGATTGCAGGTCCAGGTTCAGGTATGACTTAGTATACCTGTTATTATTCTGTTTATGCTTGCTACCACTCATACCAGACTGATGTCTGACCCAGAGTTTTATGTTTCTTCTTATTACTCTGGGTGCTCACACGAGCAGACTAGAGACAGGGATAGCTGGTAGTGCGCTTGGTAGATGGACTGAAGACGAGCAGGAGGCTCCACGTATGATATATAGTTATTCTCCCTGTGTCGTGATCGGTATCTACTTTGGGCATTAGTAGCATACCTATTTTGCTTATCTTAGAGACAGTATTTTGAAGTTGTAATAAGCTGTATTTGATATTTCCGCTACTCTGATGATGTTAGTTTAAGTTTTCAGCTTATGCACTGTCTCATCTGTTTTATGTCAAGTATATGTTGGCTATTATATTTTATTCCATGCGCTGTGAGACATATTACAGGTTCTTTATTTGGTTCCTCTTCTTTCTTTCTCTTCTTTGGCGACCGTCCCATGCCAATTGGACATGTGTACAGCGCACAATTGGAGTAAAACGTCGGTTGGTGCGGGGCGGGCCGTCACACTTGGTATCAGAGCTCTAGGTTGCAGAATTCACCTAGGGAAAGACACTAGGGAGAGATAGTACGTATATGAGAGCGCGTATTTGTGATTATTTTGGTTTTCAAAAGCTATATCTATATATAGTATTAGTATGTTTAAGAATGAAGTCGCATTGCACTGCACTGGCACCACTAAGGAGATGGTTAATCGTTTTCTCTTTAACAGATTTGACGATGAGCCGAGGAAGAGGTGCTGGCAGAGGGGCCAATAATGGGAATCCCCCTGACATGAGGGCTATGTTTACCAACCTCATGAGAGAGATGCTTGTGGATATTCAGAGGGAGGCTCCTAATGTTGCCAATGCTGGAGGTGCAGCGGTGCAAGCGCCTAGGGTCGATTTCGCCAAGCTGAGTAAGGATTACACTAATCTTGGTGGAAAGCCGTTTCACGGAACAGAATCGGCCACGGATGTTCAAGATTGGTTGGATAGTTGCGACCGTATCTTCGACGATTTGGGTATCGAGGATGCGATGAAGAGAAGGCTTGCGTCTCGTCAGCTGCAAGGACGAGCGATGAATTGGTGGAATGCTATTAGGGCAGCCACACCAGAAGATCAAGTTACTTGGGATCAGTTTAAAGCTCGCTTTAGCGACAAGTATATCCCAGCTGCCCAGAAGTCGTAATTGTTTAGGAAGTTCTTGGAGCTTAAGCAGAATGGGAGGGCAGTATCGGATTATGTTGCTGAGTTCGACACTTTGTCAAAGTATGGGTTATCTCTAATTGATACTCCCGAAAAGAAAAATGAGAGGTTCATCACTGGCTTGGATGAATACTTAGGGGAGAGGCTGATTAATCACATCGATGAGACGTTTGAGTCGATTGTGGGAAAAGCTTTGAGGTCAGAAAGTCTTTACCCTAAGCCGAAGACTGGGGTTGTTGTTGCATCTGCTGAAGAGCCAAAGCCGCAAGCAAGCGGTGGAGGCAAGAATAACTCTCAGAATAAGAGGAAGCAGAACCAAGCTAAGGATGGCCAGAAGAAAAGCAGGAAAGAAGTCGAGTGCTTCAAATGTGGAAAGAAGGGCCATTATGCAAGGGAATGTAGGGCCAAGACAGTGGGAAAGAAGTGCTTTAACTGTGGCCAAGAGGGACATTTTAAGGATAAGTGCCCGCAACCTCTGAAGGAGAATCAGATTGTGAAAGCATATGCCATCAATGCTGTTCCTTCTTCGTCGAATGCCCCAACTGCGGCGGAGAAAGGAAAGGGAGTCGTCATTCAAGGTATGCTTTCCATTTATGATCTTCCTGTTAGAGTTTTGTTCGATACCGGGGCTTCCCATTCCTTCATATCTAGTGACCTGGTAGATAGGTTGGGATTGGAACCCGAGTTAGTCGATAGACCGTTAGCTGTGACGAACCCGATTGGTGGTTCAACAAACCTCAGTATGATCTGTCGTAATGTGGTCTTATCGAGTCATGGATGTATGTTTGTTTGTGATTGCTTTGTTTTGGGCTTTACTGGGTATGGCATTATTTTGGGAGTCGATTGGCTCCAAAGATACGGGGTGGTGGTAGACTGTGAGGGCTTTTTGGTGACTGTTAGGGCGGATGATGGGCGGAGGGTAGTGTTTGGTAATCTACCCTGTGATGGGGTAATGGCTAGTTTTGTAAATTCCCTCGACATTCCGCATGATGAGTTATCAGGTTTGCCCGTGGTTGGCCAGTACCCGGACATCTTCGAGGAAGTGACCGGACTTCCACCACACCGAGAGATTGAGTTTCGTATTGATTTAGTGAAAGATGCCAGACCTATAGTGATGCCACTTCGTCGTATGGCACCACGAGAACAGCGAGAGCTCGAGGTGCAAGTTAGCGATCTTATGAAGAAGGGATTTATTAGAAGAAGTATCTCCGAGTGGGGAGCACCAGTTGTGTTTGCTACTAAGGCAGATGGTTCCCTTCGATTGTGTGTGGACTACCGCGAGTTAAATAAGGTGACGAGGAAGAATAAGTATCCTCTACCACGGATAGATGATTTGTTTGATCAACTGGAAGGAGCGAGAGTGTTCTCCCAGTTGGACCTCGCGACAGGATTTCATCAGCTCCGTGTAGCAGCTGATAGTATAGCTAAAACGGCATTTAGGACGCCGTCTGGGTTTTATGAGTGGTTGGTCATGCCATTCGGGTTGACCAATGCACCAGCATACTTCGTGGATCTTATGAATAGAGTATTCAGAGACCAACTGAATAAGTTCGTCCTTGTGTTCGTAGACGATATCCTTGTTTACTCGAGGACAGAAGAGGAACACAAGGAACATTTGAGAATTGTGTTGGAGGTGTTGAGAAGACACCAACTGAAAGCGAAATTCTCTAAGTGTCATTTTTGGAGGAGAGAAGTGAGATTCTTGGGTCATGTTGTTTCAGAGAATGGTATTTCCGTGGATCCTGCAAAGGTGGCTACGGTACAAGATTGGTCTACGCCCAAGAATGCAACAGACGTAAGAAGTTTCTTGGGGTTAGCTGGATATTATCGTAAGTTTATCAAAGACTTCTCCAAGACAGCGGCACCGTTGACTCAGTTGACTAAGAAGAATCAAGCCTTCGTTTGGGACGGAGGGTGTGAAAAAGCATTCAAGAGTCTAAAGGAAAAGTTGACGCGTGCGCCAGTGTTGGTCATTCCTAAGGGAAATGAAGAGATGACGGTATACACGGATGCTTGTGGTACCGGACTGGGTGCGGTATTGATGCAAGGAGGTAGGGTTGTAGCTTATGCTAGTCGACAGCTAAAGCCGCATGAGAAGAAGTATCCTACCCATGATTTGGAATTGGCAGCGATTGTATTTGCGCTAAAGATGTGGAGACATTACCTCTTGGGAGAAAGGTTTGAGCTGTTTACCGATCATAAATCGTTAAAGTATCTCTTCTCTCAGAAAGATCTGAATCTCCGTCAGCAGAGATGGTTAGAGTTTTTGGCTTCGTATGATTTTGATATCGCGTATACACCTGGGAAGGGTAATGCGGTAGCCGATGCCTTAAGTAGGAGACATGCCAGCTTAGGGGCAATGTTTCTTGAATGGAAGCAGCTGGAGTATATTGCGGGGTTTGATTTCAGACCAAGGTGCGAATTGGATCCAGTTATACTATCTAGCTTGACGATCAGACCCACTTTGATTGAGAGGATTGGTTCCAGTCAAAGGAACGACCCTAATTTATTGGAAGTCATCTCCAAGTTGGAAATGAATATCGATGGGGAGATGGACAAGTATGGGCTTGATCGAGATGGATGGCTTCGGAAGAATGGAAAGCTTGTTGTACCCAATGTCAATGGATTGAGGGATGAAGTGCTTAGAGAATGTCATCACTCAAAGCTAACTATACATCCCGGTGGTAATAAGATGTACCGAGATATGAAGCAGACTTACTACTGGGAAGGGATGAAAAGAGACGTTGGGAAGTTTATATCCAAATGCATGAATTGCCAGCTAGTTAAAGCCGAGCAAAAGAAGCCTAGTGGGTTGTTGCAACCATTAGAAATTCCCGAATGGAAATGGGAGCAAGTTTCGATGGATTTCATCGATGGTTTGCCGAGGACTAGATCGGGACATGATAGCATTTGGGTAATTGTGGATCGACTGACCAAGAGTGCAAGATTTATACCAGTTAAGTCGAACAGAACTGCAGCTAAGTTAGCAGAACTGTATATGAAGTGGGTAGTGAGATTTCATGGAGTACCCAAAGGCATTGTGAGTGACCGAGATCCGTTGTTTACTAGTGGATTTTGGAAGAGCTTACAAGAGGCTTTAGGATCAGAATTACATCTCAGTACCGCGTATCATCCTCAGACCGACGGTCAGACGGAGAGGGTGAATCGGATATTGGAAGATCTCTTGAGGGCTTGCATATTGGATTTCGGTGGATCATGGGATGACTATTTGCATCTAGTGGAGTTTGCATATAATAATAGCTACCAATCCAGTATCGGTATGGCTCCATATGAAGCTTTGTACGGAAGACCGTGCAACTCACCATCATGTTGGATAGAGACTGGCGAGAAGTTTGTGCTTGGACCAGATGTGGTGAGAGAAACTTCCGATAAGATCAAGATCATTCAGCAACGAATGAAAGCTGCTCAGGATAGGCAGAAAAGCTATGCTGATAAGAGGAGAAGAGACTTGAAATTCTCCGTTGGTGACTTGGTGTTTGTCAAGATCTCTCCGTTGAAAAGCGTGATACGATTTGGCAGGAGAGGCAAGTTGGCACCAAGATTTGTGGGTCCTTTCCAAGTTCTCGAGGAAGTTGGGAATTTGGCGTATAGGGTTGGCTTACCAGAGAAAATGGCAGGAGTTCACAATGTGTTTCATGTTTCCCAACTAAGGAAGTTCGTTCACGACTCAAATGTGACTATTTCACCTGATCAGTTAGAGGACTTCGAAGTAGAACCTGAGGCGGTTGAGAACCGCAAGCCGATTCGTATTGTGGGGCATGATACGAAACAACTTCGAAGAAAGGCGGTGAAGCTAGTCAAAGTTCAGTGGGGCGAGGACGAAAATGATTGTGCTTGGGAGACAGAGGAAAGCGTTAGAAAGGCTTATCCAGAACTCTTTGCCTGGTAAGATTTACTTTGCGATTTAGTTATTCCGCATGCTAGGATAGACTTGTTTTGCTTGTTTTTGCATGTTTGATGATTGTTTTATGATTGATAGGCATGCGGGACCCTTGTGTGTGTTTTGATTAGGGAATTACGGGGGCGAAATTTCTTAAGGGGGGAAGAGTGTAACGACCCGTATTCTACACATCATAGGATTGTAGAATATTTATTTCTTTCCCGTGTGAAGTCGTATGGTCATATAACTTTGGGAAACATTTATTTGAGTCATTTCCCCTGTTCATGATTTTTGTCGATTTTTAAATGACCATTTTGCCCCTAGTCAGTACTGTTTTGGCCATAACTTTTGATAGGGAAGGAATTTTGACCTGAGACCACTTCCATTAGATTCGTTTGATGGTTTCTCTTTCCGTAGAGTGGTCATAATAGCCAAACGGACTTACCGTTTGGGAGATATGGCTGAAACAAGGTTTGGAGGGTGAAAAACTGCATAATTGGGCTAAACCGGGTAGTTAGCAATTGGGCCCATAAGGGGATTTCGGGATTGGGGCTGTATAAGGGTTGATTAGGGTTAGAAAATATCCTTTTAGTCATTTTTCCAGCCACCACTTCATTTTATAGAACCCTATTAATGACCTCTAACCTCTAAATCACTCCAAACCACTCCAAACTTGAAGAAAAGAGATTAGCAACGACAAATCAAGGCAAATCAACACCAAATCGGGATTAGAGCTGCTACAACACCTTGTTATCTTCACCAAGTCAGAGATTTATTTCGGATCTTGTTTAATTTGTGGCTAAGGTGAGTGATTAGCTTGCTTTTTGCACTAATTATGGTTATTCGGGGTGATTAGTGCTAATTAGTGTTTTTAGACGAAAATAAATTCTGGAAAAATGTTTATAAATTCATAAATAATGTTTTAGACCTCTGATATGAGTTTGGGTTAATTTGATTAAGTTTTGCTAATCATGTCATTAGTTATGCTCACATATGCTTAAGGGAAAACATGGGGTTTTGGGCATATTTGATCCATTTTACCATGTCATATTGTTGTTTTGGTGTTTGAGGTCACTTGTATGTGTTGCTATGACTCTATGACATGCTTTGTGATTGATTTCAATAGTTAGAATGGTCGAAAACGCCGTCGAGAGGCGTATAAACACTTGCTGGAAAGTTGCAGGAATTAGTGCAGGAAATCGGATCGGATCGCCCCCTACCGACCCGAATCGCCCATTTCCCTTCACCACGAACCGAACCGATCGTTATAGCGAAGCAAGCTGCGCCACGAGCTGAAGGATCCGAACCGATCCGAGAAGTCACGATTCAAGACTTGGTGATTGAAGACTCCGACCCGACCCGCCTGGAGTGATAACGACACGATCCGATCTGATCGCCTTGAGGACGACGAACCGGGAACTTGAAGGAGGGCGAGTGGCTTGGAGCTATGACCAGGGGGCGTGACCCGAGCCGTTTCGTGTTGGAGAACCCGATCCGATCCGAATGGGACTGGAGACCACGAAGCGATGGTACACTCCGATCCGACCCGAGGTAGCAGTCACGAACCGATCCGATGGGTGGTTACGAACCGAGACGATGAAGACTGCGATTCCAATGATGATAGAAGGAATCCGAACCAATCCAATGAAGATCCATAACCCGAAATGCAAAGGTAGTTCAAGTGGAAGTTCGAGCTCAGGATCCAGATGGGAACCAATGAGTTCACTTCGTGATTGGGCTTTGCTGCGGGACGCGTGCTAAGGAGTTGTCGATGTCTATGACTTTGGATCACTAGGTGTTGGAGGTAGAGAGACAAACTCGGGCTTTGGATATGGTGCGACTAGGGAGCTACCTACCAATGGAGTGGGGTCATGGAAACGTTGGGCGTGATCCCATAGGTATGGCGTTGGTGGTAGTAGGAATGTACATAGTCGTACAAAGTCGAGTTCTGTCGTTTGAGTAAAGTGCTCTAGTGATCGAAGAAGTGGATGTCGTATGCTTTACGCACTGAGTGAGAGATGCGAGGATGGTTGTTATGCTTGATTGTTTGACACACACATCCCCACCCCCGTATACTTATACTATGTGTTTGTGACATCTTAGAGTATTGTACCGTGTAGTACTAACTCTTTGATTGCAGGTCCAGGTTCAGGTATGACTTAGTATACCTGTTATTATTCTGTTTATGCTTGCTACCACTCATACCAGACTGATGTCTGACCCAGAGTTTTATGTTTCTTCTTATTACTCTGGGTGCTCACACGAGCAGACTAGAGACAGGGATAGCTGGTAGTGAGCTTGGTAGATGGACTGAAGACGAGCAGGAGGCTCCACGTATGATATATAGTTATTCTCCCTGTGTCGTGATCGGTATCTACTTTGGGCATTAGTAGCATACCTATTTTGCTTATCTTAGAGACAGTATTTTGAAGTTGTAATAAGCTGTATTTGATATTTCCGCTACTCTGATGATGTTAGTTTAAGTTTTCAGCTTATGCACTGTCTCATCTGTTTTATGTCAAGTATATGTTGGCTATTATATTTTATTCCATGCGCTGTGAGACATATTACAGGTTCTTTATTTGGTTCCTCTTCTTTCTTTCTCTTCTTTGGCGACCGTCCCATGCCAATTGGACATGTGTACAGCGCACAATTGGAGTAAAACGTCGGTTGGTGCGGGGCGGGCCGTCACATCGGTCTTTCCAAATAATTCTCGAATATATATATATATTTAAAATCATTTCATATCGTTGATATTGTTTTATAACGATTTATCGCTATTTTTATTTATATAAAAATAGTCTAATTTAATTTAACGACGCTTTGGGTCAATGGGCGGCCCTGGCGCTGTTTTTACCCAAATAGATTTACATATATCTCGAAATCTATCCATTAGATTTTAATGAATTTTATATAGTTGGAAAGATCTTCCTAAAGTGGTCCTAAGGGTTCTAGTTTTGGGAAAATCCGACGGTCAAATCTTTAGGTATAATCGTTTAAAGTTACGATTCTAAAACGCGAACTACCATGCCCGATTCGTTTAATTTTAATTTTTATATATATATATGTATATATGATTATATGTAAATATAAACTATTCGATGATTCCTCTAACGCATTTAACACGCCAAATAAAAGAATGTTTTATTTTGTATAACCATTTAAATGTTTCTAATGATACATTAAAAATGGAATTGTATTTGCAAACAAACTCCTATATTTTCTAATAAAAAATAAATAGAGATTTTTGTTTGCATACATTTCCAATGTATTCTAATGTCAAATACAAGGAGTTTTATTTGAATGACTTTCTACATGTTTTCTAATGTCAAATAAAAATGTATTTTATTTGCATAAACTTTCTATATGATTCTAACGTCAAATAAAAGTGTATTTTATTTGCATACATTCCCTACATGTTTTCTAATGTCAAATAAAATGTAATTTATTTGCATATATGTCGCTAATGACAAATAAAAGATAATTATTATTTTTATGTATGCAATTTCTATTTTTAACTTTAACAAACAAAAAGAAATATTTTATTTATATATATAGTTTCAGCGTATAACATAACATATAAAAATGCCTCTTTACTTTGTACATAAATTCTAATGTATAATTTGGCAATAAAATGTCACTTTGATTTGCATACAAATACTATTATACAATTCAACAATAAAAATGTCACTTTAATTTACATACAAATTCTATTGTATAATTTGACGATACAAATGATTCTTTAACTTACATACAAATTCTAATGCATGTTTTGACAATAAAAATGGTTCGTTAACTTGCGTACAAATTCTATTTCAACAAAATGCTTATAAAGTGATACATTTATTTTTGTTGACAATTCTATTTCAATAAAATGATTAAAAATGATAATTTTATTTTGTTAACAATTCTAGTTTAACAAATTGAATAAAAATGGTCTTTTCATTTTTGTTAACAATTCTATTTCAACAGAAATTAATATTTTTGCCCAAGCACAAACCTATTTAACAAAAATATTACTTTTGTTTTTACCTCAAATCTATTTAACAAAAATGTAATTTTTGTTTTTAACCATCATATTTTGACAAAATGTAAAATTTTGTTTCCACTATTATATTTTGACAAAAATGAATATTTTGGTTCGACTAATCTATTTTGACAAAAATGAATATTTTGACAAAAATATATTTTGATTCAAATAATCTATTTCAACAAAACAATAAAGATGATGACTTTGTTTTGTCGACAAATCTGTTTCAACAAAACAATAAAAATGATAACTTTGTTTTGTCGACAATTCTAATTCAAGAAAACAAATAAAAGTGATGTGTTTGTTTTGTCGACAATTCTAATTCAACAAAACTAATAAAAGTGATATGTTTGTTTTATCGACAATTCTAATTCAACAAAACAAATAAAAGTGATATGTTTGTTTTGTCGACAATCCTAATTCAACAAAACAAATAAAAGTGATATGTTTGTTTACAAAATATGTTTTCTAACATACATGACATATTTTGTTACATACATTTTTCTATATATTCTAATGACAAGTAAAAGAATAATTTATTTGTATACTTTTTTTCAATGTACTCTAATGACAAATAAAATAATGATTTATTTGCATACATTTTCTATTCAACATAACAAATAAAAATGATAATTTTATTGGTTTAAAATTTCCATTTCAACTTAACAAATAAAAATGAAAATTTTATTTCTTTACAATTTCTATTTAATAAAATGATATCATTGTTTTAACACAAATATATTGGACAAAAATGTTATTTTTGTTTTAACATAAATCTATTTGACAAAAATGTAATTTTTGTCCTAACTCAATTCTAATTAACAAAAATATAATTTTTGTTCTAACCATTATATTTTGACAAAAATGCCAGTTTTGCTTCAACTGTTATATTTTGACAAAAGTGACAAATTTGATTTCAACTATTATAATTTGACAAAAGTGACATATTGGTTTCAACTTTTATAATTTGACAAAAGTGACAAATTTGGTTTCAACTAATGTGTTTTGACAAAAATGGATATTTTGTTTTAACTAACGTGTTTAGATAAAAATGTATATTTTGTTCAATAATTCTAATTTGACAAAAATGAATGTTTTCGTTTCAACTATACTAATTGACAAAAATGAACGTTTCTGTTCAACTAAACTATATTGACAAAAATGAATATTTTTGTTTAACTAAACTATACCGTCAAAAATGAATATTTTGTTTCAACAACTATATTGACAAAAATGAATATTTTTGTTTCAACAATTTTATTATAACAAACATGATATATTTATTTTCAACAATTTTATAACAAACATGATATATTTGTTTTCAACTATTTTATAACAAACATGATATATTTGTTTTCAACTATTTTATAACAAACATGATATATTTGTTTTCACCACAACAATCATCAAATCAATAGATCTACATAGCAATTACAATTTTTGATCAAATCACGTATCATAAAAAATAGAATTTAACGACGGATTGGTGATAACACAATCATAGTTAATTTTAATTATTTAAAAATAAATAAAAAATAGAATTCTCATCGTGGTTTTAATTCTGAATAATTCAGATTTGAAATTTGTCCAAAATCTGATCTACTCCGTTTCAGATCTAGTCTGTTCCATGTTGTAGATCTCATCGCTACGAATCCAACGCTTCTGACGATTCGTAAAACGAACCTCGTATGAAGAAGATATTGATTTTTATAAGTTTGAATTAAATTTAGATCATTTAATAAAATAATTAAAATAATAATTACTCTTAATGATTGATTAGCCACTAATCTTCTTCTCCCAATCGTTATGTAACCTGCTCCTCTTCAAACCCATCATCGTCCTCCTACTTCCACCCATGCACGCCGTTCAAGGCCCCTGACCACCGATCAAACCACGTCACTTCGACCGCCTATCCGCCCTCCACCATCACCGAAACTGAGGGCGAGCTCGGCGGGCCCTGCCACCCTGGAAACCGCCGCAAACGAGCGGGCTTTGTGCTCGAAAATCAAGCCAATTACTCGATGAATCCTGATCACCACCATATGGATTGAAAGCCCATGAATCTCTCTTCGATTATGCTCAAAAATTTTTGGATTCTGTCAAGTGGATTAAAAGATATTAGCATGGAAAGTTTCGAAAATTATCGGCCATGGAAAAAATTGGAGGCGGCTGCGTTGACATTATGGTTTTAGGATAATATTTTAATAATATTTATATCGTTTTTCGTGTTGTAAGGTCAAAAACTGGACTGTCTCCAAATCAGGCCCGCTTACTGCCTAACAATAGGTTTTGACGCCTTTTGAACGCAATAGGGCTAATGGCGAAGCTCAATTCTGAAGTCTACAGTAGTTCCACTTAAAATGTAATATTTAATTAAACAATGTACAAATTTCAGCGTGCATTTTAGTTTACCGAGGCCACATACTGATTCCAAAAATGTCCAAAAAATTATTTCTAGTTATGGTTTAACGATACGGTCCTAACAAAGTTAATTTTGTCGAATTCGAAGACCGTTTGAAAAATGGCCATTTTCTGGTCGATCCGAACTGACTTAAATTGAAAAAACACATTTTCATTTATGATGCTCACATATTAATTTCAAAAATTATGAAAATTGGAATCCTGCAATAATTCGACATTCCGGATCCAACCAGGGTGGTTTCTTCGAAAACGGAGGTCATTTGCAAAATGGCTATATATACGGGCTATATATTATATTAAATTCCATAGCGACTATTTTGAATATTCAAATGGCCATAACATTTGATTCCTGCTATGAAATTTCAATTTTTCGGATTCGTTGGAAAGATATTTTTAAACAGATTTAGATATTTTTGGTTTCACTAAAATCTAATTTGTTATAAATCCTGTACAGTCAGTCAAAGTTCAAATTCAAATTTTCAAACACAGCGCTATTTCTAACTCCTTTTATAATTAAAATAAATTTAGTCACGCTAATTTCGATTAAAATAAATTTCTAATCATTATTGTTTAAAATAAATTATTTTAAACATTAAAATTCCATTAAAATTACTAGAATAAAATTTTTAAATTGGTTCCAAAATTCCGGGTTGTTACAATCTCCCCCACTTAAAATCTTTTCGTCCTCGAAAAGGAACGGAGCTGAAAGTTGTTTAACTAACCAACTCAACTTTCATTTATTTATTGGTTTCAATAATTTTATTAGTTGAACTAGTAATCACACAGCACAATCATTAATCAATTAGTTAATTAATTTTTCAAATATGTATAACTTTTATATATTCAAAAATCATATTTTCTAAGATCGGATTATATATATAATCACAAATAGGTTAATTATAAACTTGTCACTCTCAACTCATTCTAGGGCATTTCTAACCCCATCTCTAACGAGTTTTCTCATTGTAGGATACTACCGATCCTATCTCTAATGAGTATTCTTTTATAGGATGTTACTAATCCTACCTCTGATTAGTCTATTGTTTAGTTCAAACGAGTTGTACCCCCAAATATTTGAGCTAACCAAAGCTCTGATACCACATGTAATGGCTCGAAAATCCCCGCCCTTTGAATCGACCATAAACCACACAGGTCTGATCCAAAAGTTGGAATTCCTCGAATGCATTAAATTTGGGCATACAACACATCAGAACAAATAACATAAGACTTTTATAAACATTATAATAATGTTACATCTGATTACAGAATATATCAGAGTACATCAATAAATAATAATACAACGGAAGATAATTTATAATAAATGTAATCCAATGCAGCGGAAATGAATAAACTTGCATGGCGGAAGACTATCAATGCGCTGGACACATCTTTAAGCTTCGATCTAGAATCCTACTCAATATATCTACAAAATAAGCTACTCAACTGCCCGTGTGGAAAAGAGTGCACCCGAGTTTCCAAAGTGAAACAAACTACGGGTCAGTCATGGGACTGGTATGAGAAATCATACTTAACTTATCAAATAATAAGGCTAATCACAAGACCATGCCGCTAACGCGGAATGGGTTTACTCCATTGGATTGCCAGTGCATAATTTAATGAAGTAAATTGCAATGCTTTTTAGAAAAATGAAACCATTATAAGACTCAAGTCCCATCACGCAATGCAACGCAAACCGGAGGAAAGAGTTTTACCTTATAATGGTCAAAAATGTTTGATACGATAAAATGGATTGGATATTATTATTTGTAATGACCCAACTTTCGAACGCATCGGAAGTCATGTCATTTATAAGAATATGAATAGATAGAAGATAAAACCACTGATAACATCAGAATCTCACAGCGGATTTTTTACAAAAGATGATACTTCATAATATTACACAGCAGTATATATTACATCAGTGCATCATAGATCTAGTGACACAATCCATTCATTGTACATCTTTAATTATACATATCATTGATGACTTACTTGCAGACTTATAATTATACAGTAGATATGATAAGTAGAACATTACACAGAAAAGTTTCCATCCAGCTTCCTAAGTTTTATCATGACCTGATTCACTTGTCTACTCATAACAAGTGTTACGAGTACCCAAGAGCTTAAGAAAAAAACACAGAGAAATAAACTCCGGGTCAGTCAGGGGACTGGTACGAGTAAAGGGGTTTAAAACAAATTAAAGAAATAAAATATCTCATAAGACCACGTCATGAATATGGAACGGGTTTCTACCTTATTAGACAAACACTTTGTATACTTGAAATCAGAATATTATTATAGTGTCTAGGGTTTTTCACAAATAATTACAAATCTAGAAGAATGCTTACATCTCACATTCCCCGTTATAGTATACAAATAAAATCGCTTGGCGCTTATGGAAATTGGATTTCCAACTATGACAAGGCATGGGACCACCTTCCGATGATGTATCTCTAGAGGCGAATACACTTGGGTTCAACAAGAACGTCTTGCAACCCGGCCCACACATGACCAACCACTCATTTCTCTTGAGTGTATCGAATGTATATCACCAATGGTTGTGTACGACAGCCATTTCCCGAATGGGACAGAATCGATAGAGTTAGAACAAAAGGAATTTCTCTAGATAGGTGATGTTACACCCTAATGGGAGCGATCCACATAGCCATGCTGCCTGACCGATTTTTGTCATTTCCTGGGTGTGAGGCTTGAGGCTAGACTCACCTTTTATCATCACTGTTTATTTCTTTTGAATGTCACATCGTCAAAACTCGCCAATCACTAGTTGACTTCCCCAAAAAATATATTAAAGGTATAAAGCAAGAGAAACGTATTCCTCTGCCACCATATAAATACGTTTGAAGAGATCAACATACGTGGTTAGTTAGAATTTACTTAATCATACATTCGTCCATACAAGTTGTCCTAGGATTGGACAAACCGAAGACACTATTCAAGAATAGCCCTTGTATATCTCCGTCTTCAATATTCTCTGACGCGCGGCGTATAATCAAATCAAAGTAGAATATTTATTCCTGTCTCTTTGAAATGATTAGTGAATATATTTCTTTTAAATTATAAATCTAACACAAGTATAGTCTAATTTACATATATAATTACAGACAAACTAAACAGTATATGATCATCTTTCTTATATCTGGGTATTTTGATTATCTCTTAAAAATGGACAATTTCAGTGTGCGTGCCGCACACAGTTTTTCTTTCCACTTTGTTCGTCAATTTTGAAAATAAATACTTACATTATTCTTTAGAAAATTATTTCTCATAATTACTTCTTATTCTAATTATTTCTTATTCTAATCATCCATAAATAAACTAAATTTATAATTTATAAATTTTATTTTATAGCTTCTGTACTTTATTGCAACTTCTGACCAAAACTACACTCGACCTTCTACACTTGATCGACTCCCCTTTTCTACTTGGCAGTTTGAAATAAAAATGTTATATTTATTTTTCTTATTTATTTCAATTATAATTTAATTTATTATTAAAAGCCCGGTTTTTAATTTAAATAATGTTCAAAACTTTCCTTTTAAATCTAAATGCCAACGTACCAATTTGACCGAAGTACCAGATTTTGTTTCAATGTGTTTTTCTTGCCCGATCAGCCCTGGCTTCCATGCGCAGACCCAAGTACCACCTAGCCCAAAGTACCACCTCCTGATCATGTCATTTCCTTGCCAGATCAACTCCAGACCTCACGCACCCTCCACTACCTGGTAGTACCACCCCCTCTTCTTCTTCTTCTTCCCGTTCTTGACATGCCCGTGCACATGCACACTCACGCGAGTCCACATCCATCACCACTGATCATCCATGCAAGTCACCTTGCTCATCTGGATCACGATGCCATGCACCGATCACCTCCCCTACATCACCAGTAAAATTTCACCATACCACCATTTCGACGGAAAATAAACATTATCCAGGAAAACCACCGCCACTCCTCGCCTCGACCACATGCCACAGCCCCATTCTTGCCACGTCACACTGACCACCTGATGTCGCCAAACGCCCTGGACTACACCCCCCTAGCCTCACCGATGACGAGTAGTTTCGACGAGAAGAACAGAACCCAAAAACCCCATTTAAACCCTATTTCGATCCAGTACTACAAATTCCCTCATTAGAAAAATTACTTTGCATTTTTCCTTGCATCCCTGATCCTAGATGAAGCTTCCCTTTCAACCACACAGCCTCCAACCGCCTGGATGATCGGAATTTGAACAAGTTTCAAATTCTGATCATCTCAGTGTAACCGATCATCTGGGAGGTTAAAAATCGCGAAACCACCTCCAAATATCATCATTTTCGTACCTGATTCCATTTATATATTCAAATCAATCTTTTACGAAAATTTTATTTTTGATTAAACAGAGAGCTTCTGTGTTTTTCCCTGTTTCATACACAGTGTATTTTAAAATGTTTGCTTCACTTTTAAACCACTAGGTGACTATGTGAAGGTTTTAAAAACTGGTATAGCATCTCATTTAAATCTTCTAACATAGGTTAACTGATCAGTTGTATACGTAGGATTTTAAACAAAGATAACAGGTCCTGGTAACTTACTGTATGGTACAACTTTCTAAACACTTGATACTTAAAGGCTTAAGTACCAACAAATATGCTTTGATTAGGCAAAACTGTTATGCAACAAGACATACAATCCTAAACCAAATCATCGGAAGGCCAGATTCGATCTATCAGTCTAAAAAAAATAACAGGAAGTAAATTTAGAAATGGTTTACTCACTGGTTTGGTTTGAAGTCCTTAGTTTTTCCTTCACTGGTTCGATTCGAATACTTTTGTGTTGCGTGAGGAAAAGAAGAGCATGCTCGTGTCTATATATAGTAGTAGGAAACTATTAAAATATAGTTGCATTTAATTACAGGTTTTGGAAAAAGAGCAAAAACGGTTTTCAGATTTCACTTGTGACAAATGATTGACAATTTTAAAAATCCTTTTCTCTCTCAAACCATACACTCCTCCCAAAACTCACATGGACTTAACAACCAATCTATACCCTTAATATTCCCTATGCAAACCATAAATTTGCTCCCATTGGTCTACTATGAAACATCACATTAAATGCTTTATGTACAACCATGTCCTTCTCTATATTTTTCCTTGGTATAAACAAATATGGTAGCCATCCTTTTGTACCATAAATGTTCAGAATTTCCTTGGATTTCTAAACCATATTTTCCATGTGACATTATGATTTAACAATATAACAATCTAAAATCCTTACTTGGCTTCAACAGTGTTTCAAATTCTGAAAATACTGTGCAAATAATCCACGGCCATGTGATGCATATGTATGAAAAATCTTAGAAAATCTATATGTTAGTAAGGATCTAGTGTAGGTAAAATCTGTGGTTTAATTACACAAGCTTTAGCAAGATCTATAGGCACATGTTATGACAAAGTAAACATTTTTTTTGAAAAAAATGAAAAGGAAGTAGTATTTTCAAAAAATCACATGTAAGAAAAGAAAAGGATTTTTAAACTGAAAATATCTTGTTCTAAAATGATTTGGCCATGTGAGAAATATTTAGATGATAAAATCTTAGGTCCTAGATGCTAGTAAAATGCTAGAGAAATCTTATGTTTATATACACAAGAGTTCGCAAGATCTTTTCAATATTGAGTACATGAAAAAATGGATTTGCCCTCGTAAATTTTCTTGTGAATGATAGTATCGAGTTATAGACTATTATAATATACATATCTGCCACACTACTAGTACTACAATATGTACAATACCATCCCAGTCCATCTATCCTACTCTGAGCTGCTACTAATCTCAATGATATCCTCATCATTTGAAATGATAATCATCTCCTCGTCACCTGGAATGATAATCACTTCCTTGTCGTCTGGAATAATAATCACCTCCTCGCTATCCGAGATATCAATGACCTCTACTACCTCATCACTCTCCTCAGGGTCATCATCATTTGAGAGCTCTATGATCTCAACGGGAGAAGGTGGGTATAACATCATATCAGGGTATGTATAATCCATAGGTATCCCTATATCCCTATATCCTCTCCATTTTCCTGAAATTGCATCATCTCATGAGCGAGCTATTCCCACAGGACCGCTAACTGTCCATCCAATGGTACTGGTGGCGTCTGAACCCATGGCTCGTACTATGGCTATTCTGGTACGATGTCCTCCTCAGGCTCCTCCTCTGGATCCTCCTCGGGCGCCTGCTCAGGCTCTTCCTCGGGCTTCTCCTCTTCATCCCTATCATCATCATCCCTGTCATCGTCATCTCCACTGCCACTATCACCACTATCTCCATCATCACCTCCCTCACCTGCATAATACTCCTCCTGTCTGGCCTCTCCCTCATACTCAGGCTCCTAAAGGAAATCCATACCGTCCTCCTTAACGGAAGACTCTCCATGGTAAATCCCTGAATCCTCTATGTCCATATATCGTCTCTCCTCCTCATCATGCTGAGCATATCCCATACTATCATGAGGACTTATAATCTCATGAATGCTAATGCCGGTGTGGAATCTCAACCCCTGTAGTGGGGTCAAATGCTTCCTTGCTGTCCTTTTGAAGATCGGTGCCATCTGGAAAAGAAACAAAGAACACATTTCAGTACAAGTGATACTAAACTGAAAGAGTTCATAACCCTACGAATACTGAGTCCTCAATAATCCACAGAGGTGAAAAACCCAAGATTCCGTTTCCAGACATAAGATAGCATCCATAAAAAACCACACAATACCATCATACATAGGATACATCCAAATCAAACATAGAGTAGCTTATAACACCGAGTTCAAAACAAAATCCGGATAGAATTCACTGATGTGTTTCTTCGTTTCCCAAGTACAATCATACGGATTTTCACTCCATTGTATCTTGAGCAGTTTCACAATCTTATTCCAAAGTTGTTTTTCATCTTTATCCACCACATAGACTGGATATCTAATCACAGTCAAGTTTGGTTCAATCTCAAGATCTTCCTGAACCGATGGTTCCAAAATTAAAGATGGGTCGTGAACACATTTGCGTAGATGAGACACATGAACAACATCGTGAATCCCTACCATTCTTTCTGGTGATTGCACCCTTTAAGAAAGAGATCCAACCTTCTCAAGTACACGGAAAGGCCCCACATATCGTGGAGCTAACTTCCCTGTTTTACCAAGTCTGACTGTTCCCTTGATTGGTGAAATCTTGAAAAACACAAAATCTCCAACAGAAAAATTAAGATCCCTTCATCTTTTGTCTGCATAACTTTTCTGTCGATCCTGGGCCTCCTTGATTCTTCTTTTAACTAACTCAACCTTCTCAGTTTCCTCTAATATTATATCTGGTCCGAGAACAAGTATATTTCCTGACTCCACCCATCAAGATGGTGATCTGCACTGTCTACCATAGAGAGCTTCATATGGTGCCATGCCTATACTTACTTGGTAGCTATTGTTGTAGGAGAATTCAACTAGATGTAAGTGATCCTTCCATGATCCCCTAAAATCAAGAATACACGCTCTTAACAGGTCTTCCAATATCCTATTTACTCTTTCTGTTTGGGTGTCCGTTTGGGGATGGTAAGCGGTAGTTAAATTCAGCTTAGTCCCCAAAGTTGTTTGGAGTGCTTCCTAGAATTTATTGGTGAAAATGGGATCTCTATCACTTATAATACTTACTGAGACTCCATGTAATCGTACAATCACCCTTATAAAATATTTGGCTAACGAAGCTGTAGTCCGAGTTGGTTTCACCGGAATAAAATGCGCACTCTTCGTCAGTCGATCTACTATAACCCAAACTCCTTCATATCCCCTTCTAGTCCTGGGTAAACCATCAATGAAATCCATTGATATCATTTCCCACTTCCAGTTGGGAATCTCCAAAAGTTTCAGTAATCCTGCTGCTTTCTGATGATCACCTTTTATTTGCTGACAGCATAGACACTGATTTATATAGGTCAGAATATCTGTCTTCATCTCGGGCCACCAAAATACTCGCCCCATATCTCTGTACATCTTGTGCACTCCTGGATGAATACTTAGCTTTGATTCATGGCATTCCGCCAAAACTTCTTGCCTTAACCTTTTAACATCAGGAACACACAGTCTCCCATTTATTTTGAGAACACCGTGGCTATCCACTTCAAAATCTGACTCCCCGCCCCTTATAACTTCTTGAATTAACTTCTCCAGATTTTCATCCTTCCATTGATTTGCCATTATTCTTCCTTGCAGTGCTGGGGTCGCTTCTAGAAGAGATAAGATTGCATTTCTGCTTGGAGCATCTGCTACGACATTTGCTTTTCCTGGAGTATAGATAATATCCAGATCATACGATGCAAGGAATTCTAACCACCTTTGCTGCCTCAGGTTGAGATTTTTTTGGGTAAATAGATATTTGAGTGGTTTGTGTTCTGTGAAAAGCTCGAACTTCTCTCCTAACGGGTAGTGTCTCCATTTTTTTAATGCAAAAACAACTGCCAATAACTCTAGATCGTTAGTAGCGTAATTCTTCTCACTAATCATCAATTATCAACTAGCATACGCAACCACACGTCCATTCTGCATTAATACTGCACCAAGTCCAACTCCACAAGCATCAGTATAAACCGCAAATCCACTTTTTCCATCGGGAACAGCTAGAACTGGTGCTTCTGTCAATTTCTTCTTTAACTCCTTGAATGATTCTTCACATTTTGGAGTCCATATAAATTTCTCACCCTTCTTAGTCAGCTTATTCAGATGAGAAGATATCTTAGAATAATCTTGGATAAATCTCCTGTAATATCCTTATAATCCCAAGAAACTACGGACCTCCGTTGGTGTTCTGGGCTGCTTCCATTGTTGTACTGCTTCTACTTTGATTGGGTCCACAGAAATACCATCTCCATTTACAATGTGCCCCAAGAATCTAACTTCAGATTGTCGGAAATGACATTTAGAAACTTCGCCTTCAATACATTCTTCCTTAGAGTCTCCAATACCACCTCTAGATGATATCGGTGTTCTTCATCCGTTGTCGAAAAGATTAAGATATCATCGATAAAAACTAGGACGAATTTGTTCAGAATCTTTCTAAAGACATGGTTCATCAAATCAACAAAATACGCATGTGCGTTGGTTAATTCGAATGGCATAACTAACCATTTATAAAAGAAATCCGGGCCTCTGAAAGCAGTTAAAGGAATACTATCTTCGGCAATTCTTAACTGATGGAATCCTGTTGCAAGATCCATTTGGGAAAATACCGTAGCTCCATTCAAGTTGTCAAAGAGATCGTCAATTCACGGTAAAGGATACTTATTCCTGATGGTCACTTTATTTATCTCTCTATAGTCAATGCATAATCTTAGTGATCCATCAGACTTAACCACAAAAACTACTGCTGAACCCCAGCTTGAAATGCTTGGCCTGATCAATCCTCTGTCCAATAAATCTTTAGTTTACTTTTCGAGTTCCATGACTTCTTTTGGCGCCATTCGTCTTTTTGGTTGAACTATCGGTCTGGCTCCTGGAATTAGATCGATGCGGAACTCTATCTCGCGATGTAGGGGTAAATTCTTAACTTCTTCAAATACGTCAGGGAAATCTATGACTACTTCTAATGTCTCCAAATTTTCTTGTGGTGCTTCAAAAGCATACAAGTATGAATACTGGGTTTTCCATACGGTATCCTAGCTTTGCTTTCGATATTGGTTATCAACGTTACGATTTCTTTGTTGCATTTAATCTTAGCTTGGAATTTACTCAACCAGTCTATCCCAAGTATAAAATTAAATCCTTTAAATTACAAAATGTAGAAATCAAAAAGAAAGGAAAGCGAAAGGTACGTGAGTGACACATTATCGTAATACATTTTTAGTTCAGTTTTCCCGCCAATGGGATTTGATACGCAAATTGGATTCGGGGAAATCTTTGGGATAAAATGGAATTTTCCTACCGTTCTAGAAGAAATGAAACTATGCAAGGTGCCAGTGTCAAATAAAACATGAACATCAATTCCATTTAAATCAAAAGTACCTTCGAGAACTCCCTTTCCTTTCACATCCTGGGAAGTTGATGGTTCACTTTTAATTGCATACACCTTTGGTTGCTGTGCCTTTTTCATGAGTGGACAGTCTTTGACCAAGTACCCAGGCTGATGGAAGTTGAAACATAGAGTCTTCATGACCATTGTATTTCCAGGGCCTTGATGTTGTTTCTGCTGTTGCTGTTGAGGTTGTTGTTGCTGCTGAGTTTGCTATGGCTTTTTCACTGCTGGTTTTGTGCAGAACTTAGCAATATGACCCTTCTGCAGGCAATTGTGGCATTTTTTATCTTTGAATCGCTCCTTGGCTTTCTCCCCCATTTTTGGTACTCCCTTGTTGTTCTAGTTTGGGTTAAATTTCCTTTTATTGGGATTCTCACCACTGGGTCCTACCGTCTGCGCTTTCGCAACTGGCTTCTTTCCCTCAAGTGCCTCATAACGAACTTCCATATCAACTTGATCAACAAATGGAATCTTAAGATGCCCAATCATTTGAACCTGCAGGCTATCCTTCAATCCTACTATAAACAATTCATTTTTCTTGAGTGGGGTGTTGATCAGTTCTGGCCCAAAACAGGAAAGTGCATTGAATTTGTTTTCATATTCGGATATTTTCATGTTCCCTTGTTTGAGACCGATGAAATCCCGATACATCCTAGTTTTGCCAGCGGCAGGAAGAAATTGCGCTTCAAATGCTTCTTTGAATTTGTCCCAAGTAAATCTTCTTCAGGAACATTCGCAGTCTGAGCATCCTACCAGATAGCAGCAGCTTCTTGAAGTTGCCACGAAGCTAAGAGACATTTCTGCTCATCATTCAATTTCAATCCTTTGAAAATCCTCTCACAGGACCTGCTTGGACTTCGATGAAAGATTCAGTCCCTTTGAATACCTTTCCTCCCAGAGTGGTATACTCATTACAGATAGTTGCAAAGCTTTTGTCCAGCTGGACTAGTGTAACTTCCTCCATAGTTTATCCTTGATCTTGGGAGGCAGTATTACGACCAGTAGTGGAAGTCCAACTAGCGCGACCTCTTCGTGCACGGGTACTCATATTTAATTACCTGAATGCGACAGGTTGACAATCAAGACTTGATTGGATATAACTAACTTAGGTATATCATTCAAGTTGATCTAAACTTATTTTATTTATTTTAAATTTTAATAAAAACACGTTCTCTCACACTCACCCAAAGCCTAGGTAATTAGTAACCTAAGCTCTGATACCACATGTAACGACCCAACTTTCGAACACATCGGAAGTCCTGTCATTAATAAGAATATGAATAGATAGAAGATAAAATCACAGAAAACATCAGAATCTCACAGTGGAATTTTTACAAAAGATGATACTTCATAATATTACACAGCAGTACATATTACATCAGAGCATCATAGATCCAGTGATACAAGCCACTCATAGTACATCTTTAATTATACATATCATTGATGACTAACTTGCAGACTTATAATTATATGGTAGATGTGATAAGTAGAACAGCATTCAGAAAAGTTTCCATCCAGCTTCCCGAGTTTTATCATGACCTGATTCACTTGTCTACTCATAACAAGTGTTATGAGTACCCAAGAGTTTAAGAAAAAAAAAACAGAAAAATAAACTCCGGGTCAGTCAGGGGACTGGTATGAGTAAAGGGGTTTAAAACAAAATAAAGAAGTAAAATAACTCATAAGACCACGTCGTAAATACGAAATGGGTTTCTACCTTATTAAACAAACACTTTGTATACATGAAATCAGAATATTATTATAGTGTCTAGGTTTTTTCACAAATAATTACGATCTAGAAGAATGCTTACACCTCACATTCCTCGTTATAGTATACAAATAAAATCGCTTGGCGCTTATGGAAATTGGATTTCCAACTATGACAAGGTATGGGACCACCTTCCAATGATGTATCTCTAGAGGCGAATACACTTGGGTTCAACAAGAACGTCTTGCAACCCGACCCACACATGACCGACCACTCATTTCTCTTGAGTGTATCGAATGTATATCACCAATGGTTGTGTATGACAACCATTTCCCGAATGGGACAAAATCGATAGAGTAAGAACAAAAGGAATTTCTCTAGACAGGTGATGCTACACCCTAATGGGAGCGACCTACATAGCCATGCTTCCTGCCTGATTTTTGTCATTTCCTGGGTGTGAGGCTTGAGGCTAGACTCACCTTTTATGATCACTGTTTATTTCTTTTGAATGTCACATCGTCAAAACTCGCCAATCACTAATTGACTTCCCTAAAAATATATTATAGGTATAAAGCAAGAGAAACTAATTCCTCTGCCACCATATAAATACGTTTGTAGAGATGAACGTACGTGGTTAGTTACAATTTTTGTCAGACATTCGTCCATACAAGTTGTCCTGGGATTGGACAAACCAAAGACACTATTCAAGAATAGCCCTTATATATCTCCGTCTTCAATTTTCTCTGACGCACGTCTTATAATCAAATCAAAGTAGAATATTTATTTCGGTCTCTTTGAAATGATTAGCGAATATGTTTCTTTTAAATTATTAATCTAACATGGTTATAATCTAATTTACATATATAATTATAGTCAAACTAAACAGTATATGATCATCTTGCTTATATATGGGTATTTTGATTATCTCTTAAAAATGGACAATTTCAGTGTGCGCGCGCCGCACACGGTTTTTGTTTCCACTTTGTTCGTCAATTTTAAAAGTAAATACTTACATTATTCTTCAGAAAATTATTTCTCATAATTACTTCTTATTCTAATTATTTCTTATTCTAATCATCCATAAATAATTTAAATTTATAATTTATAAATTTTATTTTACAGCTTCTGTACTTTATTCCAACTTCTGACAAAAACTACACTCGACCTTCTACACTTGATCGACTCCCCTTTTCAACTTGGCAGTTTGAAATAAAAATGTTATTTTTATTTTTCTTATTTATTTCAATTATAATTTAATTTATAATTAAAAACCTGGTATTTAATTTAAATAATGTTCAAAACTTTCCTTTTAAATCTAAATGCCAAAGTACCAATTTGACCAAAGTACTACATTTTGTTTCCATGTATTTTTCTTTCCCGATCAGCCCTGGCATCCATGCGCAGACCCAAGTACCACACCAGCCCAAAGTACCACCTCATGATCATGTCATTTCCTCGCCAGATCAACTCCAGATCTCGTGCACCCTCCACTACCTGGTAGTACCACCCCCTCTTCTTCTTCTTCTTCTTCCTCTTCCCATTCTTGACATGCCCGTGAACATGCACACTCACGCGAGTCCACATTCATCACCACTGATCATCCACGCAAGTCACCATGCCCATCTGGATCACGATGCCATGCCTCGATCACCTCCCCCACATCACCAGTAAAATTTCACCGTACCACCATTTCGATAGAAAAAAAACATCATCCAGGAAAACCACCACCACTCCTCGCCTCAACCACATGTCACTGCCCCCTTCTTTCCACATCACCCTGACCCTCTGACGTCGCCAAACCCCCTGGACCGCACCCCCCTAGCCTCACCGATGATGAGTAGTACGAGAAGAACAGAACCCAAAAACCCCATTTAAACCCTATTTCGATCCAGTACTCCAAATTCCCTCATTAGAAAATTTACTTTGCATTTTTTCTAGCATCCCTGATCCTAGATGAAGCTTCCCTTTCAACTACACAGCCACCAATCGCCTGGATGATAGAAATTTGAACAAGTTTCAAATTCTGATCATCTCAGTGTAACCAATCATCTAGGAGGTTAAAAATCGTGAAACCACCTCCAAAAATCACCATTTTCGTACCTGATTCCATTTATATATTCAAATCAAGCTTTTACGAAATTTTGATTTTTGATTAAACAGAGAGCTTCTGTGTTTTTCCCTGTTTCATACATAGTGTATTTTGAAATGTTTGCTTCACTTTTAAACCACTAGGTGACTATGTGAAGGTTTTAAAAACTGGTATAGCATCTCATTTAAAACTTCTAACATAGGTTAACTGATCAGTTGTATATATAGGATTTTAAACAAAGATAACAGGTCCTGGTAACTTACTGTATGATACAACTTTCTAAACACTTGATACTTAAAGGCTTAAGTACCAACAAGAATGCTTTGATTAGGCAAAACTGATATGAAACAATACATACAATCCTAAACCAAATCATCAGAAGGCCAGATTCAATCTTTCAGTCTAAAAACAGAAATAACAGGAAGTAAATTTAGAAAGGGTTTACTCACTGGTTTGGTTTGAAGTCCTTAGTTTTTCCTTCACTGGTTCAATTCGAATACTTTTGTTTTGTGTGAGGAAAAGAAGAGCATGCTCATGTCTATATATAGTAGTAAGAAACTATTAAAATATATATGCATTTAATTACAGGTTTTGGAAAAAGAGCAAAAACAGTTTTCAGATTTCACTTGTGACAAATGATTGATAATTTTAAAAATCCTTTTCTCTCTTAAACCATACACTCCTCTCTAAACTCACATGGACTTAACAGCCAATCTATACCTTGAAAATTCCTTGTGCAAACCATAAATTTTCTCCCATTGGTCTACTATGAAACATCACATTAAATGCTTCATGTAAAACCATGTTCTTCTCTATATTTTTCCTTGGTATAAACAGGTAGCCGTCCTTTTGTACCATAAATTTTCAGAATTTCCTTGGATTTCTAACACATATTTTCCACATGACATTATGATTTAACAATATAACAATTTAAAATCCTTACTTTGCTTCAGAGGAGTTTCAAAATCTGAAAATCCTGTGCAAATAATCCATGGCCATTTGATGCATATGTATGAAAAATCTTAGAAAATCTATATATTAGTAAGGATCCAGTGTAGGTAAAATTTATGGTTTAAATACACAAGCTTTAGCAAGATCTATAGGCACATGTTATGAAAAAGTAAACTTTTTTTTTTTGAAAAAAATGAAAAGGAAGTAGTATTTTCAAAATCACATGTAAGAAAAGAAAAGGATTTTAAAACTGAAAATATCTTGTTCTAAAATGATTTGGCCATGTGAGAAATATTTAGATGATAAAATCTTAGGTCCTAGATGCTAGTAAAATGCTAGAGAAATCTTATGTTTATATACACAAGAGTTCGCAAGATCTTAAGGCACACGCTTTCAATATTGAGTACAAGAGAAAATGGATTTGCCCTTGTAAATTTTCTTGTGAATGATAGTATGCAAATTTGTCTACATGTCCTTTGTTTTTAAACTCAAGAACTTTGCTAAAACAAATTTTAAATCTTTTTTAAAAAAAATGAACAAAGCATGTGTAATAACAATGGCATTTTAAACTTGCTATGCACATATTTTATCATACATACATGTGTAAAAAATGAATTTAAACAAATGTTGTATCATATATGCTATCATACATACATGTAAAAGAAAATGGCACATGAAACCCTTTGACATGTTTTGCATTATTTAAAGTATGGATTTTAAATTGTATTTGTAAAGTTGTACTCACGATCGATAAATATTTGTGTTACCAATATGTGTTAAGAGCCGGGCCATTACATTATTAGTGTACATATGTTTTAAAAACATTTCAATCATAATGTATCAATCATAGACAACATAGCTACCATATATTATGTCGCCGTACTAGTTTTACAATCAAAACCACATGGTGTCGTATTGGAAGTTGGATTTCCATCATGAGTCAAGGCTAGGGACGATCTCCTGACCGATTCGAAACACTCTAGCAAAAGCCTCAGGATCCCCCACAGTGAACCCTTGGATCCTACAGGGCCGGTCCACAAATACTTTAGTGGATTAGTTATGCCTGAACACACGCTTCCCGGTCCTATTAAACCTATAAATTGGTCACTATCGACCAATATAACCGAGGCCTCGTAATCCATCATCCACATAAGTAAAATGTCAGGGCTTGCAAAAGCCTAATACCACTTCTAGCTAGAAAGAAACGTTTGCACTCCCTGCGTTCCCTTGTCTCGTTTCTGACTCATACCGGGGTGTGAGGTTCGCGAAGTAACGCTATACACAAAGCTATGCCTAAATGGACTGTGCTTTTATCATCAACCACAAGGCTCTTCTTTTCAACAAAAGCCTTGATCATTTGCATCTTGGCATGTCACATTGACAATTTACGCCATGCGATCGATAACTATCAATATATAACCTCTGAGCTCGTGCGTCTCAAAGAAGGGTGTTAAGCAAGAGAATAAATTCTCTGCCACCAAACAGATATATATTAAATAGAAATCAATTTTCATAGAATGAAATCAAATGTCAGACAAACATCCATTTACAAGTCCGTTCTGGGTCTGAATAAAACCGGAGACACCTTATTCCCCGTCCCGTAAGTCCAATACAGAAGAGAGGTGCTCGCTTATCCGGAAAATCAACAAGTACGTATGGACAACTACCACTTTAACCCTTTCATGGGAGTAAATCAGTCTAGGGCATCAGTAGTCATCCATTCGATGTGAAGATTGCCGTTCTTCAACCGTCGTCTTCAATGTATTCGACTTTAAATCGTCGTATAATTATTTGAAATGAGATTGAACTCGGTCTTTCCAAATAATTCTCGAATATATATAAATTAAAATCATTTCACATCGTTAATATTATTTTATAACGATTTATCGCTATTTTTATTTATATAAAATAGTCCAATTTAATTTAACGACGCTTTGGGTCAATGGGCGGCCTTGGCGCTGTTTTTACCCATTTGATTTACACATATCTTGAAATCTAACTGTCAGATTTTTACAAATTTTATATCTTGGAAAGATCTTCCCAAAGGGGTCCTAACGGTTCCAGTTTCGGGAGAATCCGACGGTCGGATCTTTCAGTATAATCGTTTAAAATTATGATTCCAAAATACGAACTACCGTGCACGATTCGTTTAATTTATATTTATATATATATATATATAATTATATATAAATATAAACTATTCGACGATTTCTCTAATGCGTTTAACACGCCAAATAAAAATATATTTTATTTTGCATAACCATTTAAATGTTTCTAATGATACATTAAAAATAGATATTGTATTTGCAAACAAATTCCTATATTTTCTAATAATAAATAAATAGAGATTTTTGTTTGCATACATTTCCAGTGTATTCTAATATCAAATACAAGGAGGAGTTTTATTTGCATGACTTTCTACATGTTTTCTAATGTCAAATAAACATGTATTTTATTTGCATAACCTTTCTATATGATTCTAATGTCAAATAAAAATGTATTTTATTTGCATACATTCCCTACATGTTTTCTAATGTCAAATAAAATTTAATTTATTTGCATATATGTCGCTAATGACAAATAGAAGATAATTTTTATATATGCAGTTTCTATTTTTAACTTTAACAAGCAAAAAGAAATATTTTATTTGTATATATAGTTTCAGTGTATAACATAACATATGAAAATGCCTCTTTACTTTGTACACAAATTCTAATGTATAATTTTACAATAAAATGTCACTTTGATTTGCATACAAATACTATTGTACAATTTAACAATAAAAATGTCACTTTAATTTACATACAAATTCTACTGTATAATTTGACGATACAAATGATTCTTTAACTTACATGCAAATTCTAATGTATGTTTTGACAATAAAAATGATTCGTTAACTTGCATACAAATTCTATTTCAACAAAATGCTTATAAAGTGACACATTCATTTTTGTTGACAATTCTATTTCAACAAAATGATTAAAAGCGATAATTTCATTTTGTTAACAATTCTAGTTTAACAAATTGAATAAAAATGGTCTTTTCATTTTTGTTGACAATTCTATTTCAACAAAAATTAATATTTTTGCCCAAACATAAACCTATTTAACAAAAATGTTACTTTTGTTTTTACCTCAAATCTATTTAACAAAAATGTAATTTTAGTTTTCAACCATCATATTTTGACAAAATGTAAAATTTTGTTTCCACTATTATATTTTAACAAAAATGAATATTTTGGTTCGACTAATCTATTTTGACAAAAATGAATATTTTGACAAAAATATATTTTGATTCAACTAATCTATTTCAACAAAACAATAAAGATGATGACTTTGTTTTGTCGACAAATCTATTTCAATAAAACAATAAAAATGATAACTTTGTTTTGTTCAACAAAACAAATAAAAGTGATGTGTTTGTTTTGTCGACAATTCTAACTCAACAAAACAATTAAAAATGATATGTTTTGTTTTGTCAAATTCTAATTCAACAAAGCAAATAAAAGTGATATATTTGTTTTGTAGACAATCCTAATTCAACAAAACAAATAAAAGTGATGTTTGTTTACAAAATATGTTTAAGTGATATGTTTGTTTTGTAGACAATCCTACTTCAACAAAACAAATAAAAGTGATATGTTTGTTTACAAAATATGTTTTCAAACATACATGACATATTATGTTACATACATTTTCCTATTTATTCTAATGACAAATAAAAGAATAATTTATTTGTATACAATTTTTCTACGTACTCTAATGACAAATAAAAGAATGATTTATTCGCATACATTTCCTATTCAACATAACAAATAAAAATGATAATTTTATTGGTTTACAATTTCCATTTCAACTTAACTAGTAAAAATGATAATTTTATTTGTTTACAATTTCTATTTAACAAAATGATATCATTGTTTTAACACAAATCTATTTGACAAAAATGTTATTTTTGTTTTAACATAAATCTATTTGACAAAAATGTAATTTTTGTCATAACTGAATTCTAATTAACAAAAATGTAATTTTTGTTCTAACCATTATATTTTTATAAAAATGCCAATTTTGTTTCAACTGTTATATTTTGAGAAAAGTGACAAATTTGATTTCAACTATTATAATTTGACAAAAGTGACATATTGGTTTCAACTTTTATAATTTGACAAAAGTGACAAATTTGGTTTCAACTAATGTGTTTTGACAAAAATGGATATTTAGTTTTAACTAATGTTTTTTGTAACGACCCGTATTTTTGGCAGTCAAATATTTTATCTAAATTATTTTATTTAAATATGATTTGTTTTTGAATTTAGATATATTTTATCGACTATATATAGGCCTTATAAATAGCTTTATCTTCAAACTAGTTCCGTTTTCGATGAAATGAATTTTATTGGAATGCGTACAATTAATTATTGTTAGATTTCTAGTTTGAAGCCAAACGGAGTTGTTTTGTCGGTAGATGAGGGAAGGTGAACCGATAAGTTAAAATACGTTGTTTTTGCTAACGGAGTCTGTTTCTAATGAAATTAATTTCATTCGGACCGGAACGTTGAGACGTAGCGATGTGTCCATTTACATTGTGGTTGGAGTTCGTGTATGTCGATCAAAACATAACGAATTTCGGGTATTAGTGGTAGGATTTGGTATTGTATAATAATAAATAAATATATTAAATTTACTCCTTTCGTGGCAAGTTTCATGCCAAGCTTCACATGTAAGATTTCCCAAGTCTTCGCAGAAAATGAAAAAAAAATACATTAATACTTAATAGTTTGTTCCCACGTTTCTAACTTACTTGCGGATCACACAAAGAAAAAAAACCCTGTGCTTTCCACGTTTTCGTTCAAGTATAAATACCCAGCATCTGTTAAGCCTAAAACTCTTCATTTTGTGAGGTCAAACTTATGTTCGTGGTCAATACCACTGAGAGCCGCCACACTTGAACCAATGGCCAGAAAACGCCCTTGTTCCCCCTCAATTTCCGATCAAATCCCTCACCTATACAAAAACTTCCCAACTGAAAAGTCTTCAGCTCGTTAAGAGCTTTCAAATGAACGACTATGATCTGGTCAGGTGCGCTTTGGTGGGGGAAACTGACGCCAGGAAATGTATTCGATCTTAGGGGTGCTGCAACTAAACGGAGATGTTAGGGAGCGCGGAACTTCATTCGATCGTGGAGGATGGTGGCGTGGTAGAGTAGACGAGCTTTGATTGGGGTCTGACGTCCTAGACAGTGCTGCGGTGATCAATTGGTTTCACGGATGGGTTCCGTGCTCAAGAGAAGCTATTAAACGAGAACGAACGGAAGTTGGAGCTGAAGGAGTTTTGCCTAGAACACAGTAATTAAAGTAAATTGATTTTTAATTAGAAAGTCAAACAAAGGGAAATGAAGGATTGTGTTTGGCAAGAAACGAAGAGGAACCTCTTGTGAATGGGTTTCAGGTGGTTCCAGGAAGTTGAAGAGCAGTTCGAGCAAGGGAAAATCATGGCCTGCTATGTCATATAAACGGTTATCTTATCTTGTAGTAATGAAGATAAGTTATTGATTTAATCAAGAAGCTAACTGATTTTTTTAGTAAACGAAACATGGATTTTGGCATGCAGGCATCCTTTGGGGTCTTAAGGGCAGAACGATGCAACTGAAATGAAAGGGATACGGTATTAGTTTGAACCTGAGTTAATTTCGGTTGGACCATAAAATAACTAAGTAACTAAAGTATTTAATTCCTTATCTAAAAGTTAGTTAATCCAACCAAATACATACGTACTAAAACCGCGATAGTTGCAGGCCTGGTGAAAACATGTGCTTTGTTTTGAAAATTGAATACATGTCAGACCTATGTATCCATAATTAAAATACAAAGGCATTAGCTAGGATATGTCTACCAAAGGTAAATTAACATTAGCCATAATTGTTTAATTATAGAATAGGAATCAGTTAACTAAAATAAATTCTTATTTTCGTAATGTGTAATTGTCGTAGGTGTTCAGGTGTTTGAACGGTAAGGAATGAATCAGTGGAAAGAAAAGATGGATTGGCCTTTATGAATTTTAAAAATGTAATTAGTTTATTTAAAACTATAGTCAAGGATTAAATAATTCAATCCAAGCCATTAGATTTAAATATTAATAACATATTCTTGTGTCATTAGAATTAAACAACGAGGTGTATGTCAGGGAGTAGAACTGGATGTGGGTGGAAGCAACTGGAATTTTAGTTCAATTAAACGCTTGTTTAATTTAACTGAAATGAGCTGTTTTAACAGCGAATCAAATCAAGGTGAGTTAAACTCACTCAGTTTTCCCATTTATATTTTATATAAATGGTGTTTTTATTTTGTGTGTTCTGTTTGCCAATGGTTGACTGTTTGCTAGTTGTATATTTATTTGCTGATTTAACTGATGAAATTAAACTGTTGTTTAATTTCAGTGAAATACCAAATCATTATTTTAACGATTGGTTCCAATAAAGGTAACTTACCTTATTGGTCACGTTTATTTATAAACGTGTTTTAAATTGTTGAACTGTTTGAATTACTTGTGATTGATGTTGAATGGTTGCTATTTAGTGTTATCAGTTAAACAAAACTGAATGGTCTGATTTGAGATAGCCATTTGAATACAGGGAAGAACAGGTTGGAGCGATCCATCCGGATTCCTCAAAAATATTATTTGTTTTCATATTATCATACATGAACTGTCCTATTTGGGTTGATTGATTTGATTGTTGATTATTGACTGAATATTAAACATCTGTTTGGTTTAAACGAATGGGCGGTATTGGTTGTGTATTTGGCAGCGTATGGCCTATAAAATCAATTGTTTTATAGATATTGATTCACCATCAGGTGAATTGATAGAGATGAAGTTATAAAAATTTATTTTATAATTGGAGTTAGATTTTGAATATATTATTTTGAATAAAAGTTATTAAAGAGAAATAAATAATTTATTTATTTAAGACTTTGATTTTATAAAGTCAATTCTGATGTTAATCAGATTCATAAGTACGAGGATAAGAAATAAATCAAATGGTTAAACTTTGATAATTGTTTTGTAAAATATTACTTTTTATTTGAATTCATTTAAGAAAGTAATTAAAGTTGAAAGGAAATCAAATGGATGGTGAAAGAAGTTTATGGATGGGTTTTATATTTAAAACCCGAATTTTTATAACAAAGTTATAAAGAGAATGGTAAGCGAATACGAAGGCTTAATTTAAAGGATACTTGAATTAAGTAAAAGGATAGAAAGATGGGAATGGTTTATAATAAACCAGGATTTTATAAATGAGGTTTAAAAGAGTAAAAGCGTTAATCTTACCAGAACGTTACTTGAAAATAAGATCAGGTAAAAAGGGGAATTTGAAATAAGATTCCAAAATGGGAAATGGTTGGATGGGTTGAAAGGAGATTGGTAAAAGTGTATTTGAGATAAATAAGTGGGTCGTTGGGTGGTATAACCAAATCCAAATTAAAATGGGTTTTGTTGTGAGACTGGAATTGAATATGAGTTTGATTTCAACTTATATTTATCTGAGGGTAAGAACGTTGTTGATCAAGGTCTGAGAGGTAATTAAAATACCCCAACTTGACCAACATCCTGATTATCTGAGGATGGTATTAGTTGGTAATCGTAAGAGAGGTTAGTGAAAATTTATTATTTCCATTAGCGAAATAATAGTGTAACGTTTGGTGTAAATTTGGAGAATATATAACAAGAGATCCAAAGTAAAGGAAATGGGTAGGAAGGAAACATAAAGTTTGGTTTTATTTTATACTAATAAATATTAGTTAGTGTTTCAAGAATGGAATACAAGATATTACGTAACGCTGTTTACGAATAATATGTTAAATGGATTTTTCTAGGTTAAATAATAAGGACAGAGGTAATAAATGTTTTTGAAAGGAGAAGTAAGTGGAAATTTAGTCTAGTTATTTTACTGAGTATTATAATAGAATGGTTTTGGTAACATTTGTATACAAGATTCAAATATCGTATTTCTAAATATTAAAAGAGTTAGAAGTTTTAATTAAACATAAGTGAATCAGTTTGTTTTAATTAAATGGCCAAGTGATGCAGAATACTGAACCAGTGAATTCATTGGATTGTCATGATTGAAACACTATTTATTTTGATAGTTAAATCACCGACTATCAAATCTGTCCAATAAGATTGTTGGTACAGAAAGACCGAGATCGAATTTATATTCGAAAACCATTCCAACCAACAAATACGTGAAGATATTAGAAGATGATCGTGATGGAGCATTGAAGACCGTGGATTTTCATAAACGGAAGAACCACTAATATTCTCTGCCTGGCAAGCAGAGATAAGCTGTGATTCTGTCGTGGTTGGAATCCACGGGTTGCAAGGACTTCTCGCTACTGATCCATGGGGTGATTTTTATATTGGATGCAGTAGGAGGGTACCTTCGGTTCATCCTGTTCCTGGATGACTTGTATGGACGAATGTCTGACAGAGTATTTCCGAAGGTATCACGTACGTTGATTTCTTCAAACGTGCTATAGTTTTTGGCGGAGGATTGCCGTTCTCTTAGCCTCTAACTAGAGTATTTTTGTGGACGTCAATTAGTGATATCTGACGAATCTGACGATGTGGAATTCAAAGTGAATGGTGATAAGATGTTTCAAAAATAAACTCTGACCTCAAGCCTCACAACCGGGAAATAACAAAAATCGGGCAGGCAGCATGGCTATGTGGGTCGCTCCCTTTAGGGTGTATAATCACCTATCTAGAGAAATTCTGATTTGCTTCTTTATTCTATATTCGATGCTGTCCTTTTCGGGAAACGGTGGTTTGAACCCAACCGTTGGTGATATACATTCGATACACTCAAGCGAAATGAGTGGTCAGTCATGTGAGGGCCGGGTTGCAAGGCGTTCTTGTTGACCCAGTGTATTCGCCTCAAGAGATAAACTATCGGCAGGTGGTCCCATACCTTGTCAAGGTCGGAATCCAATCTCCAATAAGCGCCCGCCGTTTTGATTATATACTATATATGTGGAGCGTGAGATGCAAGCATTCCACTAGATTGTTATTTACTTGTATTAAGACATTATTATAATATCAGAAAAGATATTGAATTTGAAGAACGTTTTGGGTTAACATAAGGTAAAAACCGTCCGTGTTTATGTGTGGATTTGGTCTTACGATTTTCCTCTTCTTTCGAAAAGTTTTTGACTTTAAAATCAAGTTGTGTGATACCCTTAATACTGTACGAGTTTTCTCACTCTGGTTCAACAGACTGACCCGGTGTTTTGTAAATGCTCGGGTTAGCCCGGGATGTACAGGTTCATGTTACCAAATGCTATGAAGAGACGAGCTGGAGATATTCAGACGTATGATATTATATAGCTACTATTCCGCTGTGTGATGTATATGGGAACAGGTTATTATAACTGTCCCACTGTGTGATGTACTCTGATATTGTAAGTATTTTTGCAGCTCTCAATAAAGATTTATTTCTATATTATATTTTGTTCCGCTGCAATGTGAGACTCTGATTCTGTGTTGTGGTGTTTCTTCTTCTTCTTCTTCTATTCTAATATTTCTTTCTTTATTATCTAACCCTCTGAATTCTTTCTAATAACGTTCCAGTGTTTGGAAGGTCGACATGAGTTACCGTAAAGGTATTTATGTCGATTTCCGGGGCTGAAAACCATTGGGTCGTTACAGTGGTATCAGAGCTATTGGTTTAGTAATAACCTTGGCTCTGTGGTGTAACTCGATAGAGATTGGGTTAGTAATACCCTAGATCGAGATTGAGTGTGTATATATGAGAGCGTAATTGTAAATTTATATACAAATGTTTTGTATTGTGTTGGTTGATCGGTTCAAGTGTTGAGAAGCATAGAACTGTGAATGGATACAGTATTGTTTTGAAAAGAGGGTAAATGAAATTTTTTTACCAAAATTATATTTATGTATAGAAAAGAAATAATTTTATTAAATTATTGAGATACTAGTGTATTTGATCGATTTGTATGGAATTCAAACCGAATTGGAAATTTGAATTTGAAACTTAACTTGGTTAAGTGTAAATAAATTAATATTGAAATAATTAAATAAAAAAAAGTTGGAAATTGGAAATTAAATGAATAAATAATAATAAAAAATGAGAAACCAAAGTAAAATATTAATATTGATGTAAATTCAATTAATTTGGCTGATTAGTTGTGTATTGGTTGTTAATTGTGAATTGTTTGTTATTGAATGGTAGTTTGTTTGAATGAGAATAATCAAAAGTAAACAGAGCTAAATGGATTCCAAACAAAAGAATAAATTTCCAGTATAATTAAACTGGAGTGAAACCGCATATGAATTGAAATCAATGTTTATAACCCTATATGTGCAAATGAATTGATGGTCATGTATGATTTTGGAATTGGGATGTTATACTAGTTGATTAGTGGAATATTATCTCAGAATTCCATATATTTGTTACTTATATATGAATTGAGTAAAGTACAGCTGCCAGATGGCTTGGGAAATGATTTTGATTGCGTAAATTGCACGTAAATTGAGTAATATGCCCAATAGCGCTCGTAAAGGTACGCTTACGTGGAAATATGAAATTTTGGGGTTTTGATTTTTGTTTTCCGACCGTTGGTCGATGAATATATATTATTTGTTCCTGTAATATCGCAGATGTCACTTCGTGCAGGGGAGACTCTGCCGAATTTTTCTGGGAATTAAATTTGTTAGAAAATTTTCGATATTTTTGAAAATATTTATATACGGTGTTGAATTGTTTTCGATTTAAAATAAATTGGATTTGGTAATTAACGGGATTTGTAGCATTTTTCTTACCATAGCAATTTCGGAGACGAAATTATTTTAAGGGGGGAAGAATGTAACGACCCGTATTTTTGGCAGTCAAATATTTTATCTAATTTATTTTATATAAATATGATTTGTTTTTGAATTTAGATATATTTTATCGACTATATATAGGCCTTATAAATAGGTTTATCTTCAATCAAGTTCCGTTTTCGATGAAACGAATTTTATTGGAATGCGTACAATTAATTATTGTTAGATTTCTAGTTTGAAGCCAAACAGAGTTGTTTTGTCGGTAGACAAGGGTTTAAGGTGAACCGATAAGTTAAAATACGCTGTTTTTGCAAACAAAGTCTGTTTCTAACGAAATTAATTTCACTGGGACTGGAACGTTGAGACGTAGCGATGTGTCCATTTACATTGTGGTTGGAGTTCGCGTATGTCGATCGAAACATAACAAATTTCGGGTATTAGTGGTAGGATTTGGTATTATATTTATTATATTAAATTTACTCCTTTCGTGGCAAGTTTCATGCCAAGCTTCACGTGTAAGATTTCCTAAGTCTTCGTAGACGATGAAAAAAAACAAAAATACATTAATACTTAATACTTTGTTCCCAAGTTTCTAACTTACTTGCGGATCACACAAAAAAAAAACCCGTGCTCTCCATGTTTTCGTTCAAGTATAAATACCCAACATCTGTTAAGCCTAAAACTCTTCATTTTGTGAGGTCAAACTTGTGTTCGTGGTCAATACCACAGAGAGCCGCTACACTTAAACCAATGGCCAGAAAACGCCCTTATTCCCCCTCAATTTCCGATCAAATCTCTTACCTATACAAAAACTTCCCAACTGAAAAGTCTTCAGCTCGTTAAGAGCTCTCAAATGAACGGCCATGATCTGGTCAGGCGCGCTTTGGTGGGGGAAACCGACGCCAGGAAATGTATTCGATCTTAGGGGTGCTGCAACTAAACAGAGATGTTAGGGAGAGCGGAACTTCGTTCGAACGTGGAGGATGGTGGCGTGGTAGAGTTGACGAGCTTTGATTGGGGTCTGACGTCCTTGATAGTGCTGCGGTGATCAATTGGTTTCACGGATGGGTTCCGTGCTCAAGAGAAGCTATAAAACGGGAACGAACGGAAGATGGAGCAGAAGGAATTTTGCCTAGATCACAGTAATTAAAGTAAATCGATTTTTAATTAGAAAGTCAAACAAAGGGAAATGAAGGATGGTGTTTGGCAAGAAACGAAGAGGAACCCTTTGTGAATGGGTTTCAGGTGGTTCTAGGAAGTTAAAGAGCAGTTCGAGCAAGGGAAAATCATGGCCTGCTATGTCATATAAACGGTTATCTTATCTGGTAGTAATGAAGATAAGTTAATTGTAACAACCCGAAAATCTGGACCAATTTAAAAATTTTATTTTGGCAAATTTTTGCGAATTTTGAACATTTAAAATAGATTATTTTAAATAATATCGAGGAGAAATTTATTTTGAATTGAAAATCGAACGTATATATTATATACGTCGTCGTTAGAATATAAATAATTATATATAATTATAAATAGAATTGAAAATGGCGTGGTAGTTCGATAATTCGATTTCAAACTTCAATTGTACATACCGGGTGCAAAACAATCCGGATTTTAACGAAACCAAAAACATTAGGATCTATTTGATAATATCTTTCCAACGAATCCGAAAAATCGAAATTTCATAGCGGGAATCAAAAGATATGTCCAGTTGAAGATTCTGAATAGTCGCTATGGAATTCAGGCCCTTAAAAATGGGAATTTTGCAGACGACCTCGGATTTCGACGAAACCACTTTTGTTGGATCCGCAATGTCAAATTATTGTTAGATTCCAAATTTCATAATTTTTCGAATCAATATGTGAGCGTGGCAAAGGAAAACGCGTTTGACCAGTTTTAGTTGATTTTAATCGACTGGAAAATGGCCATTTTTCAAACGGTCTCAGAATTCGACGAAACTAGTTTTGTTAGGACCGTATCGTCAATACGAAGCTAGAAAATATTTTTCTGGATTTTTTCTAGTTAATATGTGACCCCAGTAAATTGAAATGCGCGCTCAAATTCAATATATAGAGTTATATGTTGATTTTGACGAAAACTGATCGAAATGATCGAATCAGCCTACGATACATATCCCAATGTGTTCGTAATGGGGGTAATTAGCTATGGACAACAGGAGGTGGGCCTTGTTTAGAGGCCGTATGAAAAAGTTAACTTTTTGAAGCTAAAATAATTAAAAAAATAAAAAAATAAAACCCCCTCTCTCCTTCCCTTCAAAACCGTTGGCCCCCCTTTCTTCAAAATCGATTCAGTAGAAGGAAAATAAAAAAGAAGAAGAAGAAAGGAACGACGGAGGGAGGGGGAGCCACTGCCGCTCCAGGCGCTGGCCGCCGGCCATCTCCACCGCCCTCCGATCGAACCGCGCCACCGCCCGATCCCCCCTCCTCTAAAAAGATCGGCGCGCCCTAGCCCCAGGCCACCGCGACATCGACGAATCCCCACCGCCTCAAACCCCTAGCCTCCACCGCCTCTTCCTCCATCCGCCCTCCTGAAACCCTACGTCGTGCCCAGCCTCGCACCGACCGCCGCTGCCTCTTCTTTTGCCACCACCACCAGCGAACAAGAAACCCCCCCCCCCTCCGCTCCTCCTTAAAGCAATGTAAGCCCTTTCATTTATTTTGTTTTGTTTAATTAATTTTAGCAATTAAGAATCTGAAATTTTATATTGTAGGAGGATAAAAATATAATCTTTTATATTGTAGAGAGTTCAAAATATAATTTTTATCTATGTAAAGGTAGAAAATATAATTTTCATATTATATAGATGATAAAAATGTGATCTTTATATGGTAGGATATAAAAAGACGATATTTTTATGTAGTGAAAGACGACATTTTCAAAGTAGGAAAAGGAGAAATATTCATTTTTGAAAAGAAGAAATATTTGTATAGAGAATAGCGAAGTAAAAATTCGATTTTTATATATTGAATAGCAAAGTAAAAATATGATTTTTATATATTGAATAGCAAAGTAAAAATTCGATTTTTATATATTGAATAGCGAAGTAAAAATATGATTTTTATATATTGAATAGCGAAGTAAAAATATGATTTTTATATATTGAATAGCAAAGTAAAAATTCGATTTTTATATATTGAATAGCGAAGTAAAAATATGATTTTTATATATTGAATAGCAAATTAAAAATTCGATATTTATATATTGAATAGCGAAGTAAAAATTCGATTTTTATATATTGAATAGCAAAGTAAAAATATGATTTTTATATATTGAATAGCAAAGTAAAAATTTGATTTTTATATATTGAATAGCAAAGTAAAAATTCGATTTTTATATATTGAATAGCAAAGTGAAAATTCGATTTTTATATATTGAATAGCAATATAAAAATGGGATTTTTATATATGTAGTGAATACGGGCAACGAAAGTGACAAAAGACGAGAACGACGAAGATTTCTATAAATGAAGTGTCGTGGAGTTGGAATAGCTATCGGTGAGGACCTCTCACTCTTCAATTTCTTTTTCTAGTTATATATATACTAGGATGCAGACGGTGCTTAGCAGCACCCGACACCCGTCATCCACAGACCATGGATGGCTTGTTTGTTTGATTGACGTGCTGTGAAAATTGTTTGTGATGTTGATGTGAAATCGATAATAAAATGTAGATGTGTTGAAATAAATTAATTATCGTTAAAAATATAATTTTTAACATGAAAGAGAATAAATAAATATTTATAAACAAATCGGCCGATTTGTTTATATACACTGATTTGACTGATATTGATTGGGTCGATAAATTTTACACATCGCCCAACTGCACAAATAAAAATCTGCGTTTGTTGATTTGAAACCCCACACGGGTGTTGGGATGATATTTGAGTACACTAATCCCAATTATTTAATTGTATGTCGATCGATGGGTCGACAGACTGTATAAGCATTGATTATTTATATTTGATGCTTATACAGTTGTGTGGTGCACCTTGGATGATGAGTGATTGTTTATCATTGCTATTATATACATGTGTTGTATGGAATCCATATAATTAACATTATATGGTGATTGATTGGGCCTCATTCCAATCGGGAAAATAATGAATATTATAAAAGAAAATTCATGTGTTGAATATAAAAATAGTCATGTGTTGACGATGTTCATGTGTTGAAAATATTTATGTGTTGAGTAAAATATTTTAATAATAAAATTCACATCTTTATCATATTTAAAATTAGAACTACTTCTCGGTGGAGTCTAATAAAAATCAAACGATAGATACCATAGTTTTATAAAATATTTTACATAACAAAAATAGTCGTGTGTTGAAAGAAATATAGATTCATGTGTTGAATATAATAAATATTCATTTGTTGAATAGAATAAAGAAGTTTTTGAAAAATATAAAGCCGTGTTGATTAGAGTTGCGCTATTTTGACGCGAACGATATTTATATCGATTTTATTCGTTTTACAATGAATATTGAAAAGTGATTTCAAAATTTAATATTTTGAAATGAAATTAAAATTAAATTAGATTAAAATTCAAATTGAAATTTTATTGAATCAATTTGAAATGAATTCGAATCGAATAGAAAATGAATTCGATTCGAATTGAATAGAAAGTGAATTTGAATTCAAATTGAATGGAAAGTGAATTTGAATTCGAATTAAATAGAAATGAATTCAAATTGAATTAAATTGAAATTGAATTAAAACGAATTAGAATTTGAATTGAATTGAAACGAATTTGAATTCAAATTAAATAAAAATTGAAATGAATTCGAATTGAATTGAAATCAAATCGATTTGAGATTGAAGATGAAGTTGAAATTGTTTTTGAAACGAATTTAGAACTATTTATAAAATTCGTTTTAAAAGGAAATCAACGAAATATATATATATATATATATATATATATATATATATATTATATAATGGCCTGAATAGAACGCGCCGCGCCGCGGCAGTTCGTGAATTTCGACCATTGACTTCGAATTGACGTTGCGGGAGATCCGACCGTCGGATTCTCCTAAAACCCGAACCGTTGGGTTCGTATCGAAAAGAGCTTTCCAAGGAATATTAGAAATTTGAAATCTAACGGTTGGATTTGGAATTATGTCCAAATCAAATTTGAAAAAGGTCGCTGTAAGTGCAGTTCGATAGCCGTTGATGGAAATCGGCTATACGGGCCTTGATAAAATTATTAAAAATATCTATAATTTGTGTAAAATCGTAAGAAATGATTTAGGAAAAATTGGGCTGAAAAATTCCACATTTGAAAGGATAAAAATATATTTTTGTCGAAATGAACTAGTTTTGAACTAGAATTAAAATCAATTTATTTTTGAAATAAATAAATTGAATTTGAAAGTGATTTTAAAAATAATCAATATTCCCAATACGTGAAGTGGAAGTGGAGTTGAATCGAAATTATCTTCGGAATATTTCGATGTTGGATTTCGTGGCTATACAGATATTGTTATGGGAATTTGAAAGATATATTTTATATCGTTATTTCCAATACGATATTTGTTGGTTTCAGAATTTGATATTGAATATAAGCCGGTATATTTTCTATTCAGAGCCTTGTATTTAATATCAAATGTGATTTGGGTTTATCGTGAATCGTGTTTTAGATGACATTGGTTCTTTAACCCAGTTAAAGGCAAGATGTTGATTTTTTGAAAAGATTAAAACTAAGTGGAGTTTTAATGAATCTTTAATTAGATTAAAATACGAATGAATAATTTAAATTATCAAGTCTGATAGGTGATCAAGAATGGAGTACCACCAGTTTTTCTCCAAAGCGATAGTTAAATCTTTAATTAGATTTGAACGTGAGATGGTAATTAATTTTACCGATAACACCGTGGTGTTAGATATGGAGTATTACCAGTTTTCTCCTTGGGATATATAGGTTGGGATTGGGAAATAAAACAAATAATTACTTCGGTGTGGTTCGCTAATCCCGACTAGTTAGAAATGATATCCAAAAGAAGATTATAGAATAAATTAGAAGAATTTATCTTGGATAAAATTAATGGGAACCTTTCCATAAGAATGTGATTTCATGAATAAAAGAATATTCTGAATTGGAATGAGGCGTTTGTTGTGTTTGTGTAACATCCGTTTATTATATATGTGGGTTATTCAGAAAGGTCGGGTTTATACCCATTTTGAATAACCGATTCGACGAGATGTCGAAGAAGAAGACGGTGGTTGAAGACCGAAAGTCTTCACATCGTTGGGTGATTACTGATGATCTCGATTGGGCTGTACACCCAAGATGAGGGAAACAGTAGGTGATCGTCTAGACGTACTTGGAGATGAATGGATATGCGAGGAAAGTGCCTCCGGTTTCGTTCAGACCCAGAACGAACTTGTAAATGGATTGTGTGTCTGACATTGGATTTTATTCTGTGTTGATTGATTTCTATTAAATATACATCTGTTTGGCGGTGGAGAATTTATTCTCTTTCTTAACGCCCTTCTCTGAGACATACGAGCTCAGAGGTTGTATATCGATGGACATCAGTCGCATGGAGTGAATTGCCAGTGTGGCACGCGTAAGTTGCAATTGATCAGGGCTTCTGTTGAAAAGCAAAGTCTTGTGGTTGATGATCAAAGCACGGCCTATGTGGCGTAGCTTTGTGTATAACGTGAATTCGCGAGCCTCACACCTCGGTATGAGTCAAAAACGGGAGACGGACCGCTAGTAGAGCACGACGTTTCTTTCTAGCTAGGGTGGTGTCAGTGACCTAGCAGCCCTGACATTTATATACTTTTCACCTGTATGGTTGTTGGAATGCGAGGCGCCTCGGATATAGATCTGTAAGGACCGGGAAACGTGTGTTCAGGAATTGCCGATCCTCAAAAGTAAGAGAGGACCGGCCCAGCCGATTCCAAAGATCAAAGTGGGGTCCTGAGGCATTTGCTAGAGTGTCTCGAACGCGGAGAGGAGCTTGCCCCTTGCCTCGACTCATGACGGAAATCCAATTTCCAATACGTGATAGTGCTATTTTATTTGTAGAACCTAGTATGGCGACATAGTGGTATGGGTCATTCATGCCGCCTATGATTGATATTTATGATTGAAATTGTTTTGGCACTATACACCTATAATAGTATCAAATAACGTGTTTTTAACGTATCAAGCATGCTTTGGCTGTTATAAGGTAAAAACCCTATCCTTCGGCTTGCGTTGCATTGTGTGATGGGACCTGGGTCTTATAACAGCTTCATTTTTCTTTATTTAGCATTGCGCTGTTTGTTTTATGCACTGGTATTCTTGGGAGGAAACCCGTTCCGTGTTATACGGCGTGGTCCCTTGATTTACCTAACTTTAAAAATAAAGATTAATAACTGCTTTAGTTCTCACACCTGTCACATGACTGACCTGGAGTTTATTGTTTTAACCTAAACTTTGGGTGCCCCTATTTTCCACACGGGCAGCTAGTAGTTTTGGTTTTGCAGATTTATATTCACAGGGTCCTGATTTATAGTTGGAACGATGCTCGGAAAGCTCTGTATCCGTGTATCACTTCTAGTTGTGCTTTTGTATTATTTTCCGCTGCGATGTATTTAAATGTAATTAAATCTCTGATATTTGTTGAATGTAATTTATTCAGTTATACTCTGTATATTCTTGTATCTGATGGAATTGTTGTAATAACAATGAAATGTTCTTCCGTTTGCGTTCTATTTTGTCTTGTCCTCGATTCTATTCGGGATTTCCTTACCGGGGAAGTTCGGGTCGCCTCAGTTTGGTATCGGAGCTTTGGTTTACAGAGCTCGAGAACAAGACACATTAGAACCATACGAAAGAATTCATCAGATATTGGATTAGTAATATCCAATTAGAATGACACGTTAGAGATAGGATCAGTAGTATCCTAGAACGAGTGTGAAGAGTATATTTTTCAAATGAAAACAATTTTGTTTTGAAAATTTAAATCGCTTTATACGTATTTAAATATTTATTTATTTTGAATACGGACAATCGAGTATATAAAGATTTCGCGTATACGCGTCATTAACGTATAGTCAAAGTTTTAATATACTGGATAGATATAGAATCACATTCTAGACACCCAGGGATAATTCTGGTGATGTGGCCACAACATCAGTATTTATATTCGTGTTTCGAAGGTGTGATATCTATATATTTCCATTAGACTGGTGTGAGAACCAAAACAAATATAGCTAGAATACATTGTTGTGAATTGGCATAAAAACATGATTTTTGTATGTATCAAAATTATGAATTTGAAACGTTAATTCACTAATTGATTGATGTTTGTGTTGTTTGTTTATTTGTTTGATAATTTTGAACCATTTAGCCTAATTGAATCAAATATTGAACTGTATTGAAAATTGGTCACATTTGCTTGCATATACATGTACTCACATTGAACAGGTCATAGCAAGGAGGCTAGAGCAGAGAATAAAATTTGTTTGCCCGACAAATAGGTACAAGTTTACTATAATTTACTGTTTTGTTTGGGTGATGATGATTTTATGAGCCTATTGGCTAGCCGCTTGGCCTTTTCTTTTTCTTTTTGAGATCAGAAGGCCTGTATGGCAATTTCGGGATTTTCCCGTGGCTCCCGGTGCAGGGGAGGTTATGGCGAAATTTTTCGAAAATTTAGGGTGTTAGCCAAATTTTTGAAGAATTTGAAAATTCTCAGAAACTGAAAAGTTGGAGAATGGAAGCCAGATAGAACGTAGAGTAGATTGATCAAACCACTTTCGACTTTGTTCCTTTTCGGGGACGAAAAGTTTTAAGTGGGGGAGATTGTAACAACCCGAAAATCTGGGCCAGTTTAAATTTGTTATTTTGGCAAATTTTAGCGAATTTTGAACATTTAAAATAGATTATTTTAAATAATATCGAGGAGAAATTTATTTTGAATTGAAAATCGAACGTATATATTATATACGTCGTCGTTAGAATATAAATAATTATATATAATTATAAATAGAATTGAAAATGGCGCGGTAGTTCGATAATTCGATTTCAAACTTCAATTGTACATACCGGGTGCAAAACAATCTGGATTTTAGTGAAACCAAAAACATTAGGATCTATTTGATAATATCTTTCCAACGAATCTGAAAAATCGAAATTTCATAGCGGGAATCAAAAGATATGTCTAGTTGAAGATTCTGAATAGTCGTTATGGAATTCAAGCCCTTAAAAATGGGAATTTTGCAGACGACCTCGGATTTCGACGAAACCACTTTTGTTGGATCCACAATGTCAAATTTTTGTTAGATTCCAAATTTCATAATTTTTCGAATCAATATGTGAGCGTGGCAAAATAAAACGCGTTTGACCAGTTTCAATTGATTTTAATCGACTGGAAAATGGCCATTTTTCGGTCTCAGAATTCGATGAAACTAGTTTTGTTAGGACCGTATCGTCAATACGAAGCTAGAAAATATTTTTCTGGAATTTTTCTAGTTAATATGTGACCCTAGTAAATTGAAATGCGCGCTCAAATTCAATATATAGAGTTATATGTTGATTTTGACGAAAACTGATCGAAATGATCGAATCAGCCTACGATACATATCCCATTGTGTTCGGAATGGGGGTAATTAGCTATGGACGACAGGCGGTGGGCCTTGTTTAGAGGCCGTATGAAAAAGTCAACTTTTTGAAGCTAAAATAATTAAAAAAAACCCTCTCTCCTCCCCTTCAAAACCGTTGGCCCCCCTTTCTTCAAAATCGATTCAGCAGAAGGAAAATAAAAAAAGAAAAGAAGAAAGGAACGACAGAGGGAGGGGGAGCCACCGCCGCTCCAGGCGCTGGCCGCCGGCCATCTCCACCGCCCTCCGATCGAACCGCGCCACCGCCCGATCCCCCCCTTCCTCTAAAAAGATCGGCGCGCCCTAGCCCCAGGCCACCGCGACATCGACGAACCCCACCGCCTCAAACCCCTAGCCTCCACCGCCTCTTCCTCCATCCGCCCTCCTGAAACCCTACGCCGCGCCCAGCCTCGCACCGACCGCCGTTGCCTCTTCTTCTGCCACCACCACCAGCGAACAAGAACCCCCCCTCCGCTCCTCCTTAAAGCAATGTAAGACCTTTCATTTATTTTGTTTTGTTCAATTAATTTTAGCAATTAAGAATCTGAAATTTTATATTGTAGGAGGATAAAAATATAATCTTTTATATTGTAGAGAGTTCAAAATATAATTTTTATCGTATGTAAAGGTAGAAAATATAATTTTCATATTATATAGATGATAAAAATGTGATCTTTATATGGTAGGATATAAAAAGACGATATTTTTATGTAGTGAAAGACGACATTTTTAAAGTAGGAAAAGGAGAAATATTTATTTTTGAAAAGAAGAAATATTTGTATAGAGAATAGCGAAGTAAAAATTCGATTTTTATATATTGAATAGCAAAGTAAAAATATGATTTTTATATATTGAATAGCAAAGTAAAAATTCGATTTTTATATATTGAATAGCGAAGTAAAAATATGATTTTTATATATTGAATAGCAAAGTAAAAATTCGATTTTTATATATTGAATAGCGAAGTAAAAATATGATTTTTATATATTGAATAGCAAAGTAAAAATTCGATTTTTATATACTGAATAGCGAAGTAAAAATTCGATTTTTATATATTGAATAGCAAAGTAAAAATATGATTTTTATATATTGAATAGCAAAGTAAAAATTCGATTTTTATATATTGAATAGCAAAGTAAAAATTCGATTTTTATATATTGAATAGCAAAGTGAAAATTCAATTTTTATATATTGAATAGCAATATAAAAATGTGATTTTTATATATGTAGTGAATACGGGCAACGAAAGTGACGAAAGGCGAGAACGACGAAGATTTCTATAAATGAATTGTCGTGGAGTTGGAATAGCTATCGGTGAGAACTTCTCACTCTTCAATTTCTTTTTCTAGTTATATATATATTAGGATGCAGACGGTGCTTAGCAGCACCCGACACCCGTCATCCACAGACCATGGATGGCTTGTTTGTTTGATTGATGTGTTGTGAAAATTGTTTGTGATGTTGATGTGAAATCGATAGTAAAATGTAGATGTGTTGAAATAAATTAATTATCGTTAAAAATATAATTTTTAACGTGAAAGAGAATAAATAAATATTTATAAACAAATCGGCCGATTTGTTTATATACACTGATTTGACTGATATTGATTGGGTTGATAAATTTTACACATCGCCCAACTGCACAAATAAAAATCTGCGTTTGTTGATTTGAAACCCCACACGGGTGTTGGGATGATATTTGAGTACACTAATCCCAATTATTTAATTGTATGTCGATCGATGGATCGACAGACTGTATAAGCGTTGATTATTTATATTTGATGCTTATACAGTTGTGTGGTGCACCTTGGATGATGAGTGATTGTTTATCATTGCTATTATATACATGTGTTGTATGGAATCCATATAATTAACATTATATGGTGATTGATTGGGCCTCATTCCAATCGGGAAAATAATGAATATTATAAAAGAAAATTCATGTGTTGAATATAAAAATAGTCATGTGTTGACGATGTTCATGTATTGAAAATATTTATGTGTTGAGTAAAATATTTTAATAATAAAATTCACATCTTTATCATATTTAAAATTAGAACTACTTCTCGGTGGAGTCTAATAAAAATCAAACGATAGATACCATAGTTTTATAAAATATTTTACATAACAAAAATAGTCGTGTGTGGAAAGAAATATAGATTCATGTGTTGAATAGAATAAATATTCATTTGTTGAATAGAATAAAGAAGTTTTTGAAAAATATAAAGCCGTGTTGATTAGAGTTGCGCTATTTTGACGCGAACGATATTTATATCGATTTTATTCGTTTTACAATGAATATTGAAAAGTGATTTCAAAATTTAATATTTTGAAATGAAATTAAAATTAAATTAGATTAAAATTCAAATTGAAATTTTATTGAATCAATTTGAAATGAATTCGAATCGAATAGAAAATGAATTCGATTCGAATTGAATAGAAAGTGAATTTGAAATCAAATTGAATGGAAAGTGAATTTGAATTCGAATTAAATAGAAATGAATTCAAATTGAATTAAATTGAAATTGAATTAAAACGAATTAAAACGAATTAGAATTTGAATTGAATTGAAACGAATTTGAATTCGAATTAAATAAAAATTGAAATGAATTCGAATTGAATTGAAATCAAATCGATTGGAGATTGAAGATGAAGTTGAAATTGTTTTTGAAACGAATTTAGAACTATTTATCAAATTTGTTTTAAAAGGAAAGCGACGAAATATATATATATATATATTATATATAATGGCCTGAATAGAACGCGCCGCGCCGCGGCAGTTCGTGAATTTCGACCATTGACTTCGAATTGACGTTGCGGGAGATCCGACCATCGGATTCTCCTAAAACCCGAACCGTTGGGTTCGTATCGAAAAGAGCTTTCCAAGGAATATTAGAAATTTGAAATCTAATGGTTGGATTTGGAATTATGTCCAAATCAAATTTGAAAAAGGTCGCTGTAAGTGCAGTTCGATAGCCGTTGATGGAAATCGACTGTACGGGCCTTGATAAAATTATTAAAAATATCTATAATTTGTGTAAAATTGTAAGAAATGATTTGGGAAAAATTGGGCTGAAAAATTCCACATTTGAAAGGATAAAAATATATTTTTGTCGAAATGAACAAGTTTTGAACTAGAATTAAAATCAATTTATTTTTGAAATAAATAAATTGAATTTGAAAGTGATTTAAAAAATAATCAATATTCCCAATACGTGAAGTGGAAATGGAGTTGAATCGAAATTATCTTCGGAATATTTCGATGTTGGATTTCGTGACTATACAGATATTGTTATGGGAATTTGAAAGATATATTTTATATCGTTATTTCCAATACGATATTTGTTGGTTTCAGAATTTGATATTGAATATAAGCCGGTATATTTTCTATTCAGAGCCTTGTATTTAATATCAAATGTGATTTGGGTTTATCGTGAATCGTGTTTTAGATGACATTGGTTCTTTAACCCAGTTAAAGGCAAGATGTTGATTTTTTGAAAAGATTAAAACTAAGTGGAGTTTTAATGAATCTTTAATTAGATTAAAATACGAATGAATAATTTAAATTATCAAGTCTGATAGGTGATCAAGAATGGAGTACCACCAGTTTTTCTCCAAAGCGATAGTTAAATCTTTAATTAGATTTGAACGTGAGATGGTAATTAATTTTACCGATAACACCGTGGTGTTAGATATGGAGTATTACCAGTTTTCTCCATGGGATATATAGGTTGGGATTGGGAAATAAAACAAATAATTACTTCGGTGTGGTTCGCTAATCCCGACTAGTTAGAAATGATATCCAAAGGAAGATTATAGAATAAATTAGAAGAATTTATCTTGGATAAAATTAATGGGAACCTTTCCCTAAGAATGTGATTTCGGGAATAAAAGAATATTCTGAATTGGAATGAGGCGTTTGTTGTGTTTGTGTAACATTCGTTTATTATATACGTGGGTTATTCAGAAAGGCCGGGTTTATACCCATTTTGAATAACCGATTCGACGAGATGTCGAAGAAGAAGACGGTGGTTGAAGACCGGAAGTCTTCACATCGTTTGGGTGATTACTGATGATCTCGATCGGGCTGTACACCCAAGATGAGGGAAACAGTTGGTGATCGTCTAGACGTACTTGGAGATGAATGAATATGTGAGGAAAGTGCCTCCGGTTTCGTTCAGACCCAGAACGAACTTGTAAATGGATTGTGTGTCTGACATTGGATTTTATTCTGTGTTGATTGATTTCTATTAAATATACATCTGTTTGGCGGCGGAGAATTTATTCTCTTGCTTAATGCCCTTCTCTGAGATGTACGAGCTCAGTGGTTGTATATCGATGGACATCAGTCGCATGGAGTGAATTGCCAGTGTGGCACGCGTAAGTGGCAATTGATCAGGGCTTCTGTTGAAAAGCAAAGTCTTGTGGTTGATGATCAAAGCACGGCCTGTATGGCGTAGCTTTGTGTATAACGTGAATTCGCGAGCCTCACACCTCGGTATGAGTCATAAATGGGAGACGGACCGCTGGGAAAGCACGACGTTTCTTTCTAGCTAGGGTGGTGTCAGTGACCTACTGGCCCTGACATTTATATACTTTTCACCTGTGTGGTTGTTGGAATGCGAGGCGCCTCGGATATAGGTCTGTAAGGACCGGGAAACGTGTGTTCAGGAATTGCCAATCCTCAAAAGTAAGAGAGGATCGACCCAGCCGATTCCAAGGATCAAAGTGGGGTCCTGAGGCATTTGCTAGAGTGTCTCGAACGCGGAGAGGAGCTTGCCCCTTGCCTCGACTCATGACGGAAATCCAATTTCCAATACGTGATAGTGCGGTTTTATTTGTAGAACCTAGTATGGCGACATAGTGGTATGGGTCATTCATGCCGCTTATGATTGATATTTATGATTGAAATTGTTTTGGCACTATACACCTATAATAGTATCAAATAACGTGTTTTTAACGTATCAAGCATGCTTTGGCTGTTATAAGGTAAAAACCCTATCCTCCGGCTTGCGTTGCATTGTGTGATGGGACCTGGGTCTTATAACAGCTTCATTTTTCTTTATTTAGCATTGCGCATTTTGTTTTATGCACTGGTATTCTTGGAAGGAAACCCGTTACGTGTTATACGGCGTGGTCCCTTGATTTACCTAACTTTAAAAATAAAGATTAATAACTGCTTTAGTTCTCACACCAGTCACATGATTGACCTGGAGTTTATTGTTTTAACCTAAACTCTGGGTGCCCCTATTTTCCACACGGGCAGCTAGTAGTTTTGGTTTTGCAGATTTATATTCACAGGGTCCTGATTTACAGCTGGAACGATGCTCGGAAAGCTCTGTATCCGTGTATCACTTCTAGTTGTGCTTTTGTATTATTTTCCGCTGCGATGTATTTAAATGTAATTTAAATCTCTGATATTTGTTGAATGTAATTTATTCAGTTATACTCTGTATATTCTTGTATCTGATGGAATTGTTGTAATAACAATGAAAGGTTCTTCCGTTTGCGTTCTATTTTGTCCTGTCCTCAATTCTATTCGGGCTTTCCTTACCGGGGAAGTTCGGGTCGTCTCATTAATGATTCAATCAAGAAGCTAACTGATTTTTTTAGTAAACTAAACATGGATTTTGGCATGCAGGCATCCTTTGGGGTCTTAAGGGCAGAACGATGCAACTGAAATGAAAGGGATATAGTATTAGTTTTGACCTGAGTTATTTTTGGTTGGACCATAAAAAAACTAAGTAACTAAAGTATTTAATTCCTTATCTAAAAGTTAGTTAATCCAACCAAATACATACGTACTAAAACTGTGATAGTTGCAGGCCTGGTGAAAACATGTGCTTTGTTTTGAAAATTGAATACATGTCAGAACTATGTATCCATACTTTAAATACAAAGGCATCAGCTAGAATATGTCTACCAAAGGTAAATTAACATTAGCCATAATTGTTTAATTATAGAATAGGAATTAGTTAACTAAAATAAATTCTTATTTTCGAAATGTGTAATTATCGCAGGTGTTCAGGTGTTTGAACGTGAGGAATGAATCAGTAGAAAGAAAAGATGGATTGGCCTTTATGAATTTTAAAAATGTAATTAGTTTATTTAAAACTATAGTCAAGGATTAAATAATTCAATCAAAGCCATTAGATTTAAATATTAATAACATATTCTTGTGTCATCAGAATAAAAAAAATGAGGTGTACGTCAGGGAGCAGAACTGGATGCGGGTGGAAGAAACTGGAATTTTAGTTCAATTAAATACTTGTTTAATTTTACTGAAATGAGCTGTTTTAATAGCAAATCAAATCAAGGTGAGTTAAAATCACTCAGTTTTCCCATTTATATTTTACATAAATTGGGTTTTTATTTTGTGTGTTCTGTTTGCCAATGGTTGACTGTTTGCTAGTTATATATTTATTTGCTGATTTAACTGATGAAATTAAACTGTTGTTTAATTTCAGTGAAATACCAAATCATTATTTTAACGATTGGTTCCAATAAAGGTAACTTACCTTATTGGTCAAGTTTATTTATAAACATGTTTTAAATTGTTGAACTGTTTGAATTGCTTGTGATTGATGTTGAATGGTTGCTATTTAGTGTTATCAGTTAAACAAAACTGAATGGTCTGATTTGAGATAATCATTTGAATACAGGGAAGAACAGGTTGGAGGGATCCATCGGGATTCCTCAAAAATAATATTTGTTTTCATATTATCATATATGAACTGTCCTGTTTGGGTTGATTGATTTGATTGTTTATTATTGACTGAAAACATATGTTTGGTTTAAACGAATGGGCGATATTGGTTGTGTATTTGGCAGCGTATGGCCTATAAAATCAATCGTTTTATAGATATTGATTCACCGTCAGGTGAATCGATAGAGATGAAGTTATAAAAATTTATTTTATAACTGGAGTTAGATTTTGAATATATTATTTTGAATAAAAGTTATTAAAGAGAAATAAATAATCTATTTATTTAAGACTTTGATTTTATAAAGTCAATTCTGATGTTAATCAGATTCATAAGTACGAGGATAAGAAATAAATCGAATGGTTAAACTTTGATAATTGTTTTGTAAAGAATTACTTTTTATTTGAATTCATTTAAAAAAGTAATTAAAGTTGAAAGGAAATCAAATGGATGGTGAAAGAAGTTTATGGATGGGTTTTATATTTAAAACCCGAATTTTTATAACAAAGTTATAAAGAGAATGGTAAGCGAATACGAAGGCTTAATTTAAAGGATACTTTAATTAAGTAAAAGGATAGAAAGATGGGAATGGTTTATAATAAACCATGATTTTATAAATGAGGTTTAAAAGAGTAAAAGCGTTAATCTTACCTGAACGTTACTTGAAAATGAGATCAGGTAAAAAGGGGAATTTGAAATAAGATTCCAAAATGGGAAATGGTTGGATGGGTTGGAAGGAGATTGGTAAAAGTGTATTTGAGATAAAGAAGTGGGTCGTAGGGTGGTATAACCAAATCCAAATTAAAATGGGTTTTGTTGTGAGACTGGAATGGAATATGAGTTTGATTTCAACTTATATTTATCAGAGGGTAAGAACGTTGTTGATCAATGTCTGAGAGGTAATTAAAATACCCCAACTTGACCAACATCATGATTATCTGAGGATGGTATTAGTTGGTAATCGTAAGAGAGGTTACTGAAAATTTATTATTTCCATTAGCGAAATAGTAGTGTAACGTTTGTTGTAAATTTGGATAATATATAACAAGAGATCCAAAGTAAAGGAAATGGGTAGGAAGGAAATGTAAAGTTTGGTTTTATTTTATACTAATAAATATTAGTTAGTGTTTCAAGAATGGAATACAAGATATTACGTAACGCTGTTTATGAATAATAAGTTAAATGGATTTTTCTAGGTTAAATAATAAGGACTGAGGTAATAAATGTTTTTGAAAGGAGTAGTAAGTGGAAATTTAGTCTGGTTATTTTACTGAGTATTATAATAGAATGGTGTTGGTAACATTTGTATATAAGATTCAAATATCGTATTTCTAAATATTAAAAGAGTTAGAAGTTTTAATTAAACAGAAGTTAATCGGTTTGTTTTAATTAAAAGGCCAAGTGATGTTGAATACTGAACCAGTGAACTCATTGGATTGTCATGATTGAAACACTGTTTATTTTGATAGTTAAATCACCAACTATATAATCTGTCCAATACGATTGTTGGTACGGAAAGACCGAGATCGAATTTATATTCGAAAACCATTCCGTCCAACAAATACGTGAAGATATCAGAAGATGATCGTGATGGAGCATTGAAGACCATGGATTTTCATAAACGGAAGAACCACTAATAATCTCTGCCTGGCAAGTAGAGATAAGCTATGATTCTGTCGTGGTTGGAATCGACGGGTTGCAAGGACTTCTTGCTACTGATCCATGGGGTGATTCCTATATTGGATGCTGTAGGAGGGTACCTTCGGTTCATCCTATTCCTGGATGACTTGTATGGACGAATGTCTGACAGAGTATTTCCGAAGGGATCACGTACGTTGATTTATTCAAACGTGCTATAGTTGTTGGCGGAGGATTGCCGTTTTCTTAGCCTCTAACTAGAGTATTTTTGTGGACGTCAATTAGTGATATCGGACGAATATGACGAATCTGACGATGTGGCATTCAAAGTGAATGGTGATCAGATGTTTCAAAAATAAACTCTGACCTCAAGCCTCACAACCGGGAAATGACAAAAATCGGGCAGGCAACATGGCTATGTGGGTCGCTCCCATTAGGGTGTATAATCACCTATCTAAAGAAATTCCTATTTGCTTCTTTATTCTATATTTGATGCTATCCTTTTCGAGAAACGGTGGTTTGATCCCAACCATTGGTGATATACATTCGATACACTTAAGCGAAAGGAGTGGTCGGTCATGTGAGGGCCGGGTTGCAAGACGTTCTTGTTGAACCCAGTGTATTCGCCTCTAGAGATACACTATCGGCAGGTGGTCCCATACCTTGTCAAGGTCGGAATCCAATCTCCAATAAGCGCCCGCCGTTTTGATTATATACTATATATGTGGAGCGTGAGATGCAAGCGTTCCACTAGATTGTTATTTACTTGTATTTATATATTATTATAATATCAGAAAAGATATTGAATTTCAAGAATGTTTTGGGTTATCGTAAGGTAAAAACCGTCTGTGTTTATGTGTGGATTTGGTCTTACGATTATCCTTTTCTTTCGAAAAGATTTTGACTTTAAAATCAAGTTGTGTGATACCCTTAATACTGTGCGAGTTTTCTCACTCTGGTTCACCAGACTGACCCGGTGTTTTGTAAATGCTCGGGTTAGCCCGGGATGTACAGGTTCAGGTTACCAAATGCTGTGAAGAGACGAGCTGGAGATATTCAAACGTATGATATTATATAGCTACTATTCCGCTGTGTGATGTATATGGGAACAGGTTATTATAACTGTCCCATTGTGTGATGTACTCTGATATTGTAAGTATTTTTACAGCTCTCAATAAAGATTTATTTCTATATTATATTTTGTTCCGCTGCGATGTGAGACTCTGATTCTGTTTTGTGGTGTTTCTTCTTCTTCTTCTATTCTAATATTTCTTTCTTTCTTATCTCACCCTCTGAATTCTTTCTAATAACGTTCCAGTGTTTTCGGTGTTTGGAAGGTCGACATGAGTTACGGTAAAGGTATTTATGTTGATTTCCGGGGCCGAAAACCATTGGGTCGTTACATGTTTTGACAAAAATGTATATTTTGTTCAACAATTCTAATTTGACAAAAATGAATGTTTTTGTTCCAACTATACTAATTGACAAAAATGAATGTTTTTGTTCAACTAAACTACATTGACAAAAATGAATATTTTTGTTTAACTAAACTATGTTGACAAAAATGAATATTTTGTTTCGACAACTATATTGACAAAAATGAATATTTTAGTTTCAACAATTTTATTATAACAAACATGATATATTTATTTTCAACAATTTTATAACAAACATGATATATTTGTTTTCAACTATTTTATAACAAACATGATTTTTTTTTACTATTTAATAACAAACATGATATATTTGTTTTCACCACAACAATCATCAAATCAATAGATCTACATAGCAATGACAATTTCTAATCAAATCACGTATCATAACAAATAGAATTTAACGACGGATTGGTGATAACACAATCATAGTTAATTTTAGTTATTTAAAAAAATAAAAAGAATAAAAATAAAATAGAATTCTCACCGTGGTTTTAATTCTGAATAATTCAGATTTGAAATTTGTCCAAAATCTGATCTGCTCTGTTTCAGATCTAGTCTGTTCCATGTTGTAGATCTCATCGCTACGAATCCAAAGCTTCTGACGGTTCGTAAAACGGACCTCGTATGAAGAAGATATTGATTTTTATAAGTTTGAATTAAATTTTGATCATTTAATAAAATAATTAAAATAATAATTACTCATAATGATTGATTAGCTGCTAATCTTCTTCCCCCAATCATTCTGTAACCCGCTCCTCTTCAAACCCATTGTCGTCCTCCTACTTCCACCCAAGCACGCCGTTCAAAGCCTCTGACCACCGATCAAACCACGTCACTTCGACCGCCTATCCACCCTCTACCATCGCCGAGACCGAGGGCGAGCTCGGTGGGCCCTGCGACTCTGGAAACCGTCACGAACGAGGGGGCTTCGCACTCGAAAATCGAGCCAATTACTCGATGAATTATGATCACCACCGTATGGATTGAAAGCCCATGCATCACTCTTCGATTATGCTCAGAAATTTTTGGATTTTTTTCAAGTGGATTGAAAGATATTAGCATGGAAAGTTTCGACAATTATCGGCCAGGAAAAATATGGAGGCGGCTGCATTGACATTAGGGTTTTAGGATAATATTTTAATAATATTTATATTGTTTTTCTTGTTATAAGGTCAAAAACTAGATTGTCTCCAAATCAGGCCCGCTTACTGCCTAGCAATAGGTTTTGACGCCTTCTGAACGCAATGGGGCTAGTGGCGAAGCCCAATTTTAAGTCTACGTTGGTTCCACTTAAAATGTAATATTTAATTAAACAACGTACAAATTTCAACGTACATTTTAATTTACCTGGGCCACATACTAATTCTAAAAATTACCAAAAAATTATTCCTAGTTATGGTTTTATGATACGATCTTAAAAAAATTAATTTCGTCGAATTTAAAGACCTTATGAAAAATGACCATTTTCTGCTCGATCCAAATTGACTTAAATTGACAAAACACATTTTCATTTTCCACGCTGACATATTAATTCCAAAAATTATGAAAATTGGAATCCTGCAATAATTCGACATTCCAGATCCAACCAGGGTAGTTTCGTTGGAAACGGAGGTCGTTTGCAAAATGGCTATATATACGGGCTATATATTATATTAAATTCCTCTAACGCGTTTAACACGCCAAGTAGAAGAATGTTTTACTTTGCATAACCATTTAAATGTTTCTAATGATACATTAAAAATGGATATTGTATTTGCAAACAAATTCCTACATTTTCTAATAATAAATAAATAGTGATTTTTGTTTGCATACATTTCCAATGTATTCTAATGCCAAATATATGGAGGAGTTTTATTTGCATAACTTTCTACATGTTTTCTAATGTCAAATAAAAATGTATTTTATTTGCATAACCTTTCTATATGATTCTAACGCCAAATAAAAATGTATTTTATTTGCATACATTCCATACATGTTTTATAATGTCAAATAAAATGTAATTTATTTGCATATAAGTCGCTAATGACAAATAAAAGATCATTTTTATTTTACGTATGCAATTTCTATTTTTAACTTTAACAAATAAAAAGAAATATTTTATTTGTATATATATTTTCAGTGCATAACATAACATAACATATAAAAATCCCTCTTTACTTTGTACACAAATTATAATATATAATTTGACAATAAAATATCACTTTGATTTGCATACAAATACTACTGTACAATTTAACAATAAAAATGTCACTTTAATTTACATACAAATTCTATTGTATAATTTGATGATACAAATGATTCTTTAACTTACATACAAATTCTAATGTATGATTTAACAATAAAAATGATTCTTTAACTTGCATACAAATTCTATTTCAACAAAATGCATATAAAGTGATCAATTCAATTTTGTTGACAATTCTATTTCAACAAAATGATTAAAAGCGATAATTTCATTTTGTTAACAACTCTAGTTTAACAAATTGAATAAAAATGGTCTTTTCATTTTTGTTGACAATTCTATTTCAACAAAAATTAATATTTTTGCCCAAACACAAACCTATTTAACAAAAATGTTACTTTTGTTTTTACCTCAAATCTATTTAACAAAAATGTAATTTTTGTTTTCAACCATCATATTTTGACAAAATGTAAAATTTTGTTTCCATTATTATATTTTGACAAAAATGAATATTTTGGTTCGACTAATATTTTGACAAAAATGAATACAAAAATATATATTTTGATTCAACTATCAACAAAAAATAAAGATGATAACTTTGTTTTGTCGACAAATCTATTTCAGCAAAATAATAAAAATGATAACTTTGTTTTGTCGACAATTCTAATTCAACAAAACAAATAAAAGTGATGTGTTTATTTTGTCGACAATTCTAATTCAGCAAAACAAATAAAAGTGATATGTTTGTTTTGTCGACAATTCTAATTCAACAAAAGAAATAAAAGTGATATGTTTGTTTTGTCGAGAATTCTAATTCAACAATAGAAATAAAAGTGATATGTTTGTTTTGTCGACAATCCTAATTCAAAAAAACAAATAAAAGTGTTATGTTTGTTTACAAAATATGTTTTCTAACATACATGATATATTTTGTTACATACATTTTCCTATGTATTATAATGACAAATAAAAGAATAATTTATTTGTATACTTTTTTTCTATATACTCTAATGACAAATAAAAGAATGATTTATTTGCATACATTTTCTATTCAACATAACAAATAAAAATGATAATTTTATTAGTTTACAATTTCCATTTCAACTTAACAAATAAAAATGATAATATTATTTGTTTACAATTTCTATTTAACAAAATAATATCATTGTTTTAACACAAATCTATTGGGCAAAAATGTTATTTTTGTTTTAACATAAATCTATTTGACAAAAATGTAATTTTTGTCCTAAATCAATTCAAATTAACAAAAATGTACTTTTTGTTCTAGCCATTATATACTGACAAAAATGCCAATTTTGTTTCAACTGTTATTTTGGACAAAAGTGACTATAATTTGACAAAAGTGACATATTGGTTTCAACTTTTATAATTTGACAAAAGTGACAAATTTGGTTTCAACTAATGTGTTTTGACAAAAATGGATTTTTTTTAACTAATGTGTTTTGACAAAAATGTATATTTTGTTCAACAATTCTAATTTGACAAAAATGAATGTTTTTGTTTCAACTATACTAATTGACAAAAATGAACGTTTTTGTTCAACTAAACTATATTGACAAAAATGAATATTTTTGTTTAACTAAACTATACCGTCAAAAATGAATATATTGTTTCAACAACTATATTGACAAAAATGAATATTTTTGTTTCAACAATTTTATTATAACATACATGATATATTTATTTTCAACAATTTTATAACAAACATGATATATTTGTTTTCAACTATTTTATAACAAACATGATATATTTGTTTTCAACTATTTTATAACAAACATGATATATTTGTTTTCACCACAACAATCATCAAATCAATAGATCTACATAGCAATGACAATTTCTGATCAAATCACGTATCATAAAAAATAGAATTTAATGACGGATTGGTGATAACACAATCATAGTTAATTTTAATTATTTAAAAAATAAAAAAATAATAATAAAATAGAATTCTCACCATGGTTTTAATTCTGAATAATTCAGATTTGAAATTTGTTCAAAATCAGATCTGCTCCGTTCCAGATCTAGTCTGTTCCATGTTGTAGATCTCATCGCTACAAATCCAACGCTTCGACGGTTCGTAAAATGGACCTTGTATGAAGAAGATATTGATTTTTATAAGTTTGAATTAAATTTAGATCATTTAATAAAATAATTAATATAATAATTACTCTTAACGATTGATTAGCCGCTAATCTTCTTCCCCCAATCGTTCTGTAACCCGCTCCTCTTCAAACCCATCGTCGTCCTCCTACTTCCACCCACGCATGCCGTTCAAGGCCCCTGACAATCGATCAAACCATGTCACCTCGACCGCCTATCCGCCCTCCACCATCGCCGGGACCGACGACGAGCACGGTGAGCCCTGCCACCCTGGAAACCGCCGCGAACGAGCGGGCTTTGCGCATGAAAATCAAGCCAATTACTCGATGAATTGTGATCACCACCGTATGGATTGAAAGCACATGAATCACTCTTCGATTATACTCATAAATTTTTGGAATTTGTCAAGTAGATTGAAAGATATTATCATGGAAAGTTTCGACAATTATCGGCCATGGAAAAATATGGCGGCGGCTGCGTTGAAATTAGGGTTTTAGGATAATATTTTAAAATTATTTTTTCGTGTTATAAGGTCAAAAATTGGACTGTCTCCAAATCAAGCCCACTTATTTCCTAACAATAGGTTTTGACGCCTTCTAAATGCAATGGGGCTAGTGGCGAAACCCAATTCTGAAGTCTACAGTAGTTCCACTTTAAATGTAATATTGAATTAAACAACGTATAAATTTCAACGTACATTTTAGTTTACCGGGGCCACATACTGATTCTAAAAATTCCCGAAAAAATTATTTCTTGTTATGGTTTGATGATACGGTCAAAACAAAATTAATTTCATCGAATTTGGAGACCGTTTGAAAAATGGCCATTTTCCGGTCGATCCAAATTGACTTAAATTGACAAAACACATTTTCATTTACCACGCTCATAAATTAATTCCAAAAATTATGAAAATTGGAATACTGCAATAATTCGACATTCAAGATTCAACCAGGGTGGTTTCGTCAAAAACGGAGGTCATTTGCAAAATGGCTATATATACGGGCTATATATTATATTAAATTCCATAGCGACTATTCTGAATATTCAACTGGCTATAACTTTCGATCCCCGCAATGAAATTTCAATTTTTCCGATTCGTTGGAAAGGTATTTTCAAACTGATTTAAATATTTTTGGTTTCACTAAAATCCGATTTATTTTGAATCCTGTACTGTCAGTCAATGTTCAAATTCAAATTTTCAAACTGTCGCGCTATTTCTAACTACTTTTATAATTAAAATAAATTTAGTCGTTCTAACTTTGATTAAAATTAATTTCTAATCGTTATTATTTGAAATAAATTATTTTAAACATTAAAATTCCATTAAATTTTCTGAAATAAAAATTTTAAATTGGTTCCAAAATTCCGGGTTGTTACAGTTGCGATTCGTTTATATCAAGAACATAAAAACATTATATTAGAAAATTCCATCATAATACCAATAACTCGATAAAAAATTATACATTTTTTTAATTTTCTTCCCAGTTCTTCACACTATGAGCCTATATATTAAACTAATTTTATAATACCACATTTAACTTATTAAAAAAAAGTGTACTAAATAATATTTGCTAACTTGTTGAATTAATTACTAACATACATCAACTTGAACATTTATATCATATTCATATTAAAGAAAATTAAAAATTATTTTGATTCTCAAGTACACATACCTATATATTCTTGGTGTAAGTCACAAAACGTAAAAAACAAAAAAAAAACAGTTATAATAATTTTATTTTATAGATTATATATTACACACCAAAATTTATCATATATTGCATAAGGAATACTCATTTTAGCATTAAAATAATAAATATTATTTTCCATAATTTTGTCGTGCTCAACGCACGAGCTACACACTAGTTGACAATAGGTCTCGATTGTTTGGTTTTATTTATCTTATAGGTGTTGATGGATGATAACTGAGAATAATTAAGAAGATATTTTGATCTTAGGAATCCTCAATGCAGTAGAAGATTTTTCAAACTCATAATGTAGAAAATGATAAACTATATAACAAACAAATCTTGAGTGCATTCTTAAACCTATGTAATTTTAAAATTGATTAACTATGTTCTTAATAAAATTATAATTAGATAAGAAGATATAAGGGACACATTTATCTTATATTAAAAAGATAGGTTCAACCTCATCATTAATGTTGCACTTGCCTCATATATGTATTAAGGTAAATTTTAACTTTGTTCACAAGGTTGAATCTCAAATGGAATAAAAATTTTAAGGAATGAAATCATAGAAAATGAAAAGATTGCAATTAGAATTATTAAAATATAAATTTTATTTCATCCCTTTGTCATTCAACATGTGAATGGAAAAAGTTAGGTATATGAAAATTAAGCACAACAAGGACAACTATTAGTGCAACCTGTCCTCGTTACATCACAATTTAGTTTGCAGAAAACATCGCCCTTGCAGGGTTCTACACAAGAGTTGTACGCACTTTCACATTTTGCAAAGCATTCTTTACTATCACAACTCACAGGATCAATCGATTGAAACACAAACAGCAATGTAGTGGCAATAACCATCAACCATGCAAGAGAGTTTGCCATTATTATAATATTAAGAATGCATTGAGTATGAATAGTAATGTTTTGATATATATGATGCTCCAATTTATAGATGAGCCGTTGGACATAGATGGTTGATCTAGAGGGATTGTTGATGTGATTCACTTATTAAATTTGCATCTACTTTTAATGTACATTTACTTATTAATATTTCTATATTATCCACTAGTGGTAATCTAAAAGATTGATGTCTATAATTATAAATGTGAATAAATTAAAATAAAGATTGGTTCATCATTATTATATACGATACAAGAAAATGTATTATTTTTTTAACAAATGAGCATAAGATAGGAGAGTAAATGATAGAAATTTAATTAATACATAGAGTTAACCATTATTTTTACTCCAAAATGGTTTTATTTGGACAAATAATTAGTGGATTTTAAGTGCATGGTTAACCTGTACTTAGGTGGTATATTGCATTGTATAATTTTGGAGTTCAAATCTTTTATCCTAAAAACCAAGATACCTTATCTTCAAATAACTTCACAACCATTTATTTCATAAAACTGATTAATTACTGAAGAGTGAAACAAAAAGTGTAATAAACCATAATTTTCTATTATTTAATTTTTGAATTTATTATGATTTTTTATGGTTATAAATAAAATTTGATGACTTAATTATGTAAGTTTATTTGTAAACTTAATTAGTTTGATTAAGTAATGTATTTTGGTGGTTTACAATAATAATAACTTGTAGTTATTGTAAATGAAATTACAATTGGTTTGTAATTATATGAAGACCCGTAACTTCCCCGTAAAGGAAAGCACAAATTGCTTTGAGAACAAGCCACATCGGGACGCAAACAGAAGAACATTTCATTGTTTATTACAACAATTCCATCAGAATACAAGAATACACAGAGTATGAATAAATATTACACATTCGATAAATATCAGAGATTATAATAAATTACTAAGCAGTGGAAAATAATACAAAACACAACTGAAAGTAACACACAGATACAGAGCTTTCCGAGCATCGTTCCAGTTGTAAATCAGGATCATGTGAATATAAATCTGCAAAACCAAAACTACTAGCTGCTTGTGTGGTAAATAGGGGCACCCAGAGTTTAGGTTAAAACATTAAACTCCAGGTCAGTCATGTGACTTGTGTGAGAACTAAAACAGTTATTAATCTTTATTTTTAAAATTAGGTAAATCAAGGGACCACGCCGTATAACACGGAACGGGTTTCCTCCCAAGAATACCAGTGCATAAAACAAACACCGCAATGCTAAATAAAGGAAAATGAAGCTATTATAAGACCCAGGTCCCATCACATAATGCAACACAAGCCGGAGGATAGGGTTTTACCTTATAATAGCCAAAGAATGCTTGATACGCTAAATTTCATCTTTTATTACTATAAGTGTATGGTGACAAAACAATTTCAATCATAAATACCAATCATAGATGGCATGGGTACCATATATCATGTTGCCAATACTAGGCTTTATAATCAAAACCGCAAGTATCACGTATTGGAAGTTGGATTTCCATCTGTGAACCAAGGCAAGGGATCGTTCTTACCGAATTCGAGACACTCTAGCTTGCCCCTCAGGAACAGAACGCATCGTCCCTTGGATCGTCAGGGCCGGTCCACCGATGTGGATTAAAATGCATGAACACTGCGTTTTCCCACCCTATGGGGTGTCAATGAGTCCACTGACTCCATCGGTCCCGGATCGACCGATATATCCGAGGCGCCTCGCAACAGCAACAACCACATAAGTAAAACTCGTCAGGGCATGTAAAATCACTGACGCCACTTCTAGCTAGAAGGAAACGCATGCCCTCCCTGATGTCCTCTCCCATTTCTGGTTCACAACCGGGGTGTGAGGCTCGCGAATCAACGTTACACAAAGCTATGCCACACAGGCTGTGCTTTGACCATCAACCACAAAACTCTTCTTTTCAGCAGAAGCCTTGATCATATTGCCACTTAGGGATACCACACAGGCAATTCACTCCATGCGTTTGATATCCATCAATATATAACCTCTGAGCTCGTACGTCTCAGAGAAGGGCGTTAAGCAAGAGAATAAATTCTCCGCCGCCAAACAGATTTATATTTAACAGAAATCAATCACACAGAATAAAATCCAATGTCAGACACAGTCTATTTACAAGTTCATTCTGGGTCTGAACGAAACCGGAGGCACCTAGTACCCTGCATATCCATCGACCTCCAAGTACGTCTGTAACAACCCGAAAATCTGGGCCAGTTTAAAATTTTTATTTTGGCAATTTTAGCGAATTTTGAACATTTAAAATGATTATTTTAAATAATATCGACGAGAAATCTAATTTGAATAGAATTCGACGCATATATTATATACGTCGTCGTTAGAATATAAATAATTACATATAATTATAAATAGAATTGAAAATGGCGCGGTAGTTCGATAATTCGATTTCAAACTTCAATTGAATGTACCGGGTGTAAAACAATCCAGATTTTAGTGAAACCAAAAATAATAGGATCTATTTGAGAATATCTTTCCAACGAATCCGAAAAATCGAGATTTCATAGCGGGAATCAAAAGATATGTCCAGTTGAAAATTCTGAATAGTCGCTATGGAATTCAGGCCCTTAAAAATGGAAATTTTGCAAACGACCTCGGATTTCAACGAAACCACTTTTGTTGGGTCCGTGATGTAAAGTTATTGCTAGATTCCAATTTTCATAATTTTTTGAATCAATATGTGAGCGTGGCAAAGGAAAATGTGTTTGACCAGTTTAAGTTGATTTTAATCGACTGGAAAATGGCCATTTTCCCAACTGTCTCTGAATTCGACGAAACTAGTTTTGTTAGGACCGTATCGTCAATACGAAGCTAAAAAATATTTTTCTGAAATTTTTCGAGTTAGTATGTGACCCCGATAAATTGAAATGCGCGTTCGAATTCAATATATAGAGTTATATGTTGATTTTAACGGAAACTGATCGAAACGGTCAAATCAGCTTATGGTACATATCCCATTGTGTTCGGCATGGGGGTGAAACGCTATGGACGACAGGCGGTGGGCCTCGTTCCGAGGTCGAAATAAAAAGTCAACTTTTTGAAATTAAAATAAATAATAAAAAAAATATAAAATTCCCCCTTTCCCTCTTCCCTTATCTTCTCAGCCCCCCCCCCCGGTTGAAAATCGATTCATCAGAAGAAGAAAAAAAGAGAAAACCCGCGTCGATCGGAGGACCACCCCCTCCCCTTAGCCGCCGCCGCCTCAAAGGTGGGGCGCCACCTCTGAATGCCCCCCTTCCTCTATTCATTTTTCTCCACTCCTCTCCCCTGTCGCGAGAGATACCCGACGCCCCAGCTCAAACCGCGACCCCCTGCCCCACCTCCGTCGTCGCCCCCCCCACTTCCGCTCCACCTCCTCCTTCTTCCAGTCCTCCCCTCGAACCCAAAACCCCCATTCACCGCTAAACCCGCTGAAGCCCTCCCCGACCACCACCATTTCACCCCCACCGACCGTCAGCACCTCTCTCCCCTTCCAGCGATGCAAACGAACCCCCCCCCTCCGTGGTAAAAGGTAATTTTAATTGATTTATATATATATATAATGTTGAAAAAAATTCAATTTTTGTTTTATGAATTCGCGTTGTAAAAATATATTATTTTCCTATACGAAGTGCCATTATCAAAATATGATTTTTATAAAGTAGAAGATTTAAATGATTTTTGTATTTTTAGAAGAATAAAAATATGATTTTATATAATGTAGAGTAATAAAGATGTGATCTTTATAGTAGTAGCAATGTAAAGATATGATTTTTATAGTATAGAAAGTATAAAAATACGATTTTTATATTTTATAGATAGTAAAAATATCATCTTTATATATGTAGCAAAATAAAAATGTGATTTTTATAGTGATGAAATAGAAAAGGCGAAATCTTTATATTAGAAAAGGCGAAATCTTTATAATAGAAAAGGCGAAATCTTTTTATTTGAAAAGGCGAAATCTTTATATTTGAAAAGGCGAAATCTTTATATTTGAAAAGGCGAAATCTTTATATTTGAAAAAATGAAATCTTTGTATAGAGAATAGCGATGTAAAAATAGAATTTTTATCTATATAGTAGCGGTGTGAAAATAGAATTTTTATCCATATAGCGTGATTATAAAAATATGATTTTTATATACACAACAACAATATAAAAATGTGATTTTTATATATGTAGTGGCTACGGACAACGAAAGTGACAAATTGCGAGAACGACAAGATTTTCTATAAATGAAGTGTCGTGGAGTTGGGATAGCTATTGGTGAGAACTTCTCACTCTAAATTTCTTATTCTAGTTATATATATATATACACAAGGATGCAGACAGTGCTTAGTAGCACCTGACACCCGTCGTCCACATACCATGGACGGCTTGTATGCTTGTTTGATGTGTTGTGAAATTTGTTTGTGATATTGATGTGAAATCGATAATCAAATGTAGATAGTTGAAATAAATTAATTATCATTAAAAATATAATTTTTAACGTGAATATGAATATAGTGAATGTTAGTAAATAAATATTTATAAACAAATCGGCCGATTTGTTTATATACACTGATTCGACTGATAGTGATTGGGATGATAAATTTTACACATCGCCCAACTGCACAAATAAAAATATGTGTTTGTTGATTTAAAACCCCACACGGGTGTTGGGATGATATTTGGGTACACTAATCCCAATTATTTAATTGTATGTCGATCGATTGGTCGACAGGCTGTGTAAGCATTGATTGTTTATATTTGATGCTTATGTAGTTGTGTGGTGCACCTTGGATGATGGTTGATTGTTTATCATTGCTATTATATACATGTGTTGTATGGAACCCATATAACTAACGTTATATGGTGATTGATTGGGCCTCATTCCAATCGGGAAAATAATGAATATCATAAAAGAAAATTCATGTGTTGAGTATAAAAATAGTTGTGTGTTGACAGTACTCATGTGTTGAGATTAGTCGTGTGTTGAAAGAAATATTGATTCATGTGTTGAATAGAATAAATATTCAATTGTTGAATAGAATAACGAATTTATTGAAATATATAAAGCCGTGTTGATTAGAGTTGCGCTATTTTGACGTGAACGATATTTATATCGATTATATTCGTTTTTATAATGAATATTGAAAAGATAGTGATTTCAAAATATAATATTATCATTTATATAGTAATGATATGAAATATTCAATTTTGATTAGAAATTGAAATAGTGTTGAAATGGTTTTGAAAACGAAGTTAAAACGATTTATAAAATACGTTTTAAAAGGAAATCGACGAAATATATATAATATATTTATATTATATATATAATGGCCTGAATAGAACGCGCCGCGCTGCGGTAGTTCGTGAATTTCGACCATTGACTTCGAATTGACATTACGGGAGATCCGACCGTCGGATTCTCCTAAAACCGGAACCGTTGGGGTCGTATCGAAAAGAGATTTCCAATTAATATTAGAAATTTGAAATCTAACGATTGGATTTGGATTTATGTCCAAATCAAATTTGGAAAAGGTCGCTGTAAGTGCAGTTCGATGGCCGTTGATGGAAATCGACTGTACGGGCCTTGATAAAAATATTAAAAATATCTATAATTTGTGAAAAATCATAAGAAATGATTTGGGAAAAATTGGGCTGAAGAATTCCACATTTGACAAGATAAAAATAGATTTTTGTCGAAATGAACTAGTTTTGAACTAGAATTAAAATCAATTTAATTTTGAAATAAATAAATTGAATTTGAAAGTGATTTTAAAAATAATCAATATTCCCAATACGTGAATTGGACTGGAGTTGAATCGAAATTATCTTCGGAATATTTCGATGTTGGATTTCGTGACTATACAGATATTGTTATGGGAATTTGAAAGATATATTTTATATCGTTATTTCCAATACGATATTAGTTGGTTTCAGAATTTGATATTGAATATCAGCCGGTATATTTTCTATTCAGAGCCTTGTATTTAATATCAAACGTGATTTGGGTTTATCGTGAATCGTGTTTTAGATGACATTGGTTCTTTAACCCAGTTAAAGGCAGGATGTTGATTTTTGAAAAGATTAAAACTAAGTGGAGTTTTAATGAATCTTTAATTAGATTGAAATGTGAATTGATAATTTAAGTTATCAAATTTGGAAAGTGATCGAGAATGGAGTATCACCAGTTTTGCTCCAAAGCGATAGTTAAATCTTTAATTAGATTTGAACGTAAAATGGTAATTAACTTTACCGATAACACCGTGGTGTTAGATATGGAGTATTACCAGTTTTGCTCCAGGGGATGAATAGGTTGGGATTGGGAAATAAAATAAATAATTACTTCAGTGTGGTTCGCTAATCCCGACTAGTTTGAAATGTTATCCAAAGAAAGATTAAACAATAAATTTTGAAGAATTTATCTTGGATAAAATTAATGGGAACCTTTCCATTAGAATGGGATTTTGTGAATAAAGGAATATTATGAATTGGAATGAGGCGTTTGTTGTGTTTGTGTAACATTTGTTTATCATATACGTGGGTTATTCAGAAAGGCCGGGTTTATACCCATTCTGAATAACCGATTCGACGAGATGTCGAAGATGAAGATGGTGGTTGAAGACCGGAAGTCTTCACATCGTTTGGGTGATTACTGATGATCTTGATTGGGTTGTACACCCAAGATGAGGGAAACAGTTGGTGATCGTCCAGACGTACTTGGAGATGGATGGATATGCGAGGAAAGTGCCTCCGGTTTCGTTCAGACCCAGAACGAACTTGTAAATGGATTGTGTGTCTGACATTGGATTTTATTCTGTGTTGATTGATCTCTATTAAATATACATCTGATTGGCGGCAGAGAATTTATTCTCTTGCTTAACGCCCTTCTCTGAGACGTACGAGCTCAGAGGTTGTATATCGATGGACATCAGTCGCATGGAGTGAATTGCCAGTGTGACACGCGTAAGTGGCAATTGATCAAGGCTTCTGTTGAAAAGCAAAGTCTTGTGGTTGATGATCAAAGCACGGCCTGTGTGGCGTAGCTTTGTGTATAACGTGAATTCGCGAGCCTCACACCTCGGTATGAGTCAAAAAGGGGATACAGACCCAAGGAGTGCATGACTTTTCTTTCTAGCTATGGTGGTGTCAGTGACCTTCCAGCCCTGACATTTATATACTTTTCACCTGTGTGGTTGTTGGATACGAGGCGCCTTGGATATAGGTCTGTAAGGACCGGGAAATGTGTGTTCAGGAATAATTAATCCTCAAAAGTAAGAGAGGACCGGCCTTGGAGGTTCCAAAGGATCATAGTGGGGTCCTGAGGCATTGCTAGAGTGTCTCGAACGCGGAGAGGAGTTTGCCCCTTGCCTCAACTCATGACGGAAATCCAATTTCCAATACGTGATAGTGCGGTTTTATTTGTAGAACCTAGTATGGCGACATAGTGGTATGGGTCATTCATGCCGCCTATGATTGATATTTATGATTGAAATTGTTTTGGCACTATACACCTATAATAGTATCAAATAACGTGTTTTTAACGTATCAAGCATGCTTTGGCTATTATAAGGTAAAAACCCTATCCTCCGGCTTGCGTTGCATTGTGTGATGGGACCTGGGTCTTATAACAGCTTCATTTTTCTTTATTTAGCATTGCGTTGTTTGTTTTAGGCACTGGTATTCTTGGGAGGAAACCCGTTCCGTGTCATACGGCGTGGTCCCTTGATTTACCGAACTTTAAAATAAATATTAATAACTGTTTTAGTTCTCACACCAGTCCCATGACTGACCTGGAGTTTATTGTTTTAACCTAAACTCTGGGTGCCCCTATTTTCGACACGGGCAGCTAGTAGTTTTGGTTTTGTAGATTTATATTCATAGGATCCTGATTTACAGCTGGAACGATGCTCGGAAAGCTCTGTATCCGTGTATCACCTTCTGTTGTGTTTTGTATATTTTTCCGCTGCTATGTAATTTATTGTAATCTCTGATATTTATCGAATGTAATTTATTCATTTATACTCTGTATATTCTTGTATCTGATGGAATTGTTGTAATAACAATGAAATGTTCTTCCGTCTGCGTTCTGATTTGTCTTGTCCTCAACGCCATCCGTGCTTTCCTTCACGGGGAAGTTCGGGTCGTGTCAGTTTGGTATCGGAGCTTTGGTTTACAGAGCTCGAGAACAAGACACATTAGAACCATACGAAAGAATTCATCAGATATTGGATTAGTAATGTCCAATTAGAATGACTCGTTAGAGATGGGATCAGTAGTATCCTAGAACGAGTGTGAAGAGTATATTTTTCAAATGAAAACAATTTTGTTTTGAAAATTTAAATCGCTTTATACGTATTTGATTATTTATTTATTTTGAATTTGGACAATCGAGTATATAAAGATTTCGCGTATACGCGTCATGAACGTATATTCGAAGTTTTAATATACTGGATAGATATAGAATCACACTCTAGTCGCCCGGAGATGATGTTGATAATGACCATGGCATCATCAATATTTATGTTCGTGTTTCGAAGGTGTGTTTTCTATATAATTCCATCAGACTGGTGTGAGAACCAAAACTTACATAGGATTATTTGTTGTGAATTGGCATCAAAAACATGATTTTTGTATATATCAAAATTTATGAATTTGAAACGTTAATTCACTAATTGATTGATGTTTGTGTTGTTTGTTTACTTGTTTGATAATTTTGAACCATATAGCCTAATTGAATTAAATACTGAACTGTATTGAAAATTGGTCGCATTTGCTTGCATATACAAGTACTTACATTGAACAGGTCATAGCAAGGAGGCTAGAGCAGAGAATAAAATTTGTTTGCCCGAAAAATAGGTACATGTTTACTATAATTTACTGTTTTGTTTGGGTGATGATGATTTTATGAGCCGATTGGCTTTTTCTTTTTCTTTTTGAGATCAGAAGGCCTGTATGGCAATTTCGGGATTTTCCTGTTGCTCCAGGTGCAGGGGAGGTTATGGCGAAATTTTTCGAAAATTTAGGGTGTTAGCCAAATTTTTGAAAAATTTGGAAAGTTCTTAGAAACTGAAAAGTTGAAGAACTTAAGCCGTAGTCAAAATAATGGAAGTTGAGTTGATTTGTTAAACAACTTTCGGCTTCGTTCCTTTCCAGCTTCCATTGTTATGTTCCTTTTCGGCCTTTGATCTAGAGAAGATTAGAATATCATCAATAAAAACCAGAACAAATTTATTCAATTAAATCACACATTGAACTGATTAGAAAATAGTTAGAAATATATACTTGTGCATTATATATGTTTGAACAGGAAATTGGATAGCTGTTGAGTAAAGATTTTATTTGCGTGCCCGACAAATAGGTAAACCTTAATGAGTTGGATGCGCACTAATATTATTATATCAACTCCTGTGAATGCCATTGGATGCGGAGTGCTGGTTATTCTTTGTGAAATAATAAACATTGCCATAGGATAGCAACAATTAATTTTGAACTACATTACATGGCATACTTCTGGAAGATAGGCATACTTCATCATATACCACATAAGCATTTGGAGCTTGTGTGACGAGGTGGAAGATTTACCATACGAGTGAGAGGCTTGTATGGCAATGACTATATTTTACAGGTTGAACTGATGACTGATATGGACTATTTAAATTGTAACGATAAAATTGCCAGATTAATAAAAACCCCACACGGGTCTAGAGTTGACAATAATCACGTCTCTCTAGTTAGTAGATACGACACATGGACTATTTATTTCCCACACGGGACGAGGTGACGAGGATTTATCCTCTGGAGCATTTAAAATACACACTCCCTCAGGCTTTGACAGGGTGACGAGAATTTATTCTCTGGAGTTATTATCAATACACGCTCCCCTGTAAACACCAGAATATATCACTATAAATATGTGTATGCTTATTAGGATTTATTGGGTACCTAATATGGCCCAATAAATTTCCAAACCTCTCCCCGTACAAAGGAGGTTATGGCGAAATTTTTCGAAAATTCCGGGTGTTAGCCAAATTTTTGAAGAATTTGAAAATTCTCAGAAACTGATAAGTTGGAGAATGGAAGCCAGATCGAACGTAGAGTTGATTAATCAAACCACTTTCGACTTTGTTCCTTTTCGGGGTTGAAAAGTTTTAAGTGGGGGAGATTGTAACAACCCGAAAATCTGGGTCAGTTTAAAATTTTTATTTTGGCAATTTTAGCGAATTTTGAACATTTAAAATGATTATTTTAAATAATATCGACGAGAAATCTAATTTGAATAGAATTCGACGCATATATTGTATATGTCGTCGTTAGAATATAAATAATTATATATAATTATAAATAGAATTGAAAATGGCGCGGTAGTTCGATAATTCGATTTCAAACTTCAATTGAATGTACCGGGTGCAAAACAATCAGGATTTTAGTGAAACCAAAAATAATAGGATCTATTTGAGAATATCTTTCCAACGAATCCGAAAAATCGAGATTTCATAGCGGGAATCAAAAGATATGTCCAGTTGAAAATTCTGAATAGTCGCTATGGAATTCAGGCCCTTAAAAATGGAAATTTTGCAAACGACCTCGGATTTCGACGAAACCACTTTTGTTGGGTCCGTGATGTAAAGTTATTGCTAGATTCCAATTTTCATAATTTTTCGAATCAATATGTGAGCGTGGAAAAGGAAAACGTGTTTGACCAGTTTCAGTTGATTTTAATCGACTGGAAAATGGTCATTTTCCCAACGGTCTCTGAATTCGACGAAACTAGTTTTGTTAGGACCGTATCATCAATACGAAGATAGAAAATATTTTTCTGGAATTTTTCGAGTTAGTATGTGACCCCGGTAAATTGAAATGCGCGTTCAAATTCAATATATAGAGTTATATGTTGATTTTAACGGAAACTGATCGAAATGGTCGAATCAGCTTACGGTATATATCCCATTGTGTTTGGAATGGGGGTGAAATGCTATGGACGACAGGCGGTGGGCCTCGTTTCGAGGTCGAAATAAAAAGTCAACTTTTTGAAATTAAAATAAATAATAAAAAAATATAAAATTCCCCCTTTCCCTTATCTTCTCAGCCCCCCATTGAAAATCGATTCATCAGAAAAAAAAGAAGAAGCGAAAACCCGCGTCGATCGGAGGACCAACCCCCCTCCCCTTCGCCGCCGCCGCCTCAAAGGTGGGGCGCCACCTCCGAACGCCTCCCCTTCCTCTCTTCCTTCTTCTCCACCCCTCTCCCCTATCGCGAGAGATACCCGACGCCCCAGCTCAAACCGCGACCCCCTGCCCCACCTCCGCCGTCGCCCCCCCACTTCCGCTCCACCTCCTTCTTCTTCCAATCCTCCCCTCGAACCCAAAACCCCCATTCACCGCTAAACCCACTGAAGCCCTCCCCGACCACCACCATTTCACCCCCACCGACCGTCAGCACCTCTCTCCCCTTCCAGCGATGCAAACGAACCCCCCCCCCTCCGTGGTAAAAGGTAATTTTAATTGATTTATATATATAATGTTGAAAAAAAAAATCCAATTTTTGTTTTATGAATTCGCGTTGTAAAAATATATGATTTTCCTATACGAAGTGCCATTATCAAAATATGATTTTTATAAAGTAGAAGATTTAAAAATATGATTTTTGTATTTTTAGAAGAATAAAAATATGATTTTATATAATGTAGAATAATAAAGATGTGATCTTTATAGTAGTAGCAATGTAAAGATATGGTTTTTATAGTATAGAAAGTATAAAAATACGATTTTTATATTTTATAGATAGTAAAAATATCATCTTTATATATGTAGCAAAATAAAAATGTGATTTTTATAGTGATGAAATAGAAAAGGCGAAATCTTTATATCAGAAAAGGCGAAATCTTTATAATAGAAAAGGTGAAATCTTTATATTTGAAAAGGATAAATCTTTATATTTGAAAAGGCGAAATCTTTATATTAGAAAAGGCGAAATCTTTATAATAGAAAAGGTGAAATCTTTATTTTTGAAAAGGAGAAATCTTTATATTTGAAAAGGCGAAATCTTTATATTTGAAAAGGCGAAATCTTTATATTTGAAAAAAAGAAATCTTTGTGTAGAGAATAGCGATGTAAAAATAGAATTTTTATCTATATAGTAGCGGTGTGAAAATAGAAGTTTTATCCATATAGCATGATTATAAAAATAGGATTTTTATATACACAACAACAATATAAAAATGTGATTTTTATATATGTAGTGGCTACAGACAACGAAAGTGACAAAAGGCGAGAATGACAAGATTTTCTATAAATGAAGTGTCGTGGAGTTGGGATAGCTATTGGTGAGAACTTCTCACTCTAAACTTCTTATTCTAGTTATATATATACTAGGATGCAGACGGTGCTTAGTAGCACCCGACACCCGTCGTCCACAGACCATGGACGGCTTGTATGCTTGTTTGATGTGTTGTGAAATTTGTTTGTGATATTGATGTGAAATCGATAATCAAATGTAGATAGTTGAAATAAATTAATTATCGTTAAAAATATAATTTTTAACGTGAATATGAATATAGTGAATGTTAGTAAATAAATATTTATAAACAAATCGGCCGATTTGTTTATATACACTGATTCGACTGATATTGATTGGGATGATAAATTTTACACATCGCCCAACTGCACAAATAAAAATCTGTGTTTGTTGATTTGAAACCCCACATGGGTGTTGGGATGATATTTGGGTACACTAATCCCAATTATTTAATTATATGTCGATCGATTGGTCGACAGGCTGTGTAAGCATTGATTATTTATATTTAATGCTTATGTAGTTGTGTGGTGCACCTTGGATGATGGTTGATTGTTTATCATTGCTATTATATACATGTGTTGTATGGAACCCATATAATTAACGTTATATGGTGATTGATTGGGCCTCATTCCAATCGGGAAAATAATGAATATCATAAAAGAAAATTCATGTGTTGAATATAAAAATAGTTGTGTATTGACAGTACTCATGTGTTGAGATTAGTCGTGTATTGAAAGAAATATTGATTCATGTGTTGAATAGAATAAATATTCATTTGTTGAATAGAATAACGAATTTATTGAAATATATAAAGCGTGTTGATTAGAGTTGCACTATTTTGACGTGAACGATATTTATATCGATTATATTCGTTTTTATAATGAATATTGAAAAGATAGTGATTTCAAAATATAATATTATCATTTATATAGTAATGATATGAAATATTCAATTTCGATTAGAAATTGAAATAGTGTTGAAATGGTTTTGAAAATGAAGTTAAAACGATTTATAAAATACGTTTTAAAAGGAAATCAACGAAATATATATAATATATTTGTATTATATATATAATGGCCTGAATAGAACGCGTCGCGCTGCGGTAGTTCGTGAATTTCGACCATTGACTTCGAATTGACATTACCGGAGATCCGACCGTCGGATTCTCCTAAAACCGGAACCTTTGGGTTCGTATCGAAAAGAGCTTTCCAATGAATATTAGAAATTTGAAATCTAACGGTTGGATTTGGAATTATGTCCAAATCAAATTTGGAAAAGGTCGCTGTAAGTGCAGTTCGATGGCCGTTGATGGAAATCGACTGTACGGGCCTTGATAAAAATATTAAAAATATCTATAATTTGTGTAAAATCATAAGAAATGATTTGGGAAAAATTGGGCTGAAGAATTCCACATTTGACAAGATAAAAATAGTTTTTTGTCGAAGTGAACTAGTTTTGAACTAGAATTAAAATCAATTTATTTTTGAAATAAATAAATTGAATTTGAAAGTGATTTTAAAAATAATCAATATTCCCAATACGTGAACTGGACTGGAGTTGAATCGAAATTACCTTCGGAATATTTCGATGTTGGATTTCGTGACTATACAGATATTGTTATGGGAATTTGAAAGATATATTTTATATCGTTATTTTCAATACGATATTTGTTGGTTTCAGAATTTGATATTGAATATCAGCCGGTATATTTTCTATTCAGAGCCTTGTATTTAATATCAAATGTGATTTGGGTTTATCGTGAATCGTATTTTAGATGACATTGGCTCTTTAACCCAGTTAAAGGCAGGATGTTGATTTTTGAAAAGATTAAAACTAAGTGGAGTTTTAATGAATCTTTAATTAGATTGAAATGTGAATTGATAATTTAAATTATCAAATTTGGAAAGTGATCGAGAATGGAGTATCACCAGTTTTGCTCCAAAGCGATAGTTAAATCTTTAATTAGATTTGAACGTAAAATCGTAATTACCTTTACGGATAACACCGTGGTGTTAGATATGGAGTATTATCAGTTTTGCTCCAGGGGATGAATAGGTTGGGATTGGGAAATAAAATAAATAATTACTTCAGTGTGGTTCGCTAATCCCGACTAGTTTGAAATGTTATCCAAAGGAAGATTAAACAATAAATTTAGAAGAATTTATCTTGGATAAAATTAATGGGAACCTTTCCCTAAGAATGAGATTTTGTGAATAAAGGAATATTATGAATTGGAATGAGGCGTTTGTTGTGTTTGTGTAACATTTGTTTATCATATACGTGGGTTATTCAGAAAGGTCGGGTTTATACCCATTGTGAATAACTGATTCGATGAGATGTCGAAGATGAAGACGGTGGTTGAAGACCGGAAGTCTTCACATCGTTTGGGTGATTACTGATGATCTCGATTGGGCTGTACACCCAAGATGAGGGACACAGTTGGTGATCTTCCAGACGTACTTGAAGATGGATGGATATGCGAGGAAAGTGCCTCCGGTTTCGTTCAGACCCAGAACGAACTTGTAAATGGATTGTGTGTCTGACATTGGATTTTATTCTGTGTTGATTGATCTCTATTAAATATACATCTGTTTGGCGGCAGAGAATTTATTCTCTTGCTTAACACCCTTCTCTGAGACGTACGAGCTCGGAGGTTGTATATTGATAGACATCAGTCGCATGGAGTGAATTGCCAGTGTGACACGCGTAAGTGGCAATTGATCAAGGCTTCTGTTGAAAAGCAAAGTCTTGTGGTTGATGATCAAAGCACGGCCTGTGTGGCGTAGCTTTGTGTATAACGTGAATTCGCGAGCCTCACACCTCGGTATGAGTCAAAAACGGGATACGGACCCAAGGAGTGCACGACGTTTCTTTCTAGCTAGGGTGGTGTCAGTGACCTACCAGCCCCGACATTTATATACTTTTCACCTGTGTGGTTGTTGGATACGAGGCGCCTCAGATATAGGTCTGTAAGGACCGGGAAACGTGTGTTCAGGAATAATTAATCCTCAAAAGTAAGAGAGGACCGGCCTTGGAGGTTCCAAAGGATCATAGTGGGGTCCTGAGGCATTGCTAGAGTGTCTCGAACGCGGAGAGGAGCTTGCCCCTTGCCTCGACTCATGACAGAAATCCAATTTCCAATACGTGATAGTGCGGTTTTATTTGTAGAACCTAGTATGGCGACATAGTGGTATGGGTCATTCATGCCGCCTATGATTGATATTTATGATTGAAATTGTTTTGGAACTATACACCTATAATAGTATCAAATAACGTGTTTTTAACGTATCAAGCATGCTTTGGCCGTTATAAGGTAAAAACCCTATCCTCCGGCTTGCGTTGCATTGTGTGATGGGACCTGGGTCTTATAACAGCTTCATTTTTCTTTATTTAGCATTGCGCTGTTTGTTTTAGGCGCTGGTATTCTTGGGAGTAAACCCGTTCCGTGTCATACGGCGTGGTCCCTTGATTTACCGAACTTTAAAATAAAGATTAATAACTGTTTTAGTTCTCACACCAGTCCCATGACTGACCTGGAGTTTATTGTTTTAACCTAAACTCTGGGTGCCCCTATTTTCGACACGGGCAGCTAGTAGTTTTGGTTTTGCAGATTTATATTCACAGGATCCTGATTTACAGCAGGAACGATGCTCGGAAAGCTCTGTATCCGTGTATCACCTTCAGTTGTGGTTTGTATATTTTTCCGCTGCTATGTAATTTATTATAATCTCTGATATTTATCGAATGTAATTTATTCATTTATACTCTGTATATTCTTGTATCTGATGGAATTGTTGTAATAACAATGAAATGTTCTTCCGTCTGCGTTCTGATTTGTCTTGTCCTCAACGCCATCCGTGCTTTCCTTCACGGGGAAGTTCGGGTCGTGTCAACGTCTTGACGATCACTAACTGATTCCCTCCTCTTGGGTGTACGGCCCAATCAAGATCATCAATAATCACCCAAACGACGTGAAGACCTCCGGTCTTCGACCACCGTCTTCATCCTCGACACCACGTCGAATCAGTTATTCAGAATGGGATAAACCCGGTCTTTCTGAATAACTCGCGTATATAATAAACAAGTGTTACACAAACAAAACATACGCCTCATTCCAATTCAGAATATTCTTTTATTCAAATATTCTTATACTTTGGGAAAGGTTCCCATTAATTTTATCAAAGATAAATTCTTTAAATTTATCATTTAATCTTCTTTGAATATCAATTCAAACTAGCCGGGATTAGCGAACCACACCGAAGTAATCATTTATTTCATTTTTCAATCCCAACCTACTCATCCCATGAAGTAAAACTGGTAATAATTCATATCTAACACCACGGTGTTATCGGTAAATTCAATTTCCATTTCACGTTCAAATCTAATTAAAGATTTAACTATCGCTTGGAGCAAAACTGGTGATACTCCATTCTCGACCATTTCAATCTAATTAAAAAATCATTAAAGCCCCACTTAGTTTTAATCTTTACATAAATCAATATCCTGTCTTTAACTGGGTTAAAGAACCAATGTGATTTAAAACACGGTTCACGATAAACCCAAAATCACATTCCATTAATTATCGGGTTAAAGAACCCGTGTTATTTAAAACACCGTTCACGATAAACCCAAAAATCAACCCCAATTCAATTCCAATTAAATATTATTTAATTGGCACACTTCATTAAATCTAAAAAAAAAAAATCTTTTTCTCAATTGTGTTTAAGAACAGTGTTAATGAAGACACCATTCACGACAAACCCAAATCACATTTGATATTAAATACAAGGCTCTGAATAGAAAATATATCGGCTTATATTCAATATCAATTTCTTCGATCAACAAATATCATATTGGAAATAACGTTATAAATATATCTTTCAAATTTCCATAACAATATCTATATAATCACGAAATCCAACATCGAAATATTCCAAAGACAATTTCGATTCAAATCCATTCCAATTCAATTATTGTAAATTCTGGTAATTTTCAAAACCATTTCAAATCCACTTTATTTATTTAAAAATAAATAAATTATTATTCTAGTTCAAAACTAGTTCATTTCGATAAAAATCTATTTTTATCTTTTCAAATATGGAAATTTTCATCTCAATTCTTCACAAATCATTTCTTATGATTTTACACAAATTATTACTATTTTTAATAATTTTATCAAGGCCCGTACAGTCGATTTCCATCAACGGCCATCGAACTGCACTTACAGCGACCTTTTCCAAATTTCATTTGGTCATAATTCCAAATCCAACTGTTAGATTTCAAATCTCTAATATTCGTTAGAAAGTTCTTTTCGATACGAACCCAACGGTTCTGGTTTTATGAGAATCCGACGGTCGGATCTCCCGCAACGTTAATTCGAAGTCAATGGTCGAAATTCGCGAACTGCCGCGGCGCGTTCTATTCAGGCCATTATATATAATATATACATATAATATATTTCGTCGATTTCCTTTGAAAATGTATTTTATAAATCGTTTTAAATTCGTTTTCAAAACGATTTCAACTTCATATTCAATTTCGAATCAAAATTGAATATTCCACATCATCGATAAACAAATGATAATATTTTCAAAACGTTAAATTTTGAAATCACTTTCTTTTCTATATTCATTATAGAAATGAATAAAATTGATATAAATATCGTTCACGTCAAAATGGCGTCAATCTAATCAACACGGCTTTTATTCAACACATGAATGTTTATTCTATTCAACACATGAATATTTATTCTATTCAACACATGAATTTATTTCTATTCAACACATGAATTTATTTCTATTCAACACATGAATTTATTTTCAATTCAACACATGAATTTATTTCCAATATTGGAATGAGGCCCAATCAATTACCATATAACATTTATTATATGGATTTCCATACAACATATGTATATAATAGCAACGATAAATAATCAACCATCATCCAGAGAGCACCACACAACTGCATAAACATTAAATTTAAATAATTAACGCTTACACGGTCTGTCGATCAATCAATCGACATACAATTAAATAATTGGGATTAGTGTACGCCAAATCTCATCCCAACACCCGTGTGGGGTTTCAATCCACAAACACTGAATATTATTTGTGCGGTTGGGCGATGTGTAAAATTTATCGTCCCAATCAATATCTTTCAAATAGGTGTACATAAACAAACTGTCCGGTTTGTAAATGAATATTTATTTATTCACATTCACTATATTCATATTCACGTTAAAAATTATATTTTTAACGATAACTAATTTAGTTCAACACATGAATATTCTTTTATCAATTTCATACCAACATCACAAACAAACTTCACAACACAACAAATAAGCATACAAGTCGTCCATGGTCTGTGGACGACGGGTGTCCGGTGCTACTAAACACCGTCTGCATCCTAGTATATATTTCAACTAGAAAATAAAATAAAATAAAAGTGAGGAGTTCTCACCGACTAGCTAAACCAAACGCCACGAGTCTTCATATGTAGAAATCTTCATCGTGCTCGCCCTTTTGTCAAATTCATTGTCCGTAGCCACTACATATATAAAAATCACATTTTTATATTGTTGTTATCTATATAAAAATCACATTTTTATAATCACTCTATATGGATAAAAATCTCACATTTTTATACCGCTACTATGTAGAAAAAAATTCTATTTTTATATCGTTGTTCATATAACAAAAATTATATTTTTATCACGCTAACTTCATAATAAAAATTATATTTTTATTTCTACTTCATATAAAAAGATCGAATTTTTATATCATCGCTATAAAAATCACATTTCTAATTCTACGCTATAAAAATTCTATTTTCAATCCGCTACTCATATAAAAATCGAATTTTTATCCTCACTACTTCATATAAGTAAAAATTGAATTTTTATCTTCACTTCATATATATAAAAATCGAATTTTTATCTCCACTTCATATATATAAAAATCGAATTTTTATCTTCACCTCATATAAATTTTAGTTTTAAAATCATATAAATTTCAGTTTTAAAATCATATAAATTTCAGTTTTAAAAACTAATCGACATCAATTTTTATATATAACTAAAAGGAGAGAGGAAGAAAGAAAACGAAAGAGAAAAAAATAAATAAAACAAATAATAAAAAACTTAAAGCGTGGGGGGTGGTCAATGGCGTCGCGGTGGTCGGAGGGGAGGGCTGCGCTGTGGTCTCCATCGAGGTGGTCTTCTGGTGGGGCTTCGATGGTTTTAGGCGAAGGGAGGAGCTTAAGGTTGCGACGGATAGGAGAAAGGGGAAAGGAGAGAGAAGCGGAGGACGGAGACGAAGCGGTTGCGTTAGGAGGGGGCGGCGCTAAGGAGGGGAGCGGTGCGACGGTGGGTGGCTGAAGGCCAACGGCGATTTCCTTTTTTTTTTCAATTCCATCGGGGAGAGAGAAGATGGTAAAGGGGATAGGTTAGGTTTATATAATTTATATATAATAATTTAATATTATTCTTCCATATAAGTTGACTTTGTATATTGACCCCAAACGAGACCCAATGAGTGTCGTCTCTAGCTAACTACCCCCATTTTGAACACAATGGGATATGTTTCGTAACCCAATTCGGCTGTTACGATAGGTTTTCATCAAAATTAAAATATAAATCTCTATATATTCAATTTGAACATACATTTCAATTTACCGGGGCCACATACTGACCCTGAAAATTCCCGAAAAATATTTTCTAGCTTCGTATCGACGATACAGTCCTAACAAAACTAATTTCATCGAATTCTGAGACCTTTTGAAAAATGGCCCTTTTCTGGTCGATCGAAATTGACTAAAACTGTTAAAACACGTTTAACTTCGTCACGCTCACATATTGATTCAGAAAATTATGAATTTTGGAATCTAGCAATAATTCGACATCCCAGATCCAACAAAAGTGGTTTCCTCGAAAACGAAGGTCGTCTGCAAAACTTCCATTTTTAAGGGCCTATATATATATATTAAAATATATATAAATTCCACAGCGACTATTCTGAATTTTAAACTGGACATATCTTACACTCTATAAAGTGAAATCTCAATTTCTTAACTTCGTCTGAAAGATATCTTCAAACAAATTCAAATATTTCTGGTTTCGTCCAATTCCGACTTAAAACGAATTCTATATATTCATTTGAAATTCGAAATCGAATTTTCAAACTGCCGCGCCATTTCAGGCTCGTTATATAATTAAAATAAATTTATTCATTTTAACTTCGTCGAAAATAAATTTTTCGTCGTTATTATTTAAAATAATTCATTTTAAATAATCAAAATTCACTAAAATTGCCAAAATAAAAATTTTTAATTGGCTCAGATTTCCGGGTTATTACAATCTCCCCCACTTAATACTTTTCGTCCCCGAAAAGGAACGAAGCCGAAAGTTGTTTCACAAACCAACTCAACTTTCACCATTTCCATTACGGCTTAAGTTCTTCAACTTTTCAGTTTTTAAGAACTTTTCAAATTTTTCAAAAATTTGGCTAACACCCTAAATTTTCGAAAAATTTCGCCATGACCTCCCCTACACCGGGGACTTCGGGATATTTCAAATAGCCTTCCATGGACTTCACCAATCCAAAAAGAAAAAGAAACAGCTAAGCGGCTAGCCAATCGGCTCATAAAATCATCAAATCCCAATAAATTTGTAAACATGTACCTATTTGTTGGGCAAACAATTTTATTCCTCTTCTATATCCTCCTTGCTATGACCTGTTCAATGTAAGTACATGTACATGCATGCATATGCGATAAATTTTCAATATAACTCACTATTTGATTCAATTTGGTTATAGGTTCAACATTTAATTAATCAAACAATAATCAAACAACACAACCAGCAATCAATTAGATGATTATCAATTCAATCACATAATTTTGATACATAGTCCAAAAATCAGATTTTTGATGCCAAATCACAACAATAAGCCCTATCTAATTTTGGTTCTCACACCAGTCTAATGGAAATATATAGACATCACACTTTCGAAACTCGAATATAAACACTGATGATGCACGTGCTATCATCAGTACCATCTCCGGGCGACTAGAGTGTGATTCTATATCTATCCAGTATATTAAAACTTCGAATACACGCGGATCAGACGTATACGCAGAATCTTTATATACTGGATTGTCCAAATTCAACATAAAATAAATAATCAAATACGAATAATTGATTTAAATTTTCGAAACAAAATTTGTTTTCATTTTTATTTCAAAAATATACTCTTCACACTCGTTCTAGGATACTACTGATCCTATCTCTAACGAGTCATTCTAATTGGATACTACTAATCCAATATCTGATGAATTCTTTTGTTTGGTTCTAACGTGTCTTGTCCACTAGCTTTGTAAACCAAAGCTCTGATACCACTGTGAAGACCCGTAACTTCCCCGTAAAGGAAAGCACAGATTGTTTTGAGAACAAGCCACATCGGGACACAAACAGAAGAACATTTCATTTTTTATTACAACAATTCCATCAGAATACAAGAATATATAGAGTATGAATAAATATTATACATTCGATAAATATCAGAGATTACAATAAATTACTAAGCAGCGGAAAATAATACAAAACACAACTGAAAGTAACACACGGATACAGAGCTTTCCGAGCATCGTTCCAGTTGTAAATCAGGATCATGTGAATATAAATCTGCAAAACCAAAACTACTAGCTGCTTGTGTGGTAAATAGGGGCACCCAGAGTTTAGGTTAAAACAATAAACTCTAGGTCAGTCATGTGACTTGTGTGAGAACTAAAACAGTTATTAATCTTTATTTTTAAAGTTAGGTAAATCAAGGGACCACGCCGTATAACACGGAACGGGTTTCCTCCCAAGAATACCAGTGCATAAAGCAAACACCGCAATGCTAAATAAAGGAAAATGAAGCTATTATAAGACCCAGGTCCCATCACACAATGCAACACAAGCCGGAGGATAGGGTTTTACCTTATAATTGCCAAAGAATGCTTGATACGCTAAATTTCATCTTTTATTACTATAAGTGTATAGTGACAAAACAATTTCAATCATAAATATCAATCATAGATGGCATGGGTACCATATATCATGTTGCCAATACTAGGCTTTACAATCAAAACCGCAAGTATCACGTATTGGAAGTTGGATTTCCATCTGTGAACCAAGGCAAGGGATCGTTCTTACCGAATTCGAGACACTCTAGCCTGCCCCTCAGGAACAGAACGCATCGTCCCTTGGATCGTCAGGGCCGGTCCACCGATGTGGATTAAAATGCCTGAACACTACGTTTTCCCACCCTATGGGGTGTCAATGAGTCCACTGACTCCATCGGTCCCGGATCGACCGATATATCCGAGGCGCCTCGCAACAACAACAACCACATAAGTCAAACTCGTCAGGGCGTGTAAAACCACTGACGCCACTTCTAGCTAGAAGAAAATGCATGCCCTCCTTGATGTCCTCTCCCGTTTCTAGTTCACAACCGGGGTGTGAGGCTCGCGAATCAACGTTACATAAAGCTATGCCACACAGGCCGTGCTTTGATCATCAACCACAAAACTCTTCTTTACAACAGACGCCTTGATCATATGGCCACTTAGGCATGCTACACAGGCAATTCACTTCATGCGTTTGATATCCATCAATATATAACCTATGAGCTCGTACGTCTCAGAGAAGGGCGTTAAGCAAGAGAATAAATTCTCCGCCTCCAAACAGATATATATTTAATAGAAATCAATCACACAGAATAAAATCCAATGTCAGACACACAGTCCATTTACAAGTTCGTTCTGGGTCTGAATGAAACCGGAGGCACCTAGTACCTCGCATATCCATCGATCTACAAGTACGTCTGGACGATCACTAACTGATTCCCTCCTCTTGGGTGTACAGTTCAATCAAGATCATCAGTAATCACCCAAACGATGTGAAGATCTCCGATCTTCGACCACCGTCTTCATCCTCGACACCACGTCGAATCAGTTATTCAGAATGGGATAAACTCGGTCTTTCTGGATAACTCGCGTATATAATAAACAAGTGTTACACAAACACAACATACGCCTTATTCCAATTCAGAATATTCTTTTATTCAAATATTCTTATACTTTGGGAAATGTTTCCATTAATTTTATCAAAGATAAATTCTTTAAATTTATCCTTTAATCTTCTTTGAATATCAATTCAAACTAGTCGGGATTAGCGAACGACACCGAAGTAATCATTTATTTTATTTCCCAATCCCAACCTACTCATCCCATGAAGTAAAACTGGTAATACTTCATCTCTAACACCGTGGTGTTATCGGTAAATTCAATTACCATTTCAAGTTCAAATCTAATTAAAGATTTAACTATCGCCTGGAGCAAAACTGGTGATACTCCATTCTCGACCATTTCAATCTAATTAAAGATTCATTAAAACCCCACTTAGTTTCAATATTTACAGAAATTAATATCTCGTCTTTAACTGGGTTAAAGAACCAATGTGATTTAAAACACGGTTCACGATAAACCCAAAATCACATTCCATTAATTATCAGGTTAAAGAACCAGTGTTATTTAAAACACCGTTCACGATAAACCCAAAAATCAATCCCAATTCAATTCCAATTAAATATTATTTAATTGGCACACTTCATTAAATCTAAATAAAAAGATTTAATCTTTTTCTCAACTGGGTTTAAGAACAGTGTTAATGAAGACACCATTCACGACAAACCCAAATCACATTTGACATTAAATACAAGGCTCTGAATAGAAAATATATCGGCTTATATTCAATATAAAATTCTTCGATCAACAAATATCGTATTGGAAATAACGATATAATTATATCTTTCAAATTTCCATAACAATATCTGTATAATCACGAAATCCAACATCGAAATATTCCAAAGACAATTTCGATTAAAATCCATTCCAATTCAATTATTGGAAATTCTGGTAATTTTCAAAATCATTTCAAATCCACTTTATTTATTTAAAAATAAATAAATTATTATTCTAGTTCAAAACTAGTTCATTTCGATAAAAATCGATTTTTATCTTTTCAAATATGGAAATTTTCATCCCAATTCTTCACAAATCATTTCTTATGATTCTACACAAATTATTACTATTTTTAATAATTTTATCAAGGCCCGTACAGTCGATTTCCATCAATGGCCATCGAACTGCACTTGCAACGACCTTTTCAAAATTTCATTTGGACATAATTTCAAATACAACCGTTAGATTTCAAATCTCTAATATTCGTTAGAAAGCTCTTTTCGATACGAACCCAATGGTTCTGGTTTTAGGAGAATCCGGCGGTCGGATCTCCAGTAATGTTAATTCGAAGTCCATGGTCGAAATTCGCGAACTGCCGCGGCGCGGCGCGTTCTGTTCAGGCCATTACATTTTCAAAACGATTTCAACTTCATATTCAATTTCGAATCAAAATTGAATATTCCACATCATCGATATACAAATGATAATATTTTCAAAACGTTAAATTTTGAAATCACTTTCTTTTCTATATTCATTATAGAAATGAATAAAATCTATATAAATATCGTTCACGTCAAAATGACGTCAATCTAATCAACACGGCTTTTATTCAACACATGAATGTTTATTCTATTCAACACATGAATATTTATTCTATTCAATACATGAATTTATTTCTATTCAACACAATGAATTTATTTCTATTCAACACATGAATTTATTTTCAATTCAACACATGAATTTATTTTCAATATTGGAATGAGGCACAATCAATTAACATATAACGTTTATTATATGGATTTCCATACAACACATGTATATAATAGCAACGATAAATAAATACCATCATCCAGAGTGCACCACACAACTGCATAAACATTAAATATAAATAATTAATGCTTACACAGTCTGTCGACCAATCGATCGACATACTATTAAATAATTGGGATTAGTGTATGCCAAATCTCATCGCAACACCCATGTGGGGTTTCAATCCACAAACACTGAATATTATTTGTGCGGTTGGGCGATGTGTAAAATTTATCGTCCCAATCAATATCTTTCAAATAGGTGTACATAAACAAACCATCCGGTTCATAAATGAATATTTAATTATTCACATTCACTATATTCATATTCATATTAAAAATTATATTTTTAACGATAATTTATTTATTTCAACACATGAATATTCTTTTATCAATTTCATATCAACATCACAAACAAACTTCACAACACAACAAACAAGCATACAAGTCGTCCATGGTCTGTGGACGACGGGTGTCGGGTGCTACTAAACACCGTCTGCATCCTAGTATATATTTCAACTAGAAAATAAAATAAAAGTGAGGAGTTCTCACCGACTAGCTAAACCAAACGCCACGACTCTTCATATGTATAAATCTTTGTAATAACCCGGAAAATCTGGGCCAGTTTAAATTTTTTATTTTGGCAATTATAGCGAATTTTGATTATTTAAAATGAATTATTTTAAATAATATCGACGTGAAATTTATTTTGAATAGAATTCGAACGTATATATTATACGCGTCGTCGTTAGAATAGAAATATTTATATATAATTATAAATAGAATTGAAAATGGCGCGGTAGTCCGATAATTCGATTTCAAACTTCAATTGAATGTACCGGGTGCAAAACAATCCGGATTTTAGTGAAACCAAAAACAGTAGGATCTAATTGATAATATCTTTCTAACAAATCCGAACAATCGAAATTTCATAGCGGGAATCAAAAGATATGTCCAGTGGAAAATTCTGAATAGTCGCTATGGAATTCAGGCCCTTAAAAATGGACATTTTGCAGATGACCTCGGATTTCGACGAAACCAGTTTTGTTGGGTCCGCGGTGTCAAATTATTGCTAGATTCCAAATTTCATAATTTTCTGAATCAATATGTGAGCGTGGCAAAGGAAAACGCGTTTGACCGGTTTCAGTGGATTTTAATCGACTGGAAATTGGCCATTTTTCTAACGGTCTCAGAATTCGACGAAACTAGTTTTGCTAGGACCATATCGTCAATACGAAGCTAGAAAATATTTTTTCTGGAATTTTTCATGTTAGTATGTGACCCCGGTAATTTGAAATGTACGTTTAAAATTCAATATAGTGATTTAAATGTAAATTTTAGCGGAAACTGATCGTAACAACCGAATTGGCTTACGAAACATATCCCATTGTGTTTGGAATGGGGGTAATTAGCTAGGGACGACAGTCGTTGGGCCTCGATTGGAGTTCGAAAATAAAAGTTGCTTTATGGAAAAAGGGAGAATAAATAAATTAAATATATAACCACCTCTTCCCGGTCAACCCACTCCATTTCTCTTTCCTCCCTCCCCCGTTCAGATTTGAACTAAAGAAAAAAAAAGAAATCGAAAAGGGGAAACCGCCGACGCCCTACGCCTGCATCCACCGCCGACGCCTCATGCCGCCCTCCTCCAACGAAAGCCGCCTCCGACGAGAAGCTCCGACCCCCTCAGCCCCTCCTCCTCTTCGCTCGCCTCCTCCTCTCTTTCCCAAAACCCCTGAAGCCCAAATCGACATCGTCAACGCCCTTGGGCCCGCCTGCAGCCAGACCGCCGCCACCTGGAAGGATGCCGCCACCTCCAGCGCCCCGCTGACCACCACCAACGTCCATCACGAACCCCAAACCCTTGAAACCGACGGGAACCGCTCCTCCTTCCACCTGAAGTCGCGCCCTACCTCCGATGAACCCCCGGCAGCCCATCTCCACCTCCCAAAACTCAGTAAGCTTCTTTTTATATTTTTTATTTATTAGGTATATTTATTTATATAAGGAAATTAGTTTTAAAAGGATAAGAAAAATATGGATTCTTTCTTTTATATATATATATATGAACGGTATGGAGTGAATTTTTTTGATTTTTATGAATGGTAAAGATTTGATTTTCTTGTATGACCATTAGCTAAAAAGATTGATTTTTACTAAATGAAAGAAGAAATTTTCATAACATGAAAGGAATTTTTATATAAGAAAGATTGAATTTTTATATTAGAAAGATTGAATTTTATATGCAAGAAAAAGTTTGAACTTTTACTATAGAGAAGATTATATTTTTCATCGTGGAAAGATTATATTCTTAACTATAAAAAGATTATATTTTTAAATAGAAAAGAGGAGATTTTTATAGCAGAAAGATTATATTTTTATACAAGTTAAAAATGCGATTTTGTTGATATGAAAACAAAAACAACTTTGATTTGAAAAGAATATAAACAACTTTGATTTTAAAATAGTATTGTTTTGAAAAGAGAATTTTGACATATATGGCTTGAAAATAGGGATATGATTTTACATAATATAAAAATTGAATTTTTATATGTATGTGAAGTTGAAGATTATATTTTTCATGAAACGAAGACTAGATTTTTCACGAAGTAAAAATATCATCGTGGCAAAAATGTGATTTTTAACATATAATGCGTGAAACAGACTGCGTTGAAAACATGGTGAAGATTTCTATCAAAGAAGAGTCAAGATGATTGGATAGCTATATGTGAGAATTTCTCACCTTTCAATTTCTTTTCTAATTATATATATATATACTAGGATGCAGACGGTGCTTAGTAGCACCCGACACAATCGTCCACAGACCATGGACTTGTTTGTTTGGTTGCATAGATTAGTTATATGATTTGATTTGAATTTGGTTGTTTGGTGATTTTGATTGATGTGTGAATGGCGTGGGCCTTCAATAGACCGGGGATAAGGCTAGGCCTCGTCCCGTTTCTAGTATCGTGCCGTTATGCCGCCGAAATTTTCTAAAATATGTTAGAAAATAAAAATATCATTTTATTGTGTAAATGAATAATAGAAATTCATATGTTGGAATAAAATGTTTTATCGTTAAAAATATAATTTTTAACGTGAATATGAATATAGTGAAAGTGAATAAAATAAAATATTCATTTACAAACCGGACGGTTTGTTTATGTACACCTATTTGAAGGACATTGATTGGGATGATAAATTTTACACATCGCCCAACAGCACAAATAAAATATGTGTTTGATTGTTTGAAACCCCACACGGGTGTTAGGATGAAATTTGAAGTTCACTCATCCTGATTGATTAAATATGTCGATCGATCGATTGACAGGCTGTTTTAAGCGTTAGATATCTATATTTGATGCTTATACAGTGTAGTGCACTTTGGTTGATGGTTGATTATTTTTCCATGCTATTATATACATGTGTTGTATGAAAATCCATATAATTAACATTATATGGTGATTGATTGGGCCTCATTCCAATTTGAAAAATAAAGAATTATATAAAATAAAGGTTCATGTGTTGACAGTACTCATCCATTGAGATTGGTCATGTGTTGAACGAAATATTTTGATAATAACAACTATTTTGAAAAAGAAATATTTGAAATAGAATATTTGAAAATAGAAATATATGGAGCCGTGTTGATTAGATTGACGCCATTTTGACGTGAACGATATTTATATCGATTTTATTCGATTTCGAAATGAATTGAAAACGATTTCGAAATGAATTGAATTGAAAAACGATTTCGAAATGAATTGAATTGAAAAACGATTTCGAAATGAATTGAATATAAAACGATTTCGAAATGAATTGAATTGAAAACGATTTCGAAATAAATTGAATATAAAACGATTTCGAAATGAATTGAAAACGAATTCAAATTGAATTGAAAGCGAATTGAAATGAATTCAAAATGAATTGAAATTTGAATTGAATAGAAATGAATTTTAAAACGAATTTATAAAGAAGAATTCAATTTTGATTTGAATTGAAATGGAAGTTGAAAATGTTTTTGAAACGAATTCAAAACTATTTATATAATTCGTTTTAAATAGAAATCGACGAAATATATATTATATATATTATATATATAATATAATGGCCTGAAAAGAACGCGCCGCGCCGCGGCAGTTCGTAAATTTCGACCATTTATTTCAAACGGACATTACGGGAGATCCGACCGTCGGATTCTCCTAAAACCAGAACCGTTGGGTTCGTATCGAAAAGAGCTTTCTAACGAATATTTGAAATTTGAAATCTAACGGTTGGATTTGGAATTATGTCCAAATCAAATTTGAAAAAGGTCGCTGTAAGTGCAGTTCGATGGCCGTTGATGGAAATCGACTGTACAGGCCTTGATAAAATTATTAAAAATAGCAATAATTTGTGTAAAATCATAAGAAATGATTTAGAAAGAATTGGGAGGAAAAACTCCATATTTGAAAAGATAAAATAGATTTTTATCGAAATGAACTAGTTTTGAACTAGAATTATAATTCTATTTATTTTTAAATAAATAAATTGAATTTGAAAAGGGTTTTAAAAATAACCAAAATTTCCAATGATTGCATTGGTGTGGATTTGAATCGAAATTGTCTTCGGAATATTTCGATGTTGGAATTCGTGATTATACAGATGTTGTTATGGAAATTTGAAAGATATATTTATATCGTTATTTCCAATACGACATTTGTTAATCGTAGAATTTGATATTGAATATAAGCCGATATATTTTCTATTCAGAGCCTTATATTGAATATCAAATGTGATTTGGGTTTGTTGTGAATGGTGTCTTCACTAACACTGTTCTTGAACCCAGTTGAGAAAAGATTAAATCTTTTTATTTAGATTTAATGAAGTGTACCAATTAAATAATATTTAAATTGGAATTGAATTGATATTGATTTTTGGGTTTATCGTGGACAGTGTTTTAAATAACACTCGTTCTTTAACCCGATAATTAATGAAGGTGATTTTGGGTTTATTGCGAACTGTGTTTTTAAATGACACGGATTCTTTAACCCAGTCGAAGATTAAAACTAAGTGGAGTTTTAATGAATCTTTAATTAGATTGAAATGATCGAAAATGGAGTATCACCAGTTTTGCTCCAGGCGATAGTTAAATCTTTAATTAGATTTGAACGTGAAATGGTAATTGAATTACCGATAACACTATGGTGTTAGATATGAAGTATTACCAGTTTTACTTCATAGGATGAATAGGTTGGGATGGGGAAATTAAAATAAGTGATTACTTCGGTAAGGTTCGCTAATCCCGACTAGTTTGAATTGAGATTCAAAAATAGATTAAAGAATAAATTCAAGAAATTTATCTTGGATAAAATTAATGGGAACCTTTCCCTATGAATGTGAAATTTAGGAACTAACTGTCGGTTAGCCAAACAGAATGGTTTTCTGGATATTGATCTGATGTTGGTTTCGGCCTTCGGGGTTAATATTTGGGGAATTATTCTCTTGATTAATTTACGGTTAGCGACTGATGAATTGGAATGAGGCGTATGTTGTGTTTGTGTAACACTTATTTAAATATACGTGAGTTATTCGGAAAGACCGGGTTTATCCCATTCTGAATAACTGATGCGACGATAAGTCGAAGATGAAGACGATGGTCGAAGACCGGAGGTCTTCACGTCTTTTGGGTGCTTACTGATGATCTTGATTGGGCTGTACACCCAAGAAGATGGAAACAGTTAGTGATCGTCCAGACGTACTTGGAGATCGATGGATATGCGGGGTACTAGGTGCCTCCGGTTTCGTTCAGACCCAGAACGGACTTGTAAATGGACTGTGTGTCTGACATTGGATTTTAGTCCGTGTGATTGATCTCTATTAAATATATATCTGTTTGGCGGCGTAAAATTTATTCTCTTGCTTAACGCCCTTCTCTGAGACGTACGAGCTCAGGGGTTATATATTGATGGATATCAAACGCATGGAGTGAATTGCCTGTGTGGCATACCTAAGTGGCAATTGATCGAGGCTTCTGTTGAAAAGCAAAGTCTTGTGTTGATGATCAAAGCACGGCCTTTGTGGCATAGCTTTGTGTAACGTTTACTTCGCGAGTTTCACACCCGGTATGAACCAAAAACGGGAGACGGACCTCAGGGAGTGTAACACCCCGTATGTTAAATAACTTGTTATAACATAAATCAGAGCAGAATTAAATTTAATATTCTGAATCAGGGGAAACGGGCTGTGCCATTGCGTTCGTCTCGGAAAAATACGCGAAATAGAGTCCGAGTTTTCGTAAATCGGAGTCCGTATGACCAAGTTATGGCCCGTCAAAGTTTCACGAAAAATCAAAAACGAAAACTGCTCATGTTTTGAGGCCCGGGATGAGTTTTGGGCTGTTTTTTTTTGGGCCCTAAATGGTTCCTACACTTGACTTCTTCCCCAAGACATGCTTTAAAGGCTAGGATTGGTTCTAGGGTATATCCCATGGTCCTAAAACATCTAACTAATCTATATATACACCCTAATACCCCTTTATCCTTACCAAAAATAGATCTAAGTCCATTATGCCACCACTTAGAAAATTGGAGAGCCTCCACTAAAAATCCTAAGAGGGTTTGCAAGCTAATCTACATCTTCTTCTACTTAATCATTGGGATTTGCTTCATTTAACTTGCTAATCTTGTTTTGGTGAGCTTCTATCCCCTTAATAATCAATTATTGAATTGATTATGATAAGATGTGATAAAGTATGGCTATGTTTGTGGATCCATATATTTATGCAAGCTTGATGTAGTGAATATTATGTGTTTTGCAAGTTATATGCCTTATGTCATGCAAGTTTCATAATATGTAATCATGATATTTTTATGCAAGTTGTTTCATGATGTTTATGATGCAAAACACCAAGTGAATATGGATCCATTATGCAAACATGTTATGCAAGTATGTGAGTACTTATGCAAGTCATGTATATGCTTATATGCATGTTTAGCATTTTATGCAAGTATATGAATGTTTATGCAAGTTATGTATATGTTGAAATGCAAGTTTAACATAATATGCAAGCCTATGCAAGTATGTGAATGTTTATGCAAGTTATGTATATGTTGAAATGCAAGTTTAACATAATATGCAAGCCTATGCAAGTATGTGAATGTTTATGCAAGTTATGTATATGTTGAAATGCAAGTTTAACATAATATGCAAGCCTATGCAAGTATGTGAATGTTTATGCAAGTTATGTATATGTTGAAATGCAAGTTTAACATAATATGCAAGCCTATGCAAGTATGTGAATGTTTATGCAAGTTATGTATATGTTGAAATGCAAGTTTAACATAATATGCAAGCCTATGCAAGTATGTGAATGTTTATGCAAGTTATGTATATGTTGAAATGCAAGTTTAACATGATATGCAAGCTTATGCAAGTATATGAATGCTTATGCAAGTATGTGAGTGCTTATGCAAGTTAAGTATATGCTAAAATGCAAGTTCTACATGTTATGCAAATCACATGTATGATGATATGTAAGTTCATATGCAACATGTTATGCAAATCACATGTTTGATGATATGTAAGTTCATATGCAACATGTTATGTAAGACACATGTTTGATAATATGCAAGTTTGGGTCGAATATAGTTGGGTTAATACATGCTCATATATGCAAGTTGACATCCTCTTAACCCATGATAAAGTTATATGCTAAATCCATGTTATGTGTGGTAAATCTTCCTTTTATTATGTTATGTCATAATGACGATTTACGTGGGGAACGATGGGGTTAATTAATATGTTAATTAAAAGTATGTTGAAATGGGTATGATTAAGCATACAATAAAAATAAATTACCATAAGTGGGAATTTACCTATTGAGTTAGGTCTACCCCATGGGAATTTACCTATTGAGTTAGGTCTACCCATGTTATGGAAAATCTGATATTAATTAGGGATAATTAATATGGGGGTGATTAATTAGGATTAATTAATCAACTAAGACACGAGGTTGGACCCTTTTGTAGCGGAAGTCTGCCCGGAACCGACCGGCCATCCAGCGGCTACAAATGATTGGCCCAATGTGAGAGGTCTTAGTCATAAATTAAATACATGATTAAAGTAAAGACACGAGGTTAGGCCCTTTTTATGACGGAAGTCTGCCCGGAACCAACCGGCATATCCAGCAGTCATAAAAGACGGTCTAATGTGGGAGGTCTTTATGAGGTCATGATCTTAATTAATGAATTAAGAAACACTTAACCATATTAGCATGTAGTGGGACATGAGGGGTTAAGTGGGTGCCTTGGGGTGGCATGATGAGACTAGTGGGTTGCCTTGGGTGGCAATAGAAAAATACGATTAGAATACTTAACCAAGGTGGAACATGTAATTAAACATGATAAAAGGGTTAAGTAAGTGCCATGGGTGGCATGTGAGAATACGATTAGAATACTTAACCAAGGTGGAACATGTAATTAAACATGATTAAGGGGTTAAGTAAGTGCCATGGGTGGCATGTGGGAATCTAGTGGGTGCCCTAAGTGGCAATTGAAATATGATTAACGGACTTAACCAAGATTTATAACATGTAAGGGGACATGGTTAAAGGGTTAAGTGGGATGCACTAGATTAAACGACAAGCTTAAGTAGTAGCTTGTGGGGGCCCATTTCAACCAATATCCCAAACGTATCTTTGTAGGCTCGACTCTTGTCGGGTGACGGGACACGCATATTGGGCTTGACTATAAGAGGCCAAAACGGGTTAGCGGTGGCAACGCGGGATCAACGGGTTTCATATGCGTGTGTGGACCCGGGCTGGTTGGTAAGTCGTTGTTGCATCGGGTAGATATAAAGCCGTGCACAGTGATATTATATGGTAGCCACTTTGGGGAATGATACACCCCCTTTTGTGGGACCAGCACGGGTATCTACGGTAGGGAGCCGATCGCTTGGGGGTAGTGGGTACACCTAGTAAAAATAGGGGCAGACGGCACCTGTGTAGGGGTACAAGAAACTACCGGGTGAAAAATTACTAAGTACACTTAGTGGGATCAACCTTTAAGTAGGAATTACTCTTGGTGGGTAGAACTGGTGTGGTGCAGTGTAGGAATTACCTTTGGGTGAATAAGTCTGGTGTGGTTAGTAATTATCCTTGGGTGGGTAGATGCGTCTTTACGGTTATCTTAGTTCGTCCTGTGTTCGTGGGCAACTTAGTGTAGTCATTATCCCCAAAGATACCATACCGAGTTCATATCATACCCTAATTACTTTAATAATTGTATTATTAAGGAGATAGGGTTCACTCAGGCTTATGTCTGACCCCCGTTTTTTTTATCTTTTTCCTTCAGGTCCTCAGGTTGGGCCTAGTGCTAGTGGGCTTTGATCAGTTTGCTTTATCTATCTCTCGGAGCTTGGACCGTAGATGTAGAGCTCAGCTTATCTTATCTTTTCTGTTATGGCTATTTGTTATGAGTAGTGGGATTATGTGCTTATTTTATTCAGGATGGATATTTTGTACTTGACTCTTGTTATGGTTTTATGATGTAACCAAACATGTTTTACTTTCCGCTGCTATGAGATGATGTTTTAAATTTTCAAGTATTACATTATATCTGTCTTGTTGTAATTTTACTGTTCTATACTCACTAAAAATACTCCACCGATGCTATGGCATTCCCTTAGTGAGTGACTATAGCGGGTGTGGGGTGTTACACGTGGTATCAGAGCAAAGGTTACCAGAACAGATAAAAGTTTTAGAAAACTATTTTTCTAAAAACATTTTTGGAAGAAATATTTTCAAAAACATGTCTTTTAAAAGAAAAGTTTTTGAAAGAAAAGCATAATCCCCGATAGCCATTTCTTTATCTCTCAAATTCTCCGTTTTGAATCTTTCCCTTTTTCGTCTCAGCATGGCTGAAGATCTTTATCTTCCGGATAGTGTAGCGGTACCAGTATGGTATAGGAGGTTGTTAGAGGCTAGGGCCGCCGCTGCAGGTCCAGCAAATGTTCCTCCTCCACCCGTTGCACTCGTTTCTCCTCGCGCGGATACTTTTGCTATGACTTGGAGGAAGTTTAAGGCTATGGGAGGAAAACCTTTTGTGGGAGCTAGGGATTGGCTTAATGAGACGGAAGAATTGATGGAAATCTTGGAAGTAGAAGAGGGAAAGAAAGTCGGGTTGGCCGCTTGGTTAATGGAAGGAGAGGCCTCGTTCTGGTGGGAGGTCACTAATGGAGAACGCCCGATTGACTCTTGGGTGGATTTCAGACATAGGTTTGAGGCAAGGTTTCTCTCAAAAGCAGAAGAAAATATGCATAAGGAAGAGAAGGGTCCCAATGCTAGTAAAGCACCCGAGAAGAAAGGAGATCAGAAGAGACCTCAACAGCAACAGCAAAACAAAGGTGGGAAGGGCAACGGTGGCAAGGGAAAGAAGAGGTGCTTCAATTGTGGGACACTAGGCCACCTAAACAAAGATTGTCGCAAGAAGACTAAGACTGGCTGCTTCCACTGTGGCGAAGCAGGGCATCTGATGAAAAACTGTCCAAAGAAGGAGCAAGGGACGGGGTCTACCTCAGGAGGACTGGTGCAAGCTCATGTGGCACCAGGTCAGGCTAGGGGGCAAGTACAGGCTCTCGCGATTCGGGAAAGAGGTAGAACTACTTCTATTGAAAGTCTAGTTTTTCTGATCAATCATCCTGTCCGTACTTTGTATGATTTTGACACATTGAGTTCGTTTATCTCATCATTACTAGTAGAGTCACTGCACTGAGACACCAGTTGGTAGATGATCCCTTAGTTGTTTCAAACCCAATTGGGCTCCATGATGTGTTTGGGTTTGAAAGTTCCTATACTTAGCATTGGGTTTAGATGTGATGCTTGTTGGGCTTCACGGGCTATGGGTTAGTGGGCATGGACTGGTTATCCAGTAGGGGTGCCGTTCTTGATTTTGGGGGGAGAGTTGTTAGGCTTATGGGCCGCTTGGGTGACACTCTTGAGATCTCTTGTAATCCCATAGAATCTGTTATGCTAAGGTATCTAGAATCGCTTGACACGTTGGTCTAGAGTCTGCGATCTGTTAGAGCGGTCCGGGAATACCCGGATGTGTTTGAGGAGGTGAAGGGCTTACCTCCGAAGCGGGAGATTGACTTCCGAATATATCTGGTGGATAATGCTAAACCAGTATCTTGGCCAGTGTGCCACATGGCTCCTAGTGGGAGGAGGGAACTCCATAAGTAAGTAGGCGATTTGCTTAAAAAGGGGTTCATAAGACGAAGTATATCGGAGTGGGGCGCTCCAGTAGTTTTTGTTATGAAGGCGGATGGGTCCCTCAGACTTTGTGTAGGCTAAAGGGAACTAAAGAAACTCACAAAGAAGAATAGATACCCATTGCCGAGGATTAATGATCTCCTTGATCAGTTGGCTGGCGCCTTAGTATTTTTGTAGTAGGACTTAGCCACGGGATTTCATCAGTTGAGAGTGGCTGAGAATAGTATAGAGGAGACTGCCTTTGGGACTCCGGATGATTTCTTTTATGAGTGGCTGGTGATGCCATTGGGTTTGACGAACGCCCCCGCATACTTTGTTGAGAAGGGTGTTCAGGGAGTACCTAAATAAGTTCGTGATGGTCTTTGTAGATGACATCTGGGTCTTTTCTAGGAGCGAAATAAGTTTTCGTATGTGCTCAATAGGCTGAGCAGGGCCAGTATAGGATAAACGACGGTTTTGGAGCGAGACTGGCGAGAACATCCAGAATTGGTCAAGGGCTTAATTATTTAGCCATTTTTACTAGTATCGTCTCACGTAGGTCGTCTGAATTCGAAGGAGGTATCCCTTGGGTGTTTGTCTGATATTGGTTTAGGCCTTTGGGGCTTGCATTTGGGGGATGCCGAATTCGACTAGGGTGGTCTGCGTGGGAGACAGTTGTGATGATTTTGGATGATATTCTGGTGGAGAAGAGCATGCCCTACATCTTAGGGAAGTGTTGGAGACTCTTCGAGCGCATAGTCTTAGGACAACAAAAGTGGATGGGATCCTTAGCATCCTATGAGTAAGGGTAACATGGTAGCAGACGCCTTAAGAAGAAAAAGGTTGTCCTTGAGTTCATTGTTCGTTGAACGACGGAGCTTAGAGTTTATTTCTAAGTTTGACTTTAGACCTTCCATTGACTTTGTACCCGGTTTGCTAGCCTCCTTGGTTAGACCTACTCTTTTGGGGTGGATTGGAAGAGCACAGAGGGACGACCTACAGTTGGTTGAGTTGATAGAGAAGCTCATAAGGGGGGAGTCGTCCAGCCATTTGAGTAGGAACACCCTAGACGATAGGGGTGTTTGCGTAGAGACGGTAGACTTTGTGTACCGCAAGACGAGTGTTTGAGGAAAGCTATTCTTGATGACGCACACCGTTCTAGGATGACCATTCATCCCGGTGGGGATAAGATGTACCAAGACATGAAGAGGGTTTTCTTCTGGGCTGGTATGAAGAAAGATGTGGCCGAGTATGTCGCTCTATGTTAGGTGTGCCAGCAAGTGAAGGCGGAGCAAAGGAAACCAGGTGGGTTGCTTCACCCATTGGAGGTTCCGCAATGGAATTGGGATAGCATCTCGATGGATTTTATTGACGGGTTACCCAGGTCGAGGAAGGGTAATACAGGAATTTGGGTGGGGGTAGATAGACTTACTGAGAGCACCCATTTCATACCTATGAAGAGCAAGAGGACTGCTCCATGGCTAGCTTCAGTATATCTTCGAGAGATAGTTCGATTACATGGGGTACCCTCTAGCATAGTGAGTGATCGAGATCCTATCTTCACTAGAGAGTTTTTGAAGAATTCGCAAGAGGCGGTAGGGACTCAGTTGGGTATGAGTACCGCATATCATCCTCAGACAGATAGCCAGACTGAGAGGGTGAATCATGTTTTAGAAGACCTTTTGAGGCTATGTATCTTGGATTTTGGAGGTACATGGGAGGAGCATCTTCCATTGGCGGAGTTGCCCGACAGACTTAGTGATGTATTCTATGGGAGGAAGTGCCTACATGAGACCGCAGAGGTGGTAGAGCCGAGTTTGCTTAGAGAAGTGGAAGCAGAGCGTGATGCGACGATTCGACGAGCTCCTACTTGCATCCTTGGGTCAGAGATTTGGAAGCTGAGAAACAGAGAGGTTCAACTAGTCAAAGTACAAAGGGGAGATGAAGAGAGTGACGCTACCTGGGAGACGGAAGCGAAGATGCGTTCGAGGTACCCTTTTTCTTTCGGAGGGTATATCCTTTTGCTTCTCCTTCATCACATATCTTGTGCTTATCTTATTCTTAGTATGTCCTCTCGTTAGTACTTTTGACCCTTAGATAGGGTAAACCTATGGTTGAAACATGTGTTTGAGACATGTTATGTATGATGGATGCAAGTGGATGCAAGTGTTTGCTAGTGGTTGCTCGTGGATGCATATACACACACTTTAGGCACTAGATCGGCTCAATCACTTCATATTGCATATTGCATATAAATGTGTGTAGGTAGCTATATTAATGGATGTATGATGGTTGTGCTATCATATGGATGATGCATTTATTCGGTGAATGATTGTGCACGCATGTAGAAATAGTATGTGTCGATAGGGTTCTTTCGCATACATATTGGATGCATGGCACTATCATGGTTTGCATTAAGGAGGTCAACTGAATCAGTAGACCGCCTGATTTTGCATTAGATAGGGAACATATACACACACTTTTTGCATATGTTCATACAACATTAGAAACTTTAAGGACAATGGATGCCAGTGTTTGATGGTTGAGTAGATGGTTGTTTGGTTGGTAGGATACGTTCTTCTTGACTTAGAGATTTCGGGGACGAAATCCTTTAAGTAGGGGAGAATGTAACACCCCGTATGTTAAATAACTTGTTATAACATAAATCAGAGCAGAATTAAATTTAATATTCTGAATCAGGGGAAACGGGCTGTGCCATTGCGTTCATCTCGGAAAAATACGCGAAATAGAGTCCGAGTTTTCGTAAATCGGAGTCCGTATGACCAAGTTATGGCCCGTCAAAGTTTCACGAAAAATCAAAAACGAAAACTGCTCATGTTTTGAGGCCCGGGATGAGTTTTGGGCTGTTTTTTTTTGGGCCCTAAATGGTTCCTACACTTGACTTCTTCCCCAAGACATGCTTTAAAGGCTAGGATTGGTTCTAGGGTATATCCCATGGTCCTAAAACATCTAACTAATCTATATATACACCCTAATACCCCCTTATCCTTACCAAAAATAGATCTAAGGCCATTATGCCACCACTTAGAAAATTGGAGAGCCTCCACTAAAAATCCTAAGAGGGTTTGCAAGCTAATCTACATCTTCTTCTACTTAATCATTGGGATTTGCTTCATTTAACTTGCTAATCTTGTTTTGGTGAGCTTCTATCCCCTTAATAATCAATTATTGAATTGATTATGATAAGATGTGATAAAGTATGGCTATGTTTGCGGATCCATATATTTATGCAAGCTTGATGTAGTGAATATTATGTGTTTTGCAAGTTATATGCCTTATGTCATGCAAGTTTCATAATATGTAATCATGATATTTTTATGCAAGTTGTTTCATGATGTTTATGATGCAAAACACCAAGTGAATATGGATCCATTATGCAAACATGTTATGCAAGTATGTGAGTACTTATGCAAGTCATGTATATGCTTATATGCATGTTTAGCATTTTATGCAAGTATATGAATGTTTATGCAAGTTATGTATATGTTGAAATGCAAGTTTAACATAATATGCAAGCCTATGCAAGTATGTGAATGTTTATGCAAGTTATGTATATGTTGAAATGCAAGTTTAACATAATATGCAAGCCTATGCAAGTATGTGAATGTTTATGCAAGTTATGTATATGTTGAAATGCAAGTTTAACATAATATGCAAGCCTATGCAAGTATGTGAATGTTTATGCAAGTTATGTATATGTTGAAATGCAAGTTTAACATAATATGCAAGCCTATGCAAGTATGTGAATGTTTATGCAAGTTATGTATATGTTGAAATGCAAGTTTAACATAATATGCAAGCCTATGCAAGTATGTGAATGTTTATGCAAGTTATGTATATGTTGAAATGCAAGTTTAACATAATATGCAAGCCTATGCAAGTATGTGAATGTTTATGCAAGTTATGTATATGTTGAAATGCAAGTTTAACATGATATGCAAGCTTATGCAAGTATATGAATGCTTATGCAAGTATGTGAGTGCTTATGCAAGTTAAGTATATGCTAAAATGCAAGTTCTACATGTTATGCAAATCACATGTATGATGATATGTAAGTTCATATGCAACATGTTATGCAAATCACATGTTTGATGATATGTAAGTTCATATGCAACATGTTATGTAAGACACATGTTTGATAATATGCAAGTTTGGGTCGAATATAGTTGGGTTAATACATGCTCATATATGCAAGTTGACATCCTCTTAACCCATGATAAAGTTATATGCTAAATCCATGTTATGTGTGGTAAATCTTCCCTTTATTATGTTATGTCATAATGACGATTTACGTGGGGAACGATGGGGTTAATTAATATGTTAATTAAAAGTATGTTGAAATGGGTATGATTAAGCATACAATAAAAATAAATTACCATAAGTGGGAATTTACCTATTGAGTTAGGTCTACCCCATGGGAATTTACCTATTGAGTTAGGTCTACCCATGTTATGGAAAATCTGATATTAATTAGGGATAATTAATATGGGGGTGATTAATTAGGATTAATTAATCAACTAAGACACGAGGTTGGACCCTTTTGTAGCGGAAGTCTGCCCGGAACCGACCGGCCATCCAGCGGCTACAAATGATTGGCCCAATGTGAGAGGTCTTAGTCATAAATTAAATACATGATTAAAGTAAAGACACGAGGTTAGGCCCTTTTTATGACGGAAGTCTGCCCGGAACCAACCGGCATATCCAGCAGTCATAAAAGACGGTCTAATGTGGGAGGTCTTTATGAGGTCATGATCTTAATTAATGAATTAAGAAACACTTAACCATATTAGCATGTAGTGGGACATGAGGGGTTAAGTGGGTGCCTTGGGGTGGCATGATGAGACTAGTGGGTTGCCTTGGGTGGCAATAGAAAAATACGATTAGAATACTTAACCAAGGTGGAACATGTAATTAAACATGATAAAAGGGTTAAGTAAGTGCCATGGGTGGCATGTGAGAATACGATTAGAATACTTAACCAAGGTGGAACATGTAATTAAACATGATTAAGGGGTTAAGTAAGTGCCATGGGTGGCATGTGGGAATCTAGTGGGTGCCCTAAGTGGCAATTGAAATATGATTAACGGACTTAACCAAGATTTATAACATGTAAGGGGACATGGTTAAAGGGTTAAGTGGGATGCACTAGATTAAACGACAAGCTTAAGTAGTAGCTTGTGGGGGCCCATTTCAACCAATATCCCAAACGTATCTTTGTAGGCTCGACTCTTGTCGGGTGACGGGACACGCATATTGGGCTTGACTATAAGAGGCCAAAACGGGTTAGCGGTGGCAACGCAGGATCAACGGGTTTCATATGCGTGTGTGGACCCGGGCTGGTTGGTAAGTCGTTGTTGCATCGGGTAGATATAAAGCCGTGCACAGTGATATTATATGGTAGCCACTTTGGGGAATGATACACCCCCTTTTGTGGGACCAGCACGGGTATCTACGGTAGGGAGCCGATCGCTTGGGGGTAGTGGGTACACCTAGTAAAAATAGGGGCAGACGGCACCTGTGTAGGGGTACAAGAAACTACCGGGTGAAAAATTACTAAGTACACTTAGTGGGATCAACCTTTAAGTAGGAATTACTCTTGGTGGGTAGAACTGGTGTGGTGCAGTGTAGGAATTACCTTTGGGTGAATAAGTCTGGTGTGGTTAGTAATTATCCTTGGGTGGGTAGATGCGTCTTTACGGTTATCTTAGTTCGTCCTGTGTTCGTGGGCAACTTAGTGTAGTCATTATCCCCAAAGATACCATACCGAGTTCATATCATACCCTAATTACTTTAATAATTGTATTATTAAGGAGATAGGGTTCACTCAGGCTTATGTCTGACCCCCGTTGTTTTTATCTTTTTCCTTCAGGTCCTCAGGTTGGGCCTAGTGCTAGTGGGCTTTGATCAGTTTGCTTTATCTATCTCTCGGAGCTTGGACCGTAGATGTAGAGCTCAGCTTATCTTATCTTTTCTGTTATGGCTATTTGTTATGAGTAGTGGGATTATGTGCTTATTTTATTCAGGATGGATATTTTGTACTTGACTCTTGTTATGGTTTTATGATGTAACCAAACATGTTTTACTTTCCGCTGCTATGAGATGATGTTTTAAATTTTCAAGTATTACATTATATCTGTCTTGTTGTAATTTTACTGTTCTATACTCACTAAAAATACTCCACCGATGCTATGGCATTCCCTTAGTGAGTGACTATAGCGGGTGTGGGGTGTTACAGGGAGGGCATGCGTTTCTTTCTAGTTAGAAGTGGCGTCAGTGGTTTTACACGCCCTGACGAGTTTGACTTATGTGGTTGTTGCTGTTGCGAGGCGCCTCGGATTGATCGGTCGTTCTCGAACCGATGGAGTCATTTAGTTGGCTCATTTACGCCCCATAGGGCGGGGGAACGCATGTTCAGGGTTTAAGTTTAATCCACATCGGTGGACCGGCCCTGTCGCTCCAAGGTCACTCGAGCTCTGACCTGTGGCTCGGGCTAGAGAGTCACGAATCGGTGGAGGACTATCTTTTGCCTCGGTTCATAGATGGAAATCCAACTTCCAAATACGTGACATTTGCGGTTTTAATTGTAGAACAAGTATGGCGACATGATATATGGTACCCATGCCGCCTATGATTGATACTTATGATTTGAAGTTGTTTTATACACTATGCACTTATAATAGTATCAAATGATTTGTTTTAAACGTATCAAGCATTCTTTGGCTGTTATAAGGGAAAACCCTATCCCCCGGCTTGCGTTGCATTGTGTGATAGGACCTGGGTCTTATAACAGCTTCATTTTTCTTTATTTAGCATTGCGCTGTTTGTTTTATGCACTGGTATTCTTGGGAGGAAACCCGTTCCGTGTTATACGGCGTGGTCCCTTGATTTACCTAACTTTGAAAATAAAGATTTATAATTGTTTTAGTTCTCACACCAGTCACATGACTGACCTGGAGTTTATTGTTTTAACCTAAACTCTGGGTGTCCCTATTTTGACACGGGCAGCTAGTAGTTTCGGTTTTGCAGATTTATATTCACAGGATCCTGGTTTACAGCTGGAACGATATCCGGAAAGCTTTGTATCCGTATATCTCTTCTAGTTGTGTATTGTATTATTTTCCGCTGCGATGTATTTTAATGTAATTTAAATCTCTGATATTTCTGTGTAATATTTATTCATTTATACTCTGTATATTCTTGTAATCTGATGCATTGTTGTAATATACAATGAAATGTTCTTCTGTATGTGTTCTGTTGTGGCTTGTTCTCGAACTATCCGACACTTTCCTTTACGGGGAAGTTATGGGTTGTCACAGTTGGTATCAGAGCTTTGGTTTACAAAGCTTAGAGAACAAGGCACATTAGAACCGTACGAAAGAATTCATCAGATATTGGATTAGCAATATCCAATGAGAGTGACTCGTTAGAGATGGGATCAGTAGTATCCTAGAACGAGTGTGAAGAGTAAATTTTGAAAATAAAAATGAAAACAAATTTTGTTTTGCAAATTTAAATCAATTATTCGTATTTGGTTATTTATCTATATTGATGTGGACAATCCAGTATATATAGATTTTGCGTATACGTCTGATCCGCGTGTATTCGAAGTTTTAATATATTGGATAGATATAGCATCACACTTTAGTCGCCCGAAGATGGCACTGATGATTGTCATGACATCCTCAGTATTTATGTTCGTGTTTCGAAGGTGTGACTTTCTATATATTTCCATTAGGCTGGTGTGAGAACCAAAACTTATATATAGCTAGAGCACATTGTTGTGAATTGGCATCAAAAACAAGATTTTCAGTATATATATCAAAATTATGAATTTGAGACGTTAAATTCACTAATTGATTGATGTTTGTGTTGTTTGTTCATTTGTTTGCTAATTTTGAACCATTTAGCCTAATTGAATCAAATATTGAATTGTATTGAGAATTAGTTGCATTTGCTTGCATATACAAGTATATCATTGAACAGGTCATAGCAAGGAGGCTAGAGCAGAGAATAAAATTTGTTTGCCCGACAAATAGGTACATGTTTATTACATAATTTACTGTTTTGTTTGGGTGATGATGATTTTATGAGCCTATTGGCTAGCCGCTTGGCTTTTTCTTTTTCTTTTTGAGATCTGAAGGACCGGGGAAGCTATTTGAAATTCCCCGATGCTCCCGGTGCAGGGGAGGTTATGGCGAAATTTTTCGAAAATTTAGGGTGTTAGCCAAATTTTTGAAAATTTGAAAATTCTCAGAAACTGAAAAGTTGGAGAATGGAAGTCAGATCGAGCGTAGAGTTGATTAATCAAGCCGCTTTCAACTTTGTTCCTTTTCGGGGACGAAAAGTTTTAAGTGGGGGAGATTGTAATAACCCGGAAAATCTGGGCTAGTTTAAAATTTTTATTTTGGCAATTATAGCGAATTTTGATTATTTAAAATGAATTATTTTAAATAATATCGATGTGAAATTTATTTTGAATAGAATTCGAACGTATATATTATACGCGTCGTCGTTAGAATAGAAATATTTATATATAATTATAAATAGAATTGAAAATGGCGCGGTAGTTCGATAATTCGATTTCAAACTTCAATTGAATGTACCGGGTGCAAAACAATCCGGATTTTAGTGAAACCAAAAACAGTAGGATCTAATTGATAATATCTTTCTAACGAATCCGAACAATCGAAATTTCATAGCGGGAATCAAAAGATATGTCCAGTGGAAAATTCTAAATAGTCGCTATGGAATTCAGGCCCTTAAAAATGGACATTTTGCAGATGACCTCGGATTTCGACGAAACCAGTTTTGTTGGGTCCGCGGTGTCAAATTATTGCTAGATTCCAAATTTCATAATTTTCTGAATCAATATGTGAGCGTGGCAAAGGAAAACGCGTTTGACCGGTTTCAGTGGATTTTAATCGATTGGAAATTGGCCATTTTTCTAACGGTCTCAGAATTCGACGAAACTAGTTTTGCTAGGACCATATCGTCAATACGAAGCTAGAAAATATTTTTTCTGGAATTTTTCGTGTTAGTATGTGACCCCGGTAATTTGAAATGTACGTTTAAAATTCAATATAGTGATTTAAATGTAAATTTTAGCGGAAACTGATCGTAACAACCGAATTGGCTTACGAAACATATCCCATTGTGTTTGGAATGGGGGTAATTAGCTAGGGACGACAGTCGTTGGGCCTCAATTGGAGTTCGAAAATAAAAGTTGCTTTATGGAAAAAGGGAGAATAAATAAATTAAATATATAACCACCTCTTCCCGGTCAACCCTCTCCATTTCTCTTTCCTCCCTCCCCCGTTCAGATTTGAACTAAAGAAAAAAAAAAGAAATCGAAAAGGGGAAACCGCCGACGCCCTACGCCTGCATCCACCGCCGACGCCTCACGCCGCCCTCCTCCAACGAAAGCCGCCTCCGACGAGAAGCTCCGACCCCCTCAGCCCCTCCTCCTCTTCGCTCGCCTCCTCCTCTCTTTCCCAAAACCCCTGAAGCCCAAATCGACATCGTCAACGCCCTTGGGCCCGCCTGCAGCCAGACCGCCGCCACCTGGAAGGATGCCGCCACCTCCAGCGCCCCGCTGACCACCACCAACGTCCATCACGAACCCCAAACCCTTGAAACCGACGGGAACCGCTCCTCCTTCCACCTGAAGTCGCGCCCTACCTCCGATGAACCCCCGGCAGCCCATCTCCACCTCCCAAAACTCAGTAAGCTTCTTTTTATATATTTTATTTATTAGGTATATTTATTTATATAAGGAAATTAGTTTTAAAAGGATAAGAAAAATATGGATTCTTTCTTTTTTATATATATATATATATATGAACGGTATGGAGTGAATTTTTTTGATTTTTATGAATGGTAAAGATTTGATTTTCTTGTATGACCATTAGCTAAAAAGATTGATTTTTACTAAATGAAAGAAGAAATTTTCATAACATGAAAGGAATTTTTATATAAGAAAGATTGAATTTTTATATTAGAAAGATTGAATTTTATATGCAAGAAAAAGTTTGAACTTTTACTATAGAGAAGATTATATTTTTCATCGTGGAAAGATTATATTCTTAACTATAAAAAGATTATATTTTTAAATAGAAAAGAGGAGATTTTTATAGCAGAAAGATTATATTTTTATACAAGTTAAAAATGCGATTTTGTTGATATGAAAACAAAAACAACTTTGATTTGAAAAGAATATAAACAACTTTGATTTTAAAATAATATTGTTTTGAAAAGAGAATTTTGACATATATGGCTTGAAAATAGGGATATGATTTTACATAATATAAAAATTGAATTTTTATATGTATGTGAAGTTGAAGATTATATTTTTCATGAAACGAAGACTAGATTTTTCACGAAGTAAAAATATCATCGTGGCAAAAATGTGATTTTTAACATATAATGCGTGAAACAGACTGCGTTGAAAACATGGTGAAGATTTCTATCAAAGAAGAGTCAAGATGATTGGATAGCTATATGTGAGAATTTCTCACCTTTCAATTTCTTTTCTAATTATATATATATATATACTAGGATGCAGACGGTGCTTAGTAGCACCCGACACAATCGTCCACAGACCATGGACTTGTTTGTTTGGTTGCATAGATTAGTTATATGATTTAATTTGAATTTGGTTGTTTGGTGATTTTGATTGATGTGTGAATGGCGTGGGCCTTCACTAGACCGGGGATAAGGCTAGGCCTCGTCCCGTTTCTAGTATCGTGCCGTTATGCCGCCGAAATTTTCTAAAATATGTTAGAAAATAAAAATATCATTTTATTGTGTAAATGAATAATAGAAATTCATATGTTGGAATAAAATGTTTTATCGTTAAAAATATAATTTTTAACGTGAATATGAATATAGTGAAAGTGAATAAAATAAAATATTCATTTACAAACCGGACGGTTTGTTTATGTACACCTATTTGAAGGACATTGATTGGGACGATAAATTTTACACATCGCCCAACAGCACAAATAAAATATGTGTTTGATTGTTTGAAACCCCACACGGGTGTTAGGATGAAATTTGAAGTTCACTCATCCTGATTGATTAAATATGTCGATCGATCGATTGACAGGCTGTTTTAAGCGTTAGATATCTATATTTGATGCTTATACAGTGTAGTGCACTTTGGTTGATGGTTGATTATTTTTCCATGCTATTATATACATGTGTTGTATGAAAATCCATATAATTAACATTATATGGTGATTGATTGGGCCTCATTCCAATTTGAAAAATAAAGAATTATATAAAATAAAGGTTCATGTGTTGACAGTACTCATCCATTGAGATTGGTCATGTGTTGAACGAAATATTTTGATAATAACAACTATTTTGAAAAAGAAATATTTGAAATTGAATATTTGAAAATAGAAATATATGGAGCCGTGTTGATTAGATTGACGCCATTTTGACGTGAACGATATTTATATCGATTTTATTCGATTTCGAAATGAATTGAATTGAAAACGATTTCGAAATGAATTGAATTGAAAAACGATTTCGAAATGAATTGAATTGAAAAACGATTTCGAAATGAATTGAATATAAAACGATTTCGAAATGAATTGAATTGAAAACGATTTCGAAATAAATTGAATATAAAACGATTTCGAAATGAATTGAAAACGAATTCAAATTGAATTGAAAGCGAATTGAAATGAATTCAAAATGAATTGAAATTTGAATTGAATAGAAATGAATTTTAAAACGAATTTATAAAGAAGAATTCAATTTTGATTTGAATTGAAATGGAAGTTGAAAATGTTTTTGAAACGAATTCAAAACTATTTATATAATTCGTTTTAAATAGAAATCGACGAAATATATATTATATATATTATATATATAATATAATGGCCTGAATAGAACGCGCCGCGCCGCGGCAGTTCGTAAATTTCGACCATTTATTTCAAACGGACATTACGGGAGATCCGACCGTCGGATTCTCCTAAAACTGGAACCGTTGGGTTTGTATCGAAAAGAGCTTTCTAACGAATATTTGAAATTTGAAATCTAACGGTTGGATTTGGAATTATGTCCAAATCAAATTTGAAAAAGGTCGCTGTAAGTGCAGTTCGATGGCCGTTGATGGAAATCGACTGTACAGGCCTTGATAAAATTATTAAAAATAGCAATAATTTGTGTAAAATCATAAGAAATGATTTAGAAAGAATTGGGAGGAAAAACTCCATATTTGAAAAGATAAAATAGATTTTTATCGAAATGAACTAGTTTTGAACTAGAATTATAATTCTATTTATTTTTAAATAAATAAATTGAATTTGAAAAGGGTTTTAAAAATAACCAAAATTTCCAATGATTGCATTGGAGTGGATTTGAATCGAAATTGTCTTCGGAATATTTCGATGTTGGAATTCGTGATTATACAGATGTTGTTATGGAAATTTGAAAGATATATTTATATCGTTATTTCCAATACGACATTTGTTAATCGTAGAATTTGATATTGAATATAAGCCGATATATTTTCTATTCAGAGCCTTATATTGAATATCAAATGTGATTTGGGTTTTTCGTGAATGGTGTCTTCACTAACACTGTTCTTGAACCCAGTTGAGAAAAGATTAAATCTTTTTATTTAGATTTAATGAAGTGTACCAATTAAATAATATTTAAATTGGAATTGAATTGATATTGATTTTTGGGTTTATCGTGGATAGTGTTTTAAATAACACTCGTTCTTTAACCCGATAATTAATGAAGGTGATTTTGGGTTTATTGTGAACTGTGTTTTTAAATGACACGGATTCTTTAACCCAGTCGAAGATTAAAACTAAATGGAGTTTTAATGAATCTTTAATTAGATTGAAATGATCGAAAATGGAGTATCACCAGTTTTGCTCCAGGCGATAGTTAAATCTTTAATTAGATTTGAACGTGAAATGGTAATTGAATTACCGATAACACTGTGGTGTTAGATATGAAGTATTACCAGTTTTACTTCATAGGATGAATAGGTTGGGATGGGGAAATTAAAATAAATGATTACTTCGGTAAGGTTCGCTAATCCCGACTAGTTTGAATTGAGATTCAAAAATAGATTAAAGAATAAATTCAAGAAATCTATCTTGGATAAAATTAATGGGAACCTTTCCCTATGAATGTGAAATTTAGGAACTAACTGTTGGTTAGCCAAACAGAATGGTTTTCTGGATATTGATCTGATGTTGGTTTCGGCCTTCGGGGTTAATATTTGGGGAATTATTCTCTTGATTAATTTACGGTTAGCGACTGATGAATTGGAATGAGGCGTATGTTGTGTTTGTGTAACACTTATTTAAATATACGTGAGTTATTCGGAAAGACCGGGTTTATCCCATTCTGAATAACTGATGCGACGATAAGTCGAAGATGAAGACGATGGTCGAAGACCGGAGGTCTTCACGTCGTTTGGGTGCTTACTGATGATCTTGATTGGGCTGTACACCCAAGAAGATGGAAACAGTTAGTGATCGTCCAGACGTACTTGGAGATCGATGGATATGCGGGGTACTAGGTGCCTCCGGTTTCGTTCAGACCCGGAACGGACTTGTAAATGGACTGTGTGTCTGACATTGGATTTTAGTCCGTGTGATTGATCTCTATTTAATATATATCTGTTTGGCGGCGGAGAATTTATTCTCTTGCTTAACGCCCTTCTCTGAGACGTACGAGCTCAGGGGTTATATATTGATGGATATCAAACGCATGGAGTGAATTGCCTGTGTGGCATACCTAAGTGGCAATTGATCGAGGCTTCTGTTGAAAAGCAAAGTCTTGTGGTGATGATCAAAGCACGGCCTTTGTGGCGTAGCTTTGTGTAACGTTTACTTCGCGAGTTTCACACCCGGTATGAACCAAAAACGGGAGACGGACCTCAGGGAGGGCATGCGTTTCTTTCTAGTTAGAAGTGGCGTCAGTGGTTTTACACGCCCTGACGAGTTTGACTTATGTGGTTGTTGCTGTTGCGAGGCGCCTCGGATTGATCGGTCGTTCTCGAACCGATGGAGTCATTTAGTTGGCTCATTTACGCCCCATAGGGCGGGGGAACGCATGTTCAGGGTTTAAGTTTAATCCACATCGGTGGACCGGCCCTGTCGCTCCAAGGTCACTCGAGCTCTGACCTATGGCTCGGGCTAGAGAGTCACGAATCGGTGGAGGACTATCTTTTGCCTCGGTTCATAGATGGAAATCCAACTTCCAAATACGTGACATTTGCGGTTTTAATTGTAGAACTAGTATGGCGACATGATATATGGTACCCATGCCGCCTATGATTGATACTTATGATTTGAAGTTGTTTTATACACTATGCACTTATAATAGTATCAAATGATTTGTTTTAAACGTATCAAGCATTCTTTGGCTGTTATAAGGGAAAACCCTATCCCCCGGCTTGCGTTGCATTGTGTGATAGGACCTGGGTCTTATAACAGCTTCATTTTTCTTTATTTAGCATTGCGCTGTTTGTTTTATGCACTGGTATTCTTGGGAGGAAACCCGTTCCGTGTTATACGGCGTGGTCCCTTGATTTACCTAACTTTGAAAATAAAGATTTATAACTGTTTTAGTTCTCACACCAGTCACATGACTGACCTGGAGTTTATTGTTTTAACCTAAACTCTGGGTGCCCCTATTTTGACACGGGCAGCTAGTAGTTTCGGTTTTGCAAATTTATATTCACAGGATCCTGGTTTACAGCTGGAACGATATCCGGAAAGCTTTGTATCCGTATATCTCTTCTAGTTGTGTATTGTATTATTTTCCGCTGCGATGTATTTTAATGTAATTTAAATCTCTGATATTTCTGTGTAATATTTATTCATTTATACTCTGTATATTCTTGTAATCTGATGCATTGTTGTAATATACAATGAAATGTTCTTCTGTATGTGTTCTGTTGTGGCTTGTTCTCGAACTATCCGACACTTTCCTTTACGGGGAAGTTACGGGTTGTCACAATCTTCATCGTGCTCGCCCTTTTGTCAAATTCATTGTCCGTAGCCACTACATATATAAAAATCACATTTTTATATTGTTTCTATCTATATAGAAATCACATTTTTATAATCACTCTATATGGATAAAAATCACATTTTTATACTGCTACTATATAGATAAAAATTCTATTTTTATACCGCTGTTCATATAATAAAGATTATATTTTTATCACGCTAACTTCATAATAAAAATTATATTTTTATTTCTACTTCATATAAAAAGATCGAATTTTTATATCATTGCTATAAAAATCACATTTCTATTTCTACGCTATAAAAAATCTATTTTCAATCCGCTACTTATATAAAAATCGAATTTTTATCCTCACTACTTCATATATGTAAAAATTGAATTTTTATCCTCACTACTTCATATATGTAAAAATTGAATTTTTATCTTCACTTCATATATATAAAAATCGAATTTTTGTCTCCACTTCATATATATAAAAATCGAATTTTTATCTCCACTTCATATATATATAAATCGAATTTTTATCTTCACCTAAAATAAATTTCAGTTTTAAAATCATATAAATTTCAGTTTTAAAATCATATAAATTTCAGTTTTAAAAAATAATCAAGATCAGTTTTTATATATAACTAAAAGGAGAGAAGAAGAAAGAAAACGAAAGAGAAAAAATAAATAAAACAAATAATAAAAAACGTACAACGTGGGGGAGGGGGGTCAATGGCGTCACGGTGGTCGGAGGGGAGGGCTGCGATGCGATCTCCGGCTAGGTGGTCTTCTGGTGGGGCTCCAACAATTTTAGGCAAAGGGAGGAGCTTAAGGTTGCGGCGGATTGGAGAAAGGGGGAAGGGAAGAGAAGCGGAGGACGGAGAGGAAGCGGTTGCGTTAGGAGTGGGCGGCGCTAAGGAGGGGGGTAGCGGTGCGACGGTGGGTGGCGGGCGGCTGAAAGCCAACGGTGATTTCCTTTTTTTTTCAATTCCATCGGGGAGAGAGAAGAGGGTAAAGGGGATATATTAGGTTTATATAATTTATATATAATAATTTAATATTATTCTTCCATATAAGTTGACTTTGTATATTGACACCAAACAAGACCCAAAGACTGTCGTCCTTAGCTAATTACCCCCATTTTGAACACGATGGGGTATGTTTCGTAACCCAGTTCGGCTATTAAGATAGGTTTTCATCAAAATTAAAATATAAATCTATATATATTCAATTTGAACGTACATTTCAATTTACCGGGGCCACATACTGACCCTGAAAATTCCCGAAAAATATTTTCTAGCTTCATATTCACGATATGGTCCTAACAAAACTAATTTCATCGAATTCTGAGACCGTTTGAAAAATGACCATTTTCTGGTCGATCGAAATTGACTAAAACTGTTTAAACACGTTTAACTTCGCCACGCTCACATATTGATTCAGAAAATTATGAATTTTGGAATCTAGGAATAATTTGACATTCCAGATCCAACAAAAGTAGTTTCGTCGAAAACGAAGGTCGTCTGCAAAATTTCCATTTTTAAGGGCCTTTATATATATTAAAATATGTATAAATTCCACAGTGACTATTCTGAATTTTAAACTGGACATATCTTACACTCTATAAAGTGAAATCTCAGTTTCTTAACTTCAATTGAAAGATATCATCAAACAGATTCAAATATTTCTGGTTTCGTCCAATTCTGACTTAAAACGAATTCTATATATTCATTTAAAATTCGAAATCGAATTTTCAAACTGCTGCGCCATTTCAGGCTCGTTATATAATTAAAATAAATTTATTCGTTTTAACTTCATCGGAAATAAATTTTTTGTCGTTATTATTTAAAATAATTCATTTTAAATAATCAAAATTCACTAAAATTGCCAAAATAAAAAATTTAAATTGGCTCAGATTTCCGGGTTATTACAATTTATGAATATTGAAATTTGTAATTAATATTAAAATGTTTGGATGAAATTGATTTATTTAAGTTACAATTGAAACTCAATTGACTTGGTGATAATCAATGCTGGAATTAAATACAAATAAAATTGATTTGCAAAGTTAGTTTGAATTTATATTGATTTGAGTAAAATTAACATGTTTTGAAATTAAGTTGAAAATAAATGTTTATCTGGTAGAAAGCAGTTTAAATTGTTTAGAAATGTAATTGGAAATTTATAGAAAGTTTTTAAGACTTAAAATGAATTGATTATTTTTAAAATTTAATTGCTCAATTAATTTTTATATCCAATTTAATATGATCTTTGATTTTTGGAATGATTTAATGATATATCTTTTACTTAGGTTTTCATATATAGATAGTTTTTTTTATTATCATTCATTGTTGTAAATGGTTGCATAGTCATGCACATTATTATTTCAAATTTCAATGAAAGAACAACAAATCTTATACTTCCTTTTACGATAGGCTAATTAATGTTGACATTGAATGTAACGTAAAAAAAATAAAAGGACAAATAAAAATTCTTTATTTTCCTGTAATTAATTGAGCGGACCAGCATTTAGCCTTTGTCAACTAGCGTTACGTTGCTTGACATGTTTGGCTATTACATTGATACTGAGATAATATTTCAGGCGCTAAATCAATGTTCATACAAATAACAATATATGAAAGGGATAAACTAATTTTGAATCTCCATTTATATATTGAAAATTTAGATTTGTGAATACAAGGAATATAATTCATTTTGTGTATATAATGAATCTTAACTTCTTATAAATGGAATAATCTCCACTGATTGTAAATATTGCTATAAATTTGGTTAGTATGTAATTATTGAGATTTGGAAATATATGACTTAACTTCAATGATTTAATTGTGTAATTCTATGATGAAAACTTAATTGAATTATTCGGGTAACGAAGTTCAACTTGTCATAACAATAATGACTTACATTGATTGCAATTAAAATATCGAGTTAGTTATTTTGATAAAGATTGGAAGTTGAAATTTAATATTAAATTACTTGTGTGAAATTGACTTAATTCATTTATAATTGTAATTCAAATTGAAAATCTATAATAATAATATAAAAATGGAAATTTTTAATGTAAATGAAGAATTGATTTATTAAGTTATTAAGACTTAAAATAAATAAATCATTTTAAAGTTCATCGTTCAATTGAAATTTTGTTGAATAATTAAATGCGAATATTTATCATATAAGAAAAATGATTCATGTAAATAATACAAATTATAGGATAGACTTGAACTTAAATTTATAACCTTTGGAATTAAATTCAAAATAGGTATTGAATTAAGGATGAAAACAAAAAATGGAATGCTTTAATGGATAACTAAACCTTTGAAATATATTTCCAAAATACACGTTTAATTTTGTTCATACCCTAATACATCCTTTCCCTATTTCAAATTTGGACTTTGATAGTAACGTTCTGAATTTTATTAAAGATGAATTAGAAAGAATGAATGTATTACCATTTAATTAGCCGTTAAAATTCCTTTCTGTAAATGATCATGAAGCGGTAAACTAATTTTATCAAATTTCCTCATATTCCTTACTGCCCGAAACAAGCCGTCTTCTCCTATCTTCCCCTCTTCATGATTTCAGCTAAAGGAAAATTAGGTGAAACATCAAAATTCTATATCTCAAAATTTTGTGAATGGAAAATCCTAAAACAAGTTTCATTCGACTTAGATTAAGATGCTCTTCAGTCCTATATGATTTGTGGAAGACGCATCATCATTGAGATTAGCATCAAGTAGCAAAATTTGAAGCGATTCGGTGACGAAAAATGTCGGGACTTTAGATTGGTCGTGCGTGATATTCCAGGTGACGCATTTTATATTGTAGATCCGTAGTTGATGAGTCGGTGATGAGTTGGAAGAGTTGGCGAAGAGATGATCGTTGACTCGGTTGGTATGAGTTTTCGTTAAATGAATGAGGAGAAATGGAAGAGGGAATCTATTTATTTTTAGCCATGGAATAGCTTTGGTCTTTGTTGTAACGTGAGTTGTATTTGAATGGAAGAGAGGATGAGGTGGCAAGAATTGGTGATTTTCTTCCAATTTTCTTTTTTAATTTATTAATTTTTTTTCTTTCTAATTGCTAAAACTTATATAACTTTTTCATATGAGCTCCAATTGATATGCGATTTGTCGCGTTGGAATTGTATCGACAAGCTCTTCACAATGGCGCTAGTTTGGGATGATTCAGAGACTGAAAAATTTTAGGCTAAAAATTGGATTTTAATCTCGTTTGAAACAAAGGTGAGTGTTAAACTCACTCACAATTAACTAAAATATTCGCTTGTTAGTTAGATTAAAATCGTGTTATGATATGACTGCATTGATGGTTTTTTTATTGTTAAAATTGTTTGTTGATGTTGAATTACATCGATTGTGTAGTTTAATTTAACTGTTTATTTAAAAATTGTGCAGTTAGGTTAAATCTGAAATTTTATTGCTAGTTTAAACCTGACTTCTAATATGTAAATTAATGTGATACTGAACTGTTTGGGTGCTTTGTTTGATGATGTATTGAATTTACTTGTTGGTTTATAGATATTGAATTGTTCTTGTATTGGTTTATCCCAACCATTACCCTAGATGTTACGGGCATCAAATAAACCCGGGATCAATCATTAAAATGAATTAAGAACGTAGGTTGAAATGATAAACACCTATGACCCTGATATGGATTGAAATGATATATATCCTTTCCCGAAATACTAAAATTAAATTTTAAGTATTACTTGGACATAGGATAGAAAATTTTATACGAACACTGGTTGGTTAAATAAAAAAAATTTAATCTTGAATTTTGGAATATTTTTTAAAGACAATATCAGCGATATTTTATAATTTATTTCCTTTGAACTTGAACCTTGAATTTTGAAATAAAAAAAAGGGAAACAAATTAGTATTGTAACTGAAGCTAAAAAAATGAAATTTAATGTGAATCGAATTTATTGAAATTGAATTGTTTTATCCACCTTTGAGATTTATTTTAACCTAGCATTGATGTAAACGATATATGAACCGTGAACTCAATATTTGTTATAAATAGAAATCATTTAAATTGAGAATCTAATTTGGAATTTAATTATTTGAATTAAGTTGATTGAATGGAAATGAATGCAAAATGCAAATTTGAGCAATTGAAAATTTGACATTGAGTTCGTTGAATTGAAATTGGAATATGACTTCTAGTTCAATTGAAATTTTAAAGGAATGATTCTAATTCCAACTATAGTATTTCAAACAATTTTATAAACTATTTTAATAATTATTATTTTTCTTTATAAACTATTTTATTTTATTACTATTTTATTTTATAAATTATTTTAAATAAATCATTTTATAATTAACTATTTATTTTATAAATTACTTTAATGTTTTAACAAAAGATTTTAATAATTTGATAATTCTATTTTAATTACAAAATAATTATTTTCAAACAATTTCAATTATACATCTAAAATATTTTTTATATATTTTTACTATTTTAATATTTAAATTATTTTAAAAGCTGGAATTGTTTCGAGAATTAAGTTGGTTTTAATTGGGGATTTTATTTGGAAATACTTTATTTTGACTATTGAAATGATTTTGAAAAACATGATATTTTGATATGAAGTTCAGACCTCTTTGAAATGTAAAAGAACCGACCGGTGTGAAAAACGTAAACGATTGGTTATTTAGATACCGGGATCGGATATTGTCATACTCTCTACCAATACTGGAAACCACTTTTACAACTGTGTACGCGGTGGATTTCCAGAAATGGTGTTGGATGGATTTGGAGGCAATTACTGGATTCAAAGAAAGAGAACGATGATGGATATCCTTGACCTTCAGGTCATAATTAAAATGACTAAAACAGGGCTATACCATGACCAAGTAGGGTTAGCTACCTCCATCGACAACACTTCTTCCTTTATTACTATAGTCCCTCGGTTTGATTGATTTGATGCGCATCCATGATTCGAAGTGTTGTTCGAGGTGGGCGGTAGTCGCGGCTATGCATTACCACCAGTCCAGGCATGCAACTAGTATACTCCTACTCTGGGCATTCCTCGTGTGCCTTGTCATATTATCCTGATCGATCCCCCTATGACTTTGATTTGTACCGTACCTATGGAGTACCCTCTGATAACCACTACGTACTGTGGACTTTACGGTATCTGTATAGACTGCGGTATTATAAACAGTGTAAGGCTAAAAATGTAATCCCGCTTATGCTATTTTAATATCTTATATTTAACCATAGACATTATTATAATAGCGATTATATGATATTAGTTTGACAGATCCTTAAGAGATGGAAATTCCCGTAACATCTCTTAAGTTATTGCACTCATATTATTAAATGAAATTTGATTTAACTAATATGAGAATGATTTAGTTCTGATCCGAGTGTTTGTTGTGTTTCCTTTTTTTGCAATATTCTCGGGTCAGACCGAGTTACAGTTAGCGAAGATTCCCTTTCTTTTAAGATTCCATTATGAAGATGAAGATGGAGCTCAACAGACGTATTAAAATTATTATTCTGCTGCATATATTAGTATGTTGTATGTTAATTAACTCTGATAAATTGTGTAAATAAAATCAAATGTATGTTTTAACAGCTTTATAAATTGTTATTTAATTATTATATTTTGTCCTTCCGCTGCGAAATTCTTTATTTGTTTCCTTCTTTATTCTTTTTCTTATTTTAATCCCAATAACTATCCGTATTTTTGATCTGTTTATGTCGACAATGAGGATCATTGTCGATTTGAACGGTCGAAAAACGCGGATGTTACATTTGGTATCAGGGCTTTGGTTCAGCAAAAACCTTGGCTCTATTTCAGATTAACTCATAGATAGGGTAGTAATACTCTAGTATGAGTTTGAGTGTATATGAGAGAGCGTACTTGTAATTTTGATATAAAATGGTTTTGTATTGTGTTGATTTGTTCTGTTGAGTATTTTGAATTCTGGTCGGTACTTGGGATGCCAATGTGTCGATGGGGATTTCTGAACACTCGAATAGGACTTATTGCCATAATATTATTTTGAATTATATTTTTAGATAAAATCATTTGAATATATATGAATTTTGATGATAATATTAAATTTTCATCATTTATCATTCGATTAGTTAATAATTAAACCATTGGTTGTTGATTGGTTTAAGAAAAATCAAATATTCAAAATTTATTGATAATGAAATAAGAAGTAAAATATAAATTTGAGAATTTGATTTCGGGTGACTTTCTAACATTGATTTGTAAATAGTTTTGAAATAATATATTTATATTTTAAAAATGGGTTTCATATAGAAATTGTTTTAAGTGAATTATTGGAAAGAAAAAAGTGTATACACTCTTGCCCTTGGAAATGATTTCGGTGATGAGTGCACGCATCATCAATGTTTATTTTCAAGAGTCTAAGTAGGGAGACATTTAATACTTTTTCTACTTTGTTTTACAAAATTGAACTTTATTTAAATCTTCTATAGTATGGTTTTATGTAAACGAAATATTATATGAAAAAAAAAACCCAAAATTTAATTCTTGAAATCTTGAATAAGTAATGAATTGAAACTTCTGAATATTAAGAGAGTTAAAAAAATAAAAATCATAAGAATTGGATAATAAATTGAAACGAACGGTAACCGTTTAACTTATGTAATAAACAATTCGGTTCTATAACAAGAATAACTTACCAATTAATTAAGAAGTTGAATGTTATAAGAATAAGCAATTAATTAATGCACAAGTATAAGAATGGAAAATCAAAGTAGAAAAAAATTGATTGGTTATAAATAAAATTTAAGTTATGTAATAAAACAAGATATACTTAGTTATGTCGTGAAATTCAATTTAACTAAGTAACATGGATTAACCTAATCAATGAAGTATCAATTTAGAAAATTATTTAGTAATACACTAAATGTATTGATATTAATGATTGGTTTTCCGAAAATATAAGTGAAAAGGCTTATAATTATAAACTTATCGACGGTTGAACGAATTAATTAAATTAATTAAAAACGAGATCGTTGCATAGCGGCAGTTCGAAATTTTCCGAATTAAAGTTTAAATGAAATATAGAGTCTAAAATAAGTCGGAATTCTTTGAAACAAGAATCTTTTGGATCTATTAGAATATAATTTTCTAATGTAAGAGAAAAATTTAGATTTCGACTTGTAGATTTTAAGATATATGTAAAACAAATTTTCGTAAAAATGGCGGTTTGGTAATTCACAATTCTGAACTAAAATATTATGAAATTGGTTATGTAAACTAACAAACGAGACAATTTGAATAAGAAATTATATGGCTAAATATATATGAATTGGCAACTCCCTTACTACGCCTTTTCGAGGACGAAAAGTTTTAAGTGTGGGAGAGTGTAACAGACCGTAATTTTCTATTATTTAATTTTTGAATTTACTATGATTTTTTATGGTTATAAATAAAATTAGATGACTTAATTATGTAAACTTGTTTTTAAACTTAATTAGTTTGATTAAGTAATGTATTTTGGTTGTTTACAATAATAATAACTTGTAGTTATTGTAAATGAAATTACATTTGGTTTGTAATAATAAATATTGAAATTTGTTATTAATATTAAAATGCTTGGATGAAATTGATTTATTTAAGTTACGACTGAAATTCAATTGACTTGGTAAATAATCAGTGCTGGAATTAAATACAAATAAAATTGATTTTCAAAGTTAGTTTGAATTTATATTGATTTGAGTAAAATTAACATGTTTTGAAATTAAATTGAAAATAAATGTTTATCTGGTAGAAAGCAGTTTAAATTGTTTAGAAATGTAATTGGAAATTTATAGAAAGTTATTAAGACTTAAAATGAATTGATTATTTTTAATATTTAATTGCCCAATTAATTTTTATATCCAGTTTAATATGATCTTTGATTTTTGGTATGATTTAATGATATATCTTTTACTTACGTTTTCATATATAGATAGTTTTTTTTTAATTATCATTCATTGTTGTAAATGGTTGCATAGTCATACACATTATTATTTCAAATTTCAATGAAAGAACAACAACTCTTATACTTCCTTTTAAGATGGTCTAATTAATGTTGAAATTGGATGTGATGTAAAAAAATAAAAGGACAAATAAAAATTCTTTAATTTCCTGTAATTAATTGAGCGGACCAGCATTTATCCTTTGTCAACTAGCATTACGTTGCTTGAAATGTTTGGCTATTACATTGGTACTGAGATAATATTTCAGGGGCTAAATCAATGTTCGTACAAATAAAAATATATGAAGGGGATAAACTAATTTCGAAACTCCATTTATATATTGAATATTTAGATTTGTGAATGCAAGGAATATAATTCATTTTGTGTATATAATGAATCTTAACTTCTTATAAATGGAATAATCTCCATTGATTGTAAATATTGCTATAAATTTGGTTAGTATGTAATTATTGAGATTTGGAAATATATGATTTAACTTAATGATTTAATTGTGTAATTCTGTGATGAAAACTTAATTGAATTATTCACGTAACGAAGTTCAACTTGTCATAACAATAATGATTTAAATTGATTGCAATTAAAATATCGAGTTAGTTATTTTGATAAAAATTGGAAGTTGAAATTTAATATTATATTACTTGTGTGAAATTGACTTAATTCATTTATAATTGTAACTCAAATTAAAAATCTATAATAATAATAATATAAAAATGGAAATTTTTAATGTAAATGAAGAATTGATTTATTAAGTTATTAAGACTTAAAATAAATAAATCATTTTCAAGTTCATCGTTCAATTGAAATTTTGTTGAATAATTAAATGTGAATATTTATCATATAAGGAAAATGATTCATGTAAATAATACAAATTATAGGATAGACTTGAACTTAAACTTATAACCTTTGGAATTAAATTCAAAATAGGTATTGAATTAAGGATGAAAACGAAAAATGGAATGCTTTAACGGATAACTAAACCTTTGAAATTTATTACCTAAATACACGATTAATTTTGTTCATACCCTAATACATCCTTTCCCAATTTCAAATTTGTACTTTGATAGTAACATTCTGAATTTTATTAAAGATGAATTAGAAAGAATGAATGTATTACCATTTAATTAGCCATTAAAATTCCTTTCTATAAATGATCTTGAAGCGGTAAACTAAATTTTCTCATTTCCTCATATTCCTTACTGCCCAAAACAAGCCATCTTCTCCTATCTTCCCCTCTTCATGATTTCAGCTAAAGGAAAATTAGGTGAAACATCAAAATACTATATCTCAAAATTTTGTGAACGAAAAATCCTAAAACAAGTTTCATTCGACTTAGATTAAGATGCTCTTCAATCCTATATGATTTGTGGAAGGCGCATCATCATTGAGATTAGCATCAAGTTGCAAAATTTGAAGTGATTCGGCGACGAAAAATGTCGGGACTTTATATTGGTCGTGCATGATATTCCAGATGACGCATTTTGTATTGGAGATCCGCAGTCGATGAGTTGGGGATGAGTTGGAAGATTTGGCGAGGAGATGATCGTTGATTCGGTCGGTCTGAGTTTTCGTTAAATGAATGAGTAGAAATGGAAGAGGGAAGCTATGTATTTTTAGCCATGAAATAGCTTGGGTCTTTGTTGTAACGTGAGTTGTATTTGAATGGAAGAGACAATGATGTGGCAAGAATTGGTGATTTTCTTCCAATTTTCGTTTTTAATTTATTTTATTTTTTCTTTCTAATCGCTAAAACTTATATAACTTTTTCATATGAGCTCCAATTGATACGTGGTTTGTTGCGTTGGAATTGTATCGACAAGCTCTTCGCAATGGCGCTGGTTTGGACTAATTTTGAGAATGAAAAATTTTGGGCTAAAAATTGGATTTCAATCTCGTTTGAAACAAAGGTGAGTGTTAAACTCTGTCACAATTAACTAAAATATTCGCTTGTTAGTTTGATTAAAATCATGTTATGATATGACCGCATTGATGGTTGTTTGATTGTTAAAATTGTTTGTTGATGTTGAATTACATCGATTGTGTAGTATAATTTAACTGTTTATTTAAAAATTGTACAGTTAGGTTAAATCTGAAATTTTGTTGCTAGTTTAACTCGACTTCTAATATATAAGTTAATGTGATACTGAACTGTTTGGGTGGTTTGTTTGATGATGTATTGAATTTACTTGTTGGTTTATAGATACTGAATTGTTCTTGTATTGGTTTATCCCAACCATTACCCTAGATGTTACGGGCATCAAATAAACCCGGGATCAATCATAAAAATGAATTAAGAACATAGGTCGAAATGATAAACACCTATGACCCTGATATGGATTGAAATGATATATATCTTTTCCCGAAATACTAAAATTAAATTTTAAGTATTACTTGGCCATAGGATAGAAAATTTTATTCGGAAACTGGTTGGTTAAATAAAAATTGTTTTAATCTTGAATTTTGGAATATTATTTAAAGACAATATAAGCGATATTTTATAATTTATTTCCTTTGAACTTGAACCTTGAATTTTGAAATGTAAAAAAAGGGAAATAAATTAGTATTGTAACTGAAGGTAAAAAAAATGAAATTTAATATGAATCGAATTTATTGAAATTGAATTGTTTTATCCACCTTTGAGATTAATTTTAAACTAGCATTGATGTAAACGATATCTGAACTATGAACTCAATATTTGTTATGAATAGAAATCATTGAAATTGAGAATCTGACAATCAATTTAATTATTTGAATTAAATTGATTGAATGGAAATTAATGCAAAATGGAAATTTAAACAATTGAAATATTGATATTGAGTTGGTTGAATTGAAAATGGAATATGACTTCTAGTTCAATTGAAATTTTAAAAGAATGATTCTAATTCCAACTAGAGTATTTCAAACAATTTTATAAACTATTTTAATAATAATTATTTTTCTTTATAAACTATTTTATTTTATTACTATTTTATTTTGTAAATTATTTTAAATAAATCATTTTATAATTAACTATTTATTTTATAAATTACTTTAATGTTTTAACTATAGATTTTAATAATTTGATAATTCTATTTTAATTACAAACTATTTCAATTATACATCTAAACTATTTTGTATATATTTTTACTAATTTAATATTTAAATTATTTTAAAAGTTGGAATTGCTTCGAGAATTAAGTTGGTTTTAATTGGGGATTTTATTTGGAAATACTTTATTTTGACTATTGAAATGATTTTGAAAAACATGATATTTTGATATGAAGTTCAGACCTCTTTGAAATGTTAAAGAACCGACCGGTGTGAAAAATGTAAACGATTGATTGTTAAAGAGACCGGGATCGGATATTGTCATACTATCTGCCAATACCGAAAACCACTTTAACAACTGTGTACGCGGTGGAGTTCCAGAAATGGTGTTGGATGGATTTGGAGGCAATTACTGGATTCGAAGAAAGAGAACGATGATGGATAACCTTGACCTTCGGGTAATAATTAAAATGACTAAATCAGGGCTATACCGTAACCAGGTGGGGTTAGCTACCTCCATCGACAACACTTCTTCCTTTATTACTATAGTCCCTCAGTTTGATTGATTTGATGCGCATCCGTGATTCGAAGTGTTGTTCGAGGTGGGCTGTAGTCGCGGCTATGCGTTACCACCAGTCCAGGCATGCAACTAGTATACTCCTACTCTGGGCATTCCTCGTGTGCATTGTCATATTATCCTGATCGAGCACCCTACGACTTTGATTTGTACCGTACCTATGGAGTGCCCTATGATAGCCACTACGTACTGTGGACTTTACGGTATCCGTATAGACTACAGTATTATAAACAGTGTAAGGTTAAAATTGTAATCCCTCTTACGCTATTTTAATATGTTATATTTAACCATAGACATTATTATAATAGCGTATTATATTATATGATATTAGTTTGATGGATCCTTAAGAGATGAAAATTCCCGTAACATCCCATAAGTTATTGCACTCATATTATTACATGAAATTTGATTTAACTAATATGAGAATGATTTAGTTCTGATCTGAGTGTTTGTTGTGTTTCCTTTTTTTTGCAATACGCTCGGTCAGACCGAGTTACAGTTAGCGAAGATTCCCTTGCTTTGAAGATTCCACTATGAAGATGAAGATGGAGCTCAACAGACGTATTAAAATTATTATTCCGCTGCATATATTGGTATGTTGTATGTTAATTTACTTTGATAAATTGTGTAAATAAAATCAAATGTATGTTTTAACAGCTTCATAAACTGTTATTTAACTATTATATTTTGTCCTTCCGCTGCTAGATTCTGTATTTGTTTCCTTCTTTCTTCTTTTTCTTATTTTAATCCCAATAACTATCTGTATTTTTGATCTGTTTATGTCGGCATTAAGGATCGTCGCCGATTTGAAAGGTCAAAATCGCGGATGTTACATTTGGTATCAGAGCTTTGGTTTAGCGAAAACCTTGGCTCTATTTGGGATTTACTCATAGATAGTGTAACACCCCACCTCTGCTAGGGTCACTCACAAAGGGAATGCCCTAGTTTTGGAGGGGTATTATCTAGTAAACAGGCACAGTGATAACACAAGACAGAACATAGATAAAATAGAGTATATAAAGCAGCGGATATAAACTTTAAAACCAAATCTCATTACTGAAAAATAGAGTCAAAACCTCTTACATCAAAATGCTAAGTCATTATTTCATTACATCAAGTTCTAAAGAAGCAAAGTACTTAAAACAACATAAGTAAAATATTATTCCCCAAAAAGTGCATGAGTGCAGCCATAGCATAGCTCAAGACCAAACCGTACATTAGCTGTCAGAAAGCAAGCAAAGTCCAAGCTAAGAGCTAGAGTTTCCTCCCTGAGAACCTGGGGGGGGGGGGGGGGGAACGAAAGACAAAGAGGTGAAAGAAAACGGGTCAGTCAAAAAGACTGGTAAGCCCTAGTGACTATCAGCATAGAAACTAGTAAAGTTAACAAGACATGAATAAAATGGAATTAAACGTAGGAATGATGATAAGTCTGACATGATAACTAAGCTAACAAGATAACTCAAGTCTAACATTGCATATTCAAGGTTCGCCATACCAACTATACTGGTATACTAATCCCGTGTCAACTATAAATCAAGAAATAATCCCTTGGCCCAATATCGTGAAGTGACCCAATTCGGGGTCCAACGGTATGATCTAATCGATCGGCTCCCTACAAGTCTAGCTCGTCGTGTGTCTGTGTCATACGGCCCTATCACGAATGTAGTCACCTGTGCTAGGTCCACCATAGGGTGTATCAAGCCCTAGGGTGCCAACCACCGACACGAATCAAGAATGCACAAATAATCCTACTGATGCCCAATGCCTGCTTTTTCAACTCCGGACTAAGTGCACGAACCTAGTCCGCTTGAACCTAAATTGGCGCACCAACTCAGCTGTCGTTCTGGTCGCTTACAATCAGCCTAGCAATCGTGCCCACCCTGCCTAGTCCCAGGGTACCGTGATACATCTAGTGGGTTACTGCTGAAAAGGACCGCGTAACTAGGGTTTCGTTCAGCAGGTTAAGTTGTCATTTAAAATCGAGACTTAACCCCATCTACGTGTCATGTCAAATTGACTAAGTGTGTCGTTCCAGTTCAAGACTTAGTCCTACGAATCATGTGTCAGGTTGGTTAAGTTTGTTCAAGCGGTTCATGACTTGACCCTATCAAATCAACGTGTCAAATTGGTTAAGTATGTTCAAGTGGTCCATAACTTAACCCTATCCAGTGGCATTAATTTACTTAATGCACCCCTAACCTCTCACATTAGACTTGGTTATGGTTACTGGATGTGTCGGGCGGGTCCAGGCAGTTTTACACCATAACCTAGTCTAACCTCGGGTTTCGAGTGCGATATGACCAACTACTCACATTGGGTCCTATTGTTTGCAGTTACTGGATTCGCCGGGCGGTTCCGGGCAGATTTATACTGCAAACACAACCCAACCTCGAGTTGGCCACATTCAAGTTATCTAAGTGTCATGTCCCAAATTCATATTTTCAAGTTTAATTTCATGTCAAGTTCATGTTCCTATCCAAGCTCAAGTTGTAACGATATTCATGTTTTCAAGTTCATACTAAATTCAGGTTTTCCTAAACTACCCAAATCGCATCCCCAACGCTCGTGAATTCAAATCAAGGCAAAAGATGTAACTAGGGAATAACATAACAAGGATGGGTATAAAGTGGCAAAGGTGATTTCAAGGCAAGCATGGTGTAACTTGAGATATGATCATAACATCACTGGCATATGAAATAGGGTGATAAACATAGCAATAAATGACATAAGATGATAATCCTAAACTTGTGACTAGCAATAGTTTCAACATCACAACATCACAGGCATGTTAAAATAATGATAGGGTTTAGGTTATGACATGAACATGCCCCTAAATCAAGTTCTTATCTGTATTCCACAAATCAAGGTTCAATATGAATGGTACTAGGTTCAAGGTGAATAGATCTAGGGTGAACAAGAGTAGATCTAAAATAATAGTTCAAAAAGGAATAGTCATAGATCAAAGATATACAAGAGTAGGTCTCAAGTAGTTATCATGTTTATGTTCAACTTCAATTTACACATGTCCATATTAAGTTTAGAGTTTAGATCTAAGAGTAACTGGGACTTACAGATCGTGGTTTTTGAGAACTAAGAACAGAAATTGTCATAGGATCGTTGTTGAGATGTTGATCTATTCCCTTGAATTGTTGTAGAAACGTTGGCCTTCGATTTGGATCTAGTTTGAATGTTTAAGCTTCAAGTTGGAGGCGGCGGCCATGGTTCAAGAGGAGACTTAGCAGCATAATGGTGTTAGAAAGATTTGTTGTGGATTAGCCTAGGTCTTAGGGTGTTTTTATAGTTGCAACAACTAGTTTAGGCCATAGGATAAACCCTAGAATCGATCTGAACCGCCAAAAATCGTCACAGGCCCTCAAACAAGTCAACAGGGTCAAGCAGGAGCAACCAGGCCCAAACCAGGTTCGGGGACCAGGTCGACACCCAAGTCGACTGCGCAGTCGACCTGGTCCTGGGGGTGTCGACTGCCCAGTCGACTCCCTAGTCGACCTGGGGTGCTGGGCGGGAAATTTCCCGCCCAGTCTGTCTGGGTTTTGAAATTCGAATTTGAACTCAAATTCGAACTGTTTTGAACTCTGAAAATTTCTGAAACTTTGGGGAGCCATAACTTGGTCATACAGACTTCGATTTTCGAAAACTCGGACTCGATTTCATGCAGAATTCGAAGACGAACGCAATGGCGCAACCCGTTTCTCTTGGTTCTTATTTTAATATTTAATTCTGCCTAGATTTATGGTTATAACACGTTATCAAAATACGGGTTGTTACATTCTCCCCTCCTTAAAGGATTTCGTCCCCGAAATCTCTAAGTTAGGAAGAACGTATCCTACCATCCATCATCCATCTACTCAAAACATCATCCACAAGCAAACATTGTCCTTAAGAGATTTCTAATGTTGTATGAACATATGAAGAAAGTGTGTGTATATGTTCCTTATCTAATGCAAATGATCAGGCCTGATTGATCTTTCTAATGCAAAATATGTTTAGTGTCATGAATCCAACGTGTATGCAAATAATCCTAGTCACGTAAGCACTATATGTGTGCACAAACATTCATCCATATGCAACATTCATATGATAACACATTCAATTTCATCTATAAATAATTATAAACACTCATGCATATGCAATATGAAAATGTGTCTGAGCCGATCTAGTGCCTAATGTGTGTTATGCAACCACGAGCAATCACTTGCAACCACTTGCAACCATTCGCAAACATCAAGCATAACATGTTTACATTCATAGGATTCTACCTAAGGTTCTCAAGACAGGATCGAAAGGATATACAAGATAAAACAGAGTATCTAGGGAAAAGAAGTTAAAGATGTACCCCTAAAAGGTCCTTCTTGCTGGGCTTGCCCTTGCTTCTTAGGGCAGTTCTTGCTGATGTGTCCAGTTTCACCGCATTGAAAACATGCTCCTATCTTCATCTTCTTCTTCCTACAGTCCTGGACTATATGCCCGTCAATACCACAGAAGATGCATTTTCTTTTCTCACGTGACTTGTCATTCTTGTTGTTGCTGTTCTTTCCTCCTTTCTCGGAGTCTACCTTCTTGTCTTGAGACTCATTCGCCTTGACCTTCTTCTTTCCATTCTCATCTTCTTCATGAAGTAGGGCCATATTCACCAAGCTTTCAAAGGTCGCCCCCATGGGTACATGAGTCATGGCCATAGTGTGGAGTGGCTCGCTCAATCCTCGAGCAAAGCGTAGAGCCTTCTTCTCAGCCATGTTGACTAAGTTCAAACCAAACCGAGCAAGCTGATTAAACTAATTCACGTATTCCCTAACTGACATGTCCCCTTGCTTGAGTGCCAGGAACCTTTCCATCTGAAGGCTCGCTTCTGCGGATGATAAAAACTTAAGCCCAAACCTCTCTCTAAAGTCTGCCCTAGTCTCAATTGGCCTGTTAGCGTTGGTGACTTCCCACCAAAATGCAGCTTCCTCTTTCAACAACCATGCTGCCAACTGAACTTTCCTATGATCCTCCATATCGAAAATAACAAACAAGTCTTCATTCTCTTTTAGCCAGTTTCGCACCTCAACGAAGGTTTCAGTTCCAACGAAGTTCTTGTCGCCCATTCCTATAAAGTCCTTGCATATTTTGGCGAAGGCGGTACCCGGAGGAGGAGGAGGAGGAACCGTGGCCACAGAGGGAGGAGGAGGAGGGATATCTGCCGGGCCCGCGCCGTTGGCCCTAGCTTCTAAGTATCTTCGGAACCAGCCAGGTATGGGTACTCCCTCAGGAAGGTTAAGATCAGACATGCTGAAAAGCGAAAAGGAAAAAGATTCAAACGAGGAGACAAAGGAAAGTGCTGATGGCTTTTGGGGAATAGCCTTTTCTTAAAAATAAAACTTTTCTTGAAAAATGCTTCTTTATAAACGGTTTTGAAAATAGTTTCAGAAGGTTTTTAAAACTTTTTCCTAGTCTGGTAACCTTCTGCTCTGATACCAAATGTAACACCCCACCTCCGCTTGGGTCACTCACAATGGGAATGCCCTAGTTTTGGAGGGGTATTATCTAGTAAACAGGCACAAAGATAACACAAGACAGAACATAGATAAAATAGAGTATATAAAGCAGCGGATATAAACTTTAAAACCAAATCTCATTACTGAAAAATAGAGTCAAAACCTCTTACATCAAAATGCCAAGTCATTATTTCATTACATCAAGTCCTAAAGAAGCAAAGTACTTAAAACAACATAAGTAAAATATTATTCCCCAAAAAGTGCATGAGTGCAGCCATAGCATAGCTCAAGACCAAACCGTACATGAGCTGTCAGAAAGCAACCAAAGTCCAAGCTAAGAGCTAGAGTTTCCTCCCTGAGAACCTGGGGGGGGGGGGGAACGAAAGACAAAGAGGCGAAAGAAAACGGGTCAGTCAAAAAGACTAGTAAGCCCTAGTGACTATTAGCATAGAAACTAGTAAAGTGTAACACCCCACTCCCGCTATGGTCACTCTTTAAGGGAATGCCATAACATCGGTGGAGTATTTTGAGTGAATATAGAACAGAGTAATTACAGCAAGACAGATATAAGTAACACTTTGAAAATTTAAAACATCATTTCAATTGCAGCGGAAAATAAAACATATCCGGTTACATCACAAAACCATAATAGAAGTCAAGTACAAATATCCATCCTGCTAAATAAAAATACATAATCCCAATACATGAACTGATAGCCATAAAAGAAAAGGGTAAGCTGAGCTCTACATCTAGGGTCCAAGCTCCAAGAGAGTAATAAAAGCAGCCTGATCAAAGCCCACTCGTGCTGGGCCCACTCTGAGAACCTGAGGGTTGGGAAAAAGATAAAAACAACGGGGTCAGACATAAGTCTGAGCGAGTCCTATAACTTTAACAATGTAATCATTAAAGTAATAAGGATATGATATAACTTGGTACGGTGTGACTAGGGATAAATGACTACACTCAGTAGCCAATCAGACTTAGAGTGAACTAAGATAACGATAAAGACGCATTTACCCACCCAAGGATAATTACTACACTGCACCACACCAGTCATCCCTACTTAAAGGTTGATCCCTCCCAAGGACTTAGAAAATTTACCCAGTAGTTTCGTGTACCCCTAGCACACTACATAGGTGCCGTCTGCCCCTATCTCCACTAGGTGTACCCACTACTCCCAAGCGATCGGCTCCCTATCGTAGATACCCGTGCCGGCCCCACAGTGGGGTGTATCACTCCCCAAAGTGGCAACCCGATATAATTAACGGTGCACGACTTATATCTACACGATGCAACAACGTCTTACCTACCAGCCCGGGTCCACACACGCATATGAGACCCGTTGGACTTGCGTTGCCACCGCTAACCCGTTTTGTCCTCTTATAGTCAAGCCTAGTACGCGTGTCCCGTCCTCGACATGGGTCGAGCCCAATAAGATACATATGAGTTACTGGTTGAAATGGGCCCCCACAAGCTACCCACCTAAGCTTGTCCCTTTTTCTAGTGCATCCCACTTAACCCTTTAATCATGTTTAATTACATGTTTCCACTTGGTTAAGTATTCTAATCGTATTTTCTATTGCCACCCAAGGCAACCCACTAGATTTCCACATGCCACCCAAGGCACCCACTTAACCCCTCATGTCCCTCTACATGCTAATATGGTTAAGTGTTTCTTAATTAATTAATTAAGATCATGACCTCATAAAGACCTCTCACATTAGACCGTCTTTTATGACAGCTGGTTATGCCGGTTGGTTCCGGGCAGACTTCTGTCATCTAAAAGGGTCTAACCTCGTGTCTTTACTTTAATCACGTATTTAATTTATGACTAAGACCTCTCACATTGGGCCAATCATTTGTAGCCGCTGGATGGCCGGTCGGTTCCGGGCAGACTTCCGCTACAAAAGGGTCCAACCTCGTGTCTTAGTTGATTAATTACACCTAATTAATCACCCCCATAATTAATTATCCCTAATTAATTACACATTTTTAAGAATATGGGTAGACCTAACTCAATAGGTAAATTCCCAATTCCATAGTGTGGGTAGACCTAACTTAATAGGTAAATTCCCAACTCCATAATGTGGGTAGACCTAACTTAATAGGTAAATTCCCAATTATGTCCATTCATTTTATGTTATGCTTAATCCTAACAACTTTACACCTTTTTATAATCATGCATATTAACCCCATCGTTTCCCACGTAATTCGTTTACATAACATGTCATACATAGGGACAACCTTGCATATGTTATGTACATCATAAAAAGAGACAAACTTGCATATGGACTTGCATATGAACTTGCATAAAACTTGCATATGAACTTGCATAAAACTTGCACATCATGTCATATCACAAAGGCAAACTTGCATATGTTATGCATATCATAAAAAGAGACCAATCTTGCACATGAATCATGTCATACCACAAAGGCAAACTCGCATATGTTATGCATATCATAAAAAGAGACTAATCTTGCACATGAATCATGTCATATCACAAAGGCAAACTCGCATATGTTATGCATATCATAAAAAGAGACTAACTTGCACATGAATCATGTCATATCACAAAGGCAAACTCACATATGTTATGCATATCATAAAAAGAGACTAACTTGCACATGAATCATGTCATATCACAAAGGCAAACTCGCATATGTTATGCATATCATAAAAAGAGACTAACTTGCATATGATCTTACATATAAACTTGCATAAAACTTGCATATGAACTTATATAACACATCATATCATAAAGAGGGGCAAGTTTACATATGAACTTATAACATATGACAACCACAACTTGCATAATCCACATTTACATCCATAGCCTCCTAATATCCTATCCTAATTAGTTTAGCAATTACTTGCTAAAGGCATAGGAACTCACCAAAACCAAGATTAGCAAACTTATGAAGTAAAACTAGTTGCAATATTTGAAGGAGATGATGATTAGAGGTTGATTATCTTGCAACTTCCTTCATAAACTAGTGGAGGCTCCTCCTAAGTTTGATTTTGGCGGCATGATGCCATCATTTCTATTTTTAGTATGGATTAGGCTTGCATTAGGGTATATTTATAGGATTAGGGTGTGTTTTAGACCATAGGATTAACCCTAGGCTAGATTAGGTCCGTCAGATTTAGGAAGTCTCTAGAACACAGCCCAGCCCTAGCCAGAAAACCAGATCTGGTGCACCCAAGCCAACTGGCTCGACACCCTGTGTCGACAGGAAAGTCGACAGGGCAGTCGACTCCCCAGTCGACAGGCCTATCGACATGGGTAGGGCGGGAAGTTTCCCGCCTGGCCCCCTGCTGGCTCCAATTTCGAAATCTGATTTTTAATTTTTAAATCTGTTTTTAACTTTGAATTTTCTGCAAACTTCATTGGGCCATAACTGGGCCATACGGACTCCGATTTACAAAATTTCGGACTCTATTTTGCGTATTTTTCCGAGACGAACGCAATGACACAGCCCGTTTCTCCTAATTCTTACATTTGAGATTATTTATTCTGCCATTAGTGAATTTTAGCATTAACCGAAATTCGGGGTGTTACATTCTCCCCTCCTTAAAGGATTTCGTCCCCGAAATCTCTAAGCCAAGGAGAATGCATATCCTACCATCCAAACAACCATCTACTCAGTCCATCAAACACGGGCATCCATTGTCCTTAAAACAATTTCTAATGATGTATGAGCATATGCAAAGAGTGTGTGTATATGTTCCCTATCTAATGTATGAACATATGCAAACCATGATAGTGCCATGCATCCATTATGTATGCGAGAGAACCCTATCGACACATACAATATCTACATGAGTGCACAATCATTCACCAAAATGCATCATCCATATGATAACACAACCATTATACATCCATAAATATAGCTATCTACACACAATTATATGCAATATGAAGTGACTGAGCCAATCTAGTGCCTAGAGTGTGTATATATGCATCCACGAGCAACCACTAGCAACCACTTGCATCCACATGCATCCATCAAACATAACATGTCTCAAACACATGTTTCAACCATAGGTTTACCCTATATAAAGGTCAAAGGTACAAATGAGAGGACATACTAAAGATAAGATAAGTACTAGACAAACAATAAAGGAGAAGTTAAAAGACATACCCTCAAAAAGGAACGGGTACAATGAACGCATCTTCGCTTCCGTTTCCCAAGTTGCGTTGCTCTCGTCTTCTCCCCATTGTACTTTGACTAGTTGAACCTCTCGTGTAACGACCCACATTTTTGACCGTTTAAAATCGACAATAAACCACACATGTCGACTCAAACAAATCGCAAATATAGGTAGTTATTGGGAAAAGAAGAAAAGAAAGAAAGAAAAGGAAACAATCACAGAACCTCACAGCGGAAGGACCACATATAATAATTAAATAACAGTTTAAACAGTTGAAATACATATACAATAGGCTATAACATCAATAGTTATCAGAGTTACACAAATACAGATGTACATAATAAGCAGCGGAAATAAATGAAGTGATTAAACTATACTCATAATAGGTATATACGCCAAACTTTGTCTTCGTCCTCCAAGGCAAGGAAATCTTTGCTAACTGCAATATCTGCTGACCCGAGCGTATTGCATAAAAAGAAAACACAACAAACACTCGGATCAGCACTAAATCATCTCATATTAGTCAAATCAAAATACGAAATAACATCAGTGTCATGGGTGCAGTAACTCAAGAGATGTTACGGGATTTTTCCATCTCTTGAGGATCCGTTAAACTAATATCTATATAATAATACACTATTATTAATATGTCTATTCAGTAAAGTATAAATACTGAAAATAGCGTAAGCGGGATTACCATATTACCCTTACGCCGTTTATAGGCATCAACAGTCTATACAGTACCGTAAATTCACCGTACTGGTGTTATCAGAGGGCACTCCATAGAAGGCAATGCTAAATCAAAATCGTATGGGGCTCGATATGGATATATATGACAAGGCACTCGAGGCAATGCCCAGGGTAGGATTCTACCAATTGCACTCCCGGACCGGTGGTAACGCATAGCAGCCACTACCGCCCACCTCGGAACACACTCCCAAAGTCATAAATGGGCCCAAATCATCATCATCAATCATAGTCATAGAAATATTTTCGAAGGAGTGCGTCCGATCAAAGGTGCTACCTCAATTAGTCACGGTATAGCTCCTGTTTTAGTCATTTCAATTCTGACCCGAAGGTCAGGGCTAGTTTGTCATCGTTCATCTCCTTCGATTCAATAATCGCCTCCAAGTGATCATATCTCGTTCTGGATACGTCAAAACGTTCATAGTTGTCAAAGTGGTATCGACACTGACAGAGAGTATGCCTTATGTCGACTCCGGTCTCTTTAACAACCAACGCTTACATTTTCCACATCAGTTGGTTCTTTTACATTCCAAAGGTTCGCTTTCATATCAAAATATCATAATTTGTTTCGAACCCATTTTATATTCAAAATAGAATATACTTTCATATCAAAGTATCCCAAATCATTCCCAAATCAATTTTTATTCCAAACTGGAATATATTTCCATGTCATTATATTATACTCATATAATATTTCACATAGAATGTACTTCATCTTAAAAGATTTCAGTTATTTCAAATCGATTTACATTCGTAGTCCCTTCATATTCAATAGAATATATATATATATTTTCCCATATCTATTCATTTCAATCTTCGGAAATCCCATTTATTTTCAAGTAGAATAAAATCTACCTTTCCATATCAAAACCGATTCAAAACAATTCTTATTCAAATAGAATATAACTTATCACAACTCCATTCGAACCAATGGTTTAAATCCAACAATTCCATTCGGAAGAAATTTACAATTCATAAAAAAATACTTTTGAAAATAAATGCTTATAAGAAAAGAACTTTAGATAAAATAAATATATATTGAATATAATAATTAAAATTAAATAAGTTAATTAAAATATTATGTACATACATAAATTAAAGTTTACTAGATAGTTTGAATACTAAATATGAAGGAAACTTTATTTAAAATAAAATAATTTATAGGTTAGAAGTTTGAATAACTAAATTTTTAAAGAAAGAAATAGTTAAAATTTGAAATCAAGCCAGGTATAAATATATATAGATAATTTTAAACCAAATTTTTTCTTCCTTCCGAATTTCCAATACATGAATCTATATCCCAGTTTCCAATGGAGTTCATTTAGTTTCCATTTCTCATTTTCAAACCTTGTTCAACAACCGTTCAATATAAAGGATTCAGCCCATATTTAAAACTGAGTTAAAACAACTCATAATACCCTCGATTTCCATTTCCCAGAATCTAAATTCCATAAGAATTTATTACCTTTAAATCCATACCCTTAAATTTGAAAATTTCCAAATCATGTTCAAATCTAAATTTAAGAGTTTCCACTTGTTTTGGGATAAATTCCTTAACCCATTTTAAATAACATCCCAATTTAAATTTTTAAGGAATGAATTAATCGAGTATCGGCACCTCCCTTAAAAATGAAATTCACGACCAATAATATTTTAATATTTAAAATCATTTAACCAACCGATGTCTGTATATAATTATCTATCCAATGGCCAAGTGAGTTTAAATTTAATTTCTCGATATTTCAGGGATGGATCTATCATTTCAATCCAAATCAGGGTCACAGAGATTTATCATTTCACCCCGTGTTCTTAATTTATTTTATCGATAAATCCCGGGTTCATTAGATGCCCGTAACATCAAGGGTAAATGGGATTTATCGTCACAATCAACATGCATCACCATATACTGAAATAAAGAGCATTTTAAAAATATCACTATAAATTCAGTAATAAATTTCAATCAACATCCATCACAACAATTTCACTCAACTGATTCAGCATTAAACTGTTTCAGGATTTAACAAGGGTTCGAATTCAACTAGAGATTTAAATTAAATTAAATAACAAATCATTTACTTAGATTGCATGTTAACACACTTGCATGTCAAATTTAAACAACACATCAACAATCCAACACAACCATGCAACCAAACTTATTTCATAATTTAATTAAATAAATATGGGAAATAATTCAGTATTTCGTGAGTGAGAAATCACTCACTTTTGGGTCCTTAGTGGATCGAACATCCAACCATAGCCAAAATTTCACAGTTTCCAAACGCAGCCAGGTTAGTGCCAAAACGTCCGCAATTTCGCCACGATCCAAACGCAACAAACCGCGCGTCAATCCGAGGTCGTATGAAGAAGTTATCAGCATTTTTCTAACTGAAATTTAAAATATATATATTAATAAAATAATAATCTCACCCACTCGAATCTTGACACGTCACCCACCTTTATCAGCTGATTCCCCCTCCTTTCTCCTAATTGCTACAGTAACTCGTGCCAAAAGAACCCAAAACCGACGTTACTTCGACCGTCGATTGCCAGCACCTCCGACCAAATCACGACCAGCGACCACCCTCATCTCGGAGCTCTTCCCGAGGCGCATCTTCCAGGACCGGACCCACCACTTTCGGTGGTCCCCTTCGCCGCTGGCGAACCCATGAACGAAGCGGGTTTTCAACCCTTTTCCGATGAAATTCGACCTCCTCATGCCACCGTACAACGAGCCACCACCACCAATTGATTCCTATCGACGAGAGCAACAAAACCCATATCCTGATTTCTGCAATTGACGCCTAAATCGCAAAGTCCCAATTTAAACCCTAGAAACTCGAAATCTGAAACCTTTGACCAAGATTTCTGGTCAAACCATACATTTCATGTCAGATCTGAGACCACCCTCGAGTTCGTATCGTCGAGAGCTTCAGTTTGACATATAATACTCTAGGGTTTGAAGAGATTTTATTTTCAAAGCTTGAATTTTTATGTTGAACTAGGTTTAGAATTTGATTTTCTGCCATTAGAGAAAAATTTGATGGAGAAAAAGTAACGTACAGATGGAATGAGCTGATGAGGTGGTAGTTGGGTTTATTTGTATAGATATAAGAGGCCCAAATATGAGAAATACCTAATTATCCATTTACAAAGACCTCGTTCACATTTTCTCTCGTACGGTCAAACGGTAAGTCGGATTGTAACGCAAATTGAAATCCTATCATAATTCCTCATTCTGAATCCAATGGCGCCAGTTTCGTCAGATTCCGAGACAGTTGCCAAAACAGTTAAATTTCACTGTTAATCAATCAATTAATTAAATATTCAATTATTCGATTAACCGTTTTAAATTCAAATTAAATATTCATTGAATTCAAATTTAAATCAAATTATAACTTAAATAAATTTCTACAAATAAGTTTCACACATTTCAAATCATAATTTGATTATTTGAATCTTGATTAAAATTTCAGTTATAAATTAACGACTTAAAATTCCACCATTAAATCAATTAAATTTGAATTCCCTTTTTAAATTAACTCACCCACATTAATTTAATTATTTAAATATTCAATTTCAAATTACTGCTTTTCAAAACTAAATTTGAAAAATCTATTTACTCCATTTAAAAATTCATCATCATTAAAATTAACACAAATTTGATTTTCCCTATATATTCCAATTTATTTAATTTAAATTGAAATCTAAATATACTGAAAATTATGGGACGTTACATTCTCTCCCACTTAGAATCTTTTCGTCCTCGAAAAGAGAACGAAATAAGGTATTTATTGAAATCATACTTTCAAACCCGTACTTATAAAGTAGTATTTATAAAATAAGTCATAAGGTTGTAAAACTCATAAATTTTTCTAACTTCCGAAATCACGGAAAATTTCGGCAGCATCTCCTTTGTACGGAGAGCCCCGGGAAATATCCCGATACATATATCAACCCAAACATACATCTCATCAACTATGAGGCATCCCTGAACCAGGGGAAAACACAAAAACAAAACAAAACCCCAACCTTGTAACAAAGCGTACCTCTTTAGCGGTTTATGCAACTTTATTTACCTTAGCTTTTTAGTTTTTTAAGCGCAAGCGAGCTCCGAGCATAATCCTATTCCCTGCACCTACTAGAACACTCAAATATGTATAAGAATCAACATATAACAATACATAGCAATTTCATATGACCTACACAACATAACTTAAACATCCACTACAAAACCAAGATTTTCATAATAGACCAGCGAACAAATCATCAATTGTCACTCTTTAAAAGTTGGAATTTGATTGAGACACACTAGGCACAAGTTGTAGTTTTCGTTTCAAGCTTTCCGAATTGTCCGGACTCATCGAATTCGGATAATTCGTTCAAAAGTTACGACTGTTTTAGCGACAGCAAACGCTTCAGCCCAGGCAAATAAAATTGCAGGCCTGAACTATTCAACACAGTTTTTAGCCATTTAAACATTGAAATTATACTCAGCATATAAAGGAAATGTTTTAGTTTACATTCTGGCCTTTCAGAATTGTACTCGCACATCGAAATCCGGCGCTCCGTTAGGGAGTTATGGTCAAAACAACATGGGTATTCAGTTCAGATTTTTTTTTTCTGCACATACAACCACAACTAAACCTTTGATTTCAGCATAGTAAACATGAGAATTTCGACGGGCGCTATTAACGAAAGTTTTAGCTCAGTTTCTAAGGCTTCCAAAAAGTCCAGAATCGTCAGATTCCGATCATCAATTCAAAAGTCACGGTCATTTTACTGTAGCTTATCTTATGTTTCAGATTTGACTTCAACGTCGATCTACTACATTTCAAGTTTTAACCTTCCGACTCCACAAGTTTAAGCCAAGTTTAACCATCTAAAATAGTTATCGATCCATCATGTTCAAAGTATGATTTTCCCTTCATTTCTTACATACATTCCTATTCGTTTCATTCTTGTTAAGTAAATTCATTCCATGTATTTATGTTCTATTATCATCCAATCTTATTTAAGTTCGTTTTCAACTCATCCATTTCGTTTCAAGCCTTAAACTCCAATTAACTTGGATTCACTTAATATTTTCAACTAATCTTAATTACTTAAATCATTAACTCATTAAATTTGGTCAATTTACTAACTTCATTGCCTATTCTTATTTGTTTTATCATATTCGATCAACCATTCGTTGAAATAAATTCCGATTTTTCTTCCTCTTCCATTCTATTTATTCAAGTTTACATTTACTTTATTTTCACTCCTTTGTACTTGGTCTAAATCGACCAATTTACCTTTCTCGAATTTGCTTCACTTATTCAAGTTCCTTCACTTACATAAGTTCATTTTAAAGTTTCTAACGAACTTGATTACCATAAATAAATTTGCCAATATCCCGTAATTCACTTCTTTCTACGTACAACATTTCAAGCAACCATTATGTAGTCGTTTAAGTTAACTCCTTTCGAGTTGACTCATTTAACTCGATTAAATTAGTTCTTGTTTCATATTTCAATTTCTTATTCATTTTTTCCATAAGGTTAAATCATTATTAAAACGATCCTTTTGTATTCATTATTTAGTTCTAAATCGATCGCTTAAATTTCTCGAGTTTATTTCTATTCATTCTACTTCATTCGACTCGATCAAATCCATTTAATTCCAAATCTTTCTATATTCTAATTTAATAAATTTGATTTGGTTTAAAATTGATACACCTTATTTCATATTTAAACCTCGAGTTTAATTCACTTAACTAAATCTATTATTTGACTCACAAATCCTGAGTTGAATTTAGAACCATTCACGACTCAAATCCTATGATTAATTCTCAACCATTATTATTATTCAATTTCTAAGTTACTTGTTTAACTCGAATCAAGTTACGTTCCATTTTCCTTTCACGGCTTACTTAGAACTTATATCGTTGCATTGCCTAAATGAGGTCCGACCCATTTAGACTTACATATATTCATTCTACGTGTATTCTAATTCACCATTTACTTCTTTGTTTTAGTTTATTAACCATTCATATATTTCGACAACTTCACTTCTTATCAATACCTTCCTCGCCTAGCCTACCATATTCATAAATCTTGCCGAGTCACCGGCTATGCCAATATTATTTGTACAACGACTTCCCCATTTATTTACTTGGTTGGGTTTCATTTCTTAGTCAATTTCCAACTTTATCGATCACTTACATTGACTGAATTTGGTTCTAAATTCTATTATTACCTACACTTAAGTATTCCAATGACCATTTCGCCTTCCTTAATACTTAATCTCTTTTCCTGTTTTTAAACCAAAATTTCTAATAACACGAGTTACCTTAATACTTAAATTCGTCTTACTTATTAAAACGAACTTAAATACTTTATTTCCGGGTTTTAACCAAGTCTAAAATAACATAAGTTTTTAAAATTTTATAGAAAACAATTCCATTAAATATTAAGTCCGAATTCTTAATTACCGAAGAACATAAGAACCTCGGTTTTTCTTAAATTTAAACTCAACTTCAAATACAATACTAACATCATTATTCAACCCTTTACATTATATGGAATCCCAACTTAAAACTTTTCCCAAACTAGTTATAAAAATACGGAGTGGTCTCCCCCACTTAGACACTTCATAATGAACGTCGATAATGTGTGCACTCATTATCGAAGTCATTTCTGATGTCCGAGGAGGGATTATACACTTATTTCTTTTGAAACCATTTCCAAACTATTTCTTATAATACGATATTATTTCAAACTTTGGCAAACTATTTCAAAAGTACCCCAGGATCAAGTTTCATGTTCATTTCTATTTAAATCTCACCCAATTATACTTAAGATATCATTTCATTTCTAAATATTTTCTAAATTCATTACCTTTTTTTTCCTTATTAGATTTATTGTCTAATTAACCTTAACAGGTGATAAATTAATATCACCACCTACTAAAACAGATGTATATATCTATTCGAACCAATAATATATTTGATATACATATATTTAAAGATATAATCAAAACCATGTTGTGTCATTCCATTCTATTCGATTATTTAGAAATTCCTATCGATACCATGGCGTCCCATATATCGACCAGAACCCATAAATATTCAATAGAACAAGCCAACACAATACAAACCATTTTTATATCAAAATAAAAGTACGCTCTCTCATATCACTCAAACTCATTCTAGGGCACTACTAACCCTATCTCAAATGAGTTAATCCCCAACAGAGCCAAGGTTATCGCTAACCACCGCTCTGATACCAACTGTAACGACCCACATTTTTGACCGTTTAAAATCGACAATAAACCACACATGTCGACTCAAACAAATCGCAAATACAGGTAGTTATTGGGAAAAGAAGAAAAGAAAGAAAGAAAAGGAAACAATCACAGAACCTCACAGCGGAAGGACCACATATAATAATTAAATAACAGTTTAAACAGTTGAAATACATATACAATAGGCTATAACATCAATAGTTATCAGAGTTACACAAATACAGATGTACATTATAAGCAGCGGAAATAAATGAAGTGATTAAACTATACTCATAATAGGTATATACGCCAAACTTCGTCTTCGTCCTCCAAGGCAAGGAAATCTTTGCTAACTGCAATATCTGCTGACCCGAGCGTATTGCATAAAAAGAAAACACAACAAACACTCGGATCAGCACTAAATCATCTCATATTAGTCAAATCAAAATACGAAATAACATCAGTGTCATGGGTGCAGTAACTCAAGAGATGTTACGGGATTTTTCCATCTCTTGAGGATCCGTTAAACTAATATCTATATAATAATACGCTATTATTAATATGTCTATTCAGTAAAGTATAAATACTGAAAATAGCGTAAGCGGGATTACCATATTACCCTTACGCCGTTTATAGGCATCAACAGTCTATACAGTACCGTAAATTCACCGTACTGGTGTTATCAGAGGGCACTCCATAGAAGGCAATGCTAAATCAAAATCGTATGGGGCTCGATATGGATATATATGACAAGGCACTCGAGGCAATGCCCAGGGTAGGATTCTACCAATTGCACTCCCGGACCGGTGGTAACGCATAGCAGCCACTACCGCCCACCTCGGAACACACTCCCAAAGTCATAAATGGGCCCAAATCATCATCATCAATCATAGTCATAGAAATATTTTCGAAGGAGTGCGTCCGATCAAAGGTGCTACCTCAATTAGTCACGGTATAGCTCCTGTTTTAGTCATTTCAATTCTGACCCGAAGGTCAGGGCTAGTTTGTCATCGTTCATCTCCTTCGATTCAATAATCGCCTCCAAGTGATCATATCTCGTTCTGGATACGTCAAAACGTTCACAGTTGTCAAAGTGGTATCGACACTGACAGAGAGTATGCCTTATGTCGACTCCGGTCTCTTTAACAACCAACGCTTACATTTTCCACATCAGTTGGTTCTTTTACATTCCAAAGGTTCGCTTTCATATCAAAATATCATAATTTGTTTCGAACCCATTTTATATTCAAAATAGAATATACTTTCATATCAAAGTATCCCAAATCATTCCCAAATCAATTTTTATTCCAAACTGGAATATATTTCCATGTCATTATACTATACTCATATAATATTTCACATAGAATGTACTTCATCTTAAAAGATTTCAGTTATTTCAAATCGATTTACATTCGTAGTCCCTTCATATTCAATAGAATATATATATATATTCCCATATCTATTCATTTCAATCTTTGGAAATCCCATTTATTTTCAAGTAGAATAAAATCTACCTTTCCATATCAAAACCGATTCAAAACAATTCTTATTCAAATAGAATATAACTTATCACAACTCCATTCGAACCAATGGTTTAAATCCAACATTTCCATTCGGAAGAAATTTACAATTCATAAAAAAAATACTTTTGAAAATAAATGCTTATAAGAAAAGAACTTTAGATAAAATAAATATATATAGAATATAATAATTAAAATTAAATTAGTTAATTAAAATATTATGTACATACATAAATTAAAGTTTACTAGATAGTTTGAATACTAAATATGAAGGAAACTTTATTTAAAATAAAATAATTTATAGGTTAGAAGTTTGAATAACTAAATTTTTAAAGAAAGAAATAGTTAAAATTTGAAATCAAGCCAGGTATAAATATATATAGATAATTTTAAACCAAATTTTTTCTTCCTTCCGAATTTCCAATACATGAATCTATATCCCAGTTTCCAATGGAGTTCATTTAGTTTCCATTTCTCATTTTCAAACCTTGTTCAACAACCGTTCAATATAAAGGATTCAGCCCATATTTAAAACTGAGTTAAAACAACTCATAATACCCTCGATTTCCATTTCCCAGAATCTAAATTCCATAAGAATTTATTACCTTTAAATCCATACCCTTAAATTTGAAAATTTCCAAATCATGTTCAAATCTAAATTTAAGAGTTTCCACTTGTTTTGGGATAAATTCCTTAACCCATTTTAAATAACATCCCAATTTAAATTTTTAAGGAATGAATTAATCGAGTATCGACACCTCCCTTAAAAATGAAATTCACGACCAATAATATTTTAATATTTAAAATCATTTAACCAACCGATGTCTGTATATAATTATCTATCCAATGGCCAAGTGAGTTTAAATTTAATTTCTCGATATTTCAGGGATGGATCTATCATTTCAATCCAAATCAGGGTCACAGAGATTTATCATTTCACCCCGTGTTCTTAATTTATTTTATCGATAAATCCCGGGTTCATTAGATGCCCGTAACATCAAGGGTAAATGGGATTTATCGTCACAATCAACATGCATCACCATATACTGAAATAAAGAGCATTTTAAAAATATCACTATAAATTCAGTAATAAATTTCAATCAACATCCATCACAACAATTTCACTCAACTGATTCAGCATTAAACTGTTTCAGGATTTAACAAGGGTTTGAATTCAACTAGAGATTTAAATTAAATTAAATAACAAATCATTTACTTAGATTGCATGTTAACACACTTGCATGTCAAATTTAAACAACACATCAACAATCCAACACAACCATGCAACCAAACTTATTTCATAATTTAATTAAATAAATATGGGAAATAATTCAGTATTTCGTGAGTGAGAAATCACTCACTTTTGGGTCCTTAGTGGATCGAACATCCAACCATAGCCAAAATTTCACAGTTTCCAAACGCAGCCAGGTTAGTGCCAAAACGTCCGCAATTTCGCCACGATCCTAACGCAACAAACCGCGCGTCAATCCGAGGTCGTATGAAGAAGTTATCAGCGTTTTTCTAATTGAAATTTAAAATATATAAATTAATAAAATAATAATCTCACCCACTCGAATCTTGACACGTCACCCCCCTTTATCAGCTGATTCCCGCTCCTTTCTCATAATTGCTACAGTAACTCGTGCCAAAAGAACCCAAAACCGATGTTACTTCGACCGTCGATTGCCAGCACCTCCGACCAAATCACGACCAGCGACCACCCTCATCTCGGAGCTCTTCCCGAGGCGCATCTTCCAGGACCGGACCCACCACTTTCGGTGGTCCCCTTCGCCGCTGGCGAACCCATGAACGAAGCGGGTTTTCAACCCTTTTCCGATGAAATTCGACCTCCTCAGGCCACCGTACAACGAGCCACCACCACCAATTGATTCCTATCGACGAGAGCAACAAAACCCATATCCTGATTTCTGCAATTGACGCCTAAATCGCAAAGTCCCAATTTAAACCCTAGAAACTCGAAATCTGAAACCTTTGACCAAGATTTCTGGTCAAACCATACATTGCATGTCAGATCTGAGACCACCCTCGAGTTCGTATCGTCGAGAGCTTCAGTTTGACATATAATACTCTAGGGTTTGAAGAGATTTTATTTTCAAAGCTTGGATTTTTATGTTGAACTAGGTTTAGAATTTGATTTTCTGGCATTAGAGAAAAATTTGATGGAGAAAAAGTAACGTACAGATGGAATGAGCTGATGAGGTGGTATTTGGGTTTATTTGTATAGATATAAGAGGCCCAAATATGAGAAATACCCAATTATCCATTTACAAAGACCTCGTTCACATTTTCTCTCGTACGGTCAAACGGTAAGTCGGATTGTAACGCAAATTGAAATCCTATCATAATTCCTCGTTCTGAATCCAATGGCGCCAGTTTCATCAGATTCCGAGACAGTTGCCAAAACAGTTAAATTTCACTGTTAATCAATCAATTAATTAAATATTCAATTATTCGATTAACCGTTTTAAATTCAAATTAAATATTCATTGAATTCAAATTTAAATCAAATTATAACTTAAATAAATTTCTACAAATAAGTTTCACACATTTCAAATCATAATTTGATTATTTGAATCTTGATTGAAATTTCAGTTATAAATTAACGACTTAAAATTCCACCATTAAATCAATTAAATTTGAATTCCCTTTTTAAATTAACTCACCCACATTAATTTAATTATTTAAATATTCAATTTCAAATTACTGCTTTTCAAAACTAAATTTGAAAAATCTATTTACTCCATTTAAACAATCATCATCATTAAAATTAACACAAATTTGATTTTCCCTATATATTCCAATTTATTTAATTTAAATTGAAATCTAAATATACTGAAAATTATGGGACGTTACATCTCGATTCCTCAATTTCCTAGTCTCTGACCCAAGGATGCGGGTAGGAGCTCGTCGAATAGTCGCATCACGCTCTACTTCCACTTCTTTAAGCAAGCTCGGCTCTACCACCTCTGCGGTCTCATGTAAGCACTTCCTTAAATGGGACACATGGAATACATCATGTACACCACTAAGTCTGTCGGGCAACTCCGCTCTATATGCCATCCGTCCAATCCTTTCCTTAATAGGAAATGGCCCTACGAACCTTGGTGCTAACTTCCCAACAGATCCAAAGCGAACCACATTTCGTAACGGAGACACTTTGACAAAGACCATGTCCCCAACTTCAAACTCAAGATCCGTCCTTCTCTTGTCCGCATAAGATTTTTGCCTATCCTGCGCTGCTTTCATCCTCCTTCGAATCAAGTCAATCTTCTCAGAAGTCTCCCTAACCATATCAGGCCCAAGCAAGATCTTATCCGTAGATTCCCACCAACATGCAGGTGATCGACAAGGCCTTCCATAAAGAGCTTCGAAAGGAGCCATACCAATACTGGACTGAAACCTATTATTATATGCGAACTCCACCAATGGAAGATGCTCTTCCCATGTTCCTCCAAAATCCAAGATACAAAGCCTCAAAAGGTCTTCTAGGACACGATTCACCCTCTCAGTCTGGCCGTCCGTCTGAGGATGATATGCGGTGCTCAGACATAATTGAGTCCCCACTGCTTCTTGCAAGCTTCTCCAGAACTCGCTAGTGAAGATATGATCTCGATCACTCACTATGCTAGAGGGTACCCCATGCAATCGAACTATCTCTCGAAGATATACTGAAGCTAGCCATGGAGCAGTCCTCTTGCTCTTCACAGGTATGAAATGGGCGCTTTTAGTAAGTCTGTCTACCACAACCCAAATTCCCGTATTACCCTTTCTCGATCTGCGTAACCCGTCAATAAAATCCATCGAGACGCAATCCCACTTCCATTGCGGAACTTCCAATGGGTGAAGCAACCCACCTGGTTTCTTTTGCTCCGCCTTCACTTGTTGGCAGGCAAAGCATCGAGCGACATATTCGGCCACATCTTTCTTCATACCGGCCCAGAAGAAAACCCGCTTCGTATCTTGGTACATCTTGTCCCCACCGGGATGAATGGTCATCCTAGAACGGTGTGCATCATCAAGAATAGCCTTCCTCAAACCCTCGTCTTGCGGTACACAAAGTCTACCGTCTCTACGCAAGCACCCCCTATCGTCTAGGGTGTACCTACTCAAATGGCTGGACGACTCCCCCCTTATGAGCCTCTCTACCAACTCAACCGACTGTGGGTCGTCCCTCTGTGCTTCTCCAATCCGCCCCAAAAGAGTAGGTCTGACCTCCAAGGATGCTAGCAAACCGGGTATATAGTCAATGGAAGGTCTGAAATCAAACATCGAGATAAATTCCAAGCTTCGTCGTTCCACGAACAATGGACTCAAGGACAACCTTTTTCTGCTCAAGGCGTCCGCCACCACGTTACCCTTGCCAGGGGTATACGCTATCTCGAAATCATAGGATGCTAAGAACTCCATCCACCTTTGCTGTCTCAAATTCAAATCCTTCTGAGAAAACAAGTATTTCAATGATTTGTGGTCAGTGAACAATTCGAATCTCTCACCAAGAAGATAATGGCGCCAAATCTTAAGCGCAAAAACAATAGCGGCCAACTCTAAATCATGGGTAGGGTAATTTTTCTCATGCATTCTCAACTGCCTTCCACCATAGGCTATTACCCTTCCCTCGTGCATTAAGACTGCACCTAGTCCTGTCCCACAAGCATCGGTATAGACAACAAATGGCTTACTCCCATCTGGCAATACTAAAACTGGAGCAGTGGTTAAAGCTCTCTTTAATCGTCGGAACGCATCATCACAATCTACGTCCCATGTGAAAACAAGATTCTTCTTCGTTAAGCGGGTTAATGGGGCTGATATCTTCGCGAAGTCTTTGATAAACTTCCTATAATAACCTGCCAAACCCAAGAAACTTCTCACTTCGGTAGCATTCTTCGGAACCTTCCAATCCTGAATTGATACTACCTTTGCGGGATCCACAGCTATCCCTTCCTTGGAGACCACGTGCCCCAAGAACCGCACTTCCTTCCTCCAGAAGTGACATTTAGAGAATTTAGCCTTAAGGCTATGTGCTCGAAGAGTCTTCAACACCTCCCCAAGATGTAGGGCATGCTCTTCTTCACTCTTAGAAAATACTAAGATATCATCCACAAAGACCACCACGAATTTATTAAGGAACTCCCTGAACACCCTACTCATCAAATCAACAAAGTATGCAGGGGCGTTCGTCAACCCAAATGGCATCACCAGCCACTCATAGAAACCATCCGGAGTCCTAAAGGAAGTCTTGTCTATGCTATCCTCAGCCACCCTCAACTGATGAAACCCCGTGGCTAAGTCCAACTGAGAAAATACTGAAGCGCCAACCAATTGATCAAAAAGATCATCAATCCTCGGCAATGGGTGTCTATTCTTCTTTGTGAGCTTGTTGAGTTCTCTATAGTCTACACAAAGCCTGAGGGACCCATCCGCCTTTGTAGCAAAAACTACTGGACCACCCCACTCCGATATACTTCGTCTTATGAACCCCTTCTCAAGCAATTCCCCTACTTGCTTATGGAGTTCCCTCCTCTCACGAGGAGCCATGTGGCGCACTGGTAAAGATACAGGTTTAGCATTATCCACCAGATATATTCGGAAGTCAATTTCCCGCTTCGGAGGTAAGCCCTTCACCTCCTCAGACACATCCGAGTATTCCCGGACCACTCTAACAGATTGCAAACATTCGACCGAAGCGTCAAGCGATTCAAGATAACTTAGCATAACAGAATCCATGGGATTACAAGAGATCTCGAGAGTGTTACCCAAGCGGGTCATGAGCCTAACAACCCTCCTTTCGCAATCAAGAACGGCACCATTACTGGATAACCAGTCCATGCCCAAAATCAACCCATAGCCCGTGAAGCCCAACACAAAAGCATCACATCTAAACTCAATGCTAAGTATAGAAATCTTCAAACCCAAACATATCATGGATAAGTAAGTGGAGCCCCCAATTGGGTTTGAAACAACCAAGGGATCATCTACCAGACTGGTGTCTAAGTGCAGTGACTCAACTAATGATGATGAGATAAACGAATGCGATGCGCCAGAATCAAACAATGTTCGGACAGGATGATCAAATAGAAAAACCAGACTTTCAACGGAAATAGTTCTACCTCTTTCCTGAATCGGTGGAACCGCGAGAGCCTGTACTTGCCCCCTAGCCTGACCCGGTGCCATAAGAGCTTGCACCTGTCCTCCTGAGGTAGATCCCGTCCTTTGCCCCTTCTTAGGGCAATCCTTCACTAGATGCCCTGCTTCGCCACAATGAAAGCAACCAGTCTTCTTCTTCTTTCTACAATCTTTGCTTATGTGACCTGGTATCCCACAATTGAAGCACTTCTTCTTCCCCTTACCACCGTTGCCTTTCCCACCTTTGTTTTGCTGTTGTTGCTGAGGTCTCTTTTGATCTCCCTTCTTCTCGGGTGCCTTATTAGCATTGGGACCCTTCTCTTCTTCATGCATGAGTGCCATGTCAACTAGCTTCTCAAAGGTGGCCCCCATAGGGATATGAGTCATAGCCAACCCATGCATCGGTTCATTCAAGCCTTTCACGAACCTCAAAGCCTTCTTCTCCGGTGTATTCACCATGTCTAGGCCAAACCTTGCCAATTGATTAAACTTGTTGACATATTCCTTCACTGAGAGATTTCCTTGCTTTAGAGTCAAGAACCTTTCCATATACAAGTTTTCCTCCGCCCTTGAGAGAAACTTTGCCACAAATCTTTGCCTAAAATCCGCCCAAGAGTCAACGGGGCGTTCTCCATTAGTGACCTCCCACCAGAATGAGGCCTCTCCCTTCATTAACCAAGCAGCTAACTTGACTTTCTTTCCTTCTTCCATCTCAAAGATATCTATCAACTCTTCCACCTCCTTAAGCCAAACTCTAGCCTCCACAAAAGTTTCAGATCCTTGAAAAGGTTTTCCTCCCATAGCTTTGAATTCCTTACAAGTCTTAGCAAAAGTATCCGTGCGAGGGGGTGGGGGAGGAGGAAGATCGGGTGCTACGGTTGGTGGAGGACCATTTGCTGGACCCGCAGTGGTGGCCCTAGCCTCCATCAATCTCCTATACCATACTGGTACCGTCACACCTTCCGGAAAGTTAAGATCCTCAGCCATGCTGAAACGAAAAAGGAAAGATTCAAAACGGAGAATTCGAAAGATAAAGATATGGCTATTGGGGATTATGCTTTTCTTTCAAAAACTTTTCTCTTTAAAGACATGTTTTTGAAAATATCTTTTCCAAAAATGTTTTTAGAAAAATAGTTTTCTAAAAATTTTATCTGTTCCGGTAACCTTTGCTCTGATACCACGTGTAACACCCCACTCCCGCTATGGTCACTCTTTAAGGGAATGCCATAACATCGGTGGAGTATTTTGAGTGAATATAGAACAGAGTAATTACAGCAAGACAGATATAAGTAACACTTTGAAAATTTAAAACATCATTTCAATTGCAGCGGAAAATAAAACATGTCTGGTTACATCACAAAACCATAATAGAAGTCAAGTACAAATATCCATCCTGCTAAATAAAAATACATAATCCCAATACATGAACTGATAGCCATAAAAGAAAAGGGTAAGCTGAGCTCTACATCTAGGGTCCAAGCTCCAAGAGAGTAATAAAAGCAGCCTGATCAAAGCCCACTCGTGCTGGGCCCACTCTGAGAACCTGAGGGTTGGGAAAAAGATAAAAACAACGGGGTCAGACATAAGTCTGAGCGAGTCCTATAACTTTAACAATGTAATCATTAAAGTAATAAGGATATGATATAACTTGGTACGGTGTGACTGGGGATAAATGACTACACTCAGAAGCCAATCAGACTTAGAGTGAACTAAGATAACGATAAAGACGCATTTACCCACCCAAGGATAATTACTACACTGCACCACACCATTCATCCCTACTTAAAGGTTGATCCCTCCCAAGGACTTAGAAAATTTACCCGGTAGTTTCGTGTACCCCTAGCACACTACATAGGTGCCGTCTGCCCCTATCTCCACTAGGTGTACCCACTACTCCCAAGCGATCGGCTCCCTATCGTAGATACCCGTGCCGGCCCCACAGTGGGGTGTATCACTCCCCAAAGTGGCAACCCGATATAATTAACGGTGCACGGCTTATATCTACACGATGCAACAACGTCTTACCTACCAGCCCGGGTCCACACACGCATATGAGACCCATTGGACTTGCGTTGCCACCGCTAACCAGTTTTGGCCTCTTATAGTCAAGCCTAGTACGCGTGTCCCGTCCTCGACATGGGTCGAGCCCAATAAGATACATATGGGTTACTGGTTGAAATGGGCCCCCACAAGCTACCCACCTAAGCTTGTCCCTTTTTCTAGTGCATCCCACTTAACCCTTTAATCATGTTCAATTACATGTTTCCACTTGGTTAAGTATTCTAATCATATTTTCTATTGCCACCCAAGGCAACCCACTAGATTTCCACATGCCACCCAAGGCACCCACTTAACCCCTCATGTCCCTCTACATGCTAATATGGTTAAGTGTTTCTTAATTAATTAATTAAGATCATGACCTCATAAAGACCTCTCACATTAGACCGTCTTTTATGACTGCTGGTTATGCCGGTTGGTTCCGGGCAGACTTCTGTCATCTAAAAGGGTCTAACCTCGTGTCTTTACTTTAATCACGTATTTAATTTATGACTAAGACCTCTCACATTGGGCCAATCATTTGTAGCCGCTGGATGGCCGGTAGGTTCCGGGCAGACTTCCGCTACAAAAGGGTCCAACCTCGTGTCTTAGTTGATTAATTACACCTAATTAATCACCCCCATAATTAATTATCCCTAATTAATTACACATTTTTAAGAATATGGGTAGACCTAACTCAATAGGTAAATTCCCAATTCCATAGTGTGGGTAGACCTAACTTAATAGGTAAATTCCCAACTCCATAATGTGGGTAGACCTAACTTAATAGGTAAATTCCCAATTATGTCCATTCATTTTATGTTATGCTTAATCCTAACAACTTTACACCTTTTTATAATCATGCATATTAACCCCATCGTTTCCCACGTAATTCGTTTACATAACATGTCATACATAGGGACAACCTTGCATATGTTATGTACATCATAAAAAGAGACAAACTTGCATATGGACTTGCATATGAACTTGCATAAAACTTGCACATCATGTCATATCACAAAGGCAAACTTGCATATGTTATGCATATCATAAAAAGAGACTAATCTTGCACATGAATCATGTCATATCACAAAGGCAAACTCGCATATGTTATGCATATCATAAAAAGAGACTAATCTTGCACATGAATCATGTCATATCACAAATGCAAACTCGCATATGTTATGCATATCATAAAAAGAGACTAACTTGCACATGAATCATGTCATATCACAAAGGCAAACTCGCATATGTTATGCATATCATAAAAAGAGACTAACTTGCACATGAATCATGCCATATCACAAAGGCAAACTCGCATATGTTATGCATATCATAAAAAGAGACTAACTTGCACATGAATCATGTCATATCACAAAGGCAAACTCGCATATGTTATGCATATCATAAAAAGAGACTAACTTGCATATGATCTTACATATAAACTTGCATAAAACTTGCATATGAACTTACATAACACATCATATCATAAAGAGGGGCAAGTTTACATATGAACTTATAACATATGACAACCACAACTTGCATAATCCACATTTACATCCATAGCCTCCTAATATCCTATCCTAATTAGTTTAGCAATTACTTGCTAAAGGCATAGGAACTCACCAAAACCAAGATTAGCAAACTTATGAAGTAAAACTAGTTGCAATATTTGAAGGAGATGATGATTAGAGGTTGATTAGCTTGCAACTTCCTTCATAAACTAGTGGAGGCTCCTCCTAAGTTTGATTTTGGCGGCATGATGCCATCATTTCTATTTTTAGTATGGATTAGGCTTGCATTAGGGTATGTTTATAGGATTAGGGTGTGTTTTAGACCATAGGATTAACCCTAGGCTCGATTAGGTCCGTCAGATTTAGGAAGTCTCTAGAACACAGCCCAGCCCTAGCCAGAAAACCAGATCTGGTGCACCCAAGCCAACTGGCTCGACACCCTGTGTCGACAGGCAAGTCGACAGGGCAGTCGACTCCCCAGTCGACAGGCCTGTCGACAGCCCTGTCGACATGGGTAGGGCGGGAAGTTTCCCGCCTGGCCCCCTGCTGGCTCCAATTTCGAAATCTGATTTTTAATTTTTAAATCTGTTTTTAACTTTGAATTTTCTGCAAACTTCATTGGGCCATAACTGGGCCATACGGACTCCGATTTACAAAATTTCAGACTCTATTTTGCGTATTTTTCCGAGACGAACGCAATGACGCAGCCCGTTTCCCCTAATTCTCACATTTGAGATTATTTATTCTGCCATTAGTGAATTTTAGCATTAACCGAAATTCGGGGTGTTACATAAAGTTAACAAGACATGAATAAACTAGAATTAAACATAGGAATATTGATAAGTCTGACATGATAACTAAGCTAACAAGATAACTCAAGTCTAACATTGCGTATTCAAGGTTCGCCATACCAACTATACTGGTATACTAATCCCGTGTCAACTATAAATCAAGAAATAATCCCTTGGCCCAATATCGTGAAGTGACCCAATTCGGGGTCCAACGGTATCATCTAATCGATCGGCTCCCTACAAGTCTAGATTGTCGTGTGTCTGTGTCATACGGCCCTATCACGAATGTAGTCACCTGTGCTAGTTCCACCATAGGGTGTATCAAGCCCTAGGGTGCCAACCACCGACACGAATCAAGAATGCACAGATAATCCTACTGATGCCCAATGCCTGCTTTTTCAACTCCAGACTAAGTGCACGACCCTAGTCCGCCTGAACCTACAACGGCGCACCAACTCAACCATCGTTCTGGTCGCTTACAATCAGCCCAGTAATCGTGCCCCACCCTGCCTAGTCCCAGGGTACCGTGATACATCTAGTGGGTTACTGCTGAAAAGGACCGCGTAACTAGGGTTTCGTTCATCAGGTTAAGTTGTCATTTAAAATCGAGACTTAACCCCATCTACGTGCCATGTCAAATTGACTAAGTGTGTCGTTCTAGTTCAAGACTTAGTCCTACGAATCATGTTTCAGGTTGGTTAAGTGTGTTCAAGCGGTTCATGACTTAACCCTATCAAATCAACGTGTCAAATTGTTTAAGTATATTCAAGTGGTCCATGACTTAACCCTATCCAGTGGCATTAATTTACTTAATACACCCCTAATCTCTCACATTAGACTTGGTTATGGTTACTGGATGTGCTGGGCGGGTCCGGGCAGTTTTACACCATAACCTAGTCTAACCTCGGGTTTCGAGTGCGATATGAACAACTACTCACATTGGGTCCTATTGTTTGCAGTTACTGGATTCGTCGGGCGGTTCCGGGCAGATTTATACTGCAAACTCAACCCAACCTCGAGTTGGTCACGTTCAAGTTATCTAAGTGTCATGTCCCAAATTCATATTTTCAAGTACAATTTCATGTCAAGTTCATGTTCCTATCCAAGCTCAAGTTATAACGATATTCATGTTTTCAAGTTCATACTAAATTCAGGTTTTCCTAAACTACCCAAATCGCATCCCCAACGCTCGTGAATTCGAATCAAGGCAATAGATGTAGCTAGGGAATAACATAACAAGGATGGGTATAAAGTGGCAAAGGTGATTTCAAGGAAAGCATGGTGTAACTTGAGATATGATCATAACATCACTGGAATATGAAATAGGGTGATAAACATAGCAATAAATGACATAAGATGATAATCCTAAACTTGTGACTAGCAATAGTTTCAACAGCACAACATCACAGGCATGTTAAAATAATGATAGGGTTTAGGTTATGACATGAACAGGCCCCTAAATCAAGTTCTTATCTGTATTCCACAAATGAAGGTTCAATATGAACGGTACTAGGTTCAAGGTGAATAGATCTAGGGTGAACAAGAGTAGATCTAAAATAATAGATCAAAAAGGAATAGTCATAGATCAAGGATATACAAGAGTAGGTCTCAAGTAGTTATCATGTTTATGTTCAACTTCAATTTACACATGTCCATATTAAGTTTAGAGTTTATATCTAAGAGTAACTGGGACTTACAGATCGTGGTTTTTGAGAACTAAGAACAAAAATTGTCATAGGATCGTTGTTGAGATGTTGATCTATTCCCTTGAATTGTTGTAGAAACGTTGGCCTTCGATTTGGATCTAGTTTGAATGTTTAAGCTTCAAGTTGGAGGCAGCGGCCATGGTTCAAGAGGAGACTTAGCAGCATAATGGTGTTAGAAAGATTTGTTGTGGATTAGCCTAGGTCTTAGGGTGTTTTTATAGTTGCAACAACTAGTTTAGGCCATAGGATAAACCCTAGAATCGATCTAAACCGCCAAAAATCGTCACAGGCCCTCAAACATCCCAACGGGGTCAAGCAGGAGCAACCAGGCCCAAACCAGGTTCGGGGACCAGGTCGACACCCAAGTCGACTGCGCAGTCGACCTGGTCCTGGGGGTGTCGATTGCCCTGTCGACTCCCCAGTCGACCTGGGGTGCTGGGCGGGAAATTTCCCGCCCAGTCTGTCTGGGTTTTGAAATTTGAATTTGAACTCGAATTCGAACTGTTTTGAACTCTCAAATTTTCTGAAACTTTGGGGGGCCATAACTTGGTCATACGGATTCCGATTTACGAAAACTCGGACTCGATTTCATGCAGAATTCCGAGACGAACGCAATGGCACAAACCGTTTCCCTTAGTTCTTATTTTAAAATTTAATTCTGCCTAGATTTATGGTTATAACACGTTATCAAAATACGGGTTGTTACAGATAGGGTAGTAATACTCTAGTATGAGTTTGAGTGTATATGAGAGAGCGTACTTGTAATTTTGATATAAAATGGTTTTGTATTGTGTTGATTTGTTCTGTTGAGTATTTTGAATTCTAGACGGTACTTGGGATGCCAATGTATCGATGGGGATTTCTGAACACTCGAATAGGACTTATTGACATAATATTGTTTTGAATTATATTTTTACATATAATTATTTGAATATATATGAATTTTGATGATAATATAAAATTTTCATCATTTATCATTCGATTAGTTAATAATTAAACCATTGGTTGTCGATTGGTTTAAGAAAAATCAAATATTGAAAATTTATTGATAATGAAATAAGAATTAAAATATGCATTTGAGAATTTGATTTCGGGTGATTTTCTAACATTTTTTTTGCAAATAGTTTTGAAATAATATACTTATATTTTAAAAATGGGTTTCATATAGAAATTGTTTTAAGTGAATTATTGGAAAGAAAAAAGTGTATACCCTCTTGCCCTTGGAAATGATTTCGGTGATTAGTGCACGCGTCAATGATGTTTATTTTCAAGAGTCTAAGTAGGGAGACATTTAATACTTTTTCTACTTTGTTTTACGAAATTGAATGTAACAACCCGGAATTTTAGGGTAAATTTAAATTTTATTTTAAGTAATTTTAGTGAGTTTTTGCTATTTGAAATAATTTATTTTAAATAATAACGATTAAAATTTATTTGATTAGAAGTAAAAATTAAATTTTATATTAATTCTATTCCGAGCCTAAAATGGCGCGGTAATTTCATATTTCGATTTCCAACTTTGGAAAATATATATAATTCATTATAAGTCAAAATTAGACGAAACATGAAACGCTAGAACTGTATTGATGATATCTTTATAATGAATTTAGGAAATTTATATTTTAGTTTGTAAGTTGTAAGTTATGTTAAAATAAAACTTAGAAAGGTCGTTGTAGAATTTATATATAATATATATGGCCCAAAAGGCTACTTTTCACATACGAAGGAATTTGGACTCAAAACCACTTCGATTGAGTTCAGAATGATGTTTCAACATTGAAAAACAGTAAACACTTATATATTTCGAGTTTCAGAAATTATTGGTATAAAAATTTATCTTTAATATTAAATATATATGCCTAGAAAATTGAAATTTTGCAAACGGTCTCCAAATTGAACAAAATTAATTTTGTTGGGTTCGTATCGTCAAAACAAAGCTAAAAATGATTTTTTGGTAATTTTTAGAATTAATATATAATTATAATTGATTTTTCAGTGTAAACGAACAATTTTTGACTTTAAAAATTCATTAAAAATTCATACGGGCTCAGAATTGAACGAAATTAATTTTCCTAGGTCCGCAGCGTCAAAACATAGCCAAACATATTTTTCGAGAATTTTTTTTTGAAGTTAATTTGTGACCCCGGTGAATTTTCATGTACGGTTGAATTAAAAATTAAGTGATTTATATTAAAAATAAAGTAAACCTACTGTAGACTTTGAAGTTGGGCCTTGCCACTAGCGCCATTGCGATCAGAAGATGTCAAAACATTAAAATAGATAGTAAGAATGCCTAATTCTGAGTTTGGGCCAAATCGGACCTTAATGGGCTAATTAACTAATTAAATAATATAAATATAGGCACTAATCACTAAACCTAATCCTTCACTACCCAAAACCAGCCGCCACCCTCATAACCAATGGCGGAAATGCTCTCTCATTCCTCCTTCTTTTTCTCTAAATCCAAGCCAAAATAATTAATGAAATCAAAACAGAAATTCAGGAGATTTCAACGAGCTTTAAATCCATACGGGTATGATCGGAGTTTGTGGGGTGTTGGAGCCGGATTGGGGCCATAAGCCAACTGCGTTTGCTGGTCTTTTTTGCAGCCATGGTGGGAAGAGTAATTAGTGGAGAGGAAGGTGATTAAGAAATTAATTAATTTAATTAATTACCCCACTAATAACCGATTAGTGTTTAAAAGCTTGTTTTGACCATAACTTTGACATACGAGCTCAGAATTGAGCAAACTCAGGTGCGCTGGAATCATGGTACCAAGTACTACGCTATGAAAAGATTTGAAAGCTTTTTGGAGCTGCTGGAATTTTTGATAGAATTAAACTTTTGTTTAATTTTTCCAAAAACAATCGTTATTCAAACGATTTCTGAAACCGATCAAGGTGAGATTTTCTGATCTGAAATTTAATTAAATATTGAATTATTTATGAGTCATTTGGAATCCATTATTTGTAATAATGATAGATCTGAGATGTATGGTTCTTGTTGGTTGATTGTTTTTACGAATTGTGATGTCATGGATTATATGCGATGGTTGGATTTATGTGGTTTAATTTAGCCGCCTTTGTATAGATCAGGAAATACTAAATGGGACGAGACAAGATTTGATTTTTATTCATGAAGTGAAAAGTTGATTTTTATTTTATTTTTTATTTATGAATTAAAGATTTGATTTTTATCTTCGTTTATTAACTTAAAAGATTGGATTTTCATTTCCTTTATGAAATAAAGATGAGATTTTATTTGGTTTATAAAGATTAAATTTTTATTTTGTTAATAAATAAAAGATTGGACTTTAACATTTTTCCTAACTTAAAGATTAGATTTTTAATATTGTTTAAGATACAGAGATGTGATTTTGAACATATTTTTGTTGACAAAATGAAGCGACAAAAATAAATGTGTTTTTGTTGTCAAGATGAAATGGAGAAAAATGAACATATTATTAATGTTTATATGAATATGTAAATAGGCATAATTTTAATGCTTATGAAAAGACGTGATGATAAACATGTTTTTAGTATCTAAGTTGAAATGAGAACATAACGACATTTTTGGCATTATAGTTAGAAAGGAACATAACGTTATTTTTAGCGCTATAGTTAGAAAATGAACATAACGATATTTTCAGCGTCATAGTTAGAAAATGCACACAACCTATTTTTAGCGTTGTAGTTAAGGTTATGGACAAATGAAATTTTTAGTGTTGTGATTAGAAATTATGGACATAACATATTTTAGCATTGTAATTAAAATATGGACATAACGGTGTTTTAGTGTATGGTTGAAACAGTGTAATAAACATATTATAGTTTTAATATTGCATAACATTGCATGCGAAATAAAAGAGTTGCATTGAGTTGCATATGAAATAAAATTATTGTTAATGTCATATACTGCATATGAAATAAAATACATTTATTTGTTAATGTCATATACTGTATATGAAATAACATATATTTGTAATGTCATATATAACATATGAAATAAAATATATGGTTAAGGTCATACTTTTTGCATATGAAGCGAAGTAGTTTAAATGTTATTATAAAATGTTGTCATTTATGTTAATTAAAAGTTGCCATTTAGGTTAGAATTCAAGAACGTCATTTACGTTAGAATTCAAGAACGACATTTATGTTAGAATTAGAAAGAACATTTCCGTTAGGAAGAACATTTATGTTAGAAAGAACATTCATGTTAGAAATAAAATATTTATAAATAAAACATTATTTTATTTGTCATGTAAATATAATTTGTAGTCATATTAAATAGCATGTTTATGTTACTTGTTAAATATGATTTGTTAACGAAAAAAATTATCATTAGGATTGTTGTGTTCATGTAAAATTAACATTTTTAGTGATAAATTATTAAGTTAGTATGGAATTGTCATTTTGATTATAAACATCATTTTTTTGTAGAAGCATGATATGTTAGGAAAAAAAATATCATTTGTAGAATCATTTATATTAGGAATTAAATGTGTCATTTATAGTAGGGAATAAATGTGCCGTTTATATTAGAAAATAAATGTGTCATATTAATATAGAATGGTCATTTATTAAATATGTCCTGTTAATATAGAATGGTCATTTATTAAATATGTCCTGTTAATATATAATGGTCATTTATTAAATATGTCATATTAATATAAAATTGTCATTTAGTAAAAATGTCATTTAAATTGAGATTATGTCATATAATTAAAAATGACTTTTTATTATAAAATGTTTCCTTAGAAAAGAAATAACATTTTTGATATAAAATGTTATCTAGAAAAGAAATATTTTAGAAAAAGAATACTTTTAAAAAAAATATTTTAAATAAATAATAGTTTAAAATAATGAATGTTTATAGTGAAATAATTACAATTATAAATTATAATTGTTCTTGGACACGAGGTTAGGTCACATTTGTGGTGGAAGTCTGCCCGGAACCAACCGGCATATCCAGTAGCCACAAATGTTGGGCCTAATGTGAGAGGTCCAAGTGCACAAATACGAATTGGGCTAAGACACGAGGTTAAGCCCAATAAGTGGAATAAGTCTGCCCGGAACCAACCGGCATATCCAGCATCCACAAGTTGTAGGCCTAATGTGAGGGGTCTGGCCCATTATAAAACATAAATGGGTGAGAAACAATTTAATATGAAGTTCATTTATAAAATAAAGATTTAATAGGAATTTAAATTTTCCTATGTAAATAAATAATGAAATAGAAATTTGCATTTTTAATGAAATCAAGGGTTGAAGTAAAAGATTTCGTTTTAAAATAGAAATAATGCATTGAAAGAAAAGAGTACATTTTTAATGCAAGTCATGAAACTAGAAAAATGATTATATTTTTGAAATAAAAATATGTTTGCATCAAACACCACATTTTTGACATAAGATAGTAAAAGAAAGAGAAAAGTTACATTTTTCTTAATGTAAATAAAAATTAGAAAAGTTTTACATTTTTATGTAATTAAGTTAGAGAACATAAAAATTACATTTTTATGTAATTAAGTCAATTTCCATGTGAATTAGATTAAAGGTGAAAAATTTACATTTATCATGTATGAAACGACCGGGAATTCCGCTCGATCCGAATCAGTCGCTAAACCGACCAAGACCATTCGAAATGCCTGATTGTTTTGAGCACACGACAAATTAGAACGCAGACGAAAGAACATTTCATTGTATATTACAACAATTCATCATAATACAAGAATATACAGAGTATTAATGAATAAAATACATTCGATAAATATCAGAGATTACAATACAATACATAGCAGCGGAAAATAATACAATACACAACTAGAAGTAATACGCGGATACAAAGCTTTCCGAGTATCGTTCCAGCTGTAAACCAGGATCCTGTGAATATAAATCTGCAAAACCAAAACTACTAGCTGCCCATATCAAAATAAGGGCACCCATAGTTTAGGTTAAAACAATAAACTCCAGGTCAGTCATGGGACTGGTGTGAGAACTAAAACAGTTATTATTCTTTATTTTAAAGTTCGGTAAATCAAGGGACCATGCCGTATAACACGGAACAGGTTTCCTCCCCAGAATACCAGTGCATAAAACAAACATCGCAATGCTAAATAAAGAAAAATGAAGCTATTATAAGACCCAGGTCCTATCACACAATGCAACGCAAGCCGGGGGATAGGGTTTTCCCTTATAATAGCCAAACATGCTTAGTACGTTTAAAACAAATCATTTGATACTATAATAAGTGTATAGTGTATAAAACATCTTCAAATCATAAATATCAATCATAGACGGCATAGCATCCCATGCTACTATGTCGCCATACTAGGCTCTACAAATAAAACCGCAAAGTCACGTATTGGAAATTGGATTTCCATCTGTGAACCGAGGCAAAAGATAGTACTCTACCGATTCGAGACAATCTAGCCCATGTCTCAGGAACAGCCGCAACTGCCCCATGGATCGTCAGGGCCGGTCCACCGATGTGGATTATTATGCCTGAACACTACGTCTCCCCGCCCTATGGGGCATAAATGAGCCAACGAATGACTCCATCGGTCTCGGATCGACCGATATATCCGAGGCGCCTCGCAACAGCAACAACCACATAATTCAAACTCGTCAGGGCGTGTAAAACCACTGACGCCACTTCTAGCTAGAAGGAAACACATGCCCTCCCTGAGGTCCTTCTCCCGTTTTTGGTTCACACCGGGGTGTGAGGCTCGCGAATCCACGCTACACAAAGCTATGCCACACAGGCCGTGCTTTGGTCATCAACCACAAGACTTTGCTTTTCAACAGAAGCCTTGATCATTTTCCACTTAGGCATGCCACACAGGCAATTCACTCCATGCGTTTGATATCCATCAATATATAACCCCTGAGCTCGTACGTCTCAGAGAAGGGCGTTAAGCAAGAGAATAAATTCTCCGCCGCCAAACAGATATATATTTAATAGAAATCAACCATACAGAATAAAATCCAATGTCAGACACACAGTCCATTTACTAGTTCGTTCTGGGTATGAACGAAACCGGAGTCACCTAGTACCCCGCATATCCATCGATCTCCAAGTACGTCTGGACGATCACCAACTGTTTCCATCTTCTTGGGTGTACAGCCCAATCAAGATCATCAGTAATTATCCAGACGACGTGAAGACCTCCGGTCTTCAACCACCGTCTTCATCTTCGACACCACGTCGAATCAGTTATTCAGAATGGGATAAACCCGGTCTTTCTGAACAACTCACGTATATAATAAACACGTGTGACACAAACACAACATACGCCTCAATCCAATTCAAAATATTCTTTTATTCAAATATTCTTATACTTTGGGAAAGGTTCCCATTAATTTTATCAAAGATAAATTCTTTAAATTTATTCTTTAATCTTCTTTGAATATCAATTCAAACTAGTCGGGATTAGCGAACCACACCGAAGTAATCATTTATTTTATTTCCCAATCCCAACCTATTCACCCCATGAAGTAAAACTGGTAATACTTCATATCTAACACCACGGTGTTATCGGTAAATTCAATTACCATTTCACGTTCAAATCTAATTAAATATTTAACTATCGCCTAGAGTAAAACTGGTGACACTCCATTCTCTATCTTTTCAATCTAATTAAAGATTCATTAAAACTCCACTTAGTTTTAATCTTTAACTAGGTTAAAGAATCAGTGTCATTTAAAACACGGTTCACGATAAACCCAAAATCACATTCCATTAATTATCGGGTTAAAGAAAAAGTTTTATTTAAAACACTGTTCACGATAAACCCAAAAATCAATTCCAATTCAATTCCAATTAAATATTATTTAATTGGTACACTTCATTAAATCTAAATAGAAAGATTTAACCTTTTTCTCAACTGGGCTTAAGAACAGTGTTAATGAAGACACCATTCACGACAAACCCAAATCACACTTGATATTAAATACAAGGCTCTGAATAGAGAATATACCGGCTTATATTCAATATCAAATTCTACGACCAATAAATATCGTATTGGAAATAACGATATTAATATATCTTTCAAATTCCCATAACAATATCTGTATCATCACGGAATCCAACACCGAAATATTCTGAAGACAATTTCGATTCAAATCCATTTCAATGCAATTATTGGAAATTCTGGTTATTTTCAAAGCCATTTCAAATCCAATTTATTTATTTTTAAAAATAAATAAATTGTTACTCTAGTTCAAAACTAGTTCATTTCGATAAAAATCTACTTTTATCTTTACAAATATGGAATTTTTCATCTCAGTTCTTCACAAATCATTTCTTATGATTTTACACAAATTATTAATATTTTTAATAATTTTATCAAGGCTTGTACAGTCGATTTCCATCAACGGCCATCGAACTGCACTTACAACGACCTTTTCCAAATTTGATTTGGACATAATTCCAAATCCAACTGTTAGATTTCAAATTTCTAATATTCGTTAGAAAGCCCTTTTCGATACGAACCCAACGGTTCCAGTTTTAGGAGAATCCGACGGTCGGATCACCCGTAATATCCGTTCGAAGTCAATGGTCGAAATTCGCGAACTGCCGCGGCGCGTTCTATTCAGGCCATTATGTTATATATATAATATATATAATATATACTTCATCGATTTCCTTTTAAAACGTATTTTATAAATCGTTTTAAATTCGTTTTCAAAATGATTTCAACTTCCTTTCAAATCAAAATTGAATTTTTCCTTATAGATTCGTTTTTAAATTCATTTCAAATCAATTTCAATTCAAATCGATTTCAATTCAATTTCAATTCGTTTTAAATTCAATTTAAAACGATTTCAATCCTGTTTCAATTTAATTCGAATTTCAATTCAATTCGATTTAGTTCGAATTTCAGTTCAATTCTATTTTAATTCGAATTTCCACTCAATTTTATTCAATTCAAATTTCTATTCAATTCTATTCAATTCGAATTTCTATTCAATTCTATTTAATTCGAATTTCTATCCAATTCTATTCAATTCGAATTTCTATTCATTTCTATTTAATTCGAATTCATTTCATTTCAACATATCAGATTTTGAATTCACTTTCGATATTCATTGTAAAATGAATAAAATCGACAAAATTTCCGTTCGTGTTAAAATGACGTTTAACTACTTAACACGGCTTCACATTTCAATATTCACTAAATATTATTTTAAAATATTTATTAATTCTGAACTAGAATCAGACACAGTCAAGTACCATATAATGTAGATTATATGGATTTCATCCAATTCAAATACACAACAATGACGATAAACAATCAACCATCATCCAAAGTGCGTTCTACACTGTATAAGCATCAAATATAAATATTTAACGCTTATGACAGTCTGTCAATCAATCGGTCAACATACAACTAATTATTGGGATTAGTGTATGTAATAACCCGGAAAATCTGGGCCAGTTTAAAATTTTTATTTTGGCAATTTTAGCGAATTTTGATTATTTAAAATGAATTATTTTAAATAATATCGATGAGAAAATTTCTTTTGAATAAAATTCGTTCGTATATATTATATTCATCGACGTTAGAATATAAATATTTATATATATTTATATATAATTATAAATAGAATTGAAAATGGCGTGGTAGTTCGATAATTCGATTTCAAACTTCAATTGAATGTACCGGGTGCAAAACAATCCGGATTTTAGTGAAACCAAAAACATTAGTATCTAATCGATGATAACTTTCCATCGAATCCGAAAAATCAAGATTTCATAGCGGGAATCAAAAGATATGTCCAGTTGAAAATTCTGAATAGTCGTTATGGAATTCAGGCCCTTAAAAATGGAAATTTTGCAAACGACCTCGGATTTCGACGAAACTAGTTTTGTTGGGTCCGTGATGTAAAGTTATTGCTAGGTTTCAAATTTCATAATTTTTCGAATCAATATGTGAGCGTGGCAAAAGAAAACGCGTTTGACCAGTTTCAGTTGATTTTAATCGACTGGAAAATGGCCATTTTTCTAACGGTCTCGGAATTCGACGAAACTAGTTTTGTTAGGACCGTATCGTCAATACGAAGCTAGAGAATATTTTTCTGAAATTTTTCTAGTTAGTATGTGACCCCGGTAATTTGAAATGTACGTTTAAAATTCAATATAGTGATTTAAATGTAAATTTAACGGAAACTAATCGAAACGATCGAATCAGCTTGCGTGGCATATCCCATTGTGTTCGGAATGGGGGTAATTAGCTAGGGGCGACAGTCGTTGGGTTTAAAAAGGGGTTGGAATGAAAAATCACCTTTATGAAATTCAAATTAAAATAAATAAAAAAATATATAAATTTATAAGCCCCTCCACCCCCCTTATTTTCTCGTTCAAAAGTCAACCAGGAGAAAAAAAGAAAAAAAAACCCCGATCGCTTTTTTTTCACCCAGACCTCGACGCCCACGCTACTGCCACCGTCGATTGACTGGCGCTCCCCCTCCACTTCTCCTCCTCTCTCCTTCTTCAATCTCCAATTCCCCCCCCCCCAATCGAAGAAGCCAACCCGTTCGAACGGGAATCGAGGCACGGCAGGGGTTCGAGTTCATCACTAAGGCGGGGCGCAGGTGTCGCATCTCGACGGCTTCACGATGGCGCTCTCCGATTCTGGTCCGACGCGATGTGGAGGTGGCGCAGGCGGTTTCCCCAAATCGATGAAGACGGCGAGGGTTTCCAGATGCAAACTGCAGTGAGTTTTTTTAGCTTAACTAATTTAAATTTAAATACACAGGTTTAAAATCAGTTTGTTATTATAATTAAAAGCAGTTTGTGTATGAAGTTAAAATCTGTTTGTTTAGAACAGTATAAAAATATAGTTTTAAAATATTTAAAACAGTATAAAAATATGGTTTTTTAAAATATTGAGAAAAATATAAAGGTGGGACTTTTTTTTTAAAAATATAAAACTTTGAGATAAAGATATACAAGAGTTTTTACCTATATAGTAGCAGTATAAAAAGGCGATTTTTATCCATATAGAGTGGATAGTAAAAATTCGATTTTTATATATTGAATAGCGAAGTCAAAATTCGATTTTTATATATTGAATAGCGAAGTAAAAATTCGATTTTTATATATTGAATAGCGAAGTCAAAATTCGATTTTTATATATTGAATAGCGAAGTAAAAATTCGATTTTTATATATTGAATAGCGAAGTAAAAATTCGATTTTTATATATTGAATAGCGAAGTCAAAATTCGATTTTTATATATTGAATAGCGAAGTAAAAATATGATTTTTATATATTGAACAGCGAAGTAAAAATTCGATTTTTACATAGGTAGTGAAAGCGGGCAACGAAGGTAACAAAAAGGCGAGAACGAAGAAGATTTATATCAAAGAAGAGTCAAGATGTTTGGATAGCTTTCGGTGAGAATTTCTCACCTTTCAATTTCATTTTCTAGCTATATATATATACTAGGATGCAGACGGTGCTTAGTAGCACCCGACACAATCGTCCACAGACCATGGACTTGTTTGTTTGGTTGCATAGATTAGTTAGATGATTTGATTTGAAATTGAATTGTTTGGTGAAATGAAATTGATTTGATTAATGTGTGAATGGCGTGGGCCTTCACTAGACCGGGGATAAGGCTAGGCCTTGTCCCGTTTCTAGTATCGTGCCGTTATGCCGCCGAAATTTTCTAAAATATGTTAGAAAAATAAAAATATCATTTTATTGAAAAAAAATGAACCGAAAAGAATATTCATAGGTTGAATAAAATGTTTTATCGTTAAAAATATAATTTTTAACGTGAATGTGAATAAATAAATATTCATTTACAAACCGGACGGTTTGTTTATGTACACCTATTTGAAGGACATTGATTGGGACGATAAATTTTACACATCGCCCAACTGCACAAATAAAATCTGTGTTTGATTGTTTGAAACCCCACACGGGTGTTGGGATGAAATTTGAAGTTCACTCATCCTGATTGATTAAATACGTCGATCGATTGATTGACAGGCTGTTATAAGCGTTAGATATCTATATTTGATGCTTATACAGTGTAGTGCACTTTGGTTGATGGTTGATTATTTTTCAATGCTATTATATATGTGTTGTATGAAAATCCATATAATTAACTTTATATGGTAATTGATTGGGCCTCATTCCAATTTGAAAAATAAAGAATATTATAAAATAAAGGTTCATGTGTTGACAGTACTCATCCATTGAGATTGGTCATGTGTTGAACGAAATATTTTAATAATAAAATTTACATCTTTATCAATATAAAATAAATGTTCATGTGTTGACAGTACTCATCCATTGAGATTGGTCATGTGTTGAACGAAACATTTTAGTAATAAAATTTACTTCTTTATCAATATAAAATAAATGTTCATGTGTTGACAGTACTCATCCATTGAGATTGGTCATGTGTTGAACGAAATATTTTAGTAATAAAATTTACATCTTTATCAATATAAAGTAAAGGTTCATGTGTTGACAGTACTCATCCATTGAGATTGGTCATGCGTTGAACGAAATATTTTAGTAATAAAATTTACATCTTTATTAATATAAAGTAAAGGTTCATGTGTTGACAGTACTCATCCATTGAGATTGGTCATGTGTTGAACGAAACATTTTAGTAATAAAATTTACATCTTTATCAATATAAAATAAAGGTTCATGTGTTGACAGTACTCATCCATTGAGATTGGTCATGTGTTGAACGAAATATTTTGATGATAACAACTATTTTGAAAAAGAAATATTTGAAATAGAATATTTGAAAATAGAAATTTATGAAGCCGTGTTGATTAGATTGACGCCATTTTGAAGTGAACGATATTTATATCGATTTTATTCATTTTGAAATGAATTGAATTGAAAAACGATTTTGAAATGAATTGAATTGAAAACGATTTTGAAATGAATTGAATTGAAAACGATTTTGAAATGAATTGAATTGAAAACGATTTTGAAATGAATTGAATTGAAAACGATTTTGAAATGAATTGAATTGAAAACGATTTTGAAATGAATTGAATTGAAAACGATTTTGAAATGAATTGAATTGAAAACGATTTTGAAATGAATTGAATTGAAAACGATTTTGAAATGAATTGAATTGAAAAACGATTTTGAAATGAATTGAATTGAAAACGATTTTGAAATGAATTGAATTGAAAACGATTTTGAAATGAATTGAATTGAAAACGATTTTGAAATGAATTGAATTGAAAACGATTTTGAAATGAATTGAATTGAAAACGATTTTGAAATGAATTGAATTGAAAACCATTTCGAAATGAATTGAATTGAAAACGATTTCGAAATGAATTAAATTGAAAACGATTTCGAAATGAATTGAATTGAAAACGATTTCGAAATGAATTAAATTGAAAACGATTTCGAAATGAATTGAATTGAAAACGATTTCGAAATGAATTGAATTGAAAACGATTTCGAAATGAATCGAATAGAAAACCGATTTCGAATTGAATCGAATAGAAAACCAATTTGGAAACCAAATTGAATTGAAAACGAATTCAAATTGAATTGAATGCGAATTAAAATGAATCCAAATTGAATTGAAATTTGAATTGAATAGAAATGAATTTTAAAACGAATTTATAAAGAAGAATTCAATTTTGATTTGAATTGAAATGGAAGTTGAAATTGCTTTTGAAACGAATTTAAAACTATTTATATAATTCGTTTTAAATAGAAATCGACGAAATATATATTATATATATTATATATATAATATAATGGCCTGAATAGAACGTGCCGCGCCGCGGCTGTTCGTGAATTTCGACCATTGATTTCAAACGGACATTACGGGAGATCCGACCGTCGGATTCTCCTAAAACCAGAACCGTTGGGTTCGTATCGAAAAGTGCTTTCTAACGAATGTGATAAATTAGAAATCTAACGGTTGGATTTGGAATTATGTCCAAATCAAATTTGAAAAAGGTCGCTATACGTGCAGTTCGATGGCCATTGGTGGAAATCGACTGTACGGGCCTTGATAAAATTATTAAAAATAGCAATAATTTGTGTAAAATCATAAGAAATGATTTAGAAAGAATTGGGATGAAAAACTCCATATTTGAAAAGATAAAAATAGATTTTTATCAAAATGAACTAGTTTTGAACTAGAATTATAATTCTATTTATTTTTAAATAAATAAATTGGATTTGAAATGGTTTTGAAAATAACCAGAATTTCCAATGATTGCATTGGAATGGATTTGAATCGAAATTGTCTTCGGAATATTTCGATGTTGGATTTCGTGATCATACAGATGTTGTTATGGAAATTTGAAAGATATAGATATATATATCGTTATTTCCAATACGATATTTGTTGGTCGTAGAATTTGATATTCAATATGAGTCGGGATATTTTCTATTCAGAGCCTTGTATTTAATATCAAATGTGATTTGGGTTTGTCGTGAATGGTGTCTTCATTAACACTGTTCTTGAACCCAGTTGAGAAAAGATTAAATCTTTTTATTTGGATTTAATGAAGTGTACCAATTAAATGATATTTAACTGGAATTGAATTGATATTGATTTTTGGGTTTATCGTGAACAGTGTTTTAAATAACACTTGTTCTTTAACCCGATAATTAATGAATGTGACTTTGGGTTTATCGTGAACCGTGTTTTAAAAGACACGGATTCTTTAACCCAGTTAACGATTAAAACTAAGTGGAGTTTTAATGAATCTTTAATTAGATTGAGATGATCGAGAATGGAGTATCACCAGTTTTGCTCCAGGCGATAGTTAAATCTTTAATTAGATTTGAACGTGAAATGGTAATTGAATTTATCGATAACACCGTGGTGTTAGATATGAAGTACTACCAGTTTTACTTCATGGGATGAATAGGTTGGGATTGGGAAATTAAAACAAATGATTACTTCGGTAAGGTTCGCTAATCCCGACTAGTTTTGAATTGATATTCAAAAATAGATTAAAAGAATAAATTCAAGAAATTTATCTTGGATAAAATTAATGGGAACCTTTCCCTATGAATGTGAAATTTAGAAACTAACTGTCGGTTAGCTAAGCAGAATGGTTTTCTGGATATTGATCTGATGTTGGTTTCGGCCTTCGGGGTTAATATTTGGGGAATTATTCTCTTGATTAATTTACGGTTAGTGACTAATGAATCGGAATGAGGCGTATGTTGTGTTTGTGTAACACTTATTTAAAATATACGCGAGTTATTCGGAAAGACCGGGTTTATCCCATTCTGAATAACTGATACGACGATAAGTCGAAGATGAAGACGGTGGTCGAAGACCGGAAGTCTTCACGTCGTTTGGGTGATTACTGATGATCTTGATTGGGCTGTACACCCAAGAAGATGGAAACAGTTGGTGATCGTCCAGACGTACTTGGAGATCGATGGATATGCAGGGTACTAGGTGCCCCCGGTTTCGTTCAGACCCAGAACGGACTTGTAAATGGACGGTGTGTCTGACATTGGATTTTAGTCCGTGTGATTGATCTCTATTAAATATATATCTGTTTGGCGGCGGAGAATTTATTCTCTTGCTTAACTCCCTTCTCTGAGATGTACGAGCTCAGGGGTTATATATTGATGAATATCAATCGCATGGAGTGAATTGCCTGTGTGGCATGCCTAAGTGGCAAATGATCAAGGCTTATGTTGAAAAGCAAAGTCTTGTGGTTGATGATCGAAGCACGGCCTTTGTGGCGTAGCTTTGTGTAACGTTGATTCGCGAGTATCACACCCGGTATGAACTAAAAACGGGAGACGGACCTCAGGGAGGACATGCGTTTCTTTCTAGTTAGGAGTGGCGTCAGTGCTTGAACTGGCTGACGAGTTTGACTCATGTGGATGTTACTTATTATTACTTGCTGAAAAGCGAGGTGCCTCGTGATATCGGTTTCGGCCGATGCTTCTGGTCGGCTGACGGGCCAGGCTTACGCCCCAAAGGGCGGGGAAACGTAGTGTTCAGGCATAATAATCCACATCGATGGACCGGCCCTGACGATCCATGAGGCAGTTGTGGCTGTTCCTGAGGCTCGGACTAGACAGTCTCGAATCGGTCAGGATCTTGCCCCTAGCCTCGGTTCATACCATAAATGATAACCCAACTTCCAATACGACATTGCGGTTTTGATTGTAAACTTATATATGGCGACATAGTGTTATGGGGCATTCATGCCGCCTATGATTGATACTTATGATTTGAAGTTGTTTTATACACTATGCACTTATAATAGTATCAAATGTTTTGTTTTAACCGTATCAAGCGTTCTTTGGCTGTTATAAGGGAAAACCCTATCCTCGGCTGCGTTGCATTGTGTGATGGGACCTGGGTCTTATAACAGCTTCATTTTTCTTTATTTAGCATTGCGCTGTTTGTTTTAGGCACTGGTATTCTTGGGAGGAAACCCGTTCCGTGTTATACGGCGTGGTCCCTTGATTTACCTAACTTTTAAATTAAAGAAGAATAACTGTTTTAGTTCTCACACCAGTCACATGACTGACCTGGAGTTTATTGTTTTAACCTAAACTCTGGGTGCCCTTATTTTGACATGGGCAGCTAGTAGTTTCGGTTTTGCAGATTTATATTCACAGGATCCTGGTTTACAACTGGAACGATATCCGGAAAGCTTTGTATCCGTATATCTCCTTCAGTTGTGTATTGTATTATTTTCCGCTGCTATGTATTTAAATGTAATTTAAATCTCTGATATTTCTGTGTAATATTCATTTATACTCTGTATATTCTTGTAATCTGATGCATTGTTGTAATATACAATGAAATGTTCTTTTGTATGCATTCTGTTGTGGCTTGTTCTCGAACTATCCGCCGCTTTCCTTTACGGGGAAGTTACGGGTTTTCACAGTTGGTATCAGAGCTTTGGTTTACAGAGCTCGAGAACAAGGCACATTAGAACCATACGAAAGAATTCATCAGATATTGGATTAGTAATATCCAATTAGAATGACTCGTTAGAGATAGGATCAGTAGTATCCTAGAACAAGTGTGAAGAGTATATTTTTGAAAATGAAAACAAATCTTGTTTTGAAATATAAATCAATTATTCGTATTTGGTTATTTATTTATATTGATGTGGACAATCCAGTATATATAGATTTTGCGTATACGTCTGATCCGCGTGTATTCGAAATTTTAATATACTGGATAGATATAGAATTACACTCTAATCGCCCGGAGATGATTTTGATGATGGAGCTCCATCATTAGAATTAATGTTCGAGTGACGAAAGTGGGCTTTCTATATATTTCCTATTGACTGGTGTGAGAACCAAAATTTGATAGGGCTTATTGTTGTGATTTGGCATCAAAAATCTGATTTTTGTATATGTATCAAAATTATGAATTTGAAACTCTAATTCACTAATTGATTGATGTTTGTGTTGCTTGATTATTTGTTTGATAATTTTGAACCATTATGCCTAATATAACCAAATATTGAATTGTATTGAAATTTGGTCGCATTTGCTTGCATATACTTGTACTTACATTGAACAGGTCATAGCAAGGAGGCTAGAGCAGAGAATAAAATTTGTTTGCCCGACAAATAGGTACATGTTTACTACGTAATTTACTGTTTTGTTTGGGTGATGATGATTTTATGAGCCTATTGGCTAGCCGCTTGGCCTTTTCTTTTTCTTTTTGAGATCTGAAGGACCGGGGAAGCTATTTGAAATTCCCCGATGCTCCCATTGCAGGGGAGGTTATGGCGAAATTTTTCGAAAATTTAGGGTGTTAGCCAAATTTTTGAAATTTTTGAAAATTCTCAGAAACTGAAAAGTTGGAGAATGGAAGCCAGATCGAACGTAGAGTTGATTAATCAAACCACTTTCGACTTTGTTCCTTTTCGGGGACGAAAAGTTTTAAGTGGGGGAGATTGTAATAACCCGGAAAATCTGGGCCAGTTTAAAATTTTTATTTTGGCAATTTTAGCGAATTTTGATTATTTAAAATGAATTATTTTAAATAATATCGACGAGAAAATTTCTTTTGAATAAAATTCGATCGTATATATTATATTCATCGACGTTAGAATATAAATATTTATATATATTTATATATAATTATAAATAGAATTGAAAATGGCGCGGTAGTTCGATAATTCGATTTCAAACTTCAATTGAATGTACCGGGTGCAAAACAATCCGGATTTTAGTGAAACCAAAAACATTAGTATCTAATCGATGATATCTTTCCATCGAATCCGAAAAATCAAGATTTCATAGCGGGAATCAAAAGATATGTCCAGTTGAAAATTCTGAATAGTCGCTATGGAATTCAGGCCCTTAAAAATGGAAATTTTGTAAACGACCTCGGATTTCGACGAAACTAGTTTTGTTGGGTCCGTGATGTAAAGTTATTGCTAGGTTTCAAATTTCATAATTTTTCAAATCAATATGTGAGCGTGGCAAAAGAAAACGCGTTTGACCAGTTTCAGTTGATTTTAATCGACTGGAAAATGGCCATTTTTCTAACGGTCTTGGAATTCGACGAAACTAGTTTTGTTAGGACCGTATCGTCAATACGAAGCTAGAAAATATTTTTCTGGAATTTTTCTAGTTAGTATGTGACCCCGGTAATTTGAAATGTACGTTTAAAATTCAATATAGTGATTTAAATGTAAATTTAACGGAAACTAATCGATACGATCGAATCAGCTTGCGTGGCATATCCCATTGTGTTCGGAATGGGGGTAATTAGCTAGGGGCGACAGTCGTTGGGTTTAAAAAGGGGTTGGAATGAAAAATCACCTTTATGAAATTCAAATTAAAATAAATAAATAAATATATAAATTTATAAGCCCCTCCACCCCCCTTATTTTCTCGTTCAAAAGTCAACCAGGAGAAAAAAAGAAAAAAAAACCCCGATCGCTTTTTTTTCACCCAGACCTCGACGCCCACGCTACTGCCACCGTCGATTGACTGGCGCTCCCCCTCCACTTCTCCTCCTTTCTCCTTCTTCAATCTCCAATTCCCCCCCCCAATCGAAGAAGCCAACCCGTTCGAACGGGAATCGAGGCACGGCAGGGGTTCGAGTTCATCACTAAGGCGGGGCGCAGGTGGAGCATCTCGACGGCTTCACGATGGCGCTCTCCGATTCTGGTCCGACGCGATGTGGAGGTGGCGCAGGCGGTTTCCCCAAATCGATGAAGACGGCGAGGGTTTCCAGATGCAAACTGCAGTGAGTTTTTTTAGCTTAACTAATTTAAATTTAAATACACAGGTTTAAAATCAGTTTGTTATTATAATTAAAAGCAGTTTGTGTATGAAGTTAAAATCTGTTTGTTTAGAACAGTATAAAAATACAGTTTTAAAATATTTAAAACAGTATAAAAATATGGTTTTTTAAAATATTGAGAAAAATATAAAGGTGGGATTTTTTTTTTAAAAATATAAAACTTTGAGATAAAGATATACAAGAGTTTTTACCTATATAGTAGCAGTATAAAAAGGCGATTTTTATCCATATAGAGTGGATAGTAAAATTTCGATTTTTATATATTGAATAGCGAAGTCAAAATTCGATTTTTATATATTGAATAGCGAAGTCAAAATTCGATTTTTATATATTGAATAGCGAAGTCAAAATTCGATTTTTATATATTGAATAGCGAAGTCAAAATTCGATTTTTATATATTGAATAGCGAAGTCAAAATTCGATTTTTATATATTGAATAGCGAAGTAAAAATTCGATTTTTATATATTGAATAGCGAAGTAAAAATTCGATTTTTATATATTGAATAGCGAAGTAAAAATTCGATTTTTATATATTGAATAGCGAAGTAAAAATTCGATTTTTATATATTGAATAGCGAAGTAAAAATTCGATTTTTTTATATTGAATAGCGAAGTCAAAATTCGATTTTTATATATTGAATAGCGAAGTAAAAATATGATTTTTATATATTGAACAGCGAAGTAAAAATTCGATTTTTACATAGGTAGTGAAAGCGGGCAACGAAGGTAACAAAAAAGCGAGAACGAAGAAGATTTATATCAAAGAAGAGTCAAGATGTTTGGATAGCTTTCGGTGAGAATTTCTCACCTTTCAATTTCATTTTCTAGCTATATATATATACTAGGATGCAGACGGTGCTTAGTAGCACCCGACACAATCGTCCACAGACCATGGACTTGTTTGTTTGGTTGCATAGATTAGTTAGATGATTTGATTTGAAATTGAATTGTTTGGTGAAATGAAATTGATTTGATTGATGTGTGAATGGCGTGGGCCTTCACTAGAACGGGGATAAGGCTAGGCCTTGTCCCGTTTCTAGTATCGTGCCGTTATGCCGCCGAAATTTTCTAAAATATGTTAGAAAAATAAAAATATCATTTTATTGAAAAAAAATGAACCGAAAAGAATATTCATAGGTTGAATAAAATGTTTTATCGTTAAAAATATAATTTTTAACGTGAGTGTGAATAAATAAATATTCATTTACAAACCGGACGGTTTGTTTATGTACACCTATTTGAAGGACATTGATTGGGGCGATAAATTTTACACATCGCCCAACTGCACAAATAAAATCTGTGTTTGATTGTTTGAAACCCCATGTAATGACCCGGATTTTCGGCGACTTTGGTTATCGACGTAAACACGATGTCGATAACCAAAACATCGAAAAATCCTGGTAATTAGTGAAAGAAATTAGAGGATGAGGAAAGATAAGATAGAAACTTAGAATAGAAGAAGAAGAAGAACACAACATCAGAGTAACACGAATCTCACAACGGAACGAATAAATATATTTCATAACATAACTTTGAAATACAAAACTGGTACTTGAATATACATATCATTATCAAAGTACAGCACTTACAACACAGCGGAAATAACTATAGCTATATGATCCTGAAGCCTCCTGCTCCAGCTCTTCAAGTGTATCTGTAAAATCCCGACTACTTGACTGCCCGTACAAATTTAGGCACCCAAGAGTTTAGGGAAAACAACAAAGTAAACTCCGGGTCAGTCATGGGACTGGTATGAGTAAAACAATTTAAAAACAGTTCGAACAAGTAAACGATATCTCATAAGACCACGCCGCATAACGGAACGGGTTTTTCCCTTATGAGAATCCAAAATATCTTTATATCAAAAATCTTTTGATATTATAATAATGCCTATCAATCACAGTATATATAATCATCTAGCAGAAACGCTTTCATCTCACGTTCTACATATATAGTATACAATCAAAACCGCAAGCACGTATTGGGTAATGGGTTTCCAACTATGACAAGGTATGGAATCACCTTTCGCTAATGTACCTCTAGAGAGGAATACACTGGGTTCAACAAGAACATCTTGCAACCCGGCCACACATGACCGACCACTCATTTCGCTTGAGTGTATCGAATGTATATCACCAACAGTTGGGATCAGCAACCGTTTCCCGAATGGGACAGCATCAACAATAGATTTTTAGAAATGAATGAAACTCTAGATCAGGTGATTATACACCCTACTTCGGTGCGACCGACTTAGCCATGCTGCCTGCCCGATTTCTGTCATTTACCGGATGATGAGGCTAGAAACTACGCTTTATCACCACATCAGATTCACTTTGAATGCCACATCGTCAAATCCATCAAATCACCGATTGACGTCCACAACAATACATTATGTGTTAGCTAAAAGAAGTTTCCTTCTCCGCTTCCACTCTTGGTACGGTTGGAGAAATCAATATACATGATCGTCTGGACATACTCTGTCAGACATCCATCCATACAAGTCATCCAGGAACAGGATGAACCGAAGGCACTATTCTGTAAACAGGATAGCCCTTGCATAACTCCGTCTTCAATTTCCTTTGGCATATATGATTCGCAACGGTTATGCCAATACAGAGTGGTTCTTTGGATAATAATCCAACCGGTCTCTCCATATTAACAACGTTAAAATGGTCAAAACTTCGATAGTCTGTGATTTAACTATCAAATGAAAATATGTCGGTGTACAAACAACGATCTTAATTCCAAATGGAATTATCGATCCAATCATCAATCATATATATATATATATATATATTCATATTTCCTTATTTTCTAAAACTAGAAAATATATATTTCCAACATTGGAAAACATTTCCAATCCTCATTTACGCATCACTATCATTCCACAACTATTAGTCCCTAACTGTAAACTAGTAAGAGAACAATTCTCTAAGTATAAACCCCGAAGGCCGAAACCAACATCAGATCAACACTCAGAAAACTATTCAACTTACCAATCTCTAGTCAGTTTCTAATTTTTGTTTAACTTCACTTCTTAATTTCTATATTCGATTAACCCTTTTTTATAAACTACGTTTGATTAACTCCTTTTGATAAACTACGTTTTTCCGTTACAACTATTTTCCTTTTATAACGTTTACTTACCGTTATAAATAAATTCCTATTTTTAACTTCTATTTACCGTTACAAATATTTCCTATTTATAACTTCTATTTATTTTCTAAATAAATATTCCTTTTCTATTTCTATTTATTTTCTAAATTAATATCCCTTTTATAAAACCGTGTTCGTTTTATAAATATTTCCTTTTATAAAATCCTGTGATTTTATAAAATTCCTTTATTTCAATATACATTGAAGTAAATCCTTTCTACATCCCAGGGTCTTTTATGATATTTAAAATATCGAATAAAAATGATCAACATCATTCCAACACCCATAATCCATAACAGATTATATAACACATCATATATCACAATATATGGAAATAGTAAAATAAATGTTGAGGAATCCAGTTGGATTCCTCCAACCTGTTTCCCTGCATCACAGATGTTAAACAATATAGATAACATCACTTTCAGTTCCATATGATATATTCTGTTAAACAGAATCAATATAGAAAATTTAACTAACTGACTAGCAGTTAAATCAAACAGTCAACACACAGTCAATCAGCCAATATCTAACAGTTCTAAAAATACAACATGAAATTATGAACTGTTCAGAGTTAGTGAGATTTACTCACATTGCGCGTTAACCGTTGAATAACGGTTTGCGTTATTTGATTCAGTTGGACAATTTATTTCGCCATAAATTGTAATGAGCCCCAATTCACTTCCAGTCAGTTCCAGTGTGGTTTATTTCGTTCAGTTGTTTTAATTACCTTCTAGGTTGATTTTCGTTCTGTTCTCCAGTGCTCGCTCAAAACAGCACCAGTACAAATTCCAGAACCTTAGCCAAGTTTGTTTAACCTTTTTGTTAAGGCAAGCATAGAGGCCCATTTTTTTCTTCATCCCGTTGCCTGCTCACCATACTACCTAGTTTCCATTGTTCTGTCCAAACTCGACCACTTGTTTTCAGTTTCTCTTCTTGATTTACTCTTCTGCTTAACAATGGTTTGTGAAGACATAACCAACTTCAGTTATTTGCAAACGCGAGGACCTTGTAATTTCTTGCCATCACGTTAATGCCCAACTGTATTATTTTCAACATACCATGTTGATTTTAAAACGTTAGCCCGCTGATAACCCATGCTCACATTAACAAAGAGCCCAGTTCCATTTTTTCCATCCTTCCTATCGCCTGCTTTGGTTCCCAACTTCTCATGTTTAAACATTGTTCATCCTATTATTTTACCTAGCTTCTTCTCGTTTAAACACGTCTGCACCATGTCTATACTCTCGTTTTTGACACAACGGTACCCTTCGTGCTTCCTGAAACTGATTTACAGTACCAACAGTAACCTTCATGCATTTTCGAATTAGCTCCACAACTATTCACCTCACTAACTTCTGCTCTCGTTCGGAACAAATAACCCACTCACGAACAAGTACACCAACGTCGCTCCACATCCAGGTCGCTGAACATTGATCGATTTCAGCCATCATGAGCGGCTCCTCATGCTTGTCTATCTCCCGCAGCAGCTCACCACCAGAGGATCCCTACTATCCTCAAACTCGTTCGAACTACAGCGCCTTTGAGGCTTAAACCTGGTTGCCGTGATTCGAAACTTTTGATCATGGCTGGTCATTTTCACTAGCTCGAGGTGCCGAACCATGCTGTAGTTAAGGGTTTCAGATATTGATTACGGATTTGGAAGAATTTGTGGAAGAAGAACGGTAATTCCTATTCGTTCGTTTGTTTCAGAAATGAAGATGGCAGCGGAACACTTGTTGACCGCGTATGGTAGGGTTTTCCGAGAAATTAGATTAAGTGATCCTTTTATAGAGAAGTTTTAAAGTTGCTGTAATTTCCTTGTCCACGAAAGTTTTTGAATGTGAGAATGAGGCCACGACAGTCCTTTGATATAAGTGAATTTGGACCATATATAAATATTTAATTATATTAAACTTAATGGTCAAGTATCCCCTTTCTTACGTAAGATTCTACTTACGTATGGACAAAAGTAAAAATACCGTTGTGTCGCGTTCGGTGCCACGATTTCAAAAGTGTAGTAATATCGGTAGTTGAGCTCATATTGTGAAACCCCAAAATGTTGATTACAAGGTGCAAAATACTCCAAATAAAGAGTCGCGTATTTAATTAATTAAAAATTACAGTAAAATTCTAAAAATTAAATTATCGTTATGTCCCAAAAGAACCTTGTCTAAATTCACACACGATATCTAGTTATTTTGAAATAACCGTTATGGCCACGAACGAATATACCGCTGTTTTTCTGAATATTTGATTTGGACATAAATCAAAATTTACATGATGAAATCCCGAATTTTCTCTTCCACTAGAAAGATATGCTTCACCAGCTCCGTACGTTTCTTGTTTCACAGAAATCCGATTTAAAATGAATCCTGTATATTCAGTTGAAGTTCGAATCGCCAATTTACGAACTGCAGCGCCATTTCAAGCTCGTTTATAATTATATTATAAACTATACGTTCAACTGTTGACGATTGAATATATTCGTTATTCAAATTCAATTCCAAACTGAATTAAATATCACATATGATCTAGTTCACACCATATCGCCATTTCGGCCAATTTTGATTACTTCAGAATTAAATATATTATTTAATTTATTATTTTAATTAAATATTCATCATTACTTAAATCCATGACAATTAAATTCACTATACCACCATTTATATAATTAAATAAACTAATCATAATACCCCTGCCAATGCGGGTCATTACAATCTTCCCCACTTAAAATAATTTCGTCCTCGAAATTGCTAAAAGGTAGAGGACGACCCTATCGACTGGTTAGAACACATTTGTTCACTTCTTAACTTCAGTTTCAACTGAACCAAATTAAATTTCAATTAAATTATTAATTAATTCCTATTATCGAAAATTTTCTAACGCCTTAACTCTTCGAAAAATTTCGCCAACACCTCCTTTGTACTGGTCAATACGTCAAACCCCCACTTGCCTCTCTGGGTCATCCCTAACCCAAAAGAAAATCAAACAGCCATGCGGCTTGCCCATCCGGCTCAAAAATCTTATATCAAATATAAACTGGTACCTTTTTGTCGGGCATATCGTTATATCCCTCACATCTGCTATCAATTCAGCATATACCAATGTTATCCTAATCAAATTCCAATCTGCCTTTATCCATGACACAACCATTCGCTTATATCCGAGCCAAATATCATTTCAACTCGAGTTTCTTCTCGATTCCGAACTCTTAACTTGATTATCACATTACACTTCAAATTTGAATCTCACAATCCAATTTGTCTTGATATCATTCTAACTCAACATCAGTTTCCACTTTACTGGCTTTACTTTAATTCAAATTTGCTTTCACAAATTTCTGTTAAATTTGTTTTTAATTCAAACAGCCTTTCCCTGGAAATTTTTAAACAGTTTACTCTTTTCAAAAATCAAATTTTCCTTTTGAACATTTTACTGAGCCCTTAATTAATATTCCATTAGTTAAATCACTTCTCTATTTCTTTATCAATATTTGTTAACCAAATATTTTTAATATCCATATTGGCCTTTTATGTCATTTGGAAAACATTTCCGAATACCACCTTCCTTTATTTTCTAAACTTTAGAAAACACATGCTATTTATAATTGGAAAATATTCCAATTAATTATCTCTTTCCGATCTCGTTTATTTCTATACTTAGGAAATATTCTTTATTATATTTCCAAGCTTACACTTATTTGGGTTAAAACGGATGTTGTGTAAAACATCGTTACGACAATCCAAATACTATATTCAACTAACTCTTATTCAACATTGATCTTCGAGCCTGAAATCTTACTATTTATTGGTTAATAATGAAATCAATCAAGTTGGGGTATAACTACCTCTCAGACCTTGACTGAATAACATTTATAACGTCAAAACAGATATGACTATTTATTCGAATAATCAATACCATACAACTACTGATTAACTTTTAAACACGTACACACTTCCTTTTTCTATTCTTACTAGATTTTATTCCTAGTCTCCTTTTTTTTATTTTACTATTCTATTTCCACGTTCGTTTCTTTATCGACTTCTATATATATCGATACGTTGATTTCTAACTATCAAATTATCTTAAAATTATTCTATCTCCTTAAATTCCTGGAAAAATTCGCCATAACCTCCTTTGTACCGGGAGCATCGGGAAAATCCCCAAACTGCCACACAAGCCTTTTCCAATCAAAAAGAAAAAGAAAAGCCAAGCGGCTAGCCGATACGGCGCATAAAATCTCATATATATGAATTAAATACATACCTTTCCGTCGAGCATTCTATCTATTTCACTTCTATACTATATTCCAAACCTGTCTCATGTATATCCATACATTTCAAATTCATTCCAACTTAATCCAATTGTTTTAACTTATTTCGTTAAGTGATTTTCAAATTACTGGTTTGCCCATTTCACTTTCATATTTGAGTATAACATGTTCAAATATATTTTAACTTACTTATCAACAAATTGAATTCCATTTCAATTTTATTTGAATTTCCTATATTCAAATTCCATTTCAATTCTCTTATTCAAATTCTATATTTGAATTTCATTTCAAATCCAGTTGAATTCTCTTTATTTCATTTCAATTCCCTTTGAATCTTCTATATTCAAATTTCAAATTCAATTCTATTTGAATCTTCTTTATTCAAATTTCCTTTTCAATTCTATTTGAATCCTCTATATTCAAATTTCATTTCACTTTCGATATTCAAATCCTATATTTGAAATCTCTTATATTTTCTATATCCAAACGCCATTTGAATTATATATTCCAAATTCCATTTCACTCTATTTGAATTCTATATTCAAATTTCATTATTTAAATCTTCTTTATTCAAATCTCATTTGAATTTCTATATTCAAATCCCCTTTTGAATTTTCTATATTCGAATTCTATGTTTGAACTTCCTTTCTTCAAATTCCTTTTCAAACTTTCTTTATTCATTCTTTACATAAGTCTCGATTTCAATTCCTTTTGAAATCGATATTACTACCTTCGGAAAATAGGTTTCCCTTTCAACTTCACACTTGTATTTTTATTTCTGAATTATCCAATGATAATTCTTTCCACTTCATTTATAAACTTCGTTTATAAAAGAACTATTTATAAACTTCGTTTATAAAGGAACTTCTCGTTTTATTTCTTTTAAAACAAGTTAATATTTCAAATCTATTTAAAAGTTCAAATTCTATATTTTAAATCCCACTTTGAAATTCAACACAGCTTATCTTTCCCAAAACAAATTCAAAACAGTATCTCTGGTAGTGATTCGTCACTTATAACTCGAAAATGAATACTGATGATGCAGCTGTCATCATCAGAATCTATTTTCCAGCGATCGAAGTGAGTTCAATACTATAAAACCATTTCTAAACATTTCCACTTTGAAATTCATTTCAAAATATAATTCACACTGCTTTTAAAACAATTTAAAATCTCCCAGGATCTTAAATTTTCCTTATTTTTAATCCAAATCCATTTACAAACACTTATCCAATTCTCCAGAGTTTTAACTTCAATTTCTGGTTTAAGTTTCAGATTTAACTCATCTGATTTCACGTATTTCATTTATATGAATTCTGATTGGTTATTTACACAACCATTTAATTTATAATCTTACTCGATTATAATAACAACCAATATATCCAATATATTATAATTTTGATATATATATGTGTCTTCTCTATATCGAGATATACCTTGGGTAAACTTATTTTAATTTACCCTCTTTTCAAAACATACCATGATGGTTCATCGTATTCAAGTGTTTAGTAACTCCTACCGATACAGTGGATCAAACTGATCGACCAGAACTCATAAACGACTCAACCAATGAATCTCCACAATATAAAACAAATTTTTATTTCAATAACAAATACGTTCACTCGTATATATACACTCAATCTCAGTCTAGGGTATTACTAACCCTATCTCTACCGAGTCACGCCACAGAGCCAAGTAATTCTTAACTTAAGCTCTGATACCAACTGTAATGACCCAGATTTTCGGCGACTTTGGTTATCGACGTAAACACGATGTCGATAACCAAAACATCGAAAAATCCTGGTAATTAGTGAAAGAAATTAGAGGATGAGGAAAGATAAGATAGAAACTTAGAATAGAAGAAGAAGAAGAACACAACATCAGAGTAACACGAATCTCACAATGGAACGAATAAATATATTTCATAACATAACTTTGAAATACAAAACTGGTACTTGAATATACATATCATTATCAAAGTACAGCACTTACAACACAGCGGAAATAACTATAGCTATATGATCCTGAAGCCTCCTGCTCCAGCTCTTCAAGTGTATCTGTAAAATCCCGACTACTTGACTGCCCGTACAAATTTAGGCACCCAAGAGTTTAGGGAAAACAACAAAGTAAACTCCGGGTCAGTCATGGGACTGGTATGAGTAAAACAATTTAAAAACAGTTCGAACAAGTAAACGATATCTCATAAGACCACGCCGCATAACGGAACGGGTTTTTCCCTTATGAGAATCCAAAATATCTTTATATCAAAAATCTTTTGATATTATAATAATGCCTATCAATCACAGTATATATAATCATCTAGCAGAAACGCTTTCATCTCACGTTCTACATATATAGTATACAATCAAAACCGCAAGCACGTATTGGGTAATGGGTTTCCAACTATGACAAGGTATGGAATCACCTTTCGCTAATGTACCTCTAGAGAGGAATACACTGGGTTCAACAAGAACATCTTGCAACCCGGCCACACATGACCGACCACTCATTTCGCTTGAGTGTATCGAATGTATATCACCAACAGTTGGGATCAGCAACCGTTTCCCGAATGGGACAGCATCAACAATAGATTTTTAGAAATGAATGAAACTCTAGATCAGGTGATTATACACCCTACTTCGGTGCGACCGACTTAGCCATGCTGCCTGCCCGATTTCTGTCATTTACCGGATGATGAGGCTAGAAACTACGCTTTATCACCACATCAGATTCACTTTGAATGCCACATCGTCAAATCCATCAAATCACCGATTGACGTCCACAACAATACATTATGTGTTAGCTAAAAGAAGTTTCCTTCTCCGCTTCCACTCTTGGTACGGTTGGAGAAATCAATATACATGATCGTCTGGACATACTCTGTCAGACATCCATCCATACAAGTCATCCAGGAACAGGATGAACCGAAGGCACTATTCTGTAAACAGGATAGCCCTTGCATAACTCCGTCTTCAATTTCCTTTGGCATATATGATTCGCAACGGTTATGCCAATACAGAGTGGTTCTTTGGATAATAATCCAACCGGTCTCTCCATATTAACAACGTTAAAATGGTCAAAACTTCGATAGTCTGTGATTTAACTATCAAATGAAAATATGTCGGTGTACAAACAACGATCTTAATTCCAAATGGAATTATCGATCCAATCATCAATCATATATATATATATATATATATATATATATTCATATTTCCTTATTTTCTAAAACTAGAAAATATATATTTCCAACATTGGAAAACATTTCCAATCCTCATTTACGCATCACTATCATTCCACAACTATTAGTCCCTAACTGTAAACTAGTAAGAGAACAATTCTCTAAGTATAAACCCCGAAGGCCGAAACCAACATCAGATCAACACTCAGAAAACTATTCAACTTACCAATCTCTAGTCAGTTTCTAATTTTTGTTTAACTTCACTTCTTAATTTCTATATTCGATTAACCCTTTTTTATAAACTACGTTTGATTAACTCCTTTTGATAAACTACGTTTTTCCGTTACAACTATTTTCCTTTTATAACGTTTACTTACCGTTATAAATAAATTCCTATTTTTAACTTCTATTTACCGTTACAAATATTTCCTATTTATAACTTCTATTTATTTTCTAAATAAATATTCCTTTTCTATTTCTATTTATTTTCTAAATTAATATCCCTTTTATAAAACCGTGTTCGTTTTATAAATATTTCCTTTTATAAAATCCTGTGATTTTATAAAATTCCTTTATTTCAATATACATTGAAGTAAATCCTTTCTACATCCCAGGGTCTTTTATGATATTTAAAATATCGAATAAAAATGATCAACATCATTCCAACACCCATAATCCATAACAGATTATATAACACATCATATATCACAATATATGGAAATAGTAAAATAAATGTTGAGGAATCCAGTTGGATTCCTCCAACCTGTTTCCCTGCATCACAGATGTTAAACAATATAGATAACATCACTTTCAGTTCCATATGATATATTCTGTTAAACAGAATCAATATAGAAAATTTAACTAACTGACTAGCAGTTAAATCAAACAGTCAACACACAGTCAATCAGCCAATATCTAACAGTTCTAAAAATACAACATGAAATTATGAACTGTTCAGAGTTAGTGAGATTTACTCACATTGCGCGTTAACCGTTGAATAACGGTTTGCGTTATTTGATTCAGTTGGACAATTTATTTCGCCATAAATTGTAATGAGCCCCAATTCACTTCCAGTCAGTTCCAGTGTGGTTTATTTCGTTCAGTTGTTTTAATTACCTTCTAGGTTGATTTTCGTTCTGTTCTCCAGTGCTCGCTCAAAACAGCACCAGTACAAATTCCAGAACCTTAGCCAAGTTTGTTTAACCTTTTTGTTAAGGCAAGCATAGAGGCCCATTTTTTTCTTCATCCCGTTGCCTGCTCACCATACTACCTAGTTTCCATTGTTCTGTCCAAACTCGACCACTTGTTTTCAGTTTCTCTTCTTGATTTACTCTTCTGCTTAACAATGGTTTGTGAAGACATAACCAACTTCAGTTATTTGCAAACGCGAGGACCTTGTAATTTCTTGCCATCACGTTAATGCCCAACTGTATTATTTTCAACATACCATGTTGATTTTAAAACGTTAGCCCGCTGATAACCCATGCTCACATTAACAAAGAGCCCAGTTCCATTTTTTCCATCCTTCCTATCGCCTGCTTTGGTTCCCAACTTCTCATGTTTAAACATTGTTCATCCTATTATTTTACCTAGCTTCTTCTCGTTTAAACACGTCTGCACCATGTCTATACTCTCGTTTTTGACACAACGGTACCCTTCGTGCTTCCTGAAACTGATTTACAGTACCAACAGTAACCTTCATGCATTTTCGAATTAGCTCCACAACTATTCACCTCACTAACTTCTGCTCTCGTTCGGAACAAATAACCCACTCACGAACAAGTACACCAACGTCGCTCCACATCCAGGTCGCTGAACATTGATCGATTTCAGCCATCATGAGCGGCTCCTCATGCTTGTCTATCTCCCGCAGCAGCTCACCACCAGAGGATCCCTACTATCCTCAAACTCGTTCGAACTACAGCGCCTTTGAGGCTTAAACCTGGTTGCCGTGATTCGAAACTTTTGATCATGGCTGGTCATTTTCACTAGCTCGAGGTGCCGAACCATGCTGTAGTTAAGGGTTTCAGATATTGATTACGGATTTGGAAGAATTTGTGGAAGAAGAACGGTAATTCCTATTCGTTCGTTTGTTTCAGAAATGAAGATGGCAGCGGAACACTTGTTGACCGCGTATGGTAGGGTTTTCCGAGAAATTAGATTAAGTGATCCTTTTATAGAGAAGTTTTAAAGTTGCTGTAATTTCCTTGTCCACGAAAGTTTTTGAATGTGAGAATGAGGCCACGACAGTCCTTTGATATAAGTGAATTTGGACCATATATAAATATTTAATTATATTAAACTTAATGGTCAAGTATCCCCTTTCTTACGTAAGATTCTACTTACGTATGGACAAAAGTAAAAATACCGTTGTGTCGCGTTCGGTGCCACGATTTCAAAAGTGTAGTAATATCGGTAGTTGAGCTCATATTGTGAAACCCCAAAATGTTGATTACAGGGTGCAAAATACTCCAAATAAAGAGTCGCGTATTTAATTAATTAAAAATTACAGTAAAATTCTAAAAATTAAATTATCGTTATGTCCCAAAAGAACCTTGTCTAAATTCACACACGATATCTAGTTATTTTGAAATAACCGTTATGGCCACGAACGAATATACCGCTGTTTTTCTGAATATTTGATTTGGACATAAATCAAAATTTACATGATGAAATCCCGAATTTTCTCTTCCACTAGAAAGATATGCTTCACCAGCTCCGTACGTTTCTTGTTTCACAGAAATCCGATTTAAAATGAATCCTGTATATTCAGTTGAAGTTCGAATCGCCAATTTACGAACTGCAGCGCCATTTCAAGCTCGTTTATAATTATATTATAAACTATACGTTCAACTGTTGACGATTGAATATATTCGTTATTCAAATTCAATTCCAAACTGAATTAAATATCACATATGATCTAGTTCACACCATATCGCCATTTCGGCCAATTTTGATTACTTCAGAATTAAATATATTATTTAATTTATTATTTTAATTAAATATTCATCATTACTTAAATCCATGACAATTAAATTCACTATACCACCATTTATATAATTAAATAAACTAATCATAATACCCCTGCCAATGCGGGTCATTACACCCCACACGGGTGTTGGGATGAAATTTGAAGTTCACTCATCCTGATTGATTAAATATGTCGATCGATTGATGGACAGGCTGTTATAAGCGTTAGATATCTATATTTGATGCTTATACAGTGTAGTGCACTTTGGTTGATGGTTGATTATTTTTCAATGCTATTATATATGTGTTGTATGAAAATCCATATAATTAACTTTATATGGTAATTGATTGGGCCTCATTCCAATTTGAAAAATAAAGAATATTATAAAATAAAGGTTCATGTGTTGACAGTACTCATCCATTGAGATTGGTCATGTGTTGAACGAAATATTTTAATAATAAAATTTACATCTTTATCAATATAAAATAAATGTTCATGTGTTGACAGTACTCATCCATTGAGATTGGTCATGTGTTGAACGAAACATTTTAGTAATAAAATTTACATCTTTATCAATATAAAATAAATGTTCATGTGTTGACAGTACTCATCCATTGAGATTGGTCATGTGTTGAACGAAATATTTTAGTAATAAAATTTACATCTTTATCAATATAAAGTAAAGGTTCATGTGTTGACAGTACTCATCCATTGAGATTGGTCATGTGTTGAACGAAATATTTTAGTAATAAAATTTACATCTTTATCAATATAAAGTAAAGGTTCATGTGTTGACAGTACTCATCCATTGAGATTGGTCATGTGTTGAACGAAACATTTTAGTAATAAAATTTACATCTTTATCAATATAAAATAAAGGTTCATGTGTTGACAGTACTCATCCATTGAGATTGGTCATGTGTTGAACGAAATATTTTGATGATAACAACTATTTTGAAAAAGAAATATTTGAAATAGAATATTTGAAAATAGAAATTTATGAAGCCGTGTTGATTAGATTGACGCCATTTTGACGTGAACGATATTTATATCGATTTTATTCATTTTGAAATGAATTGAATTGAAAAACGATTTTGAAATGAATTGAATTGAAAACGATTTTGAAATGAATTGAATTGAAAACGATTTTGAAATGAATTGAATTGAAAACGATTTTGAAATGAATTGAATTGAAAACAATTTTGAAATGAATTGAATTGAAAACGATTTTGAAATGAATTGAATTGAAAAACGATTTTGAAATGAATTGAATTGAAAACGATTTTGAAATGAATTGAAAACGATTTTGAAATGAATTGAATTGAAAACGATTTGGAAATGAATTGAATTGAAAACGATTTTGAAATGAATTGAATTGAAAACGATTTTGAAATGAATTGAATTGAAAGCGATTTCGAAATGAATTGAATTGAAAACGATTTCGAAATGAATTAAATTGAAAACGATTTCGAAATGAATTGAATTGAAAACGATTTCGAAATGAATTAAATTGAAAACGATTTCGAAATGAATTGAATTGAAAACGATTTCGAAATGAATTGAATTGAAAACGATTTCGAAATGAATTAAATTGAAAACGATTTCGAAATGAATCGAATAGAAAACCGATTTCGAATTGAATCGAATAGAAAACCAATTTGGAAACCAAATTGAATTGAAAACGAATTCAAATTGAATTGAATGCGAATTAAAATGAATCCAAATTGAATTGAAATTTGAATTGAATAGAAATGAATTTTAAAACGAATTTATAAAGAATAATTCAATTTTGATTTGAATTGAAATGGAAGTTGAAATTGCTTTTGAAACGAATTTAAAACTATTTATATAATTCGTTTTAAATAGAAATCGGCGAAATATATATTATATATATTATATATATAATATAATGGCCTGAATAGAACGTGCCGCGCCGCGACAGTTCGTGAATTTCGACCATTGATTTCAAATGGACATTACGGGAGATCCGACCGTCGGTTTCTCCTAAAACCAGAACCGTTGGGTTCGTATCGAAAAGAGCTTTCTAAGAATGTGATAAATTAGAAATATAACGGTTGGATTTGGAATTATGTCCAAATCAAATTTGAAAAAGGTCGCTATACGTGCAGTTCGATGGCCATTGGTGGAAATCGACTGTACGGGCCTTGATAAAATTATTAAAAATAGCAATAATTTGTGTAAAATCATAAGAAATGATTTAGAAAGAATTGGGATGAAAAACTCCATATTTGAAAAGATAAAAATAGATTTTTATCAAAATGAACTAGTTTTGAACTAGAATTATAATTCTATTTATTTTCAAATAAATAAATTGGATTTGAAATGGTTTTGAAAATAACCAGAATTTCCATTGATTGCATTGGAATGGATTTGAATCGAAATTGTCTTCGGAATATTTCGATGTTGGATTTCGTGATCATACAGATGTTGTTATGGAAATTTGAAAGATATAGATATATATATCGTTATTTCCAATACGATATTTATTGGTCGTAGAATTTGATATTGAATATGAGCCGGGATATTTTCTATTCAGAGCCTTGTATTTAATATCAAATGTGATTTGGGTTTGTCGTGAATGGTGTCTTCATTAACACTGTTCTTGAACCCAGTTGAGAAAAGATTAAATCTTTTTATTTGGATTTAATGAAGTGTACCAATTAAATGATATTTAACTGGAATTGAATTGATATTGATTTTTGGGTTTATCGTGAACAGTGTTTTAAATAACACTTGTTCTTTAACCCGATAATTAATGAATGTGACTTTGGGTTTATCGTGAACCGTGTTTTAAAAGACACGGATTCTTTAACCCAGTTAACGATTAAAACTAAGTGGAGTTTTAATGAATCTTTAATTAGATTGAGATGATCGAGAATGGAGTATCACCAGTTTTGCTCCAGGCGATAGTTAAATCTTTAATTAGATTTGAACGTGAAATGGTAATTGAATTTACCGATAACACCGTGGTGTTAGATATGAAGTACTACTAGTTTTACTTCATGGGATGAATAGGTTGGGATTGGGAAATTAAAACAAATGATTACTTCGGTAAGGTTCGCTAATCCCGACTAGTTTTGAATTGATATTCAAAAATAGATTAAAAGAATAAATTCAAGAAATTTATCTTGGATAAAATTAATGGGAACCTTTCCCTATGAATGTGAAATTTAGAAACTAACTGTCGGTTAGCTAAGCAGAATGGTTTTCTGGATATTGATCTGATGTTGGTTTCGGCCTTCGGGGTTAATATTTGGGGAATTATTCTCTTGATTAATTTACGGTTAGTGACTAATGAATTGGAATGAGGCGTATGTTGTGTTTGTGTAACACTTATTTAAAATATACGCGAGTTATTCGGAAAGACCGGGTTTATCCCATTCTGAATAACTGATACGACGATAAGTCGAAGATGAAGACGGTGGTCGAAGACCGGAAGTCTTCACGTCGTTTGGGTGATTACTGATGATCTTGATTGGGCTGTACACCCAAGAAGATGGAAAAGTTGGTGATCGTCCAGACGTACTTGGAGATCGATGGATATGCGGGGTACTAGGTGCCCCCGGTTTCGTTCAGACCCAGAACGGACTTGTAAATGGACGGTGTGTCTGACATTGGATTTTAGTCCGTGTGATTGATCTCTATTAAATATATATCTGTTTGGTGGCGGAGAATTTATTCTCTTGCTTAACGCCCTTCTCTGAGACGTACGAGCTCAGGGGTTATATATTGATGAATATCAATCGCATGGAGTGAATTGCCTGTGTGGCATGCCTAAGTGGCAAATGATCAAGGCTTCTGTTGAAAAGCAAAGTCTTGTGGTTAATGATCGAAGCACGGCCTTTGTGGCGTAGCTTTGTGTAACGTTGATTCGCGAGTATCACACCCGGTATGAACTAAAAACGGGAGACGGACCTCAGGGAGGACATGCGTTTCTTTCTAGTTAGGAGTGGCGTCAGTGCTTGAACTGGCTGACGAGTTTGACTCATGTAGATGTTACTTATTATTACTTGCTGAAAAGCGAGGCGCCTCGTGATATCGGTTTCGGCCGATGCTTCTGGTCGGCTGACGGGCCAGGCTTACGCCCCAAAGGGCGGGGAAACGTATTGTTCAGGCATAATAATCCACATCGGTGGACCGGCCCTGACGATCCATAGGGCAGTTGCGGCTGTTCCTGAGGCTCGGACTAGACAGTCTCGAATCGGTGAGGATCTTGCCCCTAGCCTCGGTTCATACCATAAATGATAACCCAACTTCCAATACGACATTGCGGTTTTGATTGTAAACTTATATATGGCGACATAGTGTTATGGGGCATTCATGCCGCCTATGATTGATACTTATGATTTGAAGTTGTTTTATACACTATGCACTTATAATAGTATCAAATGTTTTGTTTTAACCGTATCAAGCATTCTTTGGCTGTTATAAGGGAAAACCCTATCCTCGGCTGCGTTGCATTGTGTGATGGGACCTGGGTCTTATAACAGCTTCATTTTTCTTTATTTAGCATTGCGCTGTTTGTTTTAGGCACTGGTATTCTTGGGAGGAAACCCGTTCCGTGTTATACGGCGTGGTCCCTTGATTTACCTAACTTTTAAATTAAAGAAGAATAACTGTTTTAGTTCTCACACCAGTCACATGACTGACCTGGAGTTTATTGTTTTAACCTAAACTCTGGGTGCCCTTATTTTGACACGGGCAGCTAGTAGTTTCGGTTTTGCAGATTTATATTCACAGGATCCTGGTTTACAGCTGGAACGATATCCGGAAAGCTTTGTATCCGTATATCTCCTTCAGTTGTGTATTGTATTATTTTCCGCTGCTATGTATTTAAATGTAATTTAAATCTCTGATATTTCTGTGTAATATTCATTTATACTCTGTGTATTCTTGTAATCTGATGCATTGTTGTAATATACAATGAAATGTTCTTTTGTATGCATTCTGTTGTGGCTTGTTCTCGAACTATCCGCCGCTTTCCTTTACGGGGAAGTTACGGGTTTTCACAGTGTATGTCATATATCATCCCAATACCCGTGTGGGGTTTCAAACAATCAAACACAGAATTTATTTGTGCAGTTGGGCGATGTGTAAAAATTTATCGTCCCAATCAATATTAGTCAAATGTGTGTATATAAACAAATCATTCGATTTGTTTATATTAATTTATTTCATTTCATATACACGTTAAAAATTCTATTTTTAACTATATAAAATTTAAAAATTCTATTTTTAACTATATAATATTTCTAACTGTATAAATATTTTATTTCATTTCACATCACACAATCAACTACACATCAAAATCAAACAAACAAGCATACAAGTCGTCCATGGTCTGTGGACGACGGGTGTCGGGTGCTACTAAACACCGTCTGCATCCTAGTATATATTTTAACTAGAAAAAGAAATTTAAAGTGAGAAGTTCTCACCGACTAGCTAAACCAAACGCCACGACTCTTCTTATGTAGAAAATCTTCATCGTTCTCGCCTTTTGTCACTTTCGTTGCCCGTAGCCACTACATATATAAAAATCACATTTTTATATTGTTGTTATGTATATAAAAATCATATTTTTATAATCACTCCATATGGATAAAATTCAATTTTTACATCGCTACTATATAGATAAAAATTCTATTTTTACAACGATGTTCATATAATAAAGATTATATTTTTATCGTTCATTTAAATAAATAAAAATCATATATTTATTTTACTTCATATATTTTTACAACGCTTGATTCTGTATAAAAATTATATTTTAATATTTTTGCTTCTAAAATAAAGATCGAATTTTTATATCATTGCTATAAAAATCACATTTTTATCTCAAACACATATAATAAAAATCAGATTTTTATTTCGCTACATATATAAAGATCAAATTTTTATATTTCATATATGATAAAAATCATATTTTTATTATTCCTATGATATAAAAATTATATTTTTAACATTCCTATCATATAAAAATCAAAATTTTAATATCTACATTATATAAAATCATATTTTTATTACTTAACTAGAAACTATATTTTTATTTTTAAAGAACTCATCTTTATGGTGTTAAAAAAAACCCAATCTTATTACATAGAAAAAATCTAATCCTATATGCTAATATATATATGTAAACTGATTTATATATATATATGTTTTCAGATTTTAAAACATTAGAAATGTATATATATAAAAACTAAATTAGTCAAAATAAAACTTACTGCTTGGATTTGGGCTGAGGGCGTCGGACGCTGGAGGGGGAGCTCGCAGTCACGCCTGTGGTGGTGGGTGGTGAATCGCGGTGGTTCTGGGTGGAAGGGGGTGCGGTTTTCTTTTTGATGGAGGCAAACGATGCGGTTTCAAGAGAAGGAGGGAAGAGAGAGAAGGAAGAGGGGAGGCGCGCCAGGGGGGTGCGGCGGTGCTCCGCTTGGAGGCGGCGGCTGCTATCACGCCCTCGTTCTTTTTTTTCTTTTTTCGGTTGTTTTGTCGATTTGAAAAGGGAGGAGGGAGAGAGAAGGAAAGGGGTAGGGGGTTATATATAAAATTTAATTTAATTATTATTTATTTCCAATAAAAGTTGACTTTTCGTTTGAACTCGAAATCAAGTCCACCGACTGCCGTCCATAGCTAATTACCCCCATTCCGAACACAATGAGATATGTATCGTAGGCTGATTCGACTATTTCGATCAGTTTTCGTCAAAATCAACATATAACTCTATATACTGAATTTGAACGTGCATTTCAATTTACCGGGGCCACATACTAACTAGAAAAATTCCCGAAAAATATTTTCTAGCTTCGTATTGACGATACGGTCCTAACAAAACTAATTTCGTCGAATTCTGAAAACGTTTGAATAATGGCCATTTTCCAGTCGATTAAAATCAACTGAAACTAGTCAAACGCGTTTTCCTTTGCCACGCTCACATATTGATTCGAAAAATTATGAAATTTGAAACCTAGCAATAATTCAACATCGCGGATCCAACAAAAGTGGTTTCGTCGAAAACCGAGGTCGTTTGCAAAATGGCCATTTTCAGGGGCCGAAATTCGATAGCGACTATTCTGAAATTTCAACTGGACATATCTTTTGATTCTCGCTATGAAATTCCAATCTTTCGGATTCGTTGGAAAGATATTCAAAAATAGATTCTAATATTTTTGGTTTCACTAAAATCCAGTTTATTTTGCACCCGGTACATTCATTTGAATTTTGAAATCGAATTATCGAACAACCGCGCCATTTTCAATTCCTTTTATATATATAAATAAATATTTATATTCTAACGACGATCTATATATATATATATACGTTTGAATTCTATTCAAAATAATTTTTCATCGATATTATTTAAAATATTTCATTTTAAATATTCAAAATTCACTAAAATTGCCAAAATAAAAATTTCAAATTGGCTCGGATTTCCAGGCTATTACAATCTCCCCCACTTAAAACTTTTCGTCCCCGAAAAGGAATGAAGCCGAAAGTTGTTTAACTAATCAACGCAACTTCCATTATTTTCACTACGGCTTAAGTTCTTCAACTTTTCAGTTTCTAAGAATTTTTCAAATTTTTCAAAAATTTGGCTAACACTCTAAATTTTCGAAAAATTTCGCCATAACCTCCCCTGCACCGGGGACTTCGGGATATTTCATATAGCCTCACTTGGCCTTCTTCAATCCAAAAGAAAAAGAAAAAGCCAAGCGGCTAGCCAATCGGCTCACAAAATCATCATCACCTAAACAAAACAGTAAATTATGGTAAACATGTACCTATTTGTCGGGCAAACAATTTTATTCTTTTGCTCTAGCCTCCTTGCTATGACCTGTTCAATGGAAGTACATGTATATGCATGCATAATGCGACTAATTTTCAATACAACTCACTATTTGATCAATTTGGCTAAAGGTTCAACATTTAATTAATTCAAACAATTATCAAACAACACAACCAGCAATCAATTAGTTGATTAGCTTTTCAAATTCATAACTTTGATATATAGTCAAAAATCACGTTTTTGGTGCCAAATCACAACAATAGGCCCTATCTAATTTTGGGTCTCACACCAGTCAATAGGAAATCATATAGATATCTCACCTTCGAAACTCGAACATAAATACTGATAACGCAGCAGCATTATCAGAGTCATCCCCGGGCGACTAGAGTGTGATTCTATATCTACCCAATATATTAAAACTTCAAATACACGTGGATCAGACGTATATACAAAATCTTTATATAATGGATAGTCCAAATCAATATAAAATAAATAATCAAATACAAATAATTGATTTTAAATTTTCAAAACAAAACTTGTTTTCATATTAAAAACACACTCTTCACACTCGTTCTAGGATACTACTGATCCCATCTCTAACGAGTTATTCCCGTTGGATATTACTAATCCAATTTCTGATGAATCCTTTCGTTCAGTTCTAACGTGTCCTGTTCTCTGAGCTTTGTAAACCAAAGCTCTGATACCAAAATGAAACGACCGGGAATTCCGCTCGATCCGAATCAGTCGCTAAACCGACCAAGACCGTTCGAAACGCCTGATTGTTTTGAGCACACGACAAATTAGAACGCAGATGGAAGAACATTTCATTGTATATTACAACAATTCATCATAATACAAGAATATACAGAGTATGAATGAATAAAATACATTCGATAAATATCAGAGAATACAATACATTACATAGCAGCGGAAAATAATACAATACACAACTAGAAGTAATACGCGGATACAAAGCTTTCCGAGTATCGTTCCAGCTGTAAACCAGGATCCTATGAATATAAATCTGCAAAACCAAAACTACTAGCTACCCGTGTCAAAAAAAGGGCACGCAGAGTTTAGGTTAAAACAATAAACTCCAAGTCCGTCATGGGACTGGTGTGAGAACTAAAACAATTATTATTCTTTATTTTAAAGTTCGGTAAATCAAGGGACCATGCCGTATAACACGGAACGAGTTTCCTCCCCAGAATACCAGTGCATAAAACAAACAGCGCAATGCTAAATAAAGAAAAATGAAGCTATTATAAGACCCAGGTCCTATCACACAATGCAACGCAAGCCGGAGGATAGGGTTTCCCCTTATAATAGCCAAACATGCTTAGTACGTTTAAAACAAATCATTTGATACTATAATAAGTGTATAATGTATAAAACAACTTCAAATCATAAATATCAATCATAGACGGCATAGCATCCCATGCTACTATGTCGCCATACTAGGCTCTACAAATAAAACCGCAAAGTCACGTATTGGAAGTTGGATTTCCATTTGTGAACCGAGGCAAAAGATAGTCCTCTACCGATTCGAGACAATCTAGCCCATGTCTCAAGAATAGCCGCAACTGCCCCATGGGTAGTCAGGGCCGGTCCACCGATGTGGATTATTATACCTGAACACTACGTCTCCCCGCCCTATGGGGCGTAAATGAGCTAACGAATGACTCCATCAGTCCCGGATCGACCGATATATCCGAGGCGCCTCGCAACAGCAACAACCACATAAGTCAAACTCGTCAGGGCGTGTAAAACCACTGACGCCACTTCTAGCTAGAAGGAAACGCATGCCCTCCCTGAGGTCCTTCTCCCGTTTTTGGTTCACACCGGGGTGTGAGGCTCGCGAATCCACGCTACACAAAGTTATGCCACACAGGCCGTGCTTTGGTCATCAACCACAAGACTTTGCTTTTCAACAGAAGCCTTGATCATTTGCCACTTAGGCATGCCACACAGGAAATTCACTCCATGCGTTTGATATCCATCAATATATAACCCCTGAGCTCGTACATCTCAGAGAAGGGCGTTAAGCAAGAGAATAAATTCTCCGCCGCCAAACAGATATATATTTAATAGAAATCAACCACACAAAATAAAATCCAATGTCAGACACATAGTCCATTTACTAGTTCGTTCTGGGTCTGAACGAAACCGGGGGCACCTAGTACCCCGCATATCCATCGATCTCCAAGTACGTCTGGACGATCACCAACTGTTTCCATCTTCTCGGGTGTACATCCCAATCAAGATCATCAGTAATTATCCAGACGACGTGAAGACCTCCGGTCTTCAACCACCGCCTTCATCTTCGACACCACGTCGAATCAGTTATTCAGAATGGGATAAACCCGGTCTTTCTGAACAGCTCGCGTATATAATAAACACGTGTGACACAAACACAACATACGCCTCAATCCAATTAAGAATATTCTTTTATTCAAATATTCTTGTACTTTGGGAAAGGTTCCCATTAATTTTATCAAAGATAAATTCTTTAAATTTATTCTTTAATCTTCTTTGAATATCAATTCAAACTAGTCGGGATTAGCGAACCACACCGAAGTAATCATTTATTTTATTTTCCAATCCCAACCTATTCATCCCATGAAGTAAAACTGGTAATACTTCATATCTAACACCACGGTGTTATCGGTAAATTCAATTACCATTTCACGTTCAAATCTAATTAAAGATTTAACAATCCCCTGGAGTAAAACTGGTGATACTCCATTCTCGATCTTTTCAATCTAATTAAAGATTCATTAAAACTCCACTTAGTTTTAATCTTTAACTAGGTTAAAGAATCAGTGTCATTTAAAACACGGTTCACGATAAACCCAAAATCACATTCCATTAATTATCGGGTTAAAGAACAAGTGTTATTTAAAACACTGTCCACGAACCCAAAAATCAATAACAATTCAATTCCAATTAAATATTATTTAATTGGTACACTTCATTAAATCTAAATAGAAAGATTTAACCTTTTTCTCAACTGGGCTTAAGAACAGTGTTAATGAAGACACCATTCACGACAAACCCAAATCACACTTGATATTAAATACAAGGCTCTGAATAGAAAATATACCGGCTTATATTCAATATCAAATTCTACGACCAACAAATATCGTATTGGAAATAACAATATTAATATATCTTTCAAATTCCCATAACAATATCTGTATCATCACGAAATTCAACACCGAAATATTCTGAAGACAATTTTGATTCAAATCCATTCCAATATAATTATTGGAAATTCTGGTTATTTTCAAAACCAATTCAAATCCAATTTATTTATTTTTAAAAATAAATAAATTATTACTCTAGTTCAAAACTAGTTCATTTCGATAAAAATCTACTTTTATCTTTAAAAATATGGAATTTTTCATCTCAGTTCTTCACAAATAATTTCTTATGATTTTACACAAATTATTAATATTTTTAATAATTTATCAAGGCCCGCACAGTCGATTTCCATCAACGACCATCGAACTGCACTTACGACGACCTTTTCCAAAATTGATTTGGACATAATTCCAAATCCAACCGTTAGATTTCAAATTTCTAATATTCGTTAGAAAGCTCTTTTCGATACGAACCCAATAGTTTGGGTTTTAGGAGAATCCGACGGTCGGATCTCCCGTAATATCCGTTCGAAGTCAATGGTCGAAATTCGCGAACTGCCGCGGCGCGGGGCGTTCTATTCAGGCCATTATATAATATATATAATATATATATTATATACTTCATCGATTTCCTTTTAAAACGTATTTTATAAATCGTTTTAAATTCGTTTTCAAAACGATTTCAACTTCCTTTCAAATTCAAATCAAAATTGAATTTTTCCTTATAGATTCGTTTTTAAATTCATTTCAAATCAATTTCAATTCAAATCGATTTCAATTCAATTTCAATTCGTTTTAAATTCAATTTAAAACGATTTCAATTCTGTTTCAATTTAATTTGAATTTCAATTCAATTCTATTTAATTGGAATTTCTGTTCAATTCTATTTTAATTCGAATTTCCATTCAATTTTATTCAATTCGAATTTCTATTCAATTCTATTCAATTCTATTTAATTCGAATTTCTATTCAATTCGAATTTCTATTCAATTCGAATTCATTTCATTTCAACATATCAGATTTTGAATTCACTTTCGATATTCAATGTAAAATGAATAAAATCGACAAAATTCCCGTTCATGTTAAAATGACGTTTAACTACTTAACACGGCTTCACATTTCAATATTCACTAAATATTATTTTAAAATATTTATTAATTCTGAACTGGAATCAGACACAGGCAAGTACCATATAATGTAGATTATATGGATTTCATCCAATTCAAATACACAACAATGACGATAAACAATCAACCATCATCCAAAGTGCGTTCTACACTGTATAAGCATCAAATATAAATATTTAACGCTTATGACAGTCTGTCAATCAATCGATCGACATACAACTAATTATTGGGATTAGTGTATGTTGTATATCTTCCCAATACCCGTGTGGGGTTTCAAACAATCAAACACAGATTTTATTTGTGCAGTTGGGCGATGTGTGAAATTTATCGTCCCAATCAATATCAGTCAAATATGTGTATATAAACAAATCGTTCGATTTGTTTATATTAATTTATTTCATTTCATATACACGTTAAAAATTCTATTTTTAACTATACAATATTTTTAACTGTATAAATATTTTATTTCATTTCACATCACACAATCAACTACACATCAAAATCAAACAAACAAGAATACAAGCCGTCCATGGTCTGTGGACGACGGGTGTCGGGTGCTACTAAACACCGTCTGCATCCTAGTATATATTTTAACTAGAAAAAGAAATTTAAAGTGAGAAGTTCTCACCGACTAGATAAACCAAACGCCACGACTCTTCTTATGTAGAAAATCTTCATCGTTCTCGCCTTTTGTCACTTTCGTTGCCCGTAGCCACTACATATATAAAAATCACATTTTTATATTGTTGTTATGTATATAAAAATCATATTTTTATAATCACTCCATATGGATAAAATTCAATTTTTACATCGCTACTATATAGATAAAAATTCTATTTTTACAACGATGTTCATATAATAAAGATTATATTTTTATCGTTCATTTAAATAAATAAAAATCATATATTTATTTTACTTCATATATTTTTACAACGCTTGATTCTATATAAAAAATTATATTTTTATATTTCTGCTTCTAATGTAAAGATCGAATTTTTATATCATCGCTATAAAAATCACATTTTTATCTCGAACACATATAATAAAAATCAGATTTTTATTTCGCTACATATATAAAGATCAAATTTTTATATTTCATATATGATAAAAATCATATTTTTATTATTCCTATGATATAAAAATTATATTTTTAACATTCCTATCATATAAAAATCAAATTTTTAATATCTACATTATATAAAATCATATTTTTATTACTTAACTAGAAACTATATTTTTATTTTTAAAGAACTCATCTTTATGGTGTTAAAAAAACCCAATCTTATTACATAGAAAAAATCTGATCCTATATGCATATATATATGTAAACTGATTTATATATATATATGTTTTCAGATTTTAAAACAATAGAAATGTATATATATAAAAACTAAATTAGTCAAAATAAAACTTACTGCTTGGATTTGGGCTGACGGCGCCGGACGCTGGAGGGGGAGCTCGCAGTCACGCCTGTGGTGGTGGGTGGTGAATCGCGGTGGTTCTGGGTGGAAGGGGGTGCGGTTTTCGTTTTGAGGGAGGCAGAGGGTGCGGTTTCAGGAGAAGGAGGGAAGAGAGAGGAGGAAGAGGGGAGGCCCGCCGGGGGTGTGTGGCGGTGCTCCGCCTGGAGGCGGCGGCTGTTATCGCGCCCTCATTCTCTTTTTTTTTCGGTTGTTCTGTCGATTAGAAAAGGGAGGAGGGAGAGAGAAGGAAAGGGGTAGGGGGTTATATATAAAATTTAATTTAATTATTATTTATTTCCAATAAAAGTTGACTTTTCGTTTGAACTCGAAATCAAGTCCACCGAATGCCGTCCATAGCTAATTACCCCCATTCCGAACACAATGGGATATGTATCGTAGGCTGATTCGACTGTTTCGATCAGTTTTCGTCAAAATCAACATATAACTCTATATATTGAATTTGAACGCGCATTTCAATTTACCGGGGCCACATACTAACTAGAAAAATTCCCGAAAAATATTTTCTAGCTTCGTATTGATGATACGGTCCTAAAAAAACTAATTTCGTCGAATTCTGAGAACATTTAAAAAATGGCCATTTTCTAGTCGATTAAAATCAACTGAAACTGGTCAAACGCGTTTTCCTTTGCCACGCTCACCTATTGATTCGAAAAATTATGAAATTTGAAACCTAGCAATAATTCGACCTCGCGGATCCAACAAAAGTGATTTCGTCGAAAACCGAGGTCGTTTGCAAAATGACCATTTTCAGGGGCCGAAATTCCATAGCGACTATTCTAAAATTTCAACTGGACATTTCTTTTGATTACCGCTATGAAATTCCAATCTTTCAGATTCGTTGGAAAGATATTCAAAAATAAATTCTAATATTTTTGGTTTCACTAAAATCCGGTTTATTTTGCACCCGGTACATTCATTTGAATTTTGAAATCGAATTATCGAACTACCACGCCATTTTCAGTTCCTTTTATATATATAAACAAATATTTATATTCTAACGACGATCTATATAATATATACGTTCGAATTCTATTCAAAATTATTTTTCGTTTATATTATTTAAAATATTTCATTTTAAATATTCAAAATTCACTGGAATTGCCAAAATAAAAAATTTAAATTGGCTCGGATTTCCGGGTTATTACAATGTAAATTATGATAAAGGAGGAAAATTACATTTTTAATGTAATTTAAAATTTAAAGAAAGGAAAGTACATTTTCTATTTAAAGGAAGAATTTCATTTTCATGTAATTACGGTTTAAAATAAGAGTTATATTTTCATGTAATTAAGATTAAAGGTAGAAGTTACATTTTTCATGTAATTTAATAAAAGTAAAGGTACATTTTTAGGAATAGGTTTCTTTTAATTTTTTAAAAAAGGGTACAATTAAAGCGACATTTTATTGACTTTCCATATTCAATAAAAAGCATAGAATTAAGAGAAGTATTTTTATTGTCATTCTAGGGACAATAAAAAGAGTAGAAGTAAAATTGGCATTTTTATCGTCATTTTAGATGCGATAAAAACAATGGATTTTATTAGTTGAAACCGGTAAAGGAATTATAATTTATATATATATATAAACTAAAATTAAATGAATCGCACGTGGCAGTTCGCGTTTCGGCAATCGTAACCTTAAACGATTATACCGTAAGATCCGACCGTCAGATTTTCCCAAAACTGGAACCGTTAGGTCCGCTTTGGGAAGATCTTTCCGACGATATAAATTTGGATAAAATCCAACAGTTAGATTTCAAAATAATGTGTAAATCAAATTTGGTTGAAAACAGCACCAGGGCCGTCGATCGACCCAAAGCGTCGTTAAATGAATATGGCCATTTATATATATATATATATAGCAATAAATCGTTATTAAATACTATTAACGATATGAAATGGTTTTATACTATATTTATGCGAGGATCATTTGAAAGGACTGAGTTCAATCTCGTTTCAAATGATTATACGACGATCTAAGTCGAAGAGTTGAAGGCAGTGATTGAAGATCGACAGTCTTCACCTCGAATGGATGTGTTGCTACTGAGGCCCATGATTGGAGTAGCTACCTTGAAGGGGAGTCAGGGGTAGTCGTCCGAACGTAGTGTTGATTGTTCGGATATGCGAGGTGAAAGGTGCCTCCGGTTTCGTTCAAACCCAGAACGGACTTGTAAATGGATCGTATATCTGACATTGTATTCCTTTATACTATATTCTTTGATCTCGGCTAAATATATATCTGTTTGGTGGTTAACACCCTTCTCTGAGACGTACGAGCTTAGAGGTTATATATTGGTAGGAATCAATGGTATGGTATGGATTGACAATGTGGCATGCCAAGATGCATGGATCAAGGCTTTTGTTGATAAGCAAGGCCTTGTGGGATGATCAAAGCAAAGCCTGTTTAGGCGTAGCTTTGTGTATAGCATAACTTCGCGAGCCTCACACCCCGGTAAGAGTCAAAAACGGGATATGGACCGTAGGGAGTGCACACGTTTCTTTCTAGCTAGGGGTAGTGTCAGTGCTTAAACTGGCTGACATTTTACTTATGTGGATGATGGATTTTGAGGCGCCTCCGATTTATAGGCCGGAAGTAGTCATACTATAGGTTCAAAGGAACCGGGAAACGTGTGTTCAGGAATTGCCAATCCACTACCGTTAGGTAGGGACCGGCCCTACCGCATCCAAGGGTTGCCCATAGGTGTGATCCTGAGGCATTTGCTAGAGTGTCTCGAATCGGAGAGGACGATCCCTAGCCTCGATTTCATGATGGAAAATCAACTTCCAATACTACACCATGCGATTTTGATTGTGGAACTAGTATGTCGACATAGTAGGATGGGGTACTATGCCGTCTATGATTGATACATTATGATTGAAATTGTTTTTGAAACATATATATACACGAGTAATAATAACACCAAATCCGTTTTTATAGTATCAAGCATCTTTTAACCATTATAAGGTAAAACTCTATCCTCCAGTTTGCGTTGCATTGTGTGATGGGAATTGAGTCTTATAATGGTTTCATTTTTCTAAAAAGCATTGCGTTGTTTAATGATTTACTTTATTTTATGCACTGGCAATCCAATGGAGTAAACCCATTCTGCGTTAGCGGTGTGGTCCTGTGATTCGCCTTATTATTAGATAAGTTAAGTTAAGATTTCTAATACCAGTCCCATGACTGACTTGTAGTTTGTTTCACTGGCAAACTCGGGTGCCCATATTTTCCACATGGGCAGTCGAGTACTTTTTGCAGATATATATCTTTTAGCAGGATTCTGGATCGAAGCTTAAAGCTGTGTCCAAAGCATAGAAAGTCTTCCGCTATGTACTGTATTCTTAATGTAAAATTTATCTTCCGCTGTACTTATTATATTCGATGTACTCTGATATTCTGTAATCTGATGTTATATTATTATGATGTAATAAAAGTCTGTTTTTGTTGTTCTAATGTATTGTATTCCCAAAATTAAAGTATTCGAGAATTTCCAACCTTAGAATCAGATCTGCGTGGTTTTTGGTCGATTCTTTAGAGCGGGAATTTTCGGGTCTTTACAGTTGGTATCAGAGCTCAGGTTAGCTCAAATATTTGGGGTACAACTCGTTAGAACTAAACAGAAGACTCATCAGAGATTGGATCAGTAATATCCAATAAGAATACTCATTAGAGATAGGATCAGTAGTGTCCTATAATGAGAAAACTCATTAGAGATGGGGTTAGTAATGCCCTAGAATGAGTTGAGAGTATTACGTATACGAGAGAGCGTAACTGTGATATGAACTTGTTGTCTTCTTTTCTTGGCTTCGTTCCTTTTCGAGGACGAAATTTTTTAAGTGGGGGAGATTGTAACAACCCGAAATTTTGGGGTAAATTTAAAATTTTATTTTAAGTAATTTTAGTGAGTTTTGGCTATTTGAAATAATATATTTTAAATAATAATGATTAAAAATTTATTTTATTAGAAGTAAAACTTAAAATTTATATTAATTCTATTCCGAGCCTGAAATGGCCCGGTAATTTCATATTTCGATTTCCAACTTTGGAAAATATATAAAATTCATTATAAGTCAAAATTAGACGAAACATGAAACGCTAGAACTGTATTGATGATATCTTTATAATGAATTTAGGAAATTTATATTTCAGTTTGTAAGTTGTAAGTTATGATAAAATAAAATTTAGAAAGGTCGCTGTAGAATTTATATATAATATATATGGCCCAAAAGGCTACTTTTCACATACGAAGGAATTTGGACTCAAAACCACTTCCATTGAGTTCAGAATGATGTTTCTACATTGAAAAACAGTAAACACTTATATATTTCGAGTTTTGGAAATTATTGGTATAAAAATTTATCTTTAATATTAAATATATACGCCTTGAAAATTGAAATTTTGCAAACGGTCCAAATTGAACAAAATTAATTTTGTTGGGTTTGTATCATCAAAACAAAGCTAAAAATGATTTTTCGTTAATTTTTAGAATTAATATATAATTATAATTGATTTTTCAGTGTAAACGGACAATTTTTGACTTTAAAAATTCATTAAAAATTCATACGCGCTCAGAATTGAATGAAATTAATTTTCCTACGTCCGCAGCGTCAAAACATAGCCAAATATATTTTTCGGGAATTTTTTGAAGTTAATTTGTGACCCCGGTGAATTTTCATGTACGGTTGAATTAAAAATTAAGTGATTTATATTAAAAATAAAGTAAACCTGCTGTAGACTTCGAAATTGGGCCTTGCCACTAGCTCCATTGCGTTCAGAAGATGTCAAAACATTAAAATAGACAGTAAGCATGCCTAATTCTGAGTTCGGGCCAAATCGGACCTTAATGGGCTAATTAACTAATTAAATAATATAAATATAGGCACTAATCTCTAAACCTAATCCTTCACTACCCAAAACCAGCCGCCACCCTCATAACCAACGGCCGAAATGCTCTCTCATTCCTCCTTTTTTTTTCTCTAAATCCAAGCCAAATTAATTAACGAAATCAAAACAGAAATTCAAGAGATTTCAACGAGCTTTAAATCCGTACGGGTATGATCGGAGTTTGTGGGGGTGTTGGAGCCGGATTGGGGCCATAAGCCTGCTGGGTTTGCTGGACTTTTTCGCAGCCATGGTGGGAAGAGTAATTAGTGGAGAGGAAGGTGATTAAGAATTTAATTAATTTAATTAATTACCCCACTAATAACCGATTAGTGTTTAAAAGCTTGTTTTGACCATAACTTTGACATACGAGCTCAGAATTGAGCAAACTCAGGTGCGCTGGAATCGTGGTAATGAGTACTACGCTATGAAAAGATTTGAAAGATTTTTGGAGCTGCTGGAATTTTTGATAAAATTAAACTTTTGTTTAATTTTTCCAAAAACAATCGTTATTCAAACGATTTCTGAAACCGATCAAGGTGAGATTTTCTGATCTGAAATTTAATTAAATATTGAATTATTTATGAGTCGTTTGGAATCCATTATTTTTAATCATGATAGATCTGAGATGTATGGTTCTTGTTGATTGATTGTTTTTACGAATTGTGATGTCATGGATTATATGCGATGGTTGGATTTATGTGGTTTAATTTAGCCGCCTTTGTATAGATCAGGAAATACTGAATGGGACGAGACAAGATTTGATTTTTATTCATGAAGTGAAAAGTTGATTTTTTATATTTATGAATTAAAGATTTGATTTTTATCTTCGTTTATTAACTTAAAAGATTGGATTTTTATTTCCTTTATGAAATAAAGATGAGATTTTATTTGGTTTATAAAGATTAGATTTTTATTTTGTTAATAAATAAAAGATTGGACTTTAACATTTTTCCTAACTTAAAGATTAGATTTTTAATATTGTTTAAGATACAGAGACGTGATTTTGAACATATTTTTGTTGACAAAATGAAGCGACAAAAATAAATGTGTTTTTGTTGTCAAGATGAAACGGAGAAAAATGAACATATTATTAATGTTTATATGAATATGTAAATAGGCATAATTTTAATGCTTATGAAAAGACGTGATGATAAACATGTTTTTAGTATCTAAGTTGAAATGAGAACATAACGACATTTTTGGCATTATAGTTAGAAAGGAACATAACGGTATTTTTAGCGCTATAGTTAGAAATTGAGCATAACGATATTTTCAGTGTCATAGTTAGAAAATGTACACAACCTATTTTTAGTGTTGTAGTTAAGGTTATGGACAAATGAAATTTTTAGTGTTGCGATTAGAAATTATGGACATAACATATTTTAGCATTGTAATTAAAATGTGGACATAACGGTATTTTAGTGTGTGGTTGAAACAGTGTAATAAATATATTATAGTTTTAATGTTGCATAACATTGCATGCGAAATAAAAGAGTTGCATTGAGTTGCATATGAAATAAAATTATTGTTAATGTCATATACTGCATATGAAATAAAATACATTTATTTGTTAATGTCATATACTGCATATGAAATAACATATATTTGTAATGTCATATATGGCATATGAAATAAAATATATGGTTAAGGTCATACTTTTTGCATATGAAGCGAAGTAGTTTAAATGTTATTATAAAATGTTGTCATTTATGTTAATTAAAAGTTGCCATTTAGGTTAGAATTCAAGAACGTCATTTACGTTAGAATTCAAGAACGTCATTTATGTTAGAATTAGAAAGAACATTTCCGTTAGGAAGAACATTTATGTTAGGAAGAACATTTATGTTAGAAAGAACATTCATGTTAGAAATAAAACATTTATAAATAAAACATTATTTTATTTGTCATGTAAATATATTTTGTAGTCATATTAAATAGCATGTTTATGTTACTTGTTAAATATGATTTGTTAACGAAATTTTTTATCATTAGGATTGTCGTGTTCATGTAAAATTAACATTTTTAGTGATAAATTATTAAGTTAGCATGGAATTGTTATTTTGATTATAAACATCATTTTTTTGTAGAAGCATGATATGTTAGGAAAAAAAATATCATTTGTAGAATCATTTATATTAGGAATTAAATGTGTCATTTATAGTAGGGAATAAATGTGTCGTTTATATTAGAAAATAAATGTGTCATATTAATAAAGAATGGTCATTTATTAAATATGTCCTGTTAATATAGAATGGTCATTTATTAAATATGTCATGTTAATATAGAATGGTCATTTATTAAATATGTCATATTAATATAAAATTGTCATTTAGTAAAAATGTCATTTAAATTGAGATTATGTCACACAATTAAAAATGACTTTTTGTTATAAAATGTTGCCTTAGAAAAGAAATAACATTTTTGATATAAAATGTTATCTAGAAAAGAAATATTTTAGAAAAAGAATACTTTTAAAAAAATATTTTAAATAAATAATAGTTTAAAATAATGAATGTTTACAGTGAAATAATTACAATTATAAATTATAATTGTTCTTGGACATGAGTTTAGGTCACATTTGAGGTGGAAGTCTGCCCGGAACCAACCGGCATATCCAGCAGCCACAAATGTTAGGCCTAATGTGAGAGGTCCAAGTGCACAAATACGAATTGGGCCAAGATATGAGGTTAAGCCCAACAAGTGGAATAAGTCTACCCGGAACCAACCGGCTTATCCAGCATCCACAAGTTGTAGGCCTAATGTGAGGGGTCCGGCCCATTATAAAACATAAATGGGTGAGAAACAATTTAATATGAAGTTCATTTATAAAATAAAGATTTCATAGGAATTTACATTTTCCTATGTAAATAAAGAATGAAATGGAAATTTGCATTTTTAATGAAATCAAGGGTTGAAGTAAAAGATTTCGTTTTAAAATAGAAATAATGCATTGAAAGAAAAGAGTACATATTTAATGCAAGTCATGAAACTAGAAAAATGATCATATTTTTGAAATAAAAATATGTTTGCATCAAACACCACATTTTTGACGTAAGATAATAAAAGAAAGAGGAAATTTACATTTTTCTTAATGTAAATAAAAATTAGAAAAGTTTTACATTTTTATGTAATTAAGTTAGAGAACATAAAAAAAACATTTTTATGTAATTAAGTCAATTTCCATGTGAATTAGATTAAAGGTGAAAAATTTACATTTATCGTGTAAATTATGATAAAGGAGGAAAATTACATTTTTAATGTAATTTAAAATTTAATGAAAGGAAAGTACATTTTCTATTTAAAGGAAGAATTTCATTTTCATGTAATTAAGGTTTAAAATAAGAGCTATATTTTCATGTAATTAAGATTAAAGGTAGAAGTTACATTTTTCATGTAATTTAATAAAAGTAAAGGTACATTTTTAGGAATAGGTTTTTTTATTTATTTAAAAAGAGTACATTTAAAGCGACATTTTATTGACATTCTATATTCAATAAAATGCTTAGAATTAAGAGAAGTATTTTTATTGTCATTCTAGGGATAATAAAAAGAGTAGAAGTAAAATTGGCATTTTATCGACATTTTAGATGCGATAAAAAGAATGGATTTTATTAGTTGAAACCGCTAAAGGAATTATAATTTATATATATATATATATAAATTAAAATTAAACGAATCGCACGCGACAGTTCTCGTTTTGGCAATCGTAACCTTGAATGATTATACTGTAAGATCCGACCGTCATATTTTCCCAAAACTGGAACCGTTAGGTCCGCTTTGGGAAGATCTTTCCGACGATATAAATTTTGATAAAACCCAACGGTTATATTTCAAAAAAATGTGTAAATCAAATTTGGTTGAAAACAGCGCCAGGGCCGCCGATCGACCCAAAGCGTCGTTAAATGAATATGGCCATATATATATATATATATATATATATAAATAGAGATAAATCGTTATTAAATACTATTAACGATATGAAATGGTTTTATACTATATTTATGCGAGGATCATTTGAAAGGACTGAGTTCAATCTCGTTTCAAATGATTATATGACGTTCTAAGTCGAAGAGTTGATGGCGGTGATTGAAGATCGACAATCTTCACCTCGAATGGATGTGTTGCTACTGAGGCCCATGATTGGAGTAGCTACCTTGAAGGGGAGTCAGGGGTAGCCGTCCGAACGTAGTGTTGATTGTTCGGATATGCGAGGTATAAGGTGCCTCCGGTTTCGTTCAGACCCAGAACGGACTTGTAAATGGATCGTATGTCTGACATTGTATTCCTTTATACTATATTCGTTGATCTCGGCTAAATATATATCTGTTTGGTGGTTAACACCCTTCTCTGAGACGTACAAGCTTAGAGGTTATATATTGGTAGTAATCAATGGTATGGTATGGATTGACAATGTGGCATGCCAAGATGCATGGATCAAGGCTTTTGCTGAAAAGCAAGGCCTTGTGGGATGATCAAAGCATAGCTTGTTTAGGCGTAGCTTTGTGTATAGCGTAACTTCGCGAGCCTCACACCCCGGTATGAGTCAAAAACGGGATATGGACCGTAGGGAGTGCACACGTTTCTTTCTAGCTAGGGGTAGTGTCAGTGCTTAAACTGGCTGACATTTTACTTATGTAGATTGGATTTTGAGACGCCTCGGATTTATAGGCCGGAAGTAGTCATACTATAGGTTCAAAGGAACCGAGAAACGTGTGTTCAGGAATTGCCAATCCACTACCGTTAGGTGGGGACCGGCCCTACCGCATCCAAGGGTTGCCCATAGGTGTGATCCTGAGGCATTTGCTAGAGTGTCTCAAATTGGAGAGGACGATCCCTAGCCTCGATTTCATGATGGAAAATCAACTTCCAATACGACACCATGCGGTTTTGATTGTGGAACTAGTATGGCGACATAGTAGGATGGGGTACTATGCCATCTATGATTGATACATTATGATTGAAATTGTTTTTGAAACATATATATACACGAGTAATAATAACACCAAATCCGTTTTTATCGTATCAAGCATCTTTTGACCATTATAAGGTAAAACTCTATCCTCCGATTTGCGTTGCATTGTGTGATGGGACTTGAGTCTTATAATGGTTTCATTTTTCTAAAAAGCATTGCATTGTTTAACGATTTACTTTATTTTATGCACTGACAATCCAATGGAGTAAACCCATTCCACGTTAGCGGCGTGGTCCTGTTATTAGCCTTATTATTAGATAAGTTAAGTTAAGATTTCTCATACCAGTCCCATGACTGACCTGTAGTTTGTTTCACTGGCAAACTCGGATGCCCATATTTTCCACACGGGCAGTCGAGTAGCTTTTTGCAGATATATATCTTTTAGCAGGATTCTGGATCGAAGCTTAAAGTTGTGTCCAAAGCATATAAAGTCTTCCGCTGTATACTGTATTTTTAATGTAAAATTTATCTTCTGCTGTATTTATTCTATTCGATGTACTCTGATGTTATATTATTATGATGTAATAAAAGTCTGTTGTTGTTGTTCTAATGTATTGTATTCCCAAAGTTAAAGTATTCGAGAATTTCCAACCTTTGAATCAGACCTGCGTGGTTTATGGTCGATTCTTTAGAGCGGGAATTTTCGGGTCTTTACATTGGACTTTATTTAAATCTTTTATAGTATGGTTTTATGTAAACGATATATTATATGAAAAAAAGAACCTGAAATTTAATTCTTGAAATCTTAAATAAGTAATGAATTGAAACTTCTGAATATTAAGAGAGTTAAAAAAATAAAAATCATAAGAATTGGATAATAAATTGAAACGAATGGTAACCATTGAACTTATGTAATAATCAATTCGGTTCTATAACAAGAATAACTTACCAATTAACTAAGAAGTTGAATGTTATAAGAATAAGCAATTAATTAATGCACAAGTATAAGAATGGAAAATCAAAGTAGAAAAAATTTGATTGGTTATAAATAAAATTTAAGTTATGTAATAAAATAAGATATACGTAGTTTTGTTGTGAAATTCAATTTAACTAAGTAACATGGATTAACCTAATCAATGAAATATCAATTAAGAAAATTATTTAGTAATACACTAAATGTATTGATATTAATGATTGGTTTTGCGAAAATATAAGTGAAAAGGCTTATTATTATAAATGTAATGACCCAAAAAATCCGAACCAATTTAAAAATTTTATTTTTAAATAATTGGTTGGAAAATGTGGCATAAATTAAATTTTCATTTTTAAATAATATTAAAGCCAGTGAAAATAGTCAATTTTCAAAAGAGCTCTTTTTTCGATGAAACCACTTTTGTTGGAACCGAAATGTCAAATTATTGCTAGGTTTCAATTTATAGAATTTTCTAAATTAATATGTGAGCGTGGCGAAAGAAATTGTGTTTTGTTCAATTCAGTCAAATTTAATCGACTGAAAAATAGCCATTTTTCAAACGGTCTCAGAATTCGACGAAATTAATTTTTTTAGGACCGTATAGTCATATAGAAGCAAAAAAAATTTTGGAATTTTCTGAGTCCATATGTGGCCTCGGTGAATTTATTTATACGAACGAATTAATTTAATAAAGGATTTAATTATTAAATTAGATAATTCAGGCCACAGACAGCCGTTTGGGTTGACGGGACCAGGCCCATTGGATCCGGAATATGGGATATTGGCTAGGGGCACCTTCTGCTGGACTGGGATTGGAACAGTTTAAAAGATACGGATTTATTTGTAAAATTACCATTAAAATATTATAAAAACACAATATCTTTGAAACCCTAGCACTATTCATCGTCTTCTACAGCCGCCGCCCCAAATTCAATGGCCCAGAAAGCTCGAAACTTCCTCTTCACATAACTCCTTCTCCTCTCTTCTAAGCCACCTTCCCCAGTTAAACTTTTTGTAGAGCTTTTCATCCTTTATCCGCACATACCAACCTCGCGCTCCAATTCGGCATGTAGCGCCCGCCTCGACCACCTAAACCCGTCCGCTTCGAACCCCCGCCCAGACCACGAACCGCCGTCGAGTTGGCCGGAGCTCCAAGCGCCAGTGCGCCGACCGTAGCTCTTCGACGTCCCGCCATCCGATCATCCTCCCGTGCATCCAATCTCCTGAAATTTGGATCTGAAAATATGAACAAAAACGGAAATAATACGGCCAAGGGTCAGAAGGTAAAATCAAGAACTCAGCAACACTAATAAGCGTCGCTAAGTTTTAATTTGATTATAAAATTGATAATTTATTCATACGAACCCCGAATTGAATAATTTCAGATTCGTTTTAACCATAACCTTGAATAGAACTTCTTGAAAGCGATCGTGACAAATTCTGAATTTGTTGGGATTTTTAAAACTACTTCAATCGAGGTGAGATCTCTGAATTTTAATAATTGAATTATTTAAATAATTTTCTCGCTATTTAAATAATTGTTGTTAGTAAACCAGATCTGTAATATCATGAAATTGTTGAATGTTCATATGCTGATGTGTGATGTTTTTATATGCTTGTTGATTATTCTGTTAATTCAGATCTGTATGTTAATAATAGATCAGTTGTTGAATCACATATTTGTTGAATCGCATATAGAAAACAAAGTGACATCTCCTATTTACATTTAGCTTGATTGTAAAAAATAAACAAAAAGAACATTTCTTTTATTTACATCTAGTTGTAAATAAAATATTGATTTTAGAAATTAGAAAAAAAAGACATTTCTTTTATTTACATCTAGTGTAAATAAAATATTAATTATAGAAATTGGGAGAACGATAATTAGATGACACCTTTTATTTTTATGTTCCATGTAAATGAAAAGAAAAAAATTTAGCGATGACTTTATTTACATTTCCCTTGTGTAAATAAAAGAACAAAATTTAGCGATGCCAATTTATTTACATTCTTGTATAGATAAAAAGAACAACTTTATAGTGAATACCTTTATTTACATCCTTGTGTAAATAAAAAGAATATCTTTATAACGAACACATTTATTTACATTGTATGTAAATAGGACATGAAATGAAAGAACACATTTATTTACATTTTTATGTAAATAAGATATATAAATAAGAAAAGGAAAAAGAGACATTTATTTACATTTAGTGAAAAAAAGAAGTAAAAGAAGAATTGGACATTGGAATCAAAATTACATTTTTATGTAATTTAAAAAGATAGAAATTTGCACCGTAATGTAAGTTACATTTTTTAATGTAATTAGGAAGAAGAATTTGACGTTGTAGTCAAAAAATACATTTTAATGTAATTTAAAAAGATAGAATTTTTCACCATATTGTTAACCACATTTTTTTAATGTAATTAATAAGAGGATTTTACAGTGTAATTAAAAAGGAGATTTTGACATTGTAACCTAAATTACATTTTAATGTAAATAAAAGAAATAAAATGAACAAATTTAACATTGAAACTTTATTTACAATTTTCTATGTAAATAAAAAGAACAAATTTAGCGATGAAATTTTATTTACATTTCTTATGTGAATAAGATAAACCGATTTAGCAATGAAACTTTATTTACATTTTTCTATGTGAATAAAAAGAACAAATTTTGCAATAACATTGTATTTACATTTTCTGTATAGAAAAAGAAGACTTTATTTACATTTAGTGTAAATAAATATATATAAAAAAGAGAAACATTTATTTACATATAGTGTAAATAAATAGGATAAAGGTAAAAGTAAACAATTATTTACATTTAGTGTAAATAAATAAGATAAAAGTAAAGGAAACTTCATTTACATTTAGAGTAAATAAATTTGTAAAGAAAAGATCACATTCATTTACATTTTGTGTAAATAAATATAAAAAGGAAAAAGATCGTATTTGTTTACATTTAGTGTAAATAAACATAAAAAGGAAGAAAGAAGACACTTATTTAAAATTAGTGTAAATAAGTAAAAGGGAAAAATGAATATTTTATTTACATTTATATATCGTAAGGAATTACACTTTCTATTTGCAAACTAGTTGCAAACAAAAGGCATGAATTTGTAAAGTATATTTTTATTAGTATTTTAGATGTGAATAAAAATATGAAAATCAAAAGTACCTTTTTAATTTGCATTTCATATGTAAATAAAAATACCGTTTTAAAAAGTGAATTCTTATTTGCAAACTAGTTGCAAATAAAAACACGAATTTATAAAGTACATTTTATTTGTAATTCAGTTATGAATAAAAGTATGACATTGGAAAATATATTTTTATTCACATTTTAGTTATGAATAAAACCATGAAATTAAGAAGAAGTGTTTTATTCACATTTTAGATGTGAATAAAAACATGAGTTTTGAAAAGTGAATTTTATTTATAATTTAGATATAAATAAGAACGAAGATGTAATAGTGATTGTTCGACGCTTTCCTATGAACTAGAAAAGCGCGAAATTCAAAATAAATTCTGCAAGCACACAGGTGTGTAGCATACAGGTCGAACACAGGGAGGCAAATTCAATCAAATTATTTAAATAATCTCTTGGGCGAGTTAGACAAATCTTTGAGGTTGGTTTTTAAGGCAAACGAAATTGAAACTGCGATCCGATTCAGAACAAATCTAATTGAACCGATGATCAAATCACAATTATCAATTGGAAATTAAAATGCAAAACAGAAATAAAATGCAAAAATTAAAATTGCATGAAAAGAAGAACAACAACAAAAATAAAGTTAGGATTGTCGTTGAAACTAATCAAATGACTAATCGCTAATAAAAAAATGTAAAATATAATTGGTGTTCTACCAAAACTAATTGTGAAGACAACACCAATTGCTAAGAAAAAGAAAAATGCAAGAAAATAGAAGAGAACTAGAAACTTTATTAATGGAGAAGAAGAGAAAATAGGATAGGATAATGGATATTCCCGTTACAATGGGTATACATGTGCTTATATAGGTGAACTGAAAAACCCTAAGCCTCTAATGGGCCATGACTCAACCTCTTGAAAATAATATATTCACAAATAAAAGAGATGAGATAAACTTGAAATTTTCCATGCAGCTTCCCTCTTTTGATTGGTCATGTGGCAAATTGATTGGCATTTTCCAAGAGATTTGAAGTTGATTGGTAAATTGATTGGCATCATGATTGGCATCTATCTAATCAAATCTTCATCTTTATGGAGAGTAAAAAATGAAAGATTCCCTTTGATTTATCTATGAAGATTACTTCCAATTCTTGAAATATTTATTAGTGTATATCATATATTCATACATATGAATATATTTATACACCATAAATTACTAATCCATAATTTCTTAAAAGCAAGGGAGGCAGTGTGAACGCGTTCCATTCTTCAGCAAAAAGAGAGTTTGATGGAAATCGAACCCAGGTCTTTCTGTACAGATTTCCATGCCTTAACCAATGTGCTACGGCTTCCTTTTTGATTGAAAACTTGTTGGGATGGGAAAGTAGCTTCTTTTTCTTATCAGTGGTCTTTTATTTAATGAAGGAGACAATTAATCAATGACCTGTAAAAAACACACAAAATACCCAAAGTAGCATTTATTTATATACAATAAAGATAAGATATAAGCATAAAAATAAACACATTTCTGTGCTAATCAAATACCCCCACACTTATCTTTTACTCGTCCTCGAGTAAAACAAGAAATAAAAAAAACTAAACTAGATAGGTCACACTTTCGTAGGAAACACGACTGCATTGAGCGTATGCAACAAGCTGTTAAACCTCTAGGCGTCCCTAGTAGGACGAGTGGTGTCTCGTGAGGGTTTTCAGTGGATACTACCCACAAAATCCAAATGCAGTATGTGTGGATCTAATGTAACTACATGAATGCAAAGGACTTATGCAATTGAAAACAGAAATTGAAAACAAAAATTGAAAACACGACTTGTTTCAGGAAAGTTGTACAACAAATTAAGTTAACAATTTCTAATCAGTTGATGTTATTTTAGATACCTCAACTTGTCACAAATTTTCAATATAAATCAAGTTTTCAAATGTTAAATTCCAGTTTGTCCAGTTGGTTCGGTCGATAACATAATGCAGCCATGAAATAGATTCTTAGTTTGCTTGGCACAGTTTGCAAAGTGGTATTATTATTTTCTCATGTATAACTAGTCAAATCAATAAGGTCAAGAAGTGCTTGGGCATCATCGCTTATTCTTTATTCTATAAAATTTTAAAATTTATGATTAAGTACATACACCTAACTTAGAAGACCAAGGTTTACCACCCATGCACTGCCTCGCGGACTAACGGAGAGTGGGTAAAGAGCTTGGCGGATTGTGCAGGCCGACTTTGACTTTGTCAACAACGTGTTGGTAATCCTTAGGTGTCCAATCTTATAAAATGAGACCAAGATATTCCAACGCTGACTTTGTCAATAACATGTCGGATAGAGCTTGGCGGGTTTGCACACCAACGCTTGATATACAAGCAATGTTGGATACCCTTGGATTACTACTATTATTATTGAAAATATAAGCACAAAAGAGAGTTACGCGAATTCAACTTAACACAACTTAGTTTTAAAGATTCGAAAAGCCAATATAAGTATTTTAAGTCCTCCACTTATTTAAACAAAGACTACAATATAGAATAGATTTCATGGCCATCACCTAAGAATCTCCCTATGTACCGGTTACACACTATTATCCCTCAAAATTAAACTTTTCATTATATTTCTTGTTTGATCTTAGCTGAGAGAAAAAAAATACTAACAATCCTTAACTTATTTTGTTGTATCAGTCTAAAATGTGTCGTATTTTCGAGAGAGGAAAAAAAATTTGACATGTTACTACGATCTAAAATGCATGATAGTCCTATATGAAAAGAATGAAAGAAAAAAGTTAAAGAAAAATAAAAGGATGTAATGCAGACTCCCCCCACACTAGAACTAAACAGTGTCCACACTGTGAACGTTTCCTAAATTTGAAAGATCGTACCCAAAGGTGAATGAGATGCAAAATTATTTGAAGAATGAAATGAAGTTCAGCAATGATATGTGAGTGCCAATCATATGAAGAATGAAATCTATAATGATGGTGCATGTTTTGTAAAAAATGAAATTTCCTTTTACCCCCATTCTTGCCTCTATCGAAAACGATGTACGATGATTTCGTACCAGATTTTTGAGGTACAAGAGGCATGTCAATATCATTCGATGAAATTGGCTTAAGATTATCTTTGAGACGTTCCATATATTCATTCTCGTCATTTAAAAGTTTGAGTTCGTCTTCAAAAAGCTCTTCAAAAGATATAGTAGATACATCCAGTAAAGTGTGAGAGAATTTATGAAATGGTAAACTTATCGTGTCATCAACAATGGTTTTTATCATGTCGAATTGTCGTGTTTTATAATTTTGGTCATTCGAAGAAAAAGGGGTTGACACGGTAAGTGAAAGAGGTAAAGGTATAGAAGATGAATGGTTGGGATTGCCAACATTAGAAGAAGAGATTTCGTCGGGTTTGCCGACATTAGAAAGAGAGATGTTGTCGGGGTTGCCAACATTACAAGAAGAAGAGTTGGGGTTGCCAACATTCGAAGAAGATGGAGATTTGGAAGGTCCAGAAGAATTGGCCTTGGTTGCCATCAGGAGAATGTCAAGATTTTGATTTGAGGTTGGGATCGAAGGTTTATCGAGATTGTCGATATTATTTCCAATCGTTTTTCCGTGACTAAGAGTGGTGATCGGGTTGACCGAATTAAGGCTTTCATCCTCACACAATCCAAAAAATTCATGTTCATTAAAATCCTTTTCCAAATTTGAATTGAAAAATTCAACATTTTTATTTTGTTCAATATCTAAAATTTCAAGTTTCTCGCAGCCTGAAAGAGAGATATCAAAATCTGAGCTTAAATCTTTTTCCTCAAAAGAGTTGAAGTCCAAATCATTTACTGAATTTTGAACAGCTTTATTTAGTTCGTTATTATCAATTTCCAAAGTTGTTTGAAAATTTTCACTATCAGTAAAGAATGGACTATTTTCTGATTCATCGCATGTTTGAATTTGATTTTGTTGTTCGAGTTGTTCTTTAAAAGATGTCATTAAACAAAGAAGTTCATCAAGCTTTCTATCTTTTTCATCAAGCTGTCCATCTTGGTTTTCTACCCTCTCTCTAAGAATGTTAAGATGATATTCTTCAGAATCGTTGATTTGAAAGCTCTCGTTCTGGATTTCTTGATTCTCAAAATTATAGTCCACATCAATTTCACGATCAATATCATTCCCAATGTGGTGGTTGTTTGAATATTCAGAAAAATGACAATGATATTGGAAATCATTTTGATTTTGAAAATTAGGGTCGTAACCAAAACTGTTGAAATTCGATGGAAAATTGAAATTTTGGTTATTTTTAAGATGTTGATATGGGTTGTAATTTTCAAAATTTTGATCGATTTGAAAATCATTTTCATTTTCAAAATTATTTTCGAAGTGATTTACAACCCAATATTGATGTGGATCAACTCCATACTGAGATTCAAAGCTATTTGTATGTGGATGTGGACCATTTCGATCATATTCATGATTTTGAAAATGTTGGTCATTTGGAAAATTTTGAAAATTGTTGGCATTGGGCTCACGACATTTTGGAAGATCTTGCCTTATGAGTTGTAATTCGTACTCATACTCTTCAAGAGGACGTCGACTCCGATTATTACCCCACAATTCTCTCAAGGATTTTTTTTGAATCAGACATTTGAAATGAAATCAAGACAAGACATAAATTATTCTCAGTTCAAAATAGTATCAAATACCGAGTTGTGCTCTATTAATTAACTGACTCAATTAGAAGGGGAAGAGGGACTTATGGCCGTTCACGTATAGTATAAATACTAAGGGATACGACCAATGTTTTACAGGTAGTATGCAACCTCTTTTGCTAGAAGTTCAATAAATTGAACTACTATATATCCACGATCCAATTATACGAGACAGTCAACTTCACAAAACACCACTTTTCAATTATATTATTTTGCAAATAAAATCAAGCTTTAAAAATTGAAAATCTACGAGAGTGATTAGTTATGAAATTTCATTTCTCACAAACATATTCAGCAATATCAGTCACAGAACATTCACAGAATAATAACAGAAAATTAAAATATTGCACAAGCAAGCCGCTGCCCCTGCAGAAGATTTTTACAAGCGATGTCTAAATATTTTTCGCAGCAGAGCACCTGTAGAGTTTAGAAATTTTTACAGTGGGGTACGGCAGTCCGTCCAGTGCTATGGGATTTTACTGTTTGCTTCGAGCCATTTCGATTCCTTTGTTTGTTGCTTGGACTCTGTTGTTGCTTTGGCCTTTGATTTGAATATTGTTTTTTTTTTCAAAATAATAATAATAATAAATCAAGAAGAGAAAATGAATAAAAACAAATGAAAAAGGAACTAATTTAAACAAACAACTTGGCTCCTGTTCAACCAAAACAATTGGCTTGCACAAAAGTGAACCATGCAACTCCAAAAGAGTGGAAACAAATAAATTACCAAAAGCACAATTCACAGCAAAAATCACACTCCTGTATCGTAGGAAATCCAAAACGAATTCGAAAACCAAGTTAAAACAAGAACAATTTCTATTTCCCCCAAATTCACGTCGTCGAACCCACGTAGACCTGGTTCCTCAAGCAACTAATTAAAATCCCCAAAACCCCTTCCCTTAAAAGCACCGAAACAGATATCCTCCTCAATACAAATTCCTTTTCAGACCAATGAAATTTCGAACAGCAAAAAATAAATAAATAACGCGTAGCTCCTGAGATTCGGTTAATTTAGCTTCTTCCTGAATTCGGCTTTGAGTCTTTGAATCGGGTTTCTAGGGTTTCGTATGCGGATGAGATTAAGGTACAGTGTGTGTGACTGTGTCGAGGTTTGTGGGCTTGTGAAATTAATCGGACGGTGATGGAGGTGGAGGATCGTGGTGAGGGTTTTGGAGACGTACGGTTTGGGGTGAATGTGTGTTGAAGGAGTATGGCAATGGTTGGGGATGGCTGTTGCAATTGGTTTGCGTTCAGGTATTGTGAGTTGAACGGTGGTTGGTTTTTGTGGGTTCTGCGAGGGGTTAATGAACTGGGTGTTTGTGGCTTCGGTGCTATTTGACTTGGTAGAGGGAATGGTTGTTGATGGCAGTGGTGATTGCGTTGAGAACGGGGGTGGACTTCGGGTCTTGGATAGGGAGACGGTGAACTTTGGCAATCAGTCTGATGATGATAGCGTTGCGATTTCTGATGATGAATTGTGATTGGCGTAGAGATTTTTTTTGAGGTTTGAAGATAGATTTGTGGTTGTGAATTGGTCAGTACGGTAGACTGTGGTTTGGTGAAGTAGTGTTACGGGTTTTGTCAATTGCAAGGTTTTTTTTGGCAAGGGGAATTTTGGGTGAACAAATGATTGTAATGGGGATAAGGGAGTGCTTTGTTTTCGGTGAAGGGGGCAGATGATGGAATTTGCGTGATCTGGTGGTTGGTCTGCTTTGAGCGGTTGATGGTGGTTTTTGGCAGGGGATGGTGAAGTGTTTACGTGATGAGGCTTTTATTGTATGCGTTATGGTATAGGACCGATGGTGATGAAGTTGTGGATGTGAGGAGTGCTTGCGTGGAGTTGGTACTGTGGGTATGGATGATGAAGTTATTGATTATGGTGAGGTTGTGTGGATTTTTGAAGAACGTGGAGATGGGGATTTTGGCTCGGCAATGAAGACGAATGGTGTATGGTGGAGAATATTTTGTATGTGAAACAGATTTGGGGAAGGAAAGAAATAAACAACAAACAAGTTATAGATGGAATTTTTTTTAGAATATTTGTACAAGAAGAAAGGGAGTCGAATGTAAAAGGAAAAGAATTTGTATTGAAAACAGGAAAGGAATAAATAAAAAATGGCAAGTTTTTTTTTGAAATTTAGAAAAGAAGAAATCAATCTAATGAAAAGAGGAAAGAAAGTGCAAAGGAAAGAAACTAAATAAAAAAATGGCAAGTTTTTTTTTCTCTTGACTTAGAAATTGAAGTATCAATATATAATACCCAATCCAACCAATCAAATTTTTTTCTATATATACAAGAAAACAAAAAAGAGAAAAAAAATAAAAAATAAATAAAATAAAAACTAACACGAATCGGAAATTAAATAAATAATAAAATTTAATTATTGCCTTCCCGGCAACGACGCCAAAAACTTGTTCGATGCTTTCCTATGAACTAGAAAAGCGCGAAATTCAAAATAAATTCTGCAAGTGCACAGGTGTGTAGCATACAGGTCGAACACAGGGAGGCAAATTCAATCAAATTATTTAAATAATCTCTTGGGCGAGTTAGACAAATCTTTGAGGTTGGTTTTGAAAGCAAACGAAATTGAAACTGCGATCCGATTCAGAACAAATCTAATTGAACCGACGATCAAATCACAATTATCAATTGGAAATTAAAATGCAAAACAGAAATAAAATGCAATAATTAAAATTGCATGAAAAGAAGAACAACAACAAAAATAAAGTTAGGATTGTCGTTGAAACTAATCAAACGACTAATCGCTAATAATAAAATGTAAAATACAATTGGTGTTCTACCAAAACTAATTGTGAAGACAACACCAATTGCTAAGAAAAAGAAAAATGCAAGAAAATAGAAGAGAACTAGAAACTTTATTAATGGAAAAGAAGAGAAAATAGGATAGGATAATGGATATTCCTGTTACAATGGGTATACATGTGCTTATATAGGTGAACTGAAAAACCCTAATCCTCTAATGGGCCATGACTCAACCTCTTGAAAATAATATATTCACAAATAAAAGAGATGAGATAAACTTGAAATTTTCCATGCAGCTTCCCTCTTTTGATTGGTCATGTGGCAAATTGATTGGCATTTTCGAAGAGATTTGAAGTTGATTGGTAAATTGATTGGCATCATGATTGGCATCTATCTAATTAAATCTTCATCTTTATGGAGAGTAAAAAATGAAAGATTCCCTTTGATTTATCTATGAAGAATACTTCCAATTCTTGAAATATTTATTAGTGTATATCATATATTCATATATATGAATATATATACACCATAAATCACTAATCCATAAATTCTTCAAAGCAAGGGAGGCAGTGTGAATGCGTTCCATTCTTCAACAAAAAGAGAGTTTGATGGGAATCGAACCCAGGTCTTTCTGTACAGATTTCCATGCCTTAACCAATGGGCTACGGCTTCCTTTGTGATTGAAAACTTGTTGGGATGGGAAAGTAACTTCTTTTTCTTGTCAGTGGTCTTTTATTTAATGAAGGAGACAATTAATCAATGACCTGTAAAAAACACACAAAATACCCAAAGTAGCATTTATTTTTGTACAATAAAGATAAGATATAAGCATAAAAATAAACACATTTCTGTGCTAATCAGTGACATTTTATCATCATGGTAGATGCTATAACAATAATAGAAATAAAAAATGATATTTTTGTCGTCATTTGAGTGGCGAAAAAAAGAATGGATTTTTATAGTTGAAATCGCCTAATGCTTTATATTTATATTTATATATAAATATAAAAATTAAAACGAAACGCGCGCATCAGTTCACGTATCGACAATCGTAACTTTAAACGATTATACCGAAAGATCCGACCGTTGGATTTTCCCAAAACTGGAACCATTAGGACCGCTTTGGGAGAGCTTTCCGACGATATGAATTTCATCAAAATCCGATGGTTAGATTTCAAGATATGTGTAAATCAAAATTTGGTAAAAACAGCGTCAGGGCAGCCCACTGACCCGAAGCATCGTTTTATTGTTTTGAGCTACGTTTATATAAATAAAAATAGCGATAAATCATTCTGAATAGATATGAAATGATTTAAATGATAATTATGCGGGGATTATTTGAAAAGACCGAGTTCAACTCATTTCAAATAGTTACACGATGATTAAATCGAAAATATAGAAGCCGGTGGTTGAAGACCGGCGATCTCCACATCGAATGGACGACAACTACTGATGCCTTGGATTGACTTGCTCCCAGGAAGGGTTGAAGCAGTAGTTGTCCGGACGTATGTGTTGGTTGTGCGGATAAGCGAGAACCTCTCAGGTGTCTCCGGTTTCATTCAGACCTGTGACGGACTTGTAAATGGATGCGTGTTTGACGTTGGAATTCATTTCATGTAGTTAAATCGATTCTTATAAATGTATGTCTGTTTGGTGGTGGAGAATTTATTCTCTGCTTAACACCCTGGTATATATTAGTAGTTATCGACAGCATGGCGTGAATTGTCAATGTGGCACGCCAAGATGCAGATGATCAAGGCTTTTCTTGAAAAGCAGGGCCTTGTGGTTGATGATCAAAGCGTAGCCTGTTTAGGCGTAGCTTTGAGTATAGCGTGACTTCGCGAGCCTCACATCCCGGTATGAGTCAAAAACGGGATATGGACCGTAGTGAGTGCATACGTTTCTTTCTAGCTGTAATAATTATGTGTTATGATATTATCTGAGATCTGTTGTTGTTGTAAATATGTTGTATTCCAACTGATTGTCCTTACTTTCGAACCACGGAAGTTTGGGGTCATCACAATAAACTTATCGATGGTTGAACGAATTAATTAAATTAATTAAAAACGAGCTCGTTGCATAGCGGCATTTCGAAATTTTATGAATTAAAGTTCAAATGAATATATAGAGTCTAAAATAAGTCGGAATTCTTTGAAACAAGAATCTTTTGGATTATTGGAATATAATTTTCTAATGTAAGAGAAAAATTTAGATTTCGACTTGTACTATAATAACCCAGAAAATACGAGCCAATTTAAAAATTTTAAATTGGTGATTTCAAAGGAATTTGAACAATTGAAATAGAATATTTCAATAAAATAGTGAATTAGAAATAGTGAGTCAGTTTGAAAATTTGAATTCAAACTTTGATTGACTATGCAAGGTGGGGAATATAACGGATTTTAGCGAAACTAAAAATATTTAAATCTGTTAGTCAATACCTTTCTAACGAATCTGAAAAATCGAAGTTTCATAACGGGAATCAAAAGTTATGGCCGAATGAATTTTCAGAATGGTCGCTATATATAATATATAGCCCTGGAAAATTGATATTTTGCATACGACCTCGGAATTCGATGAAACCACTTTTGTTGGGTCCGGGATGTCAAACTATTGCTAGATTTCAAATTTCATAATTTTTGAAGCTAGTATGTGAGCGTGGCAAAAGAAAATGTGTTTGGTCAATTTCTGTTAAATTGGATCGACCAGAAAATGGCCATTTTTCAAACGATCTCAGAATTCGACGAAACTAGTTTTGTTGGGACCGTAGAGTCAAAACATAACTAGATTTATTTTTCTGGAATTTTTCGAATCAGTTTGTGGCCCTGGCAAATTGAAATGTACGTTCAAAGTTAAAAATTAAATGTTTTATACTTTAATTTGAAAAATAAATGACTGTAACAGTCGAATTGGCCAACGAAACCTATCCCATTGTGTCCGGGATGGGGGTATTTAGTTAGGGATGACAGTCGTTGGGTTTAAAAAGGAGTTCATTGGAGAAAACACTATTTAAAAATATAATATATATATCGGCCAATAGGATTTTTTCTTTCATAATTAAAAAAATAAAAAATAAACCCTAAACCCTCGAATCAACGGCGAAACCCGTTCCCCTCTTCTCCCCTCCGCCTCCGCCGCTACGGCCACTTCCAGCCAACGCCACCACCACCCCTCGACGCGCCTCCGCCTCCTCTTCAAATCCGACCCCACCACGACCCCGACCGACCCCTCCTTCGCTTGAATCGAGCCCAAAAAGTCCCGACCTTCCTGCCGCTGCCGCCGACGATCCCGACCACCGAGCGCCACCAAACGACCACCGACAGATAGCCCTCTCCTCCCTCTTCCACGTCCTACCCGCCGATCATCCCCTCGTGCCTCGGCTCTCGCGAAAACCGCAAACCTAGTTTTGAACCATCGTGAAAGGTGAGTTCTTTTTGAAAAATCATATCTTTTTGGTGTGTTGATGAAATTCGATGAAACAGGAAACATCGGAACCGCAAGGAAGCTCTCTACCACATAGAAGAAGCTGCGGATTTTTCTGAGTCATCTACGATTTTTAGCACTCCGCAAACCAATGTGAGAAATCTAAATTAAATGAATTTGAATGGAAAATGTCGTGTATAAATTATATTAGCGAAATATAAATTACACACGTGTTGTATACCTCATGTACATGCGTAGTGTAAGCTATATAAGCGAAGTATGAATTTTACATGCATAGAATAATTGATATATGTGTTGAAATGCAAGTGAAATATAGCAATTATATATATATATATATACTCCCCTCGTCCACAAACCATGGACGATATTTATTGTGGTATATTGGTGTGAAATATTGGATGAAAAATACGAATGGTTGAATAATTGTTTGTGGTTGATATTGTTTGGTTGTGGTTGAAAAATACCCATTGGTGATTGAAATGAATTGGAAATATTTGTGGAAATAAAAATAAAACATGCCGCCTGCGTGCGAATTAGATGCATGAATCCCCATTGTCAAAAACCGCGAGGTTTTAAGGTAGAGCGAGGAGCCGTACTAGGGACGGTGCCGGTTTTAACTACCCTGCCGTTATGCTGCCGAAATTTTGAATAATCTTCATGTGTTAGAATAATTTTCATGTGTTGAAATTATATTCATGCGTTGAAATTAAAGTCGTATGTTGAAACTATATTCATGTGTGGAAATGTTCATGTGTTGAAAAGTGTAGTGTGAAATTTAAATTCATTTGTGAATGAATGAAGTGTTTAAACAATAAAAATCACCTTTTTATAATATATATGAAGTATGAAAAATATTCGCCTTATATAAATAGTTTCAAAAATAAAAATTCCATCTTTCTAATATGAACAACATAAATAAAATATCCATGTGTGGAAATGCTCATGTGTTGAAAAGTGTGTGTAGTGGAAAAGTTCATGTGTTGAATAAAATGATCGTACAATAAAAATTACATTTTTATTGAAACTATGAAGTGTTGAAAACATCCATTTGTCGAATAAATATTTTAAATGATAAAAATATCATTTTATCATATATGTGATATGCTAGAGATATGCGGACGTTGAAATAAATATTGGTGAAGAAATATTATTTTTAATATGCATAGGAACTAAATAAAATGTTCATGTGTTGAAATCTGTTTTAGTTCGCCAAAATTATCATCTTTGAAATGTGAAGTGTTAAAAATAGCCACTTGTTCAAATAAATGTGCATGAGTTGAAATATACATTAATTAGCTAATGATATGATTTTAGCCTATGCATGCAACATTAGAATGAATGGTGTTTTAAAACCAAAGTAAATCAAATATGAAGTTGAATGGAAAATGGTAAGTGATAAAAAATGTATATATGTACATGCATATTTATTGAACAGGTTATAGCAAAGGGGCTAGAGAAGTGGAATAAAATTTTGTGCCCGACAAATAGGTACACATTTACTGCTTTGTTGGGTGATGATTTTATGAGCCTGTTGGCTAGCCGCTTGCCTTTTTCTTTTTCTTTTTGACATGAGACGCCCGTATGGCTATTTGGGAATTTTCCCAGCCCCTCCCGTACAAAGGAGGTTATGGCGAAATTTTCCGAAATTTAAAGGCGTTAGTGAAATAATTGAAGTGAAAACGATATAGGAATTTTTGAATGAACTATATTTATATAAATATATAAATATAAATAAAATTAAAACGAAACGTGGCCGTGTAGTTCGTGTTTTGAAATCGTGATTTCAAACGACTAGTGCGGGAAATCCGACCATTGGATTTTCCCGAAACCGCAACCGTTGGGTTCGCCTTGGAAATATCTTTCCAACGGCACCAACTTTGTGAAGATCCGACGGTTGGATTGTCTGGAATGTTTAATTCAAATCTGAAGAAAAACAACGCTAGAAACGATTATATTTATATATATATATATATAAAAATATAATTAAATTAAATCGAATAACGACGCTGCAGTGCGTAAATTGAAATTGTAATTTCAAATGGCTAGTGTGGAAGATCCGCCGTCGGATTTTCCCAAAACTGAAACCGTTGGATTCATTTTGAAATGACCTTCCTAATGATATAAAATTTGTGAAGATCCAACGGTTAGATTTTCAGATATGTGTGAAACAAAATTATTGAAAAGCAGCGCCAGTGCATCGGCACGACCTGTAATGTCGTTTAAATAAATATGGCCATTTTAAAATAAATAAAAATGGCTATATATCGTTATAAAATACTATAGACGATATAAAGTGGAAATAAACCAATTTCGTTGTGTTTGCTTGATATGTGATGGTTGAATGTATTTGACATGAAAACTATAACTGTTAGATCAAAATTTGGACCTAACACCCAAATCGTTCTGATTCTTAAAGAATTTTAATTGGAGAATGAAGAAAAAGCAGAAAACACACAGAATTTATAGTGGTTCAGCGTTAACGAGCCTACGTCCACTTTATATGTTATCGATTATACGTTGAATGCTGGTACAATCAATTATCTCTCTCAAACTCACTCTTACAATTGTGATTTCTCTCAGTAATCTCGTAGTAAAACTGACAAGAAATGGTGGTATGACAATAATGGCGGAATCAGTACTCAATATTGCCAAAAGATCCCGAAAAATGCCAAGCTCTGGGCTATTTATAGCTGATTTTATCAGGCGGATCGTAGTCACACGTGGCACAAATCCCGAGAATATCGGATCGTATCGCAGCCTGCTGAAGAATTAGTCAAATTAGCCGTTGAGGACAGGTGTCGCGATCCCCTTAGATATCGGATCGAGCAAAGGGGGAGAATCAGTCAAAGTGACTGTTGGGGACACGTGTCGCCGGATCCGTGCATCTCGGATCACCGAAGACTAGCTCGTGCTTGAACGGGTCAGAGGCTTCGCTATGCATCAGGGGATCGGATCGCCCTATGCTGGGTAGTAGTGTATGAATGGATCGATTCGCGCAGAAGTGGTCGTATCGCTGATGCAATGGGGGCGATTCTCTGGTGCGATCCGATGAGGGGCGATCCTCCGGAGGGCGATCCGATGAGGGGCGATCCTCTGGTGCGATCCGTTCCTTCATGTACTTAAGGAACGTAGTTTCATACTTTCTTCTTGTGAGTGAACCTGGGTGGCTTGGTCAAAAAGCTAGCCAACATTTTGCCCCCTCGAAGTATGTTTTATTGATGATGGAACATGCTTCGAAACTATAGAAACGTCTTTTCTTAAAGAGATGCAAATCAGTGGTAGTGTCTATCCGAAAGGCCATATCGTTTACGGAAAGCTGTTTCTTTGCTTGCTATGAATATCAGATAAATCTTTAATAGTTTCCCTGTTTATTGGAAAATTCTTTTCTGGGATATTTCAGAGTCTTCATCATCGAATCTATCAGACGCATTTTTGAATTTTTATTCCTGTTGGTCATTTATCAGTTCGTATCGCATGGGAGAGTCACGGTCCGTTAGCGAGTTATTCGCTTCGTCCTTTGGTGAGCACTTGGGCCTCTTTACGGAACGAGGTGGGCCTTTGGTTCGTGATGCGATGGGCTTTGGTTCGTGGCCCATCGACTTTCATGGATCGAATAAGACAAAAAGGGGGAGACTAACGGTCGCCCTTTTGCCTATACAAACCGATCCTCACTTCACTTTTCTCCTTGTTCTTCTTTCAGCAACGTGCCGCCTATTTTTCTCGAGATAAAACCCTAATTCTTCCTTCCAAAAATACGATTGTTCTTCCTAATTTAAGAAAGGTAATTTCGCCAAAATCGTTCCCACGCGATTTTTCACTTGTTTTTCGGGAGTCTAAGAAGAAAAAATGAGAAAATTGATGATGTTTGAGACCGCACCCGCGATGGTTGATGGGTTCTGGTGCTCGCGTGACGAATCGAGGAGAAGTGATGAGGAAGAGGCGAGGGAGAAGAAGGAAGGGATGACCAGGTCGGTTCGTGGGCGAGGCCCGAGTTCGAAGCGGTGGTGAGGCGAAGGGAGAGGGTACGGAACTGGAAAGTTGATTTGGCTAGTGGATCGGATCGCGGAAACGGCAAGGCTACGATTCGTGGGGAACTAGACGTGAGTGTCGGATCGCGGAGATACCGGAGCTTCGGGTCATGGAGGATGGGGGGCGATGCGGATCGCCAAGATACCATCGCGACCCGTTCTGGATGAATTGGTGCGCCTCACGATTCGAAGCCTTTCCATGATCTAATACCCTTCCGTGTACCGAGTCATTCACCACGATCCGTCCACATGTCGCGATCCGAACCTGTCCTGCGATCCGACTGACGAACGATCTGATGCACACGTTGACTAAATAACGCAACTCTAACAAATCGATGAAAAGTTAGGTTAGAGCCTTTGGGACGAACATTCTGGATTGAACTGAACAAATGCATAATCTATCAATCGAACGACGACCAATGTCTAGATGACTTTGTTGACCTTTGTACTGTTCTTTAATGCACGCACAAGCACACACACCGGCACTTGCACACACAGGAGGGACGGGTAGTTTTAATCTTATTTCTCATGTTTCTTCGCCTAAACAGTAATGTCAGATAATCATTCCTCTTCAAGATCCGTCACAGAAACAGAGTCCGAGGTTCCTGAGCGACACAACCCCGAGGTCCCTCCGATCAACCCAGGGGGTGAAGATTCTGGATCCGAATACGAGGCAACGGAATCGGATCCATCTAACAGTACTTCACTTAGTGAAGAGTCTGAAGCAGACAGGCGAGCTCCCGATGAGATTCCTGGCGCGCTCGGGATAGAGAAATTTTCTGATTCTTTAGCATCTAAACTCGATGACATAAAGCTTAAAAGAATTTGCCAGAGACATAGGATCCCTTGGGATGATGTGAGGACACCCGTTAGCGAAGATAGACCCCACTTAGCTCCGGAAGGGTATATGGCAGTCAGCCGAATCATGTGCTTGGTAGGAGCTATTCCTCCGTTTCCTCCAATCGTCATTGAGACCTTAAAACGACTGGGTATCGCTCCGTTGCAACTTCATCCTAACGCCTACGCGTCTCTATACACCCTATATATTGCATACGCGGAGATCCTGCATATCGAGCTCACATTTAAAGACTTAACATTCTTTTATCTTTTCAAGCATCGCTCCTCGACAACCCCAAATTTCTCTTTCTTCGAGTCGGTAGCGAACAGGAAGGTTCTGTATGACGGATACAACAATATAGGGGATCCCAATTCTGATTGGTTCTATATAAAGAGACAGGCTAGGTGCTCAAGGAGATGGCTTAAATCAAGTAAACTTTAATCTTTTGACTTAATATCTTGTTTAAGAAATCGAAGCATTAACATCCCCCCTTCCTTTTGTTTTAAGCAGATCACGTTTTTCCCAAGACGGAAGGCTTGTTATACAATAATCGATTGTCTATTCTTCTACAAAGCATATCCGATTTTCTAAGGATCAAGAAGTGCATCACTGACGGGAATCTTCATAAGCATCGCCTTCTGGATATAAGATTTGGACTTGGTGCTGGCGGCAAACCCTACAAATACGTGCCCCCAACGGAGGGAGAGGGAACATCACGGGCAGTAGAAACAACTAAATTTCGTAAGAGTCCTTCCCCGATAATCATCCAGGACGACGAGGACCTGAACATATATAGAGAAGATGAGGCCCGTGGTGACAGGTCCAAGAAAATCCCAGTTTCTCCGGGGGGTTTCCCCTCAAGGGCTTCTCTTCCGATCGAACCTGCTGCTCCCGATGATTTTACAGAAGAACAGCTATTTAAAGAGTTGAGCAAAATTCCTTTGCCCGATGATGTATACACAGAGGGGGACTTTGAAGGGGAGCCATTTTTCCCTGCTTCTGAGGAGACCGCCGTTCCAATTAGAGGACAAGAAACTACTCAGATGAGCCTGACTTCAGGCCCGGGTCTGTTAGGGGGACTTATATGGGATGCACAAATCACACGCACTATCTGACCCCACACTTTTATATCAACAGTATCCAATGTTTTAACATGCTCTTTTCTCCTTTGCAGGAAAGATGTCTCGCAAGCGGTCTTATTCTTATCGCTCTCTCCGTGAAAGCACACCCAGTCTCCATCCGAGTACCGAGCGCTCTCGCGGCCTTTCTCACAAGCCTACTTCTTCACAACCACGGTCTCCATCAAAATCGACTTCTGGCAAGCTTCCCAGTTATCTGGTAGCTCCTGCAGGGGGAAAACAACTTCCTAAAGAGTTAACTCCTCCGAAGAGTGCACCCTCTCACAGCAGGTCGTCAAAAAACACTACGAGCCTAAGGATAAAAGCAAGGATCCAATCAAAGATTCTGAAAAGGAGAGGAGTGACATTGTCCCTTCCAGCTAGCCCGAGTTGGCTGCCCCCGGGTCACGAGATTACATCCATGGTCCCGAGACTCAAGGTTGGCTGGAAAAGTTGCGGGAACAATTCCCCAACATCTTCTTCGAAAGGATGACGTTTGTTCCAGCCTTGGAGCCAGTCCCTAGGAACTGGGATAATGAAGTTGTCGGGCACATTCGCCACGTAGCCAAACAGTATGAAATGATGAAGAAACACGCGGTTAATCTTTCAGAAGTCATTCGAACGCTTAAAATGGAAGCACATAGACCCAGGTGAGGATTGATAACAACAAGAGGGCCAGGATGAAGATGGAGAAGGACTTGGAAGATGCTCAATCCCAACTTTCCTTAGCGCGGAGAGATGCTGAAAATTACAAGACCGAATTGGAGAACGCTAAGAAACGATTTCTTTCGGAACTTGACTCAAATAGTCAAGAGAAAATGGCCTTAAAGAAGGAGGTAGAAGATCTTAAAATGGCCAACATTGAGTTGAAGAAAACACAAGGCCATTTTGAAGCTGAGAGAGCTGCTTGGGAGGCAGAAAAAGCAAGTTTGAAAGAAAGTCTAGCTTTGGCTGAAGCGGAAAAGGTGATTTTAAATGATCAAGTCGCGGATGCGGAGAGGCGCGCGGCTCTTGCCGAAAAGAATGTTGAAAGTGCCATTGAAATGGCTACTGCTTCTAACAACAAGCTCCTCGAGAGAGAGAAGGATATCGAAGGGTTCGAAGAGATGATTTTTGACTTCCTCGGACATGTCCTCAAAACCCGTAACATCTCGTGGATCCCGGACTACCACGTTACTTAAGCCAATTTATGGGATGCCATCGTTGAGGGTGAGAAGCAGAGATTGGGAGTTGAAGAGATTGACGAAGATGAGCTAATGAAGACCATCCTGAGGGATAATGAGCCCGAGGATCTGGCAGAAGGCCGTCGTCTAATTCAAGCAGAAATGGAAAAGGAGAGGGCCCTGGCTAAGGGCGAAAGCAAGGCTGACGAAGGTTCGAGCTCAGCTGTAGAGCCCAAGACCTACGGAGTTAAGGAATACCATCCTGATGATCCATTAATCCCTTTGGGCCTAACTCCTGTGGTTGTTGGAGCTCTTGCAGCTAGCCTAGATGGAGGATCGGCGGAAGGTATCTCCCTTTTTTTCCCTATAATTTGTCAAAGCAATTGTGAATTGTCGTCGTCTAGTAGAGCAACCAATTGAATTAGTAACATGTGTTCCCCATAATACAGGTGGCGAGCCCGTCGACAAGGATGTTGAGAAAAGGAAAGAGGCGGAGAAGGTTGTCGTCTCGCCAGGCGCCGGTGTTGATATACCGAAGCAGGCCGAGGGTACAACAGCAGAGAAGGGCATCCTGGCACCTAGTGCTAATGCTCCCAAGGACGATGAAACCATCGAGGCCTTGAAAGATATGGATGGGCGCCATGTAGAGGATGAAGAGGATATCATTAGCACCAAAGAAGCCGAAGACGATGACGACGAAACTTTGGCTACCAGAAAAGCTAGGCAGGAAAAGGAGATGGCTTTAAAGAAGGTGGGACAAGAGCCTTTGAACATAGCCCCAATCTCGGAGTTTAATCCCAAAACTGGGATGGTTTTGAAACTCCAGCCCAAATCCATCAGTAAACAGCTTCATTTTGCGAACCCTGATGATTTCCCAGCTTCCCTTACTGATAAAAGAAAGAGAAAGGAGGAGGAGGAATCTTCTGAAGAGTCAGACGTTCCTCTCATAGACAAAAGGAAGAGAAAGAAAGGTGATCAATCCGACGCTGACAAGGCGAAGCTGGAGAAACAGAAGCAGGAGAAGAGGTCAAAGCGTAAATAGGATATTGTTGCTTGTTTATATTTTGCTTTTAGGCTTCTTACTGGCCATGAAATGTAATTGTGAGACTGGCCCTCACTTTTGTTTTAGGTTGTTTTTGACTTTAGGCTTGCAGTTTGTAAATGAAAGTTTATCTCTTTTTTGCATCACCGTGTACCTGCATTTAATAAACTTTTCATGCTTAGTCATAGACCATCTAATTATAACTACAAATCAGTCAAGCAACAGAAAGAAAAATTTATAAATTCCCGTGTTTATGTGTATATGTATATGAATATGTATATATGCCCCCAATCAATCGTCAACATAGCGCCTGACTAGGGCTTATTAAGGATTGATTAGCATTGTCGGCACGTTGCCCCTATTTCTGAATATGGGGGACTTAGAGAATCTAGCAAGATAATTGTCCTTATGGTGCTGAGTTTCCGGCACCTTTCTCAGTGATTAACCATAGACTCTCTTATATTCTCCCGACGGTTGCCGAGGTCAGAGTTTGAATTCAGCGGTTCAGTCGCTCCCCGATCCTTCAGCGGGGCAAGAGTTCTTTCTTAGCGCTCAGTCGGAGACGCTTTTATACTCTCTCTGCTGTGGAGAGTTAGAGTTCGAGCTTAGCAGTTCAATCGTTCCCCGATCCTTCAGCGGGGAGGGAGCTCTTTCTCAGCGCTCAATCGGAGACGCTTTTATACTCTCTCTCTGCTCTGGAGAGTTAGAGTTCGAGCTCAGCAGTTCAATCGTTCCCCGATCCTTCAGCGGGGAAGGAGCTCTTTCTCAGCGCTCAATCGGAGATGCTTTTATACTCTCTCTGCTCTGGAGAGTTAGAGTTCGAGCTCAGCAGTTCAATCGTTCCCCGATCCTTCAGCGGGGAAGGAGCTCTTTCTCAGCGCTCAATCGGAGACGCTTTTATACTCTCTCTCTGCTCTGGAGAGTTAGAGTTCGAGCTCAGCAGTTCAATCGTTCCCCGATCCTTCAGCGGGGAAGGAACTCTTTCTCAGCGCTCAATCGGAGACACTTTTATAGTCTCTCTCTCTCTCTGGAGAGTTAGAGTTCTAGCTCAACAGTTCAATCATTCCCCGATCCTTCAGCGGGGAGGGAGCTCTTTCTCAGCGCTCAATCAGAGACGATTTTATACTCTCTCTGCCCTGGAGAGTTAGAGTTCGAGCTCAGCAGTTCAATCGTTCCCCGATCCTTCAGCGGGGAAGGAGCTCTTTCTCAGCGCTCAATCGGAGATGCTTTTATACTCTCTCTCTGCTCTGGAGAGTTAGAGTTCGAGCTCAGCAGTTCAATCGTTCCCCGATCCTTCAGCGGGGAAGGAGCTCTTTCTCAGCGCTCAATCGGAGACGCTTTTATACTCTCTCTCTGCTCTGGAGAGTTAGAGTTCGAGCTCAGCAGTTCAATCGTTCCCCGATCCTTCAGCGGGGAAGGAACTCTTTCTCAGCGCTCAATCGGAGATGCTTTTATACTCTCTCTCTCTGGAGAGTTAGAGTTCTATCAATGACATGACTTACTTTATCGCACCCTCAGAGATTTGACTGGTGATTGCATTCCATTCTGATGGAAGGCACCTATACTATATGCTTTTAAGATCATTGCATGATTCACAACAATTTCCACAAAAATAGGAAGGCAGATAAATAATAGTGCAATAAAGGTAAACGACACATAATATTTTTATAGTGGTTCGGTCGAATCATGACCTACGTCCACTTTATAATTTTTTGCTTTAAGAAATTAGACTATTCTAGGAAAGTCGTGCCTTGTACATGGTTCTTAACAAAGCAAAAGAACAGATTTGACACCTTTACGTTAGGTACGGCGTAAATGTTGGGCATTCCACACTCTGGGGATTTCCCTTCCATCTACGGTTGCTAGCTTGAAGGTTCCATTATCAAGCTTGCACAGAATGGAGTACGGTCCTTCCCACTTCGCACCCATATGAGTTGGAGCTGGAAAGACACGCTTCAGAACCAAGTCTCCGGGTTCCAAGGTTCGGGCTCGAACCTTTTTGTTGTAGTATCAGGCAACCTGTTGTTTGCATCTCAAGGCACGCAGGTCTGCTTCGTCCCTCTTTTCTTCGATCATATCCAGGGATTCAAGGAGCAATTCGTTATTAGTCATCGGATCGTAATAAGTCACCTGGTGAGAAGGTACTTTTATCTCAACCGGGATGACTGCTTCTGCTCCAAAAGCAAGGTAGAAGGGGGTATATCCTATTGCCGATTTATACATTGTCCTGTAGGCCCATAGCGCTAAGGGTAATTCATCAGCCCACATGGCTCTGGCCCGTTTCAGTCTTCTTTTCAGAATGGATTTAATCACTTTATTCGCCGCTTCGACTTGTCCGTTCGATTGCGGGTGCGCCACAGAGGTGCACCGCTTCTCAATGTGGTACTTCTGGCAGAAGTTTCTGAATTTAGTGCTATCGAACTGAGTTCCGTTATCAGTTATCACAATCTTTGGAATCCCAAATCGACAGATGATATTTCTAACGACAAAATTGATCACTCGTTTGGTTGTGATTGTAGTCAGTGGTTCAGCCTCGACCCACTTAGTGAAATAATCTACGGCTACAATAGCGAACTTCGCTCCGCCCCTAGCTATGGGGAGACTTCCGATGATATCAATTCCCCACATAGCGAAAGGCCATGGGCTCGTCATTGTTTTTAACTGATTAGGAGGTGCTTTAGGTATCTTTGAAAATCTCTGGCACGCATCACAGCGTCGTGCGTATTTTGCCGCATCCTTGTTTATGGTAGGCCAGAAATAACCATGCCGTAACACCTTTTTCGCCAATGTTTGCCCTCTAGTGTGATCGCCGCATTCACCTTCGTGTACCTCCTGCAGCACACGCTTGATGTCGTCATGAGCTATACACCGAAGAAGGGGCATCGAAAATCCTTGTCTGTAAAGAACTCCGCCTTGCAGAACGTATCAGGCAGCTTTACGAATTACTTTACGCCTCTCGGTTTTCTTGTTCGGAAGCGCTCCATTCATTAAGAAATTCTTTAAAGGGGTCATCCATGACTCCCTTTTTGGTTCCGTCGCTAGTACTGGATCAATTTCCATCTGATCTATACTAGGAGACCGAAGTACTTCAATGGGGGCTAGCCCGGACTCTTCAGGATCGTCGGAACTAGCCATCTTTGCCAACTTATCCGCCTGCTAATTCTCTGACCGCGGAATGTGAGATATGCTGTAGTGATCAAAGCCGTTCAGCAACTCCTTCACTTTCTCCGAGTATAAGATCAATGTTGCACTTTTGGCTTGGAATTTCCCAGTAACCTGATTCACAACTAACTTGGAGTCGCAAAAGATGTCCAACTTTGTGATTTCCAACTCCTTTGCGATCCTTAGCCTGGCTATCAGGGCTTCATATTCGGAGTCGTTATTAGTAGCGTGAAACTCCATTCGGATAGCATAGGATATCAGCCGTTTCTCAGGAGTTTCAAGCACTACTCCAGCGCCGGCTCTCTTGTTATTCCTAGCGCCATCAGTATACAATCTCCAAGCACTGGGGTCGAGAAGTAATTTTGAGGGGTCAACTTCTTCGTTTGCTATATCTTCCTCCGTGACGGTAAATTCTGCTATGAAGTCGGCTATCACTTGCCCCCGAATTGACCGCCGGGGCTGAAAGTTCAGATCAAATTGACTCAACTCAATGTTCCACTTGAGTAGCCTTCCAGATGCTTCTGGTCTCTGCAGAACTTGCTTGAGTGGATGATCAGTGTATACGGTAATGGGATGCGCCTGAAAATAATGTCGAAGCTTTCTAGAGGCGATCAGCAAACCATACGCCAACTTTTTTATCCTTGGATAATTACGCTCTGCTGCCGTCAATTTTTTGCTCACGTAATACACAGGTCTTTGGACCTTATCTTCTTCTCTTACCAATGCTGAGCTGATCGTGTGAGACGACACTGCCAAGTACACGAATAAGTCCTCGTGATCCAACGACTTAGATAGTATCGGAGGTTTCTCCAGGTGTCTCATCAAGTTCTGAAACGCTTCTATGCAGTCGGGCGTCCATTTGAAATGGCGTTTTCCTCGCTTTATCAATTTGAAGAATGGGATGCATTTGTCCGTAGCCCTGGAGATAAATCTTCTTAGTGCGGCTACTTTCCCTGCAAGGCTTTGCACATCTTTAATTTGCCTAGATTCCTGAATGTCTCTGATTGTTGCGATTTGGTCGGGATTAATCTCAATCCCACGAGAACTGACGATGAATCCCAAGAATTTTCCGGAGGCGACCCCGAATGAACATTTTGTTGGGTTGAGTTTCATCCCGTACTTTCGAAGAATGCCGAACATCTCTACCAAGTCTGTAGTGTGATTGGAGGATTGCCTGGACTTAACCAACATGTCGTCGACGTATACTTCCATCGTTTTCCCGATCTGGTTATAGAACATTCTGTTCACTAACCGTTGATATGTAGCGCCTGCGTTCTTCAAGCCAAAGGGCATTACTACATAGCAATATAATCCCAGATCCGTAATAAAGCTAGTGTGTTCTTGATCTGGAACGTGCATTGGAATATGGTTATATCCTGAATAAGCATCCATAAATGAGAGAAGTTCATTGCCCGCCGTCGAGTCCACCAACTGGTCGATCCGGGGTAACGGAAAACTGTCTTTTGGGCAGGCTTTATTCAAATCCGAGAAATCGATACACGTTCGCCACTTCCTGTTGGCCTTCTTTACCAGGACTGGATTTGAAATCCAGTCTGGGTAGATCGAGTCTCTGATAAATCCATTACTTTTTAGCTTTCCAACTTCTTCTTTCAAGGCAGCGGACCTCTCTGGGCCCAGCATTCGCCTTTTTTGTTTTACCGGAGGATGTTTAGGGTCAATGCTTAATGAATGGCTCATGATTGATGGAGATATCCCACACATGTCTGCGTGGGTCCAAGAAAATACATCCAAGTTATTTTTTAAGAAATTCGTCGGTTCTTTAGCGAGATTCGGATTTAACTGGGATCCAATCTTAAAGGCCTTCTCTGGGTCACTATCATCGATCGGTACATCCACAGTTGTCTCGTTGGGAGTCGCCATTCTGCCCCCAGGTTCTTGGTCCTCTCTGGGATCTATATCCTAGGGCAACTCTCTGGGCGACTCTCCTACGGTTATCCTCTTTAGTTGCTATAAGGTCTCCGCCCTTGTAGGGGGAGAAGCGCCCTTGGTTTCTATGTCCCCTCCATTGCGGAGCAACATAACATGCTCGGGCGGCAACCTGATCTCCTCTGACAATACCAACGCCAGCTTCCGTAGGAAATTTCAATAATAAGCACCAGGGGGGCTATACAGGCTCTAAACTTTGCGAGGGCCGGTCAGCCCAAGAAGGCATTGTAGGGTGATTCAATATCCAAAAACCACGAAGGGAAGGATTCTCACTCTCTGGCGTTCTCCTTCCCCAAGCGTAACTGGTAGCTTTGCATAACCCATTGGAGCGGTGGATGCTCCGTTAAATCCACGGATCCATCCCTGACAGGGCTTCAAGTCTTTTATCTCGAGGTTCATTTGGTCGAATGTCCTTTGGAAAATAATATTGACGGAACTCCCGTTATCCACCAAAACTTTATGAACAGTGGCCGGGCCAATAGGTACTGTGATTACAAATGGATCTTCAGTCGGAGCATGGACTCCAATGCTTTCTCGTTCGCGGAAAACGACATCGTCGGACATTATCTTTTGTTGCTTTCCCGGGACGTTGTCCTCGGGGTTGCTACACTCCCCTACCTCGAGGTGTTGCTTGGCTGCATTGACATACTGATCCAATGCCTTGGAACCGTGTCCGGCGAGATAAAGCTCTCCGATTAAGGTATTGATAACAATGTCCTTTCCCTTTTGCTGGGCAGTTGGCCTGACAGCAGGTTGATTCTGGTTCTGATTTGGGGCCTGTACGGCTTGCCCCCTGTCTCTGGGCGTTACTATGTATTCATCTAATTTTCCTTCTCGAAGAAGCCTCTCGACTACATCTCTTAGGTGACGGCATTCATTTGTCGAATGGCCATGAATCTGATGAAAGAGACAAAACTTCCCCGTTTCACGTTCTTTCTCCGTCGACTCTCTGGGAGGAGGCCTTTTATTTTGGAGGACGTTGTACGAATCCATGAAGATATTCTCCAAAGTATCGTTTATTGGCGTATAACTCTCAAAAGACCTGGGACGAGTCCTTCTCTGGGAGTCGTTCCCTCGATTCCTCTTCCGGTTGTTGCCATTACTGTTATTATCATTGTTTCCTGACTGACGACCACCCTGATTCCGATTTCCGACATTAACCTCGACCTTTCCCGAGCTGTATCCTGTCTGCTTAATGGCGACATTGCTCTGGATTTCCTCTTTATCAGTCGTTTTTGCCTTTCGGTTAGCATATACATCCTCCCGGCGTAAGTGTACGTTAGCTTTTTCATAGAATAACTCTCTAGTATGGGGTGGCTAGCCGGCCAGATATCTCCCAAATTCGGTGTCTTTATCTACCCCATCAATTAGGGCTGCCACAACAGTTGGTTCATGAGGATCTTTGACTTCAGTAGAGGCCAGGTTGAAACGGTCAAGATACACCCTCAAACTCTCACCTGGTCGTTGCTTAACAAGGAATAAGTCAATCACACTCTTCGTCTTTTGCGCATAGATGCAGAACTGTTCCACAAACCTTTCACTCAACTCCCTAAAGCTGGAAATTGATCTTACTGGTAAGTGAGTAAACCATAATAATGCTACATACTCCAAGAATATGGGAAATGCTTTACACTTGACAGCCTCAGAGGCTGCGGTAGCGGTCATTGACCAAGAATATCTCATAAGATGCTGGACAGGATCAGATCTACCCGCGTAACGGTTCATTTGCGGCATGTTGAAGCGTCTCGGGAAAGTCGCATCTAAAATATCATCAGTGAAAGGGGTATGACTGCGGTCAATTCCCCAATCTTCATTCCGTTGCCCACGGCTATCTGCCAGAATTTGATGGATCATAGCTGCAACATTTGCACTGGTCAGCGGAGGTTCAGGGTCAGCGCTTCTAGCTCGGTGGGGTTCTCTAATCTCTCTTCCGTGAGCGGTCACGAAATCCGGGGCTTGGATTGGGCTTCGCTGCCCCCTGTTACCATGAGCATTTGCACGGCGACGGGGCTGAGGTAGTCTATTCCGTATAGGGCTGTCCACACCTCGAGCTCTGGGAGTTGCGGCATGATCGTTCACATTACGGTTTGAGGGCCCTGCACCCAGTGCCTCTTCTTCCCGTGATGGCAGGGTTCCGAATCGAAGCTGCTCTATGTTTTCAGGCCTTTCGTATGGTCGCCGTGGAGGCCTCGGCGATTCCTCTGACAAAGAAGAGCCTTCTGTGGTGAGCGGACGAACTGGTGGCGTCCTTTGCCTTGCGAGATCATTAAGCCTTCTATCCATAGCGGTCAAATTTTGTCGCAGAACGGAGCTTTCCTGCCTTTGAGCAGCCAATTCATCAAACAATCTTTCCCACATTTCGGAAAAGCGAGAGAGATCCCCCTCAGTAACGGGAGCAGAAGGGTCATATTGATCATCATCACTTTCTCTTATGTGCAAAGAGCTTGAGCCAGGTCGAGCGGAGGGGCCAGGACGGTAGGAGCGAGCCATAGGCTCCTTTCCAGGTCGAGTTGTAGTCCGATCATCAATTTGGATCGCTGTGGATCGAGGATGGTGGCTCGCAGTGACCCCCTCAGATCGGTTCGTGGTCATGGTGCGCGGAGGATTCGAGGCGTTATCCCGGGATCGCGTAACAACCCCTTCAGCAGTCCGGATCACCTCGTCCTCGTCGACTCGGAGCGTGGCACCTTCATCGGATCGGTTCGCCCCTGGCGCTCCGCGATCCAAAGTTCCCTCATTGCCCAGCTCGTGCACACTTTCTTCAACTGCTTCATTCGCGATTTCATTTGCCCGTGAAGCTCGTACTTCTTTAGGCTTCTTTCCAGCCATGATATCAGATGTCGCTGGAATCTTCAAAAAGCTGAACAGTGAAGTTTTGGGACTATTTTCTCAGTGAAAGCACCAAAATGTTAGATCAAAATTTGGACCTAACACCCAAATCCTTTTGATTCTTAAAGAATTTTAATTGGAGAATGAAGAAAAAGCAGAAAAAACACAGAATTTATAGTGGTTCGGCGTTAACGAGCCTACGTCCACTTTATATGTTATCAATTATACGTTGAATGCTGGTACAATCAATTATCTCTCTCAAACTCACTCTTACAATTGTGATTTCTCTCAGTAATCTCGTAGTAAAACTGACAAGAAATGGTGGTATGACAATAATGGTGGAATCAGTACTCAATATAGCCAAAAGATCCCGAAAAATGCCAAGCTCTGAGCTATTTATAGCTGATTTTATCAGGCGGATCGCAGTCACACGTGGCACAAATCCCGAGAATATCGGATCGTATCGCAGCCTGCTGAAGAATTAGTCAAATTAGTCGTTGAGGACAGGTGTCGCGATCCCCTTAGATATCAGATCGAGCAAAGGGGGAGAATCAGTCAAAGTGACAGTTGGGGATCGCCGAAGACTAGCTCGTGCTTGAACGGGTCAGAGGCTTCGCTATGCATCAGGGGATCGGATCGGCCTATGCTGGGTAGTAGTGTATGAACGGATCAAGTCACGCAGAAGTGGTCGTATCGCTGATGCAATGGGGGCGATTCTCTGGTGCGATCCGATGAGGGGCGATCCGATGAGGGGCGATCCTCTGGTGCGATCCGTTCCTTCATGTACTTAAGGAACGTAGTTTCATACTTTCTTCTTGTGAGTGAACCTGGGTGGCTTGGTCAAAAAGCTAGCCAACAATAACTAAGGAACTGAAATGCGAATGTTGAATAGTCCAACCATGTGAATAATTGATTTGAAAATCTAAATATACATGGATTATTTGAAAAGGCCGAGTTCATCTCATTTCAAATAATCAATTGACGTTGAGAAGTCGAAGAGTCGAAGACGGTTGAAGACCGACGATCTTCACATTGGATGGATGGGAGCTACTGATGCTCGTGATTGGAGTAGCTACCATGAAGGAACTGAAGTAGTAGCCGTCCAAAAATACTGTTGATTGTATGGATATGCGAGGAATTAGTGCCTCCGGTTTCGTTCAGACCCAGAACGGACTTGTAAATGGACTGTGTGTCTGACATTGGATTTTGTTCTGTGTTGATTGATCTCTGTTAAATATATATCTGTTTGGCGGCGGAGAATTTATTCTCTTGCTTAACGCCCTTCTCTTAGACGTACGTGCTCAGAGGTTATGTGTTGACAGAAATCAGTCGCATGGAGTGGATTGCATGTGTGGCACGCCTAAGTGGCATATGATCAAGGCTTCTGTTGCAAAGCAAAGTCTTGTGGTTGATGATCAAAGCATGGTCTGTGTGACGTAGCTTTGTGTATAACGTGAATTCACTAGCCTCACACCTCGGTATGAGTCAAAAACGGGAGAGTGACTGCGGGGAGAGCACGACGTTTCTTTCTAGTTAAGGTGGTGTCAGTGACCTACCAGCCCTGACATTATATATACTTTTCACCTGTGTGGTTGTTGGAATGCGAGGCGCCTCGATATAGGTTTGTAAGGACCGGGAAACGTGTGTTCAGGAATTGCCAATCCTCAAAAGTAAGAGAGGACCGACCCTGAAGATCCAAGGATCATAGTGGGGTCCTGGGACATTTGCTAGAGTGTCTCGAATCTGAGAGGAGCTTGACCATTGCCTCGACTCATGAAGGAATCCAATTTCCAATACGAAATATGCGGACGTGATTGTATTACTAGTATGGCGACATAGTAGATGGTAGCTATGCCGCCTAGGATTGATATTTATGATTGAGTTTGCTTTTGAAACATATATACACTAGTAATAATATCAAACACTTTTGATTTATTCGTATGAAGCATTTTTGGCCATTATAAGGTAAAAACTCTATCCTCCGGCTTGCGTTGCATTGTGTGATAGGACCTGAGTCTTATAATGGCTTCATTTTATAAAAAGCATTACGATGATTTAATCATTTACTTTATTTCATGCACTAGCACTCACTGGAGTAAACCCGTTCCGCGAAAGTGGCATGGTCCTTTGATTTGCCTTATTATTGTTGTTAATAAGTTAAGTAGATTTCTCATACCAGTCCCATGACTGACTCGTAGTTTGTTTCACCTTGCAAACTCGGGTGCCCTCATTTTCACACGGGCAGCCTAGTTACAGGTTTCTGACGCACCTTTTGGCTCATGGCGAGGCTTGACTACACCGTGCTGACTTGGATTTTCTCCGCCATTATTGTATCTATATTATGATTCCGCCATTGGCGATGTAGACTGATATTTATTTTGTGTACTCATTATGTATGATTCCGCCTCAGGCGATGGTGATTGATTATGTATCATTATACACTAAGTTGTATCCTGTACTGTGCTTCTCTGATGTGATGATATCTATATGATTCCGCTGTCATATGTGTGTAAATTATTTTATTTTCTGTTTATGCTATAATCTGTGATCTGCTAATGATGATTAATGTGTTATATTACAATGATTATCCTTAACACCGTGTCACGGGGTTTTGGGATCGTCACATGTAGATTTTAAGATATGTGTAAAACAAATTTTCGAAAAAATCGCGGTTTGGTAATTCACGATTCTGTACTAAAATATTATGAAATTGGTTATGTAAACTAACAAACGAGACAATTTGAATAAGAAATTATATGGATAAATATATATGAATTGGCAACTCCCTTACTACACCTTTTCGAGGACGAAAAGTTTTAAGTGGGGGAGAGTGTAACAAATCGTAATTTTCTGTTATTTAATTTTTGAATTTATTATGATTTTTTATGGTTATAAATAAAATTTGATGACTTAATTATGTAAATTTATTTGTAAACTTAATTAGTTTGATTAAGTAATGTATTTTGGTTGTTTACAATAATAATAACTTGTAGTTATTGTAAATGAAATTACAATTGGTTTGTAATTATAAATATTGAAATTTGTTATTAATATTAAAATGTTTGAATGAAATTGATTTATTTAAGTTACGATTGAAATTCAATTGACTTGGTAAATAATCAATGCTGGAACTAAATACAAATAAAATTGATTTGCAAAGTTAGTTTGAATTTATATTGATTTGAGTAAAATTAACATGTTTTGAAATTAAATTGAAAATAAATGTTTATCTGGTAGAAAGCAGTTTAAATTTTTTAGAAATGTAATTGGAAATTTATAGAAAGTTATTAAGACTTAAAATGAATTGATTATTTTTAAAATTTTATTGCTTAATTAATTTTTATATCCAATTTAATATGATCTTTGATTTTTGGTATGATTTAGTGATATATCTTTTACTTACGTTTTCATATATAAATAGTTTTTTTATTATCATTCATTATTGTAAATGGTTGCATAGTCATGCACATTATTATTTCAAATTTCAATGAAAGAACAACAAATCTTATACTTCCTTTTACGATGGGCTAATTAATGTTGACATTGAATGTAATGTAAAAAAATAAAAGGACAAATAAAAATTCTTTAATTTCCTGTAATTAATTGAGCAGACCAGCATTTATCCTTTGTCAACTAGCGTTACGTTGCTTGACATGTTTGGCTATTACATTGATACTGAGATAATATTTCAGGGCTAAATCAATGTTCGTACAAATAACAATATATGAAAGTGATAAACTAATTTTGAAACTCCATTTATATATTGAATATTTAGATTTGTGAATACAAGGAATATAATTCATTTTGTGTATATAATGAATCTTAACTTCTTATAAATGGAATAATCTCCATTGGTTGTAAATATTGCTATAAATTTGGTTAGTATGTAATTATTGAGATTTGGCAATATATGATTTAACTTTAATGATTTAATTGTGTAATTCTATGATGAAAACTTAATTGAATTATTCAGGTAACGAAGTTCAACTTGTCGTAACAATAATGACTTACATTGATTGCAATTAAAATATCGAGTTAGTTATTTTGATAAAAATTTGAAGTTGAAATTTAATATTATATTACTTGTGTGAAATTGACTTAATTTATTTATAATTGTAATTCAAATTGAAAATCTATAATAATAATATAAAAATGGAAATTTTTAATGTAAATGAAGAATTGATTTATTAAGTTATTAAGACTTAAAATAAATAAATAATTTTAAAGTTTATCGTTCAATTGAAATTTTATTGAATAATTAAATGTGAATATTTATCATATAAGGAAAATGATTCATGTAAATAATACAAATTATAGGATAGACTTGAACTTAAACTTATAACCTTTGGAATTAAATTCAAAATAGGTATTGAATTAAGGATGAAAACGAAAAATGGAATGCTTTAATGGATAACTAAACCTTTGAAATTTATTGCCTAAATACACGTTTAATTTTGTTCATACCCTAATACATCCTTTCCCTATTTCAAATTTGCACTTTGATAGTAACGTTTTGAATTTTATTAAAGATGAATTAGAAAGAATGAATGTATTACCATTTAATTAGCCATTAAAATTCCTTTCTATAAATGATCTTGAAGCGGTAAACTAATTTTTTCTCATTTCCTCATATTCCTTACTGCCTAAAACAAGCCATCTTTTTCTATCTTCCCCTCTTCATGATTTCAGCTAAAGGAAAATTAGGTGAAACATCAAAATACTATATCTCAAGATTTTGTGAACGAAAAATCCTAAAACAAGTTTCATTCGACTTAGATTAAGATGCTCTTCAATCATATATGATTTGTGGAAGGCGCATCATCATTGAGATTAGCATCAAGTAGCAAAATTTGAAGCGATTCGGCGACAAAAAATGTCGGGACTTTATATTGGTCATGCGTGATATTCCAGATGACGCATTTTATATTGGAGATCCGTAGTTGATGAGTCGGTGATGAGTTGGAAGAGTTGGCGAAGAGATGATCGTTGATTCGGTCGGTCTGAGTTTTCGTTAAATTAATGAGGAGAAATGGAAGAGGGAAGCTATGTATTTTTAGCCATGAAATAGCTTGGGTCTTTGCTGTAATGTGAGTTGTATTTGAATGGAAGAGACGATGACATGGCAAGAATTGGTGATTTTCTTCCAATTTTCGTTTTTAATTTATTTATTTATTTCTTTCTAGTTGCTATAATTTACATAACTTTTTCATGTGAGCTCCAATTGATACACGGTTTATTGCTTTGGAATTGTATAGACAAGCTCTTCGCAATGGCATTGGTTTGGACTGATTCTGAGACTGAAAAATTTTGGGCTAAAAATTGGATTTCAATCTAGTTTGAAATAAAGGTGAGTGTTAAACTCAGTCACAATTAACTAAAATATTTGCTTGTTAGTTAGATTAAAATCATGTTATGATATGACCGCATTGATGGTTGTTTGATTGTTAAAATTGTTTGTTTATGGTTAATTACATCGATTGTGTAGTTTAATTTAATTGTGTAACGAACAGGAATTCCGCTCGATCCGAATCAGTTGCTATACCGACCCAGACCATTCGAAACGCCTGATTGTTTTGAGAACACGACAAATTAGAACGTAGACAGAAGAACATTTCATTGTATATTACAACAATTCCATCAGAATACAAGAATATACAGAGTATGAATAAATGTTACACAGAAAAAATCAGAGATTTAAATTACATATAGATACATTACATAGCAGCGGAAAATAATACAATACCCAACTAGAAGTAATACGTGGATACAAAGCTTTCCGAGTATCGTTCCAGCTGTAAATCAGGATCCTGTGAATATAAATCTGCAAAACCAAAACTACTAGCTGCCCGTGTCAAAATAAGGGCACCCAGAGTTTAGGTTAAAACAATAAACTCCAGGTCAGCCATGTGACTGGTGTGAGAACTAAAACAGTTATTAATTTTTATTTTTAAAGTTCGGTAAATCAAGGGACCACACCGTATTACACGGAACGGGTTTCCTCCCAAGAATACTAGTGCATAGATCAAACAGCGCAATGCTAATTAAAGAAAAATGAAGCAATTATAAGACCCAGGTCTTATCACACAATGCAACGCAAGCCGGAGGATAGGGTTTTACCTTATAATAGCCAAAGAATGCTTGATACGCTAAATTTCATGTTTTATTATTACTATAAGTGTATAGTGTTAAAACAATTTCAATCATAAATATCAATCATAGACGGCATGGGTACCATATATCATGTCGCCATACTAGGCTCTACAATCAAAACCGCAAATGTCACGTATTTGGATGTTGGATTTCCATCTGTGAACCGAGGCAAAAGATAGTCCTCTACCGAATTCGAGACTGTCTAGCCAGAGTCTCAGGCAAGCGCGAAGGCAAGACTTGTATCGTCAGGGCTGGTCCACCGATGTGGATTATTATGCCTGAACACTACGTTTCCCCGACCTTTGGGGGCGTAAATGAGCCAACAAATGACTCCCTCGGTCCCGGATCGACCGATATATCCGAGGCGCCTCGCAACAGCAACAACCACATAAGTCAAGCTCGTCAGGTCGTGTAAAACCACTGACGCCACTTCTAGCTAGAAAGAAACGCATGTCCTCCCTGAGGTCCCTCTCCCGTTTCTGGTTCACACCGGGGTGCGAGACTCGCGAATCTACGTTACACGAAGCTGTGCCACACCGGCCGTGCTTTGATTATCAACCACAAGACTTTGCTTTTCAAAAGAAGCCTTGATCAATTTTCCACTTAGGCATGCCACACAGGCAATTCACTCCATGCGATTGATATCCACCAATGTATAACCCCTGAGCTCGTACGTCTCAGAGAAGGGCGTTAAGCAAGAGAATAAATTCTCCGCCGCCAAACAGATATATAATTAATAGAAATCAATCACACAGAATAAAATCCAATGTCCGACACACAGTCCATTTACAAGTTCGTTCTGGGTCTGAACGAAACCGGAGGCACCTAGTACCCCGCATATCCATCGATCTCCAAGTACGTCTGGATGATCACTGACTGATTCCCTCCTCTTGGGTGTATGGCCCAATCAAGATCATCAGTAATTATCCAAACGATGTGAAGACCTCCGGTCTTCAACCACCGTCTTCATCTTCGACACCACGTCGAATTAGTTATTCAGAATGGAAAAAACCCGGTTTTTCTGAATAACTCGCGTATATAATAAACAAGTGTTACCCAAACACAACATACGCCTCATTCCAATTCAGAATATTCTTTTATTCAAATATTCTTATACTTTGGGAAAGGTTCCCATTAATTTTATCAAAGATAAATTCTTTAAATTTATTCTCTAATCTTCTTTGAATATCAATTCAAACTAGTCAGGATTAGCGAACCACACCGAAGTAATCATTTATTTTATTTCCCAATCCAAACCTATTCATCCCATGAAGTAAAACTAGTCATACTTCATACCTAACACCATGGTGTTATTGGTAAATTCAATTATCATTTCACGTTCAAATCTAATTAAAAATTTAACTATCGCCTGGAGCAAAACTGGTGATACTCCCTTCTCGATCATTTCAATCTAATTAAAGATTCATTAAAACTCCACTTAGTTTTAATCATAACAATATCGTATTGGAAATAACTATATTAATATATCTTTCAAATTCCCATAACAATATCTGTATCATCACGAAATCCAACTTAGAAATATTCCGAAGACAATTTCGATTCAAATCCCTTCCAATTCAATCATTGGAAATCCTGGTTATTTTCAAACCATTTCAAATCTAATTTATTTATTTTAAAAATAAACAAATTATTGTTCTAGTTCAAAACTAGTTCATTTCGATAAAAATCTATTTTTATCTTTTCAAATATGGAGTTTTTCATCCCAATTCTTCACAAATCATTTCTTATGATTTTACACAAATTATTCATATTTTTAATAATTTTATTAAGGCCCGTACAGTCGATTTCCATCAACGGCCATCGAACTACACTTACAACGACCTTTTTTAAATTTGATTTGGACATAATTCCAAATCCAACCGTTAGATTTCAAATTTCAAATATTCTCTAGAAAGCTCTTTTCGATACGAACCCAACGGTTCCGGTTTTAGGAGAATCCGATGGTCGGATCTCCCATAATGTCCATTCGAAGTCAATGGTCGAAATTCGCGAACTGCTGCGGCGTGGCGCGTTCTATTCAGGCCATTATATATATATAATACGTATAATATATACTTCGTCGATTTACTTTTAATACGTATTTTATAAATCGTTTTGAATGCGTTTTCGAAACGATTTCAACTTCATTTCAAATTCAAATCAAAATTGAATTTTTCCTTATAGATTAGTTTTAATTTCATTTCAAATCGATTTCAATTCAATTTCAATTTAATTCGAATTTCAATTCATTTCAATTTAATTCGAATTTCAAATCTATTCAATTTAATTCGAATTCATTTTCTATTCAATTCAATTTCAATTCGATTTTTATTCTATTCAATTCAATTTAATTCGAATTCATTTTCTATTCAATTCAATTTAAATTCGATTTGAATTCTATTCAATTCAATTTCTAATTCGATTTGAATTCTATTCAGTTCAATTTCTAATTCGATTTGAATTCTATTCAAGTCAATTTTAATTCGATTTGAATTCTATTCAATTCAATTTCTATTTATATTTGAATTCTATTCAATTCAATTTCTAAAATATTCGATTATTGAAATCACTTTTCAATATTCATTTAAAAATGAATAAAATCGATATAAATATCATTCATGTGACGGCCCGCCTCGCACCAGCCTGCATTTCCTCCAGAAGTGCGCTGTACACATGCCCGACTAGCACAAGACGGTCGTCATAAGAAGAGGAAAGAGGAGAATGAACTAGTCAAGGAACCTGTAGAATGTCTCACAGCGCATGGGATAAAATATAATAATAATGTACTTGACATAAAACAGGCGAGACAGTGCATAAGCTGATAACTAAAACCAACATCAATCTCAAAGCAGCGGAAATCCAAATACAGCTTATTACAATTTTCCAAATTTACTGTCTCTAAACAAAAGAAAGCTGAAGTAGAAGATACACCAACAATGCCCAAGCAGTGATCTTCAACAATACAGGGAGAATACTATATATATTACGTGGAAGCCTCCTGCTCGTCTCCGGATCATCTACCCGTGCATCACCAGCTAACCTGCCTCTAGTCTGCTCGTGTGAGCACCCAGAGTAATAAGAGGAGACATAAAACTCTGGGTCAGACATAAAGCCTGGTATGAGCGATAAGCATCTAAACAGAATAACAACAGGTATACTAAACCATACCTGAACCTGGACCTGCAACCAAAGAGTTAGTACCACATACCGTACAATACTCCAAGGTGCCATAATAAATAGTGTAAGAATACGGGGGTGGGGTGTGCATGTCATAATGATAGCAAACAAATCATCCATGGCAACCATCCTCACGTCTCTCACTCAGTGCGTAAAGCGTACGACATCTACCACTTTGGAACACTAGACAAACTGAGGTAACGACGAATCCCGACTTGTAGAAACCCTGCTGTGACCAAGCCAAACACTTGGAGTCATGACCAAACATTTCAATGACCCACTTCATTGGTCATAGCCCTTGGTTCTACCAATGCCATAATGGCCCTGAATCCGCCTTCGTACCTCCTACCATAGTGGTCCAAAGCTATAGGTGACGATAACTCCTTAGCACGCGTCCCGCAGCAAAGCCCAATCATGAAGTGAACTCGTTGATTCCCATCTGAATCTTAAGCTCTAACTTCTCATTTGGACTTCCTTTGCATCTCGGGTTTGGTTGAATTGGAGTGGGTCTTCAGAAAAGTTGTCGTGCAGTAGCAGCTCTAAAATTCGGTTCGGTTCAGTCACCCATGCTCGGTTCGGTTCGGTCACCCATGCTCGGTTCGGTTCGGTCACCCATGCTCGGTTCGGTTCCTTCTCCTTGTCTTTTCGGGTCGGGCACTTCGCTCCGGGTCGGGTCGGGGTCCTCCTCCAGGTCGGGTCGGGTATCCTTCTCTCCAGCGCTCCAATCCCTAGCTTATTTCCGATCCGAGCCCTGTATCTCCAAGTCGATCCGATCTGGCCTCCAATCTCTCTTCCGATCCGATCCGCTCCGTTCCCTAGCTTGCTCCGATCCGATCCGCTCCACCGCTCCGATCCGATCTCCTGTCCAACCCCAACTCTAAGCAATGGCCTTCCTTCCTGCCAAACTTCTTCCAATGGCAAGTCCTCACCCAGTTCGGATTCCCTTGGTCAGTTCCCTAGTCCGATCCGACCCCTTTCTCCGATCCGAACCGGTTCGGAACCTGCACACTTCTGCAATTTTCCAGCAAGCTTTCTACGCCGTTCGACGACGTTTTCGAGCGATTTAGCTACTCTAATCAATCATGAAACATACCACAAAGTCATAGCAACATGTAATAGCAACCACAAACAACCACCAACAATTCAAATGAATCAAAATGGATCAAAAGTAGCTAAAACTTCATATTTTCCCTTAAGCACTCTTAATCAAGTTTAAGCATACAATTAACAAAACACATCGAAATTATCTCAAATTTCTAACAGAGCCTTAAAACATTATTTTAGAATTTTAAGAATTTTTCCAGAATTTATTGGTGTATAAATTCGCTAATCTTCACTAATTACCCTTAATTAACCGTAATTAGTGTCAAAATGATGTTATCACTCACCTTGGCCACAAATGAAATTCTCAGAACTGAAACTCCTCTGATTTGGGGCGAAAACTGGTGTCTAACAGCAGCTCTAACCTTGCTTTGGTGCTTTTTCTCCTTAATTTGGTGTTGCTAAGCCTAATCTTCAATTAGAGAGTGATTTTGGGTGTTTTAGACGTAGGAAGCCATTACTAAGGTGTCAAGAAGGTTTGTGGCGGCTCAAAACTGAAAATGAAAGTGATAACCTAACCCTAACCAGTCCTCCTATACCTCTAAACCCGAAATTCCCCTTGGGCCTAGCTGCTAATTACCCGGTTAAGCCCAATTAAGCTGTCTTTCTCCATCTGAAACTTGTTTCAGCCATATCTCCCAAACGGTGAGTCCGTTTGGCTAATGTGACCACTCTACGGAAAGAGAAACTATCATTCAAAGCCAATGGAAGTGGTTTCAGGTCAAAATTCATTTCCAGTCAAAAGTTATGGCCAAAACAGTGCCAACTAGGGGTAAAATGGTCATTTAAAAATCGAGAAAAATCATGAACATGGGAAATGGCGCAATAGTCGTCTCCCAAAGTTACATGACCATACGACTTCGTATGTGAAAGAAATAAATATTCCACGATCCTATGATGCGTAGAACGCGGGTCGTTACACTCTTCCCCCCTTAAGAAATTTCGCCCCCGAAATTCCTTAACCCAAAACATACAAAGGATCCCGCATGCCTAACAACCATATACAACAATCAAATATGGAAAACAAGCAAACAAGCCTATCCTAGCATGCGGAAAAACTAAATCGAAGTCAAAATCTTACCAGACAAAGAGTTCTGGATACTTCTTCCTTATGTCCTCCTCTGTTTCCCAAGTACAATCACTCTCGTCCTCGCTCCACTGTACCTTGACTAGCTTCACCGCCTTCCTTCGAAGTTGTTTCATGTCGTACTCGACAATACGGGCCGGCTTGCGGTTCCCAACCGCCTCGGGTTCTACTTCGAAGTCCTCTAACTGATCAGGTGGAATGGTTATATCTGAGTCGTGAACGAACTTCCTTAGTTGGGAAACATGAAATACGTTATGAACTCCCGCCATCTTCTCTGGTAAGTCAATCCTATATGCCAAATTCCCGACTAGTTCAAGAACAGGGAATGGGCCAACAAATCTTGGTGCCAACTTGCCTCTCCTGCCAAATCGTATTACGCTCTTCAACGGGGAAATCTTGACAAACACCAAGTCACCAACGGAGAATTTTAAGTCTCTTCTTCTCTTATCAGCATAACTCTTCTGTCTATCTTGGGCTGCCTTCATTCGTTGCTGAATGATCTTGATCTTATCTGAAGTTTCCCTCACCACATCTGGTCCAAGCATAAACTTCTCGCCAGTCTCTATCCAACATGATGGTGAGTTACACGGCCTTCCGTACAAAGCTTCAAACGGAGCCATACCGATACTGGATTGGTAGCTATTATTATATGCAAACTCTACTAGATGCAAATGGTCATCCCATGATCCTCCAAAATCCAATATACATGCTCTCAAGAGATCTTCCAAAATACGATTCACCCTTTCCGTCTGACCGTCGGTCTGAGGATGATATGCGGTACTGAGATGTAACTCTGACCCTAGCGCCTCTTGCAAGCTCCTCCAAAACCCACTAGTGAACAATGGGTCTCGGTCGCTCACAATGCTTTTAGGTACTCCATGAAATCTCACTACCCACTTCATATACAATTCTGCTAACTTAGCCGCCGTTCTAGTCGATTTAACTGGTATAAACCTTGCACTTTTGGTCAGTCGATCTACAATTACCCAAATGCTGTCATATCCCGATCTAGTCCTTGGTAATCCATCGATGAAATCCATCGAGACTCGCTCCCATTTCCATTCGGGAATTTCCAAGGGCTGTAACAACCCACTAGGCTTCTTTTGCTCGGCTTTAATTAGCTGGCAATTCATGCACTTGGATATAAACTTCCCAACGTCTCGTTTCATTCCTTCCCAGTAGTAAGTCTGCTTCATATCTCGATACATCTTATTACCACCGGGGTGTATAGTCAGCTTTGAGTGATGACATTCTCTAAGCACTTCATCTCTCAATCCATTGACATTGGGTACAACAAGCTTTCCATCCTTTCTAAGCCATCTATCTCGATCAAGCCCATACTTGTTCATCTCCTCATCGATACCCATCTCTAACTTGGAGATGATTTCCAATAGGTTAGGATCGTCCCTCTGACTAGAGCCGATCCGCTCAATCAAAGTGGGTCTGATCGTCAAACTTGCTAACATTTCTGGATCCAATTCGCACTTTGGTCTGAAATCAAACCCCGCGATAAACTCCAGTTGCTTCCATTCAAGGAACATAGCCCCCAAGCTGGCATGTCTTCTACTCAATGCATCAGCCACCGCATTGCCCTTTCCTGGTGTGTATGCGATGTCAAAATCATAGGAAGCTAAGAACTCTAACCATCTCTGCTGACGGAGATTTAAATCCTTCTGGGAGAATAGATACTTTAACGACTTATGATCCGTAAATAGCTCGAACCTTTCTCCCAAGAGATAGTGTCTCCACATCTTTAACGCGAACACGATCGCTGCCAATTCTAAATCATGGGTAGGGTATCTTCTCTCGTGCGGTTTCAATTGCCGACTTGCATAAGCTACAACCCTACCGCCTTGCATCAATACAGCACCCAGTCCGGTACCACAGGCGTCCGTGTATACCGTCATCTCTTCATCCCCTTTAGGAATGACTAACACTGGTGCGCTTGTCAACTTGTCCTTTAGACTTCTGAATGCATTCTCGCACCTTTCATCCCAGACAAAAGCTTGATTCTTCTTTGTCAACTGAGTCAACGGTGCTGCTATCTTGGAGAAACCTTGGATAAACTTACGATAATATCCCGCTAATCCCAAGAAACTTCTTACATCTGTTGCATTCTTGGGCGTAGGCCAATCTTGTACCGTAGCCACCTTTGCTGGGTCCACGGCAATACCACTCTCTGATACAACATGACCCAAGAACCTCACTTCCCTCTTCCAGAAGTGACACTTAGAAAACTTTGCTTTCAATTGGTGTTTTCTCAACACCTCCATCGCTACTCTTAAATGTTCCTTGTGTTCTTCCTCTGTCCTCGAATAGACCAAAATATCATCAACGAACACAAGGACAGACTTATTCAGCTGATCTCTGAATACCCTATTCATAAGGTCCACAAAATATGCCGGGGCATTCGTCAGCCCAAATGGCATAACCAACCATTCATAAAATCCAGACGGCGTTCGAAATGCCGTTTTAGCTATACTCTCAGCTTCCACTCTAAGCTGATGAAAACCTGTCGCGAGATCCAACTGAGAAAATACTCTCGCGCCACTCAACTGATCAAACAAATCATCTATCCGCGGTAGAGGATACTTGTTCTTCCTCGTCACTTTATTCAACTCGCGGTAGTCTACACACAAACGAAGGGAACCATCCGCCTTGGTAGCAAACACAACTGGTGCTCCCCATTCAGAAACACTCCTTCTGATAAATCCCTTCTTCAAAAGATCGCTGACTTGCACCTCGAGCTCTCGCTGCTCCCTTGGTGCCATACGACGAAGTGGCATCACTATAGGTCTGGCATCTTTTACCAAATCAATACGAAACTCAATCTCTCGGTGTGGTGGAAGTCCGGTCACTTCTTCGAAAACATCCGGATACTGGCCAACCACGGGCAAACCTGACAACTCACTATGCGGAATGTCGAGGGAGTTTAGAAAACTAGCCAATACCCCCTTACTGGGTAGACCACCAAACACTATCCTCCGCCCATTATCCGCTCTAGCTGTCACCAACAAGCCCTCACAGTCTACCACCACCCCGTATCTTTGGAGCCAATCTACTCCCAAAATAATGCCAAACCCAGTAAAGCCCAAAACAAAGCAATCACAAACAAACATGCATCCATGACTCGATAAGACCACATTACGACAAATCATGCTAAGGCTAGTCGAACCACCAATCGGGTTCGTCACTACTAAAGGTCTATCGACAATCTCGGGCTCCAATCCCAACCTATCTACCAAGTCACTAGATATGAAAGAACTGGAGGCTCCGGTATCAAACAAAACTCTAACAGGAACATCATAAACAGAAAGCATACCTTGAATGACGACATTCTTTCCCCTCTCCGCCGCTGTTGGGGCATTCGACGAAGAAGGAATAGCATTAAGGGCATATGCTTTCACCATTTGCTTTTCTTTAGGGGGTTGCGGACACTTGTCCTTGTGATGTCCCATTTGGCCACAGTTGAAGCACTTCCTATCCGCTGGCTTGGCCCGACAATTACTAGCATAATGGCCCTTCTTACCACAGCTGAAGCACTCCACATCTTGCTTATTCTTTTTCTTTTGGCCATCCTTAGCCTGGTTCTGCTTTCTCTTATTCTGGGAACCACCTTTGCCCCCACCACTTGCTTGTGGCTTTGGCTCTTCTGCAGATGCAACCTCAGTCTTCGACTTAGGGTAGAGACTTTCTGATCTTAATGCTTTCCCCACAATCGATTCAAACGTCTCATCGATGTGGTTAATAAGTTTTTCCCCTAAGTATTGATCCAAACCAGTTATAAATTTCTCATTCTTTTTCTCGGCAGTATCTATAAGAGATAACCCATATTTTGACAAAGTGTCAAATTCAGCAATATACTCCGAGACAGCCCTGCCATTCTGCTTGAGCTCCAAGAATTTCTTAAACAACATTGACTTCTGAGCAGCTGGGATGAACTTCTCACTAAAGCGAGCCTTAAACTGCTCCCAAGTAATCTGGTCTTCGGGAGTAGCTGCCTTTATAGCATTCCACCAATTCATTGCCCGCCCTTGCAGCTGACGGGACGCTAGCTTTCTCTTCATTGCATCCTCGATACCCAAATCCTCGAAGATACGTTCGCAACTATCCAACCAATCTTGAACATCCGTAGCCGACTCCGTTCCGTGGAATGACTTCCCACCAAGACTAGTATAATCCTTATTCAGCTTGGCGAAGTCGACTCTTGGCGCCTGCACTATTGGACCACCACCATTTCCACCATTGGGAGCTGCCCTCTGCACATCCCTAAGCATCTCTCTCATGAGGTCAGTAAACATCGTCCTCATGTCAGCAGCAATCCCATTATTAGCTCCCCTACCAGCACCTCTAGTATCTCGGCTCATCGTCAATCTGAAAAAGGAAATGATTAACGATTCCATAGTGGTGCTAGTGCAGTGCGACTTCATCCTTATACTACTAATAGTATATATATATAGCTTTTGAAAACCAAAATAATCACAAATACGCTCTCTCGTATACGTATACTATCTCTCCCTGATAATTTCCCTAGGTTAACTACGCAACCTAGAGCTCTGATACCAAGTGTGACGGCCCGCCTCGCACCAGCCTGCATTTCCTCCAGAAGTGCGCTGTACACATGCCCGACTAGCACAAGACGGTCGTCATAAGAAGAGGAAAGAGGAGAATGAACTAGTCAAGGAACCTGTAGAATGTCTCACAGCGCATGGGATAAAATATAATAATAATGTACTTGACATAAAACAGGCGAGACAGTGCATAAGCTGATAACTAAAACCAACATCAATCTCAAAGCAGCGGAAATCCAAATACAGCTTATTACAATTTTCCAAATTTACTGTCTCTAAACAAAAGAAAGCTGAAGTAGAAGATACACCAACAATGCCCAAGCAGTGATCTTCAACAATACAGGGAGAATACTATATATATTACGTGGAAGCCTCCTGCTCGTCTCCGGATCATCTACCCGTGCATCACCAGCTAACCTGCCTCTAGTCTGCTCGTGTGAGCACCCAGAGTAATAAGAGGAGACATAAAACTCTGGGTCAGACATAAAGCCTGGTATGAGCGATAAGCATCTAAACAGAATAACAACAGGTATACTAAACCATACCTGAACCTGGACCTGCAACCAAAGAGTTAGTACCACATACCGTACAATACTCCAAGGTGCCATAATAAATAGTGTAAGAATACGGGGGTGGGGTGTGCATGTCATAATGATAGCAAACAAATCATCCATGGCAACCATCCTCACGTCTCTCACTCAGTGCGTAAAGCGTACGACATCTACCACTTTGGAACACTAGACAAACTGAGGTAACGACGAATCCCGACTTGTAGAAACCCTGCTGTGACCAAGCCAAACACTTGGAGTCATGACCAAACATTTCAATGACCCACTTCATTGGTCATAGCCCTTGGTTCTACCAATGCCATAATGGCCCTGAATCCGCCTTCGTACCTCCTACCATAGTGGTCCAAAGCTATAGGTGACGATAACTCCTTAGCACGCGTCCCGCAGCAAAGCCCAATCATGAAGTGAACTCGTTGATTCCCATCTGAATCTTAAGCTCTAACTTCTCATTTGGACTTCCTTTGCATCTCGGGTTTGGTTGAATTGGAGTGGGTCTTCAGAAAAGTTGTCGTGCAGTAGCAGCTCTAAAATTCGGTTCGGTTCAGTCACCCATGCTCGGTTCGGTTCGGTCACCCATGCTCGGTTCGGTTCGGTCACCCATGCTCGGTTCGGTTCCTTCTCCTTGTCTTTTCGGGTCGGGCACTTCGCTCCGGGTCGGGTCGGGGTCCTCCTCCAGGTCGGGTCGGGTATCCTTCTCTCCAGCGCTCCAATCCCTAGCTTATTTCCGATCCGAGCCCTGTATCTCCAAGTCGATCCGATCTGGCCTCCAATCTCTCTTCCGATCCGATCCGCTCCGTTCCCTAGCTTGCTCCGATCCGATCCGCTCCACCGCTCCGATCCGATCTCCTGTCCAACCCCAACTCTAAGCAATGGCCTTCCTTCCTGCCAAACTTCTTCCAATGGCAAGTCCTCACCCAGTTCGGATTCCCTTGGTCAGTTCCCTAGTCCGATCCGACCCCTTTCTCCGATCCGAACCGGTTCGGAACCTGCACACTTCTGCAATTTTCCAGCAAGCTTTCTACGCCGTTCGACGACGTTTTCGAGCGATTTAGCTACTCTAATCAATCATGAAACATACCACAAAGTCATAGCAACATGTAATAGCAACCACAAACAACCACCAACAATTCAAATGAATCAAAATGGATCAAAAGTAGCTAAAACTTCATATTTTCCCTTAAGCACTCTTAATCAAGTTTAAGCATACAATTAACAAAACACATCGAAATTATCTCAAATTTCTAACAGAGCCTTAAAACATTATTTTAGAATTTTAAGAATTTTTCCAGAATTTATTGGTGTATAAATTCGCTAATCTTCACTAATTACCCTTAATTAACCGTAATTAGTGTCAAAATGATGTTATCACTCACCTTGGCCACAAATGAAATTCTCAGAACTGAAACTCCTCTGATTTGGGGCGAAAACTGGTGTCTAACAGCAGCTCTAACCTTGCTTTGGTGCTTTTTCTCCTTAATTTGGTGTTGCTAAGCCTAATCTTCAATTAGAGAGTGATTTTGGGTGTTTTAGACGTAGGAAGCCATTACTAAGGTGTCAAGAAGGTTTGTGGCGGCTCAAAACTGAAAATGAAAGTGATAACCTAACCCTAACCAGTCCTCCTATACCTCTAAACCCGAAATTCCCCTTGGGCCTAGCTGCTAATTACCCGGTTAAGCCCAATTAAGCTGTCTTTCTCCATCTGAAACTTGTTTCAGCCATATCTCCCAAACGGTGAGTCCGTTTGGCTAATGTGACCACTCTACGGAAAGAGAAACTATCATTCAAAGCCAATGGAAGTGGTTTCAGGTCAAAATTCATTTCCAGTCAAAAGTTATGGCCAAAACAGTGCCAACTAGGGGTAAAATGGTCATTTAAAAATCGAGAAAAATCATGAACATGGGAAATGGCCCCAATAGTCGTCTCCCAAAGTTACATGACCATACGACTTCGTATGTGAAAGAAATAAATATTCCACGATCCTATGATGCGTAGAACGCGGGTCGTTACAATTCACGTCAAAATGGCGTCAATCTAATCAACACGGCTTCATATATTTCTATTTTCCAATATTCTATTTCAAATATCTCTTTTCAAATATTTCTATTTAGATATTCTCTTTCAAAACTGGAATGAGGCCCAATCAATTACCATATAATGTTAATTATATGGATTTTCTACAACACATATATAAAATAACAACGATAAATAATCAACCATCATCCAGAGTGCACCACACAACTGCATAAGCATTAAATATAAATAATTAACGCTTACACAGTCCGTCGACCAATCGATCGACATACAACTAAATAATTGGGATTAGTGTACGCCAAATATCATCCCAATACCCGTGTGGTGTTTCAAACAATCAAACACAGATTTTATTTGTGCAGTTGGGCGATGTGTAAAATTTATCGTCCCAATCAATATCAATCAAATCAGTGTATATAAACAAATCTCCGATTTGTTTATAAATATTTATTTTGTATACACATTAAAAATTCTATTTTCAACTATATAATATTTTTAACTATCTAAATGTTTTATTTCATTTCACATCACATCACACAATCAACTACACATCAAAATCAAACAAACAAGCATACAAGCCGTCCATGGTCTGTGGACGACGGGTGTCGGGTGCTACTAAACACCGTTTGCATCCTAGTATATATTTTTAACTAGAAATTTAAATTTTAAAGTGAGAAGTTCTCACAGAGGGTTCCACTCCGCCGTGCTATGCTTTTGAGCTGCTGGACTGCCTGAATTAGCTTGAAATTCCTATGTAGTTCTTTTCGCGCTGTTCAAATAAAAATTATATTTTTATCACTTCATTCTAATAAATAAAAATCATATTTTTATTTCTACTTCATATATTTTTACAACGCTTCATTCTATATAAAAATTATATTTTTATTTTTCTACTTCTTATATAAAGATCGAATTTTTACTTTGCTATTCAATATATGAAAATCTAATTTTTATACGCAAAAAATCACATTTTTTATTGTGTAAACAACTAAAAATCAAAATAAATGCTTACCGGAGGAGTCGAAGGTGGGGTATTGCTGAGAAGGGGCTGCGCCTGACGGTTATTCGGTGGAGGATCTCGTGGTTTCAAGGTTTCAACAAAGTGGAAGGGGGTTCAGGTTTTAATGAGCAAAGAGGGGGGAAGCAGCATTGGAGGGGGGAATGTCTGGAGGCTGATGGTAGTAGGGGAGGCTCATGGTGGTGGGCGGCATCCTCATGGTGGCGCGGTGGGTCTTGCTTGCGCGGGCATTAGGGTTTCGAGAAAATCGAAGAGGGTGGCGGCTGGAGGTTCAACGACGACCGAGTGGGGGTGTGCCCGGCGATGGGAGGCGCGGCGAGGGGTTGGGGGTCCTGCGATGGCATCGCCTGGAGGAGGGAGGGGTCGCGTTCATCGGTTTTTTTTTTCTTTTTTTGTGTTTTGATTTTTGATCGACAGTGAAGGGGGTGAGGGAGAGAAGAGGTTTATATTTATTTTAATTTTATATTTAATTCCTTAAAGTTGACTTTTCGTTCGAATCCCAAATCGAGCTCAACGACTGTCACCCCCAGCTAATTACCCCCATTCCGAACACAATGGGATGTGTTTCGAAGGCTAATTCGATCGTTACGATCAGTTTTCGTTGAATTTACATTTAAATCATTATGCTGAATTTTAAACGTACATTTCAAATTACCGGGGTCACATACGGACTCGAAAAATTCTACAAAAATATTTTCTAGCTTCGTATTTACGATACAATCCTAACAAAACTAGTTTCGTCGAATTCTGAGACCGTTTGAAAAAAGGCCATTTTCCAGTCGATTAAAATCAACTGAAACTGGTCAAACGCGTTTTCCTTTTCCACGCTCACATACTGATTTGAAAAATTATGAAATTTGAAACCTAGCAATAACTTGACACCGCGGATCCAACAAAAGTGGTTTCGTCGAAATCCGAGGTCATTTGTAAAATTTCATTTTTAAGGGCCAGAATTCCATAGCGACTATTCTGAAATTTCAACTGGACATATCTTTTGATTCCCGCTATGAAGTTTCAGTCTTTCGGATTCGTTGGAAAGATATTCTCAATTAGATTCAAATATTTTTGGTTTCACTAAAATCCGGTTTATTTTGAATCCTGTACATTCATTTGAATTTTGAAATCGAATTATCGAACTACCGCGCCATTTTCAATTCCTTTTATATATAAATAAATATTTATATTCTAACGACGATCTATATAAATATATACATTCGAATTATATTCAAAATGAATTTCTCGTTGATATTATTTAAAATAATTCATTTTAAATATTCAAAATTCGCTAAAATTCCCAAAATAAAATTTTTAAATTGGCTCGGATTTCCGGGTTATTACAATCTCCCCCACTTAAAACTTTTCATCCCCGAAAAGGAACAAAGTCGAAAGTTTTTTAACAAATCAACTCAACTTCTATTATTTTCATTACGGTTTAAGTTCTTCAACTTTTAAGTTTCTAAGAATTTTTCAAATTTTTCAAAAATTTGACTAACACCCTAAATTTTCGAAAAATTTCGCCATAACCTCCCCTGCACCGGGGACTTCGGGATATTTCATATAGCCTCCCATGGCCTTCTTCAATCCAAAAGAAAAAGAAAAAGCCAATCGGCTCACAAAACCATCATCACCCAAACAAAACAGTAAATTATGGTAAACATGTACCTATTTGTCGGGCAAACAATTTTATTCTTCTGCTCTAGCCTCCTTGCTATGACCTGTTCAATATAAGTACATGTATGTGCAAGCAAATACGACTAATTTTCAATACAATTCACTATTTGGTTCAATTTGGCTAAAGGGTTCAACATTTAATTAATTCAAACAATAATCAAACAACACAACCAGCAATCAATTAGTTGATTAGCTTTTCAAATTCATAATTTTGATACATAGTCAAAAATCACATTTTTGGTGCCAAATCACAACAATAAGCCCTATCTAATTTTGGTTCTCACACCTGTCTAATGGAAATATTTAGATAACCCACTTTCGACACTCGAAAACAGACTACAGATGTCGTACATCATCAGTAGAATCATCCCCAGGCGACTAGAGTGTGATTCTTTATCTACCCAATATATTAAAACTTCGAATACACGCGGATCAGATGTATACGCAAAATATTTATATACTGGATGGTCCAAATCAATATAAATTAAAAAATCAACTACGTATAATTGATTTAAATTTTCAAAACAAAAAAATTTGTTTTCATTTCGAAAATATACTCTTCACACTCGTTCTAGGATACTGCTGATCCTATCTCTAACGAGTCATTCCCATTGGATATTACTAATCCAATCTCTGATGAATTCTTTCGTTTGGTTCTAACGTGTCTTGTTCTCTGTGGTTTGTAAACCAAAGCTCTGATACCACGATGTAACGACCAGGAATTCCGCTCGATCCGAATCAGTCGCTAAACCGACCCAGACCGTTCGAAACGCCTGATTGTTTTGAGAACACGACAAATTAGAATGCAGACAGAAGAACATTTCATTGTATATTAAAACAATTCCATCAGAATACAAGAATATACATAGTATGAATAAATGTTACACAAAAAATATCAGAGATTTAAATTACATTTAAATACATTACATAGCAGCGGAAAATAATACAATACACAACTAGAAGTATTACGCGGATACAAAGCTTTCCGAGTATCGTTCCAGCTGTAAATCAGGATCCTGTGAATATAAATCTGCAAAACCAAAACTACTAGCTGCCCGTGTCAAAATAAGGGCACCCAAAGTTTAGGTTAAAACAATAAACTCCAGGTAAGTCATGTGACTGGTGTGAGAACTAAAACAGTTATTAATTTTTATTTTTAAAGTTCGGTAAATCAAGGGAGCACGCCGTATAACACGGAACGGGTTTCTTCCCAAGAATACTAGTGCATAGATCAAACAGCGCAATGCTAATTAAAGAAAAATGAAGCAATTATAAGACCCAGGTCCCATCACACAATGCAACGCAAGCCGGAGGATAGGGTTTTACCTTATAATAGCCAAAGAATGCTTGATACGCTAAATTTCGTGTTTTATTATTACTATAAGTGTATAGTGTTAAAACAATTTCAATCATAAATATCAATCATAGACGGCATGGGTACCATATATCATGTCGCCATACTAGGCTCTACAATCAAAACCGCAAATGTCACGTATTTGGATGTTGGATTTCCATCTGTGAACCGAGGCAAAAGATAGTCCTCTACCGAATTCGAGACTGTCTAGCCAGAGTCTCAGGCAAGCACGAAGGCAAGCCTTGTATCGTCAGGGCTGGTCCACCGATGTGGATTATTATGCCTGAACACTACGTTTCCCCGCCCTTTGGGGTGTAAATGAGCCAACGAATGACTCCCTCAGTCCCGGATCGACTGATATATCCGAGGCGCCTCGCAACAGCAACAACCAAATAAGTCAAACTCATCAGGGCATGTAAAACCACTGACGCCACTTCTAGCTAGAAAGAAACGCATGTCCTCCCTGAGGTCCTTCTCCCGTTTCTAGTTCACACCGGGGTGCGAGGCTCACGAATCTACGCTACACAAAGCTATGCCACATCGGTCGTGCTTTGATCATCAACCACAAGACTTTGCTTTTCAACAGAAGCCTTGATCAATTTGCCACTTAGGCATGCCACACAGGCAATTCACTCCATGCGATTGATATCCACCAATATATAACCCCTGAGCTCGTACGTCTCAGAGAAGGGCGTTAAGCAAGAGAATAAATTCTCCGCAGCCAAACAGATATATATTTAATAGAAATCAATCACACAGAATAAAATCCAATGTCAGACACACAGTCCATTTACAAGTTCGTTCTGGGTCTGAACGAAACCGGAGGCACCTAGTACCCCGCATATCCATCGATCTCCAAGTACGTCTGGACGATCACTGACTGATCCGCTCTTCTTGGGTGTACGGCCCAATCAAGATCATTAGTAATTATCCAAATGACGTGAAGACCTCCGGTCTTCAACCACCGTCTTCATCTTCGACACCACGTCGAATCAGTTATTCAGAATGGGATAAACCCGGTCTTTCTGAATAACTCGCGTATATAACAAACAAGTGTTTCACAAACACAACATACGCCTCATTCCAATTCAGAATATTATTTTATTCAAATATTCTTATACTTTGGGAAAGGTTCCCATTAATTTTATCAAAGATAAATTCTTTAATCTTCTTTGAATATCAATTCAAACTAGTCGGGATTAGCGAACCACACCGAAGTAATCATTCATTTTATTTCGTAATCCCAACCTATGCATCCCATGAAGTAAAACTGGTCATACTTCATATCTAACACCACGGTGTTATCGGTAAATTCAATTATCATTTCACGTTCAAATCTAATTAAAGATTTAACTATCGCCTGAAGCAAAACTGGTGATACTCCCTTCTCGATCTTTTCAATCTAATTAAAGATTCATTAAAACTCGACTTAGTTTTAATCTTTAACTGGGTTAAAGAATCAGTGTCATTTAAAACCCGGTTCACGATAAACCCAAAATCACATTCCATTAATTATCGGGTTAAAGAACAAGTGTTATTTAAAACACTATTCACGATAAACCCAAAAATCAATACCAATTCAATTCCAATTAAATATTATTTAATTGGTACACTTCATTTAATCAAAATAAAAAGATTTAATCTTTTTCTCAATTGGGCTTAAGAACAGTGTTAATGAAAACACCATTCACGACAAACCCAAATCACATTTGATATTAAATACAAGGCTCTGAATAGAAAATATACTGGCTTATATTCAATATCAAATTCTACGACCAACAAATATCGTATTGGAAATAACGATATTAATATATCTTTCAAATTCCCATAACAATATCTGTATCATCACGAAATCCAACATCGAAATATTCTGAAGACAATTTTGATTCAAATCCCTTCCAATTCAATCATTGGAAATCCTGGTTATTTTCAAAACCATTTCAAATCTAATTTATTTATTTTAAAAATAAAAAAATTATTATTCTAGTTCAAAACTAGTTCATTTTGATAAAAATCTATTTTTATCTTTTCAAATATGGAGTTTTTCATCCCAATTCTTCACAAATCATTTGTTATGATTTTACACAAATTATTCATATTTTTAATAATTTTATTAAGGCCTGTACAGTCGATTTCCATCAACGGCCATCGAACTGCACTTACAGCGACCTTTTTCAAATTTGATTTGGACATAATTCCAAATCCAACTGTTAGATTTAAAATTTCTAATATTCGCTAGAAAGCTCTTTTCGATATGAACACAATGGTTCCGGTTTTAGGAGAATCCGACGGTCGGATCTCCCGTAATGTCCATTCGAAGTCAATGGTCAAAATTCGCGAACTGCCGCAGCGCGGCGCGTTCTATTCAGTCCATTATATATATATAATATAATATAATATATACTTCATCGATTTCCTTTTAAAACGTATTTTATAAATCATTTTGAATTCGTTTTCGAAACGATTTCAACTTCATTTCAAATTCAAATCAAAATTGAATTTTTCCTTATAGATTCGTTTTAATTTCATTTCAAATCGATTTCAATTCAATTTCAATTTAATTCGAATTTCAATTCATTTCAATTTAATTCGAATTTCGAAACTATTCAATTTAATTTAATTCAAAATCATTTTCTATTCAATTAAATTTCAATTCAATTTGAATTCTATTCAATTCAATTTCTAATTCGATTTGAATTCTATTCAATTCAATTTCTAATTCGATTTGAATTCTATTCAATTCAATTTTAATTCGATTGAATTCTATTCAATTCAATTTCTAATTCGATTTGAATTCTATTCAATTCAATTTCTAAAATATTCGATTATTGAAATCACTTTTCAATATTCATTTCAAAATGAATAAAATCGATATAAATATCGTTCACGCAAAATGGCGTCAATCTAATCAACACGGCTTCATATATTTCTATTTTCCAATACTCTATTTCAAATATCTCTTTCCAAATATTTCTATTCAGATGTTCTATTTCAAAACTGGAATGAGGCCCAATCAATTACCATATAATGTTAATTATATGGATTTTCTACAACACATGTGTAAAATAACAACGATAAATAATCAACCATCATCCAGAGTGCACCACACAACTGCATAAGCATTAAATATAAATAATTAACGCTTACACAGTCTGTTGACCAATCGATTGACATACAGCTAAATAATTGGGATTAGTGTACGCCAAATATCATCCCAATACCCGTGTGGGGTTTCAAACAATCAAACACAGATTTTATTTGTGTAGTTGGGCGATGTGTAAAATTTATCGTCCCAATCAATATCAATCAAATCAGCGTATGTAAACAAATCTCCGATTTGTTTATAAATATTTATTTTATATACACGTTAAAAATTCTATTTTCAACTATAAAATATTTTTAACTATATAAATATTTTATTTCATTTCACATCACGTCATGCAATCAACTACACATAAAAATCAAACAAACAAGCATACAAGTCGTCCATGGTCTGTGGACGATGGGTGTCGGGTGCTACTAAACACCGTCTGCATCCTAGTATATATTTTTAACTAGAAATTTAAATTTTACAGTGAGAAGTTCTCAAAGAGGGTTCCACTCCGGCGTGCTTTGCTTTTGAGCTGCTGAACTGTCTGAATTAGCTTGAAATTCCTATGTAGTTCTTTTCACGCTGTTCAAATAAAAATTATATTTTATCACTTCATTCTAATAAATAAAAATCATATTTTTATTTCTACTTCATATATTTTTACAATGCTTCTTTCTATATAAAAATTATATTTTTATTTTTCTACTTCTTATATAAAGATCGAATTTTTACTTTGTTATTCAATATATGAAAATCTAATTTTTATATGCAAAAAATCACATTTTTAATTGTGTAAACAACTAAAAATCAAAATAAATGCTTACCGGAGGAGTCGAAGGTGGGGTATGGCTGAGAAGGGGCTGCGCCTGATGGGTATTCGGTGGAGGATCTTGTGGTTTCAAGGTTTCAACAAAGAGGAAGTGGGTTCGGGTTTTAATGAGCAAAGAGGGGAGAAGCAGCGTTGGAGGGGGAAATGGCCGGAGGCCGACGGTAGTAGGGGAGGCTCCGGGTGGTGGGCGGCATCCTTATGGTGGCGCGGTGGGGCTTTCTTGCGCGGGCGTTAGGGTTTGGGGAAAATCGAAGAGGGTGGCGGTTGGAGGTTCAACGGCGATTGAGTGGGGGTGTACTCAATGATGGGAGGCGCGGCGAAGGGATGGGGGTCGTGCGATGGCATCGCCTGGAGGAGGGAGGGGTCGCGTTCATCGGTTTTGTTTCTTTTTAATGTTTTGATTTTTGAACGACAGTGAAGGGGGGTGAGGGAGAGAAGAGGTTTATATTTATTTTAATTTTATATTTAATTCCTTAAAGTTGACTTTTTGTTCGAATCCCAAATCGAGCCCAACGACTGTCGCCCCTAGCTAAATACCCCTATTCCGAACACAATGGGATGTGTTTCGAAGGCCAGTTCGATCGTTATGATCAGTTTCCGTTGAATTTACATTTGAATCATTATACTGAATTTTGAACGTACATTTCAAATTATCGGGGTCACATAAGGACTCGAAAAATTCTAGAAAATATTTTCTAGCTTCGTATTGACGATACGGTCCTAACAAAACTAGTTTCGTCAAATTTTGAGACCGTTTGAAAAATGGCCATTTTCCAGTCGATTAAAATCAACTAAAACTGGTCAAACGCGTTTTCCTTTGCCACGCTCACATACTGATTCAAAAAATTACGAAATTTGAAACCTAGCAAAAACTTGACATCGCAGATCCAAAAAAAGTGGTTTCGTCGAAATCCGAGGTCGTTTGCAAAATTTTCATTTTTAAGGGCCAGAATTCCATAGCGACTATTCTAAAATTTCAAATGGACATATCTTTTGATTCCCGCTATGAAGTTTCAGTCTTTCGGATTCGTTGGAAAGATATTCTCAATTAGATTCAAATATTTTTGGTTTCACTAAAATCCGGTTTATTATGAATCCTGTACATTCATTTGAATTTTGAAATCGAATTATCGAACTACCGCGCCATTTTCAATTCCTTTTATATATAAATAAATATTTATATTCTAACGACGATCTATATAAATATATACCTTCGAATTATATTCAAAATGAATTTCTCGTTGATATTATTTAAAATAATTCATTTTAAATATTCAAAATTCGCTAAAATTGCCAAAATAATTTTTTTAAATTGGCTCGGATTTCCGGTTTATTAGAAATTGTTTATTTAAAAATTGTACAGTTAGGTTAAATCTGAAATTTTATTGCTAGTTTAAACCCGACTTCTAATATGTAAATTAATGTGATACTGAACTGTTTGGGTGGTTTTTTTGATGATGTATTGAATTTACTTGTTGGTTTATAGATACTGAATTGTTCTTGTATTGGTTTATCCCAACCATTACCCTATATGTTACGGGCATCAAATAAATCCGGGATCAATCATTAAAATGAATTAAGAACGTAGGTTGAAATGATAAACACCTATGACCTTGATATGGATTGAAATGATATATATCCTTTCCCGAAATACTAAAATTAAATTTTAAGTATTACTTGGAAATAGGATAGAAAATTTTATACGGACACTGGTTGGTTAAATAAAAATTGTTTTAATCTTGAATTTTGGAATATTTTTTAAAGACAATATAAGCGATATTTTATAATTTATTTCCTTTGAACTTGAACCTTGAATTTTGAAATATAAAAAAAAGGGAAATAAATTAGTATTGTAACTGAAGCTTAAAAAATTGAAATTTAATGTGAATCGAATTTATTGAAATTGAATTGTTTTATCCACCTTTGAGATTTATTTTAAACTAGCATTGATGAAAACGATATATGAACTGTGAACTCAATATTTGTTATAAATAGAAATCATTGAAATTGAGAATTTGATTTGGAATTTAATTATTTGAATTAAATTGATCGAATGGAAATGAATGCAAAATGGAAATTTAAACAATTGAAATATTGACATTGAGTTGGTTGAATTGAAATTGGAATATGACTTCTAGTTCAATTGAAATTTTAAAGGAATGATTTTAATTCCAACTATAGTATTTCAAACAATTTTATAAACTATTTTAATAATAATTATTTTTCTTTATAAACTATTTTATTTTATTACTATTTTATTTTATAAATTATTTTAAATAAATCATTTTATAATTAACTATTTATTTTATAAATTACTTTAATGTTTTAACTATAGATTTTAATAATTTGATAATTCTATTTTAATTACAAACTAATTATTTTCAAACTGTTTCAATTATACATCTAAACTATTTTGTATATATTTTTACTATTTTAATATTTAAATTATTTTAAAAGTTGGAATTGCTTTGAGAATTAAGTTGGTTTTAATTAGGGATTTTATTTGGAAATACTTTATTTTGACTATTGAAATGATTTTGAAAAACTTGATATCTTGATATGAAGTTCAGACCTCTTTGAAATGTAAAAGAACCGACCGGTGTGAAAAATGTAAACGATTGGTTGTTAAAGAGACCTTGATCGGATATTGTCATACTCTGTGCGAATACCGAAAACCACTTTAACAACTGTGTATGCGGTGGAGTTCCAGAAATGGTGTTGGATGGATTTAGAGGCGATTATTAGATTCGAAGAAAGAGAACGATGATGGATATCCTTGACCTTCGGGTCATAATTAAAATGACTAAAACAGGGCTATACCGTGACCAAGTAGGGTTAGCTACCTCCATCGACAACATTTCTTCCTTTATTACTATAGTCCCTCGGTTTGATTGATTTGATGCGCATTGGTGATTCGAAGTGTTGTTCGAGGTGGGCGGTAGTCGCGGCTATGCGTTACCACCAGTCCGGGCATGCAACTAGTATACTCCTACTCTGGGCATTTCTCATGTGCCTTGTCATATTATCCTGATCAAGCCCCCTACGACTTTGATTTGTACCGTACCTATGGAGTGCCCTCTGATAGCCACTATGTACTGTGGACTTTACAGTACCTGTATAGACTACGGTATTATAAATAGTGTAAGGGTAAAAATGTAATCCCAATTACGCTATTTTAATATGTTATATTTAACCATAGACATTATTATAATAGCGTATTATATTATATGATATTAGTTTGACGGATCCTTAAGAGATGGAAATTCCCGTAACATCTCTTAAGTTATTGCACTCATATTATTAAATGAAATTTGATTTAACTAATATGAGAATGATTTAGTTCTGATCTGAGTCTTTGTTGTGTTTCCTTTTTTGCAATACGCTCGGGTCAGACCGAGTTATAGTTAGCAAAGATTCTCTTGCTTTGAAGATTCCATTATGAAGATGAAGATGGAGCTCAACGGACGTATTAAAATTATTATTCCGCTGCATATATTGGTATGTTGTATGTTAATTTACTCTGATAAATTGTGTAAATAAAATCAAATGTATGTTTTAACAGCTTCACGAACTGTTATTTAATTATTATATTTTGTCCTTCCGCTGCGAGATTCTGTATTTGTTTCCTTCTTTCTTCTTTTTCTTATTTTAATCCCAATAACTATCCGTATTTTTGATCTGTTTATGTCGACATTAAGGATCATTGTCGATTTGAACGGTCGAAAATCCCGGATGTTACACAAAGATTGTGTAGGAAAGGGACATACAAAATTGTGGATGAAGGAATAGAACTTTTAATTTCCGATTTCACATTAGTTTGGAAATCTAAAGCGTTGAGATTAATATTTTACTAAAGTAATAATAATAATATATATTTTTACTTTTAGATGTAGAATAATGTTAAAAGGAATTAATAATAAAGCAAATTTGAATTATTTCGTGAAAACTTCCACATAATATAAGACAAACCAAAACCATACATGATTATTTACATTGTTGAATTTGTACCATAGGTTTAACTTTGCAAAACCACTATTTTTTATTAAAAGAACCCGAGTTTGCAAGTGAAAACTACGAGTCAGTCATGGGATTGGTATGAGAAATCTACTTAACATATATAATAATATGGCCAATCACAAGGCCATGCCACTTTCGCAGAATGGGTTTACTCCATTGGATTGCCAGTGCTTTAAAACAAGTAAATCTTTTAAACATCGCAATGCTTTTTATAAAAATGAAGCCATTATAAGACTCAGTTCCCATCACACATTGTAACGCAAACCGGAGGATAGAGTTTTGCCTTAAAATGGCCAAAATATGCTCGATACGAATAAAACAAAAGCATTTGATATTATTACTAGTGTTTATATGTTTCAAAAACAATTTCAATCATAACTATCAATCATAGACGGCATGGGTACCATATATCATGTCGCCATATACATGTATACAATCAAAACCGCAAAGTCACATATTTGGAAATTGGATTTCCGTCATGAACCAAGGCAAAAGAAAGTCCTTACCGATTTCGAGACTCTCTAGCCCGAGCCTCAGGACCCAGACACAGGTGAGCCCTTGGATCGTCTGGGTCGGTCCACCGTTGTGGATTAAAATGCCTGAACACTGCGTTTCCCCACCCTTTGGGGGCGTAAATGAGCCAAATGACTCCATCGGCTCCACATAGTCACCGATATATCCGAGGCGCCTCGCAACAGCAAGAACCACACAGTTGAAAATAATATAAATGTCAGGGCTGGTAGGTCACTGACACCACCCTAGCTAGAAGGAAACGCATGCCCTCCCTGATGTCCTCTCCCGTTTCTGGTTCATACCGGGGTGTCAGGCTCGCGAATCAATGTTATACACAAAGCTATGCCACACAAGCCGTGCTTTGATCATCAACCACAAGACTTTGCTTTTCAACAGAAGCCTTGATCATCTGCCACTTAGGCATGCCACAAAGGCAATTCACTCTATGCGACTGATTTCTATCGATATATAACCTTTGAGCTCGTACATCTCAGAGAAGGGCGTTAAGTAAGAGAATAAATTCTCTGCCGCCAAACAAATATATATTTAATAGAGATCAATCAGCACAGAACAAAATCCAATGTCAGACACACAGTCCATTTACAAGTTCATTATGGGTCTGAACGAAACCGGAGGCACCGTGTACCTCGCATATCCATCGATCTCCTACGTCTGGACGATCACCACTTATTATCTATATTTCGGGATGCCTCCCAATCAAGACACCAGTAATCAACCAACCGAGGTGAAGTTCTCCGGTCTTCAACCACCGTCTTCATCATCGACTTCTTATCGTCGATCAATTATATGAAATGAGATTTAACTTGGCCTTTTCAAATAATTCACGTATATTTAGAATTTAAATCAATTCATTTCAATGGTTAAATTATTCGACATCAATAATTCTGTTCTTAAATGTAATTTTCACGCCAAACACATTCAACCATCAAATATCCAATAAACCGGGTAAATTCGGTTTATTTCCATTCTTTATCGTTTATAATACTTTATAACAATTTATCGCTATTTTTATTCATTTAAAAATAGCCAATTCACTAAAACGACGCTTCAGGCCATAATGCGGCTGTGGCACTGGTTTTCTTCAGATTTGATTTACACATATCTGAAAATCTAACCGTTGGATCTTCACAAATTTTATAACATTAGAAAGATCTTTTCAAAACGAATCCAACGGTTTCAGTTTTGGGAAAATCCGACGGTCAGATCTCCCGGTACAATCGTTTGAAGTTTCAATTTCAAAATACAAACTACAGCCTCGTTATTCGATTTAATTTAATTATATTTATATATATATATATAAATATAAATATAATCGATTCTGGCGCTGTTTTTCTTTAGATTTGAATTAAACATTCCAGACAATCCAACTGTTGGATCTTTACAAAGTGGGTGTCGTTGGAAAGATATTTCCAAAGTGAACCTAACGGTTTCAGTTTCTGGAAAATACGATGGTCGGATCTCCCATGTTGACCCGCTTTGTAGTCAAAGCAGTCACACATGGAATCTCTTCTCAACAATACACTCAAGCGTTGGGAATATCGTTAGAAGACATGAAGTGATTTGGTTGAAATCGCATCACAAACAAAGAAAGGCCCGAAACTCCTACCAGATGACCTTTTTTGGGCCCGAAAACAGTGATTACGGAGCTGAGCTCTGTAACTCTTGTAGATCTCTGAATTAGCTTCAGTTTGAGCTTTGGTTTGGCTCAATCGGACTTACGGTTTGAAAGTTATGCCCGTTTCCGTGAATGCATGCAGAACCGAAAACTTGGAATTTGGAAATTGGCTTGACCTCCCGGATCGGATCGGACCCGCTCCGACTCCACACTTCGAAGATGCTCAAACTTGGATTCCATCTCACCTCGGTTCGGATCGGACTATCAGAACCCGACCCGGCTTGCACTCAGCTCAGAGGTATACATCATAAATCCGGATCGGAGCCTCCTCCTCGGTTCGGTTCGGAGCCGAACCGATCCGACCACCATCGCACTAACCTGGCACATGAAGTCTTCGGATTGAAGACACCAGCTCAGTTCGGGTCGGACCCGAACCGATCCCCCTGTACCTGCTCAGACGCAGCAAGTTTGACCGCTTCTTAAGGGATAACTACCTCCTACTAATTCGGATCGGCCGCCACCTGTATGCACACGATCTGAAGGCCACTTCTCCACTCTCTCCGAGATGTCCTCTCCGCTCACCACGTCACACCCGATCCGACCCGATTCAGGACTCCCAGCAGCTCCTCTACGCCTATAAATACACCACGAGATGGTCATTTCAGGGGACTTTTCCGGCACTAACACCTCCCGACCTCCATTACCAAGTATTCAAGGACTTTGGGTACTCCTCAACTCAATCAAACACGAGGCTATCGTGCATAAATTCAATCTCTTTTCTCCTCTTCTTCATTACAACACAAGGTTATTGTGTATAATCGAATCTCACGGATTGTAAGACACCATTGTAATTGTAATTCCTCAGGATATGAGAAACTATAAAGTGGACGTAGGCTTGGATTGAGCCGAACCACTATAAAAATCCCGTGTGTTTCCCTGTTTTTACTGCTCTTTATCTGTAATATGTGATTTGTGAGGATTTCACATAGAGTTTGGGTGTTAGGCCCAAATTTCGGTCTAACATCCCAGTACCATCGTTTGAAATCACGGTTTCAAAACACGAACTACAGCTTCGTTATTCGATTTATTTTATTTATGTTTATATATATATATATATACATATATATATATATATAATTCATTCTTCGATTTCAAAACCATATCCACTTCATATATTTGATAAAATTAATATTTTTATCCAACAGATATTTATTTCAACACATCACCATTTTTAACACTTCATATTCACAATAAAAATGTAGATTTTATTGTTCAATCTATATATATTCAACACATGAATGTTTTCGACTTCACACATACGATAAAAATATGATTTTTATCGTTCTAGTCCTTTATTCAACAGATGAATTTTTCTATAGTTCATATATATAATAAAAATGTGATTTTTATTGTAAAACAATTCATTTCAAAACACGATTATTTTATATAGTTTATATATATATCATAAAGATGTGATTTTTAATGTAAAACAATTTATTTCAAAACACGTTTACTTTATAAAGTTTATACATAAGGTAAAAATGTTATTTTTAGTGTTAAAACAATTTATTTAAAATACTAATATTTTATATAGTCAATATATACGATAAAAATGTTATTTTTATTTTTTAAAGAATTTATTTAATATATGAACTCCATTCAACACATGAATTTTCTTTCAACACATGAATTTTATTTCAACACATGAATTTTATTTCAACACATGAATCTCTATTCAACATATGAATTTAAATCAAATTCAAAAATATTTCAGAAAATTTCGGCAACATAATGGCAGGGTAGTTAAAACCGGGACCGTCCCTAGTACGGCTCCTCGCTCTACCTTAAGGCCTCGCAGCTTTTGACAATGGGGATTTTCAATATCTAGTTTATATGCAGACGAATTTTCCCATATACTAATCCTATTGGGATTTCAACCACAATCAATCATTTCAAATCAACCATTCATGATATTCACCAAATTTTCACATCCACCAATAATCCAAACAATATCACAACCAATATATATCGTCCATGGTCTGTGGACGAGGGGAGTATATATATATACGTATATAACTATATTTCGATTTCATTTCAATATCATTTCAATTTATTTCAATGCATATATCACTTTTACAATGCATATATAACTTATACATCGAACATGCAACTTATACAACGCTTATACTTGAAATGTACAACGCTTATATAACTCATACTTCGACTATATAATTTACACATCATTGTTTCCATATTGTTTATAATTCAGAAATCTCACATTGGGTTCCACTCCACCAAAAATTGTAGAAGGCTCAGAAAATATCCGGTCCCTTCTAGAATGTAGAAGACGTCCTCACGGTCCCGGTGTCTCTTGTTTCACCGAATTTCGACAAGAAACGAAAAAGATATGATTTTTATTGTAAAATCATAAACCGTAGCGCTTTAAAGTGCTATAATCACTTTAAAATTAAAACAGCCGTTACCTTCTGAAATTCTTCAAAACTAGGTTTGCTGATTTCACACAATCCGTAGCACTAGGGAATAATCGGGCTTCACCACATCGTAGAGCAAGGAAGGTCGCTCAGATCGACGGGGGTATGGTGGTAGTCGGTGGCGGATCTGGGAGGTTACGGCAGACAAGGCAGCTGAACTTTGGGGGGCCAAAACTCTCGATTTACTCAAAAAAAATCAAAATTTAGATGGATTTGAAGAGGAAGGGATTCTCTACAGAATTCCCAACTGGGTCGAGGTGTTTCGTGGAGCGGATTGGAAGAAATCGGGCTAGGAAGTGGGGAACAACTTCCGCCGTCACGACCTGCTATCGGGGAGAGAGAAGATGGGGCGTGTCGATTTATGATTGGCCAAAGGTTTTTTTTATTTATATATTTTAAAATTTCAAAAATACCCCTTATGTCATACGAACTCCAATCCAAACCCAATGACTATCGTTCCTAGCTAAATACCCCCATTCCGAACACAATGGGATATGTTTCATAGGCCCATTCGACTGTTACAGTCAGTTTCTCTTCAAATTAAAATATAAAACATTCAATATTTGATTTAAGCGTACATTTCAATTTGCTGGGGCCACATACTGATCCCAAAAATTCCAGAAAAATAAATCTAGCAAAGTTTTGACGATATGGTCCCAACAAAACTAGTTTCGTCGAATTCTGAGACCGTTTGAAAATGGCAATTTTCTGGTCTATCCAATTTAATAGAAATCGACCAAACACATTTTCCTTCACCATGCTCACCCATTAACTTCCAAAATTATGGAATTTGAAACCTAGCAATAATTTGACATCCCGGATCCAACAAAAGAGGTTTCTTCGAATTCTGAGGTCGTTTGCAAAATGTCTATTTTCAAGGGCTATATATTCTCTATAGCGACCTTTTTAAAAATTCATTTGGCCATAACTTTTGATCCCCACTATGAAACTTCGATTTTTCAGATTCGTTAGAAAGATATTCATTAACAAAATTAAATATTTTTGGCTTCATAAAATCCGTTTTATTCTGCACTCGGTACGGTCAATCAAAGTTTGAATTGAAATTTTGAAACTACTACGCCATTTCAGGCCTTGTTTATAATTAAAAATAATTATATTTATTTTCGAACATCGATTCAAACGTACTTTTCGTCGTTATTACTTAAAATATTTATTTTAAATATTTAAAATTCACTAAATTAGCCAAATTAAAATTTTTTAATTGGCTCAGATTTTCCGGGTTGTTATAATCTCCCCCACTTAAAACTTTTCGTCCTCGAAAAGGAACGAAGTCGAAAGTTGTTTAATTAACCAACTCAACTTTCCTTCTGGCTTCCATTCTTCAACTTTTCAGTTTCTAAGAATTTTCAAATTCTTCAAAAAATTGGCTAACACTCTAAATTTTCGAAAAATTTCGCCATAACCTCCTTTTTATGGGGAGCTTCGGGATTTTTCAAATAGCCTCCCATGGCCCTCACCAATCCAAAAGAAAAAGCCAAGAGGCTAGCAAATCGGCTCATAAAATCATCAAATCCCAAGAAATACAATAAACATGTACCTATTTGTCGGGCAAACAATTTTATTCCTCTGCTTAGCTGTTTATCCATAACCTGTTCACACATATATAATGCACATGTATATATTTCTATCTATTTTCAATTCAGTTCAGTATTTGTTCAATTTGGCTAAATGGTTCAAAATTCTAATTAATCAACCAAAAATCAAACAACACAATCAATTTGCTTGTTTAACTTTCAAAAATATACTAATTGATTCACATACTCTTTTGAAAACATTCGGACTATATAATTAAAAGTTTACATGCATGAAAAGAAAACAACAACAAAGTAGAGAACAAAATTGTAATGCAAAGTATGGTAAATGTACCTTGCACCAGAGTCACTCAGAGATATCCACCTTGCATTTAGGATAGGCTTTCTTAATACTCTCCTCAGTTTCCCAAGTACAATCTAGCGGATCTCCACTCCATTGCACTTTGACTAAGTGAACCTTCTTGTTCCTCAGTTCTTTGGTTTCTTTGCCTATTATCTTTAGCGGTTCTCTTCTCACAGCCAATTCTGGAGTAATTTCTATATCCCATTGCGCTGCTTCTTCCACGATCAAGTCTGGATCATGAACATGCTTTCGAAGTTGAGATACGTGAAATACATCATGCACTCCAGGCAACCAATTAGGCAATTGAACTCTATAAGCAAGAGTTCCAATCTGTTCAAGTATAGGGAATGGACCAATAAATTTGGGTGTCTACTTCCCAGTTTTGCCAAATTGAATTACTCCTCTCATCGGGGAAACCCTTAGATACACATAGTCACCAATAGCAAATGCTAAATCCCTCCTTCTCGAGTCTGCATAGCTCTTCTGTCGGCTTTGAGCTGCTAGCAATCGTTTCTTAATGAAATCGACTTTATCCTCAGCTTCGTGAATCATATCTGGTCCCAATACAAGCCTATTACCAGGTTCTACCCAACAAGCAGGAGATCGGCACGGTCTACCATACAATGCTTCGAATGGTGACATTGTCAGGCTTGCTTGGTAGCTGTTGTTGTATGAGAACTCAACCAAATGTAAATGGTCTTCCCATGATCCACCAAAATCAAGAATACAAGCCCACAATAAATCTTCTAGTATACGATTCACCCTCTCAGTCTGACCATCTGTCTGAGGATGATAGCCGGTGCTTAGATTCAGCTTCGTTCCCAGTTCTACTTGAAATGCCTCCCAGAACTTGCTAGTAAATATTAGATCCCTATCACTGACTATACTGATCGGCACTCCATGTAGCTTAACAATTTCTTTGAAATAAATCTGTGCTAGATTTTGAGCAGTTCTAATGGATCTGACAGGCATAAAATGGGCGGTCTTCGTGAAGCGATCTACGATCACCCAAATACTGTCATTTCCTTTCTTGGTTCTGGGCAAACCATCTATGAAGTCCATGGAAATATGTTCCCAATTCCAGCCTGGAATGTCCAGCGGTTGCAACAATCCGGCAAGTTTTTGTTGGTCGCTTTTGACTAGTTGGCAAGTAGAGCACTTGCTAACATATAATGAAATGTCTCTTTTCATCGATCTCCACCAGAATGTACGCTTAATGTCATTATACATTTTTCTCACTCCTGGATGGATACTAAGATTTGACTTATGGCATTCATCCAGTACTTCCCTCCGGAGCTCAGAAATTTTAGGAACACAAATTCGACCCTTTAGCCTTAGAACCCCTTGGTTATCAATCCGGAAACTCAAGGGTTCCCCTTTCTGTATTCTTTCTCTGATCCTCTGAATGAAGTGATCGTCCTTCTGAAGAGAAGATATTTTATCAATCAATGAAGTCGTAATAATAAAACTGGCGATTATTGCATTCTTTCGACTTAGCGCATCGGCCACAACATTGGCTTTCCCTGGAGTGTACAAAATCTCAAAATCGTATGCTGCAAGAAACTCTAGCCAACGTTGCTGCCTCAGATTCAAGTCTTTCTGGGTGAACAGATACTTTAGCGACTAATGATCTGTATACAGTTCGAATTTCTCACCCAGAAGATAGTGCCTCCAGATTTTTAAAGCAAACACAATGGCTAACAACTCAAGATCATGAGTAACATAATTTTTCTCATGCGGTTTCAGCTGACGGCTAGAAGCAACCACTTGACCTCTTTGCATTAATACTGCACCAAGGCCTTCTCTAAAGGCATCTATCCAGACTTTCAAGTCTTGATTGCCATCAATAATTGTTAACAAATTGGAGTAGTTGTAAATCTTAATTTTAGCTTCTGAAAAGCCTCCTCACATTCGGGAGTCCACTTGAATCTTGCGTGCTTCTTGGTAAGCTTTGTTAAGGAACTAGATATCTTCGAAAAATCCTTAACGAACTTCCGATAATAACTAGCTAATCCAAGAAAACTTCGAACTTCTGTGGGAGTACTAGGCTGCTTCCAATTTTGAATAGCGGTGATTTTACCGGGATCCACAGAAATTCCTTCTTTTGGTACAACGTGGCCAAGATATCTGACTTCTTCTTTCCAGAATATACATTTGGAAAGTTTGGCCTTCAAGACATTCTTTGTGAGAATTTCCAATACTTGTTCCAAATGTTCCGCGTGCTCGCTCTCTGACTTAGAGAAAATCAATATGTCATCAATGAAAACCAGAACAAATTTATTCAAGACATCGCGGAATACTCGATTCATTAAATCCACAAAATAGGCAGGAGCGTTACATAAGCCGACAGGCATTACTAACCACTCATAGAATAAATCGGGACCTCGGAAAGATGTTATAGGAACACACTCTTCGGCAATACGAAGCTGATGGAAGCCTGTAGCTAGGTCCATCCTTGAAAATACTTGTGCACAATTCAATCGATCCAGCAAATCATCAATCCGCGGCAATGGATATTTGTTCTTTAATGTCTGCTTGTTCAAGTCACGATAATCCACACATATTCGAAGAGTACGGTCTGACTTAGGGACAAATACCACTGCTGCTCCCCAATCAGAGAAACTAGGCCTGATCAAACCCTTCCATACAAGCTGTTGAGTTTGATTATCTAATTCTTCTTTCTCCTTTAGAGTCATTCTCCGAATAGCGTGCACTACTGGCCTTGCATTCGGAATTAAAGCGATCTTGAAATCAATTTCTCTCTTCGGAGGTAAGCTAACAGCTTCTTCGAACAAATCTGCATAATTCTTTACGACAGGAATATATTTTATGAGGTCTGGAATATTCTCTGTGACTACAGGGATATTTTCTATTTGAGCAGGAGAAACATCAAGAGTTGACAAAAAGTCTTTTCTATCTGAATTCGTACCTTCACATGGAATGGTTATATAATTCCCTGATTTAATCTTTGCCCTAACCACTCTCTCGGCGCATTTAACCTCTGCTTCATATTTGGTTAACCAATCCAATCCCAAAATAAGATCGAATTCAGTAAAATTCATGACGATAGAGATGGTAGGGAACTTATAATAGGAAAAAGAGACAGGCACCCCACAAACCCAACTAAGATTGAGGGAACCCCCGACTGGATTATGGACAGTGATGGGTTCTTTGAGCTTTTTCAATTTCAAATCCAACTTCTTAACTACAATTTTTGCAATAAAGCTTCGTGACGCGCCTGTATCAAACAGTACTTCAACTGGAATGTTTTTGACAGTAAGCGTGCCTTCCAAAACATCAGACCTTCCCTGACTAGCTAAGGGTGATGGAGTTTCTACCACTTCATTTACATGTGTGGCTTTAGACTTTTTCTTTAATGGTTGGCAATTCTTCTCAATATGACCAGCCTGATGGCACTTCCGGCATTTCCTAATCTCTCCAGACTTCCTACCAGGTTTAAATCCATCTTTCTTCAAAGATTTACAATTTACCGAGAAATGTCCTTGTTTATTGCAGTTAGAGCAGGCGGAAGTCGTTATTGGTTCTTTCTCAGATCTAACCCTTTACCTCTTGGCTTTGGGCTTCTTACTGACCTCAGGCACCGTACTGGCCTTAGGACTATCAGTCTCAGACTCCCCTTTGTTACTGAACTAACTTCCTCTTCGTCATTCAAAAGACCTTTCTTATGGAGATCTTCATACGGATAAGCCATGTATATCATTTCAGAAAAAGGAAGCTTCACATGCCCCATTACTCTACTTTGGTACTTTCTTTGAAGCCCGTTAGTAAATCTCAGATTCTTCCTCTTTGGATTTTGAATTAGATGTGGGGGAAAATGAGAAAGTTCACTGAATTTCTTATGATATTCTGGAATGGTCATATCCCCTTGTATCAGATAACAGAATTCATCACATAACCGCTCAGTTTCTTCTGGAGGAATAAATCTTTGACTGAAAATCTCTTTAAATCGATCTCAGGTAATATTACCTTCTGGATTATCCTTAATAATCGAATCCCACCAGAACAAAGCTTCGTCTTTGAGTGCCCAAGATGCTAGTAATCTTTTCTGATCATCTCTCAGCTTTGAACTTTCAAAAAATTTCTTAGCAGAGCGTATCCAGGCTTGAGTTTGAATAACAGATTCATTGCCCGAGAATGGTACTCCACCCATATTTCGATACTTAATTAATAGAGCCTCCATATCTGGTTCTGCCCTATCTCTTCTACTTCTGCCACTCATTTTTCAATGTCTGCAAATAGCAGACAAAGTGTTAGGCCAACAGAAAAGGTATTTTTAAAACATAGAGACATATACTTGAATGTAAATGCGCCTATCAGGGTGTATCTCATTCTGCTATACTCATACTAGGATATTACTAATCCTATCTGTAATGAGTTATTCGTCCTGGAACACTACTCGTTCTATTTCTGACGAATTCGTTAATATATTATATTCTAGAACTAAGCTTAACCAAATCTCTGATACCACGTTGTGACGACCCCAAAACCCCGTACGACGGTGGCAAGGGTAACCTTTGGAATATAACACATAAACCGATAACAGCAGAACAGAAATAAGTAAATAAATACACCAGATAATGTACAATAGAATACTGTGGATAAACATAATCATCGGAGTTACAGAGTATATAGGATCATACTTAGTAAAAATACAGTTCAGCTATACATAGATGTCGACAGCGGAAAACAAAACATAATATGTACAATAGGAGCTGAACAACATAAAAAGAGATAAATGATAGAATCCATCTTTAGCTCCTGCTATCTAGAAAGAGCCTGCTAAAACCTAAATACTTGGCTGCTCGTGTAGAAAAACGGGGCACCCGTGTTTGCAAGTGAAACAAACTACGAGTCAGTAATGGGACCGGTATGAGAAATCTAATTAACATATTTAATAATATGGCCAATCACAGGACCATGCCACTTTCGCAGAACGGGTTTACTCCATTGGATTGCCAGTGCTTTAAAACAAGTAATTCTTTTAAATATCACAATGCTTTTTATTAAAATGAAGCCATTATAAGACTCAGTTCCCATCACACAATGCAACGCAAACCGGAGATAAAGTTTTACCTTATAATGGCCAAAATATGCTTAATACGAATAAAACAAAAGCATTTGATATTATTACTAGTGTTTATATGTTTCAAAAACTATTTCAATCATAACTATCAATCATAGATGGCATGGGTACCATATATCATGTCGCCATATATAGGTATGCAATCAAAACCGCAAAGTCACGTATTTGGAAATTGGATTTCCGTCATGAACCAAGGCAAAAGATAGTCCTTACCGAATTTGAGACTCTCTAGCCCGAGCCTCAGGACCCAGACATAGGTGAGCCCTTGGATCGTCAGGGCCGGTCCACCGATGTGGATTAAAATGCCTGAACACTGCGTTTACCCACCCTTTGGGGCGTAAATGAGCCAAATGACTCCATCGGCACCACATAGTCACCGATATATCTGAGGTGCCTCGCAATAGCAACAACCACACAGGTGAAAATAATATAAATGTCAGGGATGGTAGGTCACTGACACCACCCTAGCTAGAAGGAAACGCATGCCCTTCCTGATGTCCTCTCCCGTTTCTGGTTCATACCGGGGTGTGAGGCTCAAGAATCAACGTTATACACAAAGCTATGCCACACAGGCCGTGCTTTGATCATCAACCACAAGACTTTGCTTTTCAACAAAAGCCTTGATCATCTGCCACTTAGGCATGCCATACAGGCAATTCACTCTATGCGACTAATTTCTATCGATACATAACCTCTAAGCTCGTACGTCTCAGAGAAGGGCGTTAAGCAAGAAAATAAATTCTCCGCTGCCAAACAGATGTATATTTAATAGAGATCAATCAGCATAGAACAAAATCCAATGTTAGATACACAGTCCATTTACAAGTTCGTTCTGGGTCTGAACGAAACCGGAGGCACCATGTACCTCGCATATCCATCGATCTCCAAGTACGTCTGGACGATCACCACTTATTATCTATATTTCGGGATGCCTCCCAACCAAGACATTAGTAATCAACCAACCGAGGTGAAGATCTCCGGTCTTCAACCACCGTCTTCACCATCGACTTCTTATCGCCGATCAATTATTTGAAATGAGATTTAACTCGGCCTTTTCAAATAATTCACGTATATTTAGAATTTAAATCAATTCATTTCAATGGTTAAATTATTCGACATCGATAATTCTGTTCTTAAATGTAATTTTCACGCCAAACACATTCAACCATAAAATATCTAATAAACCGGGTAAATTCGGTTTATTTCCATTCCATATCATTTAATATATTTTATAACGACTTATCGCTATTTTTATTCATATAAAAATAGCCAATTCACTCAAACGACGCTTCAGGCCATAACGCGGCCGTGGCGCTGTTTTTCTTCAGATTTGATTTACACATATCTGAAAATTTAACCGTTGGATCTTCACAAATTTTATATCATTAGAAAGATCTTTTCAAAACCAATCCAACGGTTTTAGTTTTGGGAAAATCCGATGGTCGGATCTCCTGGTACAATCGTTTGAAGTTTCGATTTCAAAATACGAACTACAGCCTCGTTATTCGATTTAATTTAATTATATTTATATTTATACATATATATATATAATCGATTCTGGCGCTATTTTTCTTTATATTTGAATTAAACATTCCTGACAATCCAACCGTTGGATCTTTACAAAGTGGGTGTCGTTGGAAAGATATTTCCAAAGCGAACCCAACGGATTTGGTTTTGAGAAAATCCAATGGTCGGATCTCCCAGTACCATCGTTTGAAATAACAATTTCAAAACACGAAATGCAGCTTCATTATTCGATTTATTTTATTTATGTTTATATATATATATATAAAATTCATTCTTCGATTTTAAAACCATATTTGTAACACCCCACCTCCGCCAGGGTGGCTCTTGCAAGCACTCTGACTTTGGAGGGGCGTTTGAATCAGGTAAACATGCATAATGATATATCAAGGCAGAACAAGAACACATGTATATATGTAAACAGAGTAAATAAGATAAGTAAAACAGCGGAAGATTTCAAACCATTTCAAAACAAGTCTGGTACATCTTAATGTCAACTTTCCAAATACATAAGTCTAGATAAAAACAACATCATCTGAAAACTGAAATACATAAGTGCTATCTCCAAATAAGTGATAACCATAGCTAGCTTCATGTCGAAACCGTACATGAGCTGAAATCCCACAAGCAAGCAATCCGAAATCCAAGCTAAGCTCCAACGTTCCCACCCTGAGAACCTGGGGGGTGGGGGGAAACGGAAGAAAAGAGGCGAAAGAAAACAGGTCAGTCAAAAAGACTGAGTAAGCCCTACTACAATCAATGTAAACTGATAAAGTTAACTGGCAAGAGAAGCAGGTATGATCATAAGGATAACAACATACTAGCATGATGATTAACCAACAAGGTAGATAAAGGTGTCATCGCATAATCAGGTTTAAGGTTTTGCACCACAGGTGTACTAGCAAACTAACATGACTTGAATAAACAAGTATTGATCCCTTGGCCCAAGCTTTGGCCCAATAACATGAAGTGACCCTCATACGAGGTCCAATAACATGAAGTGACCCTAACACAAGGTCCAACCAAACGGTCTAGTCGATCGGCTCCCTATAAGCCTAACTCGTCACGTGTTGGTGTCAATACGGCCTAAACATAATTGTAGTCGAACTGTGCCGGGTCCACCCTTCGGGTGTATCAAGCCCTAGGGTGCCAACCCCTTGGACACCATAAACATGAGTGCACAGTCTCGATCTACTGGTACCCATGGGTGACTTCTCCAAATACGGACTACGTGCACGACCATAGTCCGTCCGGAACTACATCGGCGTACCACCCGGCCGTCGTTTATTTGGTCGCTTACCTCCAGCCCAGTAATCGTGCCCCCTCCCTAGCCTAGTCCCTAGGGCCTTAATGATACCAATTTTTGGGGATTTACTGCGGAGTGGGCCCCCATTTCTAGGATTTTCTAGTGGGTTAAGTACGGTTTAACCCTCTTGCTAATCATGGATTAACTTGGTTAAGTGTAACGATGAGTTCACGACTTAACCCTGATTAATCTACCAAGCCCAAATTGGTTAAGTATTAAGTGGACCATGACTTAACCCTAATCACGAGGCATTAGTTAATTTACTGCGCCTTAACCTCTCACATTAGACCTTGTTGTGGTTACTAGTTAAGCCGGTCGGTTCCGGGTAGCTTTACACCACAACTTGGTCTAACCTCGGGTTCAAGGTACAACATGGCCAACTTCTCACATTGGGTCCTATTGTTTGTAGCAACTAGTTAAGCCGGTCGGTTCCGGGTAGGTTTACGCTACAAACTCAACCCAAACTCGAGTTGGTCACACTTATCTTTTCTAAGTTTCATGTCCATCATGTTTCCAAAATATGTTACAAATTTTCAAGCAATTGGGTAGACCTAACTTAATAGGTAAATTCCCAATGGGTAGACCTAACTTAATAGGTAAATTCCCAAGCTTATGTTTTTATGTCTTTTAAGTTTACCCAACCCCAAACGCAATCCCATCGCTTACATATCGCAATAGCGCATAAAGGATAGAAAGAGGGAACTTGGCATAATCATGATATAAAGGTATTGAAGCCACAAGTTTAACATGGTGGCATATGAAATGTTCATATGTTCATACACTTGCATATTACATTTTTAGGCCTCAAAAGCATGCATAAAACCAAACTTAGCATATTGGTGATACATGGTGCTAAATGACATGTAAAAATGGCCATAAGTTCGCATCTAGCCTCACATGCAAGTTATCATAAGGGATATGATAACTTACATGTTGCCAAAATGCAACCTTTGGCATAAAGCTTGAAGCTTTATGTTCATAAACCCAAGATAAGCTTGCATAACATGATAGCATGAACAAAATGTTCAACCCAAACTTGCATAACATAACTTGCATATCATATCACAAACTTGCATATCAAACTTGCATAACATAACACGATAAACTTGCATATCATGACATGGCATACTTGCATAACATAACATGATGAACTTGCATATCATAACATGGCATACTTGCATATAAACTTGCATATCACAACATGATAAACTTGCATATCATAGCATAGTAAACTTGCATATAAACTTGCATATCACAACATGATAAACTTGCATATCATAGCATAGTAAACTTGCATATAAACTTGCATAACATAACTTGATGAACTTGCATAACACATCATAGTAAACTTGCATAACACATCATAGTAAACTTGCATATCATGGCAAACTTGCATATCATACATTTAACTTTAAAGTTTAAGTATGAAAGTAGAATAGGGCTTACAATTCTTATGAAGACACACAAAACTATGACAAAGCCCTTATGCAATCAATTAGACCCAAAATGCAAGCTCTAACATAAAAACCCTTGGGCCAAAATGATCAAAACTCTTGCTTTATGATATAAATATAGAAACTTGACTTGAATGCAAGCTAATGATGATCATAAAAGCTTGAAAACACTTGTATGCATGGAAAATCTCATAGAAATTGATTTAGGAATTTTATGAAGAGAGTGGAGGCCATGAGAGGTAAAATTTTGCCATAGTTTAGTTGTAGGATTGATTAATAATGATTTAGGGCTAGCTTAGGGTCTTATTTATAGATTAGGCAAGTGTTTTAGGCCATAGGATTAAACCCTAGTTGCAATCTCAGCCCTTAAAACCGAATCTGGCCCCCAAGCTCAACACAAACCCAAAATGGTGCACCAGGCTAAACAGCCCGGCTGAGCCAAGTCGACAGCCAAGTCGACAGGGCTGTCGACTTGGTCCAACCAAGTCGACTCCCAAGTCGACAGGGCTGTCGACTTGGGTGTTCTGGCGGGAATTTTCCCGCCTGGCCCAATAACCCCAATTTCCAAATTCAGATTTGAATTTGAAATCTGTTTTTACTTTGAAATTTTCAGAAAACTTCGTTGGGCCTTAATCGGGTCATACGGACTCCGATTTTCGAAAACTCGGACTCTATTTCGCGTATTTTTCCGAGACGAACGCAATGGCATAGCCCGTTTCCCTTGATTCAGATTTTAGAATTAAATTCTTCCTCGATTTACGTTATAACAGGTTATTGAAAATACGGGTTGTTACAATATTCACTTCATATATTTGATAAAAATGATATTTTTTCCAGCAGATATTTATTTCAACACATCACCATTTTTAACACTTCATATTCACAATAAAAATGTAGATTTTATTGTTCAATCTATATATATTCAACAAATGAATGTTTTCGACTTAACACATGCGATAAAAATATGATTTTTATCGTTCTAGTCCTTTATTCAGCAGATGAATTTTTCTATAGTTCATATATATAATAAAAATGTGATTTTTATTGTAAAACAATTCATTTCAAAACACGATTATTTTATATAGTTTATATATATATCATAAAGATGTGATTTTTAATGTAAAACAATTTATTTAAAAACACGATTATTTTATACAGTTTATACATAAGGTAAAAATGTTATTTTTGGTGTTAAAACAATTTATTTAAAACACTAATATTTTTTATAGTCAATTTATATGAAAAAAACTTTATTTTTATTTTTCAAAGAATTTATTTAATATATGAACTCCGTTCAACACTTGAATTTTCTTTCAACACATGAATTTTATTTCAACACATGAATTTCTATTCAACACATGAATTTAATTTCAACATTCAACACATGAATTTTATTTCAACACATGAATTTCTATTCAAAACATGAATTTAATTTAAACATTCAACACATGAATTTTATTTCAACACATGAATTTTTTTCCACACATGAATCTCTATTCAACATATGAATTTAAATCAAACACAGAAATATTTCAGAAAATTTCGGCAGTATAACGGCAGGGTAGTTAAAACCGGGACCGTCCCTAGTACGGCTCCTCGCCCTACCTTAAAGCCTCGCAACTTTTGACAATGGGGATTTTCAATATCTAGTTCGTACGCAGACAAATTTTCCCATATACTAATCCTATTGGGATTTCAACCACAATCAATCATTTCAAATCAACCATTCATGATATTCACCAAATTTTCACATCAACCAATAGTCCAAACAATATCACAACCAATATATATCGTCCATGGTCTGTGGACGAGGGGAGTATATATATATAGATATACGTATATAACTATATTTCAATTTCATTTCAATATCATTTCAATTTATTTCAATGCAGATATCAGTTTTACAACGCATATATAACTTATACATCGAACATACAACTTATACAACGCTTATACATGAAGTGTACAACGCTTATATAACTTATACTTCGACTATAAAATTTATACATCGTTGTTTCCATATCGTTTATAATTCAGAAATCTCACATTGGGTTCCACTCCAACAAAAATTGTAGAAGGCTCAAAAAAATATTCGGTCCCTTCTAGAATGTAGAAGACGTCCTCATGGTCCCGGTGTCTCTTGTTTCACTGAATTTCGACAAAAAACGAAAAAGATATGATTTTTATTTTAAAATCATAAACCGTAGCGCTTTAAAGTGCTATAATCAATTTATAATTAAAACAGCCGTTACCTTCTGAAATTCTTCAAAACTAGGTTTGTTGATTTCACACAATCCGTAGCACTAGGGAATAATCGGGCTTCACCACGTCGTAGAGCAAGGAAGTGCGCTCAGATCGACGGGGGTACGGTGGCACTCGGTGGAGGATCTGGGGGGTTATGGCGGACGAGGCGGCTGAACTTTGGGGGGCTAGAACTCTCGATTTACTCAAAAAAAATCAAACTTTAGATGGATTTGAAGAGGAAGGGATTCTCTACAGAATTCCCAACTGGGTCGAGGTGTTTCGTTGAGCGGATTGGAAGAAGTGAATATTAGTGTCACATCCTTAAAACCAATGTTAAGTAGGCTCGCATCCCTCTGTTTTAAAACATATAAAATACATCCCTATTTTTAAAACGCAGCTTTTATTTTTACTGAAATGCCCTCATTTAAATTTACGATGTAATTAACGTTTATGGGTTTTATTTTTTCCGCATTAGGGATTTTCCATCCATGGCGGCGGCGGTAACGATTTATTTTTTTGTCTTTGGTTCTTTCGTTCTTACTTTAAAATTACTGATTCAGTGTTTTCTTCCTTGTTAATGGCGACAAATTCTTCAGCGATTCCAGTCAGTGGCGGTGGCGGTTGTGGTCACTTCGCGGTTGGTTTCAGTTTTGCATCTGTAGAGGATTGGTTGGGGTCGAATTGGGGAAGGAGGAGGAAGAGAAGGGTGCGTCGACGACGGTAGAGCTATTGGTGGGCGGCGCGACTGGCTGTTGCAGGGGGGAACGACGGCGGGGACGAGTGGAGTTTACGGATTTCATTTTGACGTCGGTTTTTGCTTTTATTCGTATGAAATTATTTAATTGTTCTGAAACTAGTGTTATAACATTTGGTGTTCATGTACTCAGAAAAGTTGAGTATAAATAGGCATATATCTACATATATGCATATAAATATGCATATATATTAAATATCTGTATTTAGCAGTCTGTTAAAAAGTTGCCTACAAATGTGCATATATTCGGAATATATTCATATCTGTATGCAACTTTTTTATCATATATGCAGAAAAACAGATATTTTAAATATATATTCATATATGTATGCATATATATAGAATACTTGCATTTAACTATGCAGAATTTTTGTTATATTGCTGATTTGTACGCATGTATTTATAGTAATCTGAAGCTGTTTATTTATTTTGATTATTGCACATTAGGCTTATTACTATTTTTTTTATTACAGTGCTCCTCCAAAAAGATTGAAGAATTCCAGGTCCTCCATTTTCTTCCAAAAGATTTAAATCTGCAGTTGATTCTACAGAGATTACTAGATGTTTTTGTGCAATAAGCTGGGTCTTAACTGAAGAGCTTGTTCTTCAAAAGACCATTAGACTTGCTTTGTTATTTTATTTTTAAGACACTTGGTTGTACTGTTTACTTTTACCATTTGGTGTAAATATTTATGTGATGTAATAAAATCAGTTCAGTATTTTCTTGCAAAATTGCTTTTGATTGCCATTTTTTGTTTTAAGCTGATATTATATGCATGCAATTTGTATTTGTATTATCTGCCTATTTGTATGCAAGTAATGATAATATTTTCATATAAGTATGCTAGTAAATAAATTCTGCAATTCAAATTTGCAGAATTTCGAAAATATTTGCATACAATGATGCTAATATTTTGAATAACTACACACCAGAATGTAAAAATTCCAGATTATCATATAGAATAAATATAACTTGAAACCCTACATGTGCAATAATCAAAATAAATAAATAGCTTCAAATTAATATAAATACATGCGTACAAATCAGCAGTAATATTCTCCAGCGAGTCATTATTGAAAATAATAATCAGCAGACCATAGTTTGAAAACAAAATACCAGTACAATTATTCACAAAAATTCATGTAATAAATGCACATAACCATGCAACTTTTATTAAAAAAATTATTTGTTTATGCAAGAATTAAAAATTTTCTAGACAAATAATTGCACACTTGTAAACAACATTTTCTAATTATCTGCATGCAAATATGCAACAATTTGTTCAAATTTGCAAACTTTCCATCTATACTTCACATTTGAATTCAGAGACGTAAACTTGGAATCAGGTTAGCTGGTTATCTTCATATATTTGTGCAATTATCTGTTTGTTTTTGCATACTAGCACGCATCAATTCATAATTGATTAACATAGTATTGGTGTATAAAAATATGCATTCATAAATGTAGTAATGTCGTAATTATGCACACAAATATGCATGTATTATGAATAACTAAATTTCAGTCAGGGGCGGCGTCAGTTGTCACTTCGCTGTTGGGTGTCGTTTTGGGGCTGTAGAGGTTCGGTGGGGGTCGGATTGGTGAAGGAGGAGGAAGAGGAGGGTTTGTCGACGGCGGAGGAGCTATCGATGGGCGGCGCGGCTGTTTCAGGGGGGACGGTGGTCGGCGCGGCGTCTGTTGCATAGGGGAACGACGGCGATGTCAGATCGTAGATTGGGGACGACTGGAGTGAGGGATTAGGTTTTCAGCGAGATTGAACGAACGTTTGACTGAGTAGATGATGACGTAAAGGTTTTTACGTTCGCAAGGGTATACCTGGGATTTTTTGAGTGGAAATTCAAAAACAAGGATGTATTTTATATTGTTTTTATCACCGGTTTTTTTTTTATATTTTGAAACTTAATAGGGACCTGTAAAAAACGCACCCTTGGAAGAAATCGGGCTGGGAACTAGGGAACAACTTCCGTCATTGTGACCTGCTATCGGGGAGAGAGAGGATGGGGGGTGTCGATTTATGATTGGCCAAAGGGTTATTTATTTATTTATATATTTTAAAATTTCAAAAGTACCACTTATGTCATACGAACTCCAATCCAAACACAACGACTGTCGTTCCTAGCTAAATACCCCCATTCCGAACACAATGGGATATGTTTTGTAGGCCCATTCGACTGTTTCACTCAGTTTTTCTTCAAATTAAAATATAAAACATTTAATATTTGATTTGAATGTACATTTCAATTTGCCGAGGCCACACAGTGATCCCAAAAATTCCGAAAAAATAAATCTAGCTATGTTTTGACGATACGGTCCCAACAAAACTAGTTTCGTCAAATTCTGAGACCGTTTGAAAAATGGTCATTTTCTGGTCTATCCAATTTAATAGAAATCGACCAAACACATTTTCCTTCGCCACGCTCACACATTAACTTCAAAAATTATGGAATTTGAAACCTTGCAATAATTTGACATCCCGGATCCAACAAAAGTGGTTTCGTCGAATTCTGAGGTTGTTTGCAAAATGTCTATTTTCAAGAGCTATATATTCTCTATAGCGACCTTTCTGAAAATTCATTTGGCCATAACTTTTGATCCCCGCTATGAAACTTCGATTTTTCAGATTAGTTAGAAAGATATTCATTAACAGATTTAAATATTTTTGGTTTCACTAAAATCTGTTTTATTCTGCATCTGGTACAGTCAGTCAAAGTTTGAATTGAAATTTTGAAACTGCCGCGCCATTTCAGTCCTTGTTTATAATTAAAAATAATTATATTTATTTTCAAACATCGATTCAAACATACTTTTCGTCATTATTACTTAAAATATTTATTTTTAATATTTCAAATTCACTAAATTAGCCAAATTAAAATTTTTAAACTGGCTCAGATTTTCCGGGTTGTTACAGTACATTTATTTTTTAATATTTTATATGTAACACCCCGTGTATTCTATAACAGTGAAATTCACAAATTAAAGTATAATTAATTTCAAATCAAAGAATTAAGGGAAACAGGATACGCCATTGTGTTCGTCTCGGAAAAATACGCGGAATAGAGTCCGAGTTTTCGAAAAACGGAGTCCGTATGAAGAAGATATGGCCTCCGGAAGTTTCAGAATTCAGTTTAAAATTCAAACAGACGAAAACAGCTCAGAAAAACAAGTTTAAAATTCAAAATGGGGCCCAATTGGCCAGGGCGGGAAAATTCCCGCCTAAGGCACCCAGGTCGACTGGGCAGTCGACCTGGGCTAGCCAGGTCGACAGGGCTGTCGACTGCCCTGTCGACACGGTGTCGACTGGGCTGTCGACCTGGCCCTAGAGCCAGGTCGAACCCAGCCCACCCTGGCTGGCCTGGTCTATGTTTGGTCGATTTTCTAAGCCTTGCCTTGTCACTAGGGCTAGGTGTCAGCTCCGGATTGGCCTCTCCTTCAAACGAATGGCTATTATTGAATCAAGCTCCACCGACGGTCTAAAACAACTCACAAACATTATAAAAAGGACCTAAGACCTAGCCTAAATCATACTATTTCATTTTAGCCTCAGGCCGCCGCCATTAAACCTAGAGCTCTGAATTAAAAATACAAAGAATAAAATTGTAGAAGATAGAGGACGATTCTTGAAGGCCACAACTAGAAGCTACAACAACTACGACGCTTTAGACAACGAATTTGGGACTATTGTATTTGAGTTATTTGCTTCATATTGTAAGTTCTATGTTACTTTTTAGGCAAAAACGTTAAAACAATATGGACATGCCATGAATTGAAACCGGATTTAGGAACTATTGTTAATCCATTGTTTATATTGTTTATCTTTGAATTGTAATTTGGGGATATTGCTATGGCAACGTTGCAAGTTAAACTTGTCATGATTTTGATGTTGTTATGAATCACTTGGGTTTAATTGTTTGGCAAGTTGGACTAATACATGTCCATGGAATCGCTATGTTTATTGAAATCTTTATGTTGATTAAACCATGCCTATGATGCTAATTAAACCATGGCTATGACTATTGATGGAATTGTGCCTGTGATGTTAATATACCCATCATGATTAATGAAAAATTGGGTATTGCTAGGTTATGATGAAAAGTTGGAATTATTATGTTTACAATGTTAGATATGTTAAAAACGCTCAATTGGAATCATTATGTCTAAACGTTAGTTGAGAATCATTATGTTAAAAATGCTCAATTGGAATCATTATGTTTATAATGTTAGTTGAGAATCATTATGTTAAAAATGCTAAATTAGAACCATTATGTTTATAATGTTAGTTGAGAATCATTATGTTAAAAACGCTAAATTGGAATCATTATGTCTATAATGTTAGTTGAGAATCATTATGTTAAAAATGCTAAGTTGGAACCATTATGTTTATAATGTTAGATGAGAATCATTATGATAAATTGGAATCATTATGTCTATGAGAATTATTATGTTAAAAATGCTAAATTGGAATCCACTATGCCTATTAGGATTACTATGCCTTTAATGTTTCATGTTTATAATAAAATTATTATTATGCCCGCAATGATTATTATGCCTATGATGTAAAGTTGAAATCATCATGTTAAATTAAGTTGGAATCATTACTATGCCAAGTTATCATCATACTAGTATTGCAACCATGTGATATGTTATAGCCTGTTTATTATGCAAGTGATGTTGGAATTGTCACATATGCCTATCACATGTTTAGTGTTATTCCCCTTTTTCTCTTGAATTATTTATGCTTATGAACGAAGTACGTTTATATACGTTGGGAATACGATTAGGTAGAATAGACAAAAACTTGAATTAATTATAAGCATAAACTGTGAAATTTGGCATAAGTAGAACATGAAATATGGCACGAAACTTGACTTGAACATGCCATAACTTGACTTTAAACATGCCTTAGTTGGGCACGAAGTTGACATATGAACATGATGTGGAAATAGCAAAATCTGATAAGAACATGGGCATGACTTTAGAAAACAAGAAGGTGGCCAACTCGAGGTTGGGTTGAGTTTGTAGTGTAAATCTGCCCGAAACCGCCCAGCAAATCCAGTTGCTACAAATAATAGGATCCAATGTGGGTAGTTGGTCACATCGCGCTTGAAACCCGAGGTTGGGTTGAGTTCGTAGCGTAAACCTGCCCGGAACCGCCCGGCAAATCCAGTGGCTACGAACAACAGGATCCAATGTGAGTGGTTCGGTGCATTAACGAATCAATTAATGCCAATTAGGGTTAAGTCATGAACATGAAAAGACAACTTAACCAACTTGAACACAATTTGTAGGGCTAAGTCATGAACTTGAAAACGACAACACTTAGCCAACTTGACATGACACGTAGGCGGGTTAAGTCGCGAACTGAAATGACATACTTAACCATCTTGACATGACTAGACTAGAAAAGGGTTAAGTCACGAATTACATGACTTAATCTGTTAGGCGGGTTAGGTCACGAATTACATGACCTAATCTATTAGGCGAAACCCTAGACACGACCCCTTTCAGTAGTAACCCTCTAGAAGTATCAAGGTACCCTGGGGCTAGGCCGGGTGGGGCACGATTACTGGGCTGATTGTAAGAGGTGAACGACGGCAGTAGGGTACGCCAGTGTAGGTTCGGCGGACTACGATCGTGCACGTATCCGTGGCAGACACTGGGTATCCGTAGATTTATCTGTGCACCTTGAATCGTGTCAGGGGTTGACACCCTAGGGATGATATACCCGAAGGTGGACCCAGCACAGGTGACTACATTCGTGATTAGCCGTATGACACGGACACTTGACGAACTAGAACTTGTAGGGAGCCGATCGACTAGATAATCGCTCCGTAGGACCCCGTACTTGGGCCAGACCCCGTTTCAGGGTCATTTCATGACATTGGGCCGTAGGATTTATTTCGTGATTAACTTGGGATATGGGCTTAGTATACTAGTACAGTCGATGCAACGAATCTCGAACATGTGATGCTTTACTTGACTTGTCTTGACTTATCCTGATCACCTTAGTCTATCTTGTTCACTTTGACACCATTCTTAAGTTTAGTTCCAGTTCATACATGACAGGTTGTTTTAACCGTTTCTACACTGAAAGTCACTAGAACTTACTCGGTCTTTATGACTGACCCTTTTCCTTTCGCCTCTTTTTCTTTCGTTTCCCCCCCCCCCCCAGGTTCTCAGGGAGGGAATACCGCAGCTTGATCAGTTTTCACATCCAGCTTGAAGAGAAAGAATGTATTGCTTGGATCTTTTCCGTTTTGGACTATGGCTTTGGACAGCAATTAGGGGACTTTTGCAGTTTATTTATGTTTTCTTCATGCTTCTTTAAATAATGTAATCAAGACAGTTATGATTTTGGGAAGTATTATGGCAATGTTTGTGTAACACGTATTTTGAAGAAATAAAAGTTGTTGTTTTCCGCTGTTCAAAAATATGTGTTATTATATCTGTCTTATATATCTGTGACTTATACTTATAAACCTCCACCAAAATTAGGGCATTCCCTTTGAGAGTGACCCTAATGGAGGTGGGGTGTTTCACTTGGTATCAGAGCATAGGTTTACCAGATAAGATAAAAAGTTTTGAAATTTATTTTCAAAAGAAAATTTAAAGAAGCATTTTAAAAGATAAAATATTATTTTATTTTAAAAAAGGCAAAGTCCCCCAAAGCCATAGGTACTATCTCTTATCCTTCGTTTTGAATCTATCCTTTTTGTTTCAGTATGTCCGAAGAACTTAACTTGCCAGAGGGTGTACCAATACCTGGTTGGTTTAGACGATTCTTAGGAGCAAGGGCCACCCAGCCAGGTCCTACCGTTCCTCCTCCCCCAGCTGCAGGAAATCATCCAGCTGCAGCAGCACCTCTTCCTCCTCCTCCTCCACGGGGAAACACTTTTGCTAAGATATGTAAAGATTTTAAGGCTATGGGAGGAAAGGACTTTCATGGAACTGAGTCCTTCGTGGCAGCTAGGAATTGGTTAAAAGAAACTGAGGACTTATTCGTCATCTTTGAGGTAGAAAATAGGCAGAAAGTACAACTGGCAGTGTGGCTACTAAAGGGCGAGGCTTCCTACTGGTGGGAAGTCACTAATGCAGAAAGACCAGTGGAAACATGGGAGGACTTTAGGGCAAGGTTTGAGGCTAAATTTCTCTCAGAAGCCGAAAGGAGTTTACAGTTGGAGAAATTTTTATTTCTTAAGCAAGGAAATATGACAGTCAAAGAGTACGTTAATCAGTTCGACGAGCTGGCTAGGTTCGGACTAGACCTAGTCAACACCCCGCACAAAAAGGCTCTCCGCTTTGTCAAAGGGTTGAATGAGCCATTACACAGTTTGGCCATGACCCATATACCCATGGGAGCTACGTACGAAAGGTTGGTGCAGATGGCACTGCTGAACGAGGAAGATAAGGGCAAGAAGGAGACAGAGGCAGAAAACTCTCAAGGGAAGAAGGAGGTCAAACCTAACGATTCTAAGAATAAGAAGGTAGACTCCGAGAAGGGAGGCAAGAACAACAACTCACGCGATAAAAGGAAATGCAATTACTGTGGTACGGAAGGACACATAGCCAAGGATTGTAGAAAGAGGAAGAGAAAGCAAGGTGAATGTTTTCATTGTGGGAAGACTGGACACATCAGCAAAGACTGCCCTGAGAAGCAGACCGGACTTTCTGGCGGTACATCGTTAACCTATTCTAGATGCTTTGTTTTATCTTATTTCTCTCCTCGATCCTATCTTGAGAACCATAGTTAGAATCTTTTTGGATGTAAACATGTAATTGAAACATGTTATGATTGCGAAATGGTTGCAAGTGGTCGCAAGTGGTTGCTCGTGGATGCATGAATACACATTAGGCACTAGATCGGCTCAGACACATTTTCATGTTGCATATGCACGAGTGTTTATTTTGGAAACTTGGTTGTGCCATCATTTGGTTGTTGCATATGATTGAATGTTCGAGCACTCATGTAGAAATTATGAATTATAATAGGAAAAAAATTGCATACATATTGGATTCATTTCACTAAACATATTTTGCATTTAGAAGATCAATCAGGCCTGATCATCAGCATTAGCTAAGGAACATATACACACACTTCGCATATGATCATGAAGCATTAGAAGTCTTTTAAGGACAATGGATACTCGTGTTTGATGGATGAGTAGATGGATGTTTGGATGTTAGGATATATATTTTTCCTAAACTTGAAGATTTCGGGGACGAATTCCTTTTAAGTGGGGGAGAATGTAACACCCCATGTATTCTATAACAGTGAAATTCACAAATTAAAGTATAATTAATTTCAAATCAAAGAATTAAGGGAAACGGGATACGCCATTGTGTTCGTCTCGGAAAAATACGCGGAATAGAGTCCGAGTTTTCGAAAAACGGAGTCCGTATGAAGAAGATATAGCCTCCGGAAGTTTCAGAATTCAATTTAAAATTCAAACAGACGAAAACAGCTCAGAAAAACAAGTTTAAAATTCAAAATGGGGCCCAATTGGCCAGGGCGGGAAAATTCCCGCCTAAGGCACCCAGGTCGACTGGGCAGTCGACCTGGGCTAGCCAGGTCGACAGGGCTGTCGACTGCCCTGTCGACACGGTGTCGACTGGGCTGTCGACCTGGCCCCAGAGCCAGGTCGAACCCAGCCCACCCTGGCTGGCCTGGTCTATGTTTGGTCGATTTTCTGAGCCTTGCCTTGTCACTAGGGCTAGGTGTCAGCTCCGGATTGGCCTCTCCTTCAAACGAATGGCTATTATTGAATCAAGCTCCACCGACGGTCTAAAACAACTCACAAACATTATAAAAAGGACCTAAGACCTAGCCTAAATCATACTATTTCATTTTAGCCTCAGGCCGCCGCCATTAAACCTAGAGCTCTGAATTAAAAATACAAAGAATAAAATTGTAGAAGATAGAGGACGATTCTTGAAGGCCACAACTAGAAGCTACAACAACTACGACGCTTTAGACAACGAATTTGGGACTATTGTATTTGAGTATTTGCTTCATATTGTAAGTTCTATGTTACTTTTTAGGCAAAAACGTTAAAACAATATGGACATGCCATGAATTGAAACCGGATTTAGGAACTATTGTTAATCCATTGTTTATATTGTTTATCTTTGAATTATAATTTGGGGATATTGCTATGGCAACGTTGCAAGTTAAACTTGTCATGATTTTGATGTTGTTATGAATCACTTGGGTTTAATTGTTTGGCAAGTTGGACTAATACATGTCCATGGAATCGCTATGTTTATTGAAATCTTTATGTTGATTAAACCATGCCTATGATGCTAATTAAACCATGGCTATGACTATTGATGGAATTGTGCCTGTGATGTTAATATACCCATCATGATTAAAGAAAAATTGGGTATTGCTAGGTTATGATGAAAAGTTGGAATTATTATGTTTACAATGTTAGATATGTTAAAAACGCTCAATTGGAATCATTATGTCTATAACGTTAGTTGAGAATCATTATGTTAAAAATGCTCAATTGGAATCATTATGTTTATAATGTTAGTTGAGAATCATTATGTTAAAAATGCTAAATTAGAACCATTATGTTTATAATGTTAGTTGAGAATCATTAGGTTAAAAACGCTAAATTGGAATCATTATGTCTATAATGTTAGTTGAGAATCATTATGTTAAAAATGCTAAGTTGGAACCATTATGTTTATAATGTTAGATGAGAATCATTATGATAAATTGGAATCATTATGTCTATGAGAATTATTATGTTAAAAATGCTAAATTGGAATCCACTATGCCTATTAGGATTACTATGCCTTTAATGTTTCATGTTTATAATAAAATTATTATTATGCCCGCAATGATTATTATGCCTATGATGTAAAGTTGAAATCATCATGTTAAATTAAGTTGGAATCATTACTATGCCATGTTATCATCATACTAGTATTGCAACCATGTGATATGTTATAGCCTTTTTATTATGCAAGTGATGTTGGAATTGTCACATATGCCTATCACATGTTTGGTGTTATTCCCCTTTTTCTCTTGAATTATTTATGCTTATGAACGAAGTACGTTTATATACGTTGGGAATACGATTGGGTAGAATAGACAAAAACTTGAATTAATTATAAGCATAAACTGTGAAATTTGGCATAAGTAGAACATGAAATATGGCATGAAAACTTGACTTGAACATGCCATAACTTGACTTTAAACATGCCTTAGTTGGGCACGAAGTTGACATATGAACATGATGTGGAAATAGCAAAATCTGATAAGAACATGGGCATGACTTTAGAAAACAAGAAGGTGGCCAACTCGAGGTTGGGTTGAGTTTGTAGTGTAAATCTGCCCGGAACCGCCCGGCAAATCCAGTTGCTACAAACAATAGGATCCAATGTGGGTAGTTGGTCACATCGCGCTTGAAACCCGAGGTTGGGTTGAGTTCGTAGCGTAAACCTGCCCGGAACCGCCCGGCAAATCCAGTGGCTACGAACAACAGGATCCAATGTGAGTGGTTCGGTGCATTAACGAATCAATTAATGCCAATTAGGGTTAAGTCATGAACATGAAAAGACAACTTAACCAACTTGAACACAATTTGTAGGGCTAAGTCATGAACTTGAAAACGACAACACTTAGCCAACTTGACATGACACTTAGGCGGGTTAAGTCGCGAACTGAAAAGACATACTTAACCATCTTGACATGACTAGACTAGAAAAGGGTTAAGTCACGAATTACATGACTTAATCTGTTAGGCGGGTTAGGTCACGAATTACATGACCTAATCTATTAGGCGAAACCCTAGACACGACCCCTTTCAGCAGTAACCCTCTAGAAGTATCAAGGTACCCTGGGGCTAGGCCGGGTGGGGCACGATTACTGGGCTGATTGTAAGAGGTGAACGACGGCAGTAGGGTACGCCAGTGTAGGTTCGGCGGACTACGATCGTGCACGTATCCGGGGCAGACACTGGGTATCCGTAGATTTATCAATGCACCTTGAATCGTGTCAGGGGTTGACACCCTAGGGCTGATACACCCGAAGGTGGACCCAGCACAGGTGACTACATTCGTGATTAGCCGTATGACACGGACACTTGACGAACTAGAACTTGTAGGGAGCCGATCGACTAGATAATCGCTCCGTAGGACCCCGTACTTGGGTCAGACCCCGTTTCAGGGTCATTTCATGACATTGGGCCGTAGGATTTATTTCGTGATTAACTTGTGATATGGGCTTAGTATACTAGTACAGTCGATGCAACGAATCTCGAACATGTGATGCTTTACTTGACTTGTCTTGACTTATCCTGATCACCTTAGTCTATCTTGTTCACTTTGACACCATTCTTAAGTTTAGTTCCAGTTCATACATGATAGGTTGTTTTAACCGTTTCTACACTAAAAGTCACTAGAACTTACTCAGTCTTTATGACTGACCCTTTTCCTTTCGCCTCTTTTTCTTTCGTTTCCCCCCCCCCCCCAGGTTCTCAGGGAGTGAATACCGTAGCTTGATCAGTTTTCACATCCAGCTTGAAGAGAAAGAATGTATTGCTTGGATCTTTTCCGTTTTGGACTATGGCTTTGGACAGCAATTAGGGGACTTTTGCAGTTTATTTATGTTTTCTTCATGCTTCTTTAAATAATGTAATCAAGACAGTTATGATTTTGGGAAGTATTACGGCAATGTTTGTGTAACACGTATTTTGAAGAAATAAAAGTTGTTGTTTTCCGCTGTTCAAAAATATGTGTTATTATATCTGTCTTATATATCTGTGACTTATACTTATAAACCTCCACCAAAATTAGGGCATTCCCTTTGAGAGTGACCCTAATGGAGGTGGGGTGTTTCATTATATATTATCCACTAGTGGTAATCTAAAAGATTGATCTCTATAACTATAAATGTGAATAAATTAAAATAAAGATTGGTTCATCATTATTATATACCATACAAGAATATGTATTATTTTTTTAAGAAATGAGGATAAGATAGGAGAGTAAATGATAGAAATTTAATTAATACATAGAGTTAACCATTATGTTTACTCCAAAATGGTTTTATCTGGAAAAATAATTAGTAGATTTTAAGTGCATGGTTAACCTGTACTTAGGTGGTATATTGCATTGTATAATTTTGGAGTTCAAATCTTTTATCTTAAAAACCAAGATACCCTATCCTCAATTAACTTCACAACCATTAATTCCGTAAAACCGATTAACTAGTGAAGAGTGAAACATAAAGATTGTGTAGGAACGAGACATAAAAAATTGTGGATGAAGGAATAGAACTTTTAATTTCCGATTTCACATTAATTTGGAAATCTAAAGCGTTGGGATTAATAATTTACTAAAGTAATAATAATAATATCTTTTTTTTTTACTTTTAGATGTAAAATAAGGTTAAAAGGAAATAATAATAAAGCAAATTTGAATTATTTCGTGAAAATTTCCACATCATATAGGACAAACCAAAACCATACATGATCATTTACATTGTTGAATTTGTACCATAGGTTTAACTTTGCAAAACCACTATTTTTATTAAAAGCTTATATAACGTCAGATTCATATGGTCATAGTAAGTGGACACAAATACTGTAGTAGTAGTAAGGTTATTTCTGTAAATCACATATTGAGTTGGACCGACTTCGAGTACATAGAACATGGGTTTAAGGCAAAGCACCATAAAATCTATCTATCATAGCAGTAAATACAAATATGATTACATGCCCATCTATCAATGAAATAATATGAAAATAAGACACAACGATACCAACAAGTCCACAAATCTGCAACCAAGTTCAAAATAACCATAAAAATGCCAATTACGTTGCTAAGGGACCTCCCATTTGATAACTCATGCTTTTAGGGAATTGTCTAATAATATCTTAGCAATATCCAGGAACATAAGGATAGAAAATATATTCCCTGTCCCAATCTTAAGGATCAAATATCACTACATTGTTTGTCACAACCGAAACTCACAATCCCGACAAAATGGATAGTTGTTGGAATATAACACATTAATCCCATCAGGAGATCACATAATATAGCATAAATTCATTAACTATAGGAGTTTTATCTCTTCTCCTTATTCCTTTCTGGATGATTTTTTTTCATATTAGTTTATCCCATTATGCTTATTTACTAATTCTAACGCATCATGGTACCTTTTCCATCATTTTACATTTTGGAATTGACATTTTAAATTCATACAATGATCTTCATATATTCTAGTATCCTACATTTAATACCATAATTTATAATAATGACATTATATTAAAACTATGTAAATAATTTTTGCAATCTATTATTTATTGATTCCCTTAGTAAATTATAATAAGATTAACCATATTTATATTGGCAAAAATGCGAAAGAAATCATTTGAATATATAAATACGTCAGTCCCAAAACTTGAATTATAAAAATAATTAACAATCACAAGTTCAAAGTTTAATTCATTTACCTTAATATATTTAACATATATTGCATTTTGACAAGCGCCCTAATATGAAGATTTATTTATTTTTGAAAACATTACATATCATAATCTAACTTTGTGCATTCAAATCAATACATTCAAAGTCAATATGTTATTATGAATTTTTTGGACAAATCTAACTAATAAATTGTTGTTAGGTCATATAATAATTGCTTAATAAGTTGTTTCAAAATGCATTCCATGTTCATAAAAACAAAGGAGGCAAAACAAGATTTCCTTTCAAATATGAAGTTTAATAATTTGCACAATAAATAATATACATAAAAAATAGCAAATTAAATATGTTATGCATTTACCTCAATAAATTTATCACAAATTGAAGAGGAAACATTTCAGCTTCAGTTATCTGCATTTTAACATTTGTATGTTTATTTGTAGAACACTATTTGTTCTATCATGATATTTTATATTTGAAATACATATGTTTATACTTATCAAAAATTTCAAATTCAAATTATTATATAGTATTAATAAATATCTAGTATGCTTTATGAAGAGCTCTTAAAAATCTATGTCAACATTACTACATATACATATACATATATATATATATGTATATATATTCATATTCAAAAGAGGGTATTTTCCTTTCAACAATAAAGAAGTATCAATGGCATAACAAAAATTATGTACATCAATAATAATAATAAAGTTAATTTGTACTTACGATTCGTTTATATCAAGAACATAAAAACATTATATTAGAAAATTCCATTTTAATACCAATAACTTGATAAAAAATTATGCATTTTTTTAATTTTCTTCCCAGTTCTTCACACTATGAGCCTATATAATAAACTAATTTTATAATACCACATTTAACTTACTAAAAAAAGTATACTAAATAATATTTGCTAACTTGTTGAATTAATTACTAACATACATCAACTTGAACATTTATATCATTTTCATATTAAAAAAAAAAAAATTTTGATTCTCACGTACACAGACCTATATATTCTTGGTGTAAGTCACAAAACTTAAATAAAAAAAATAGTAATATTAATTTTATTTTATAGATTATATATTACACACCAAAATTTATCATATATTGCATAAGGAATACTCATTTTAGCATTAAAATAATAAATATTATTTTCAATAATTTTGTCGTGCTCAACGCTTGAGCTACACACTAGTTGACAATAGGTCTCGATTGTTTGGTTTTATTTATCTTATAGGTGTTGATGGATGATAACTGAGAATAGTTAAGAAGATATTTTGATCTTAGGAATCATCAATGCAGTAGAAGATTTTTCAAGCTCATAATGTAGAAAATGATAAACTATATAACAAACAAATCTTGAGAGCATTCTTAAACCTATGAAATTTTAAAATTGATTAACTTTGTTCTTAATAAAATTATAATTAAATAAGAAGATCTAAGGGACACGTTTATCTTATATTAAAAAGATAGGTTTAACCTCATCATTAATGTTGCACATGCCTCATATATGTATTAAGGTAAATTTTAACTTTGTTCACAATGTTGAATCTCTAATGGAATAAAAATTTTAAGGAATGAAATCATTGAAAATGAAAAGATTGCAATTATCAATTATTAAAATATAAACTTTATTTCATCACTTTTACATTCCAAATGTGAATGGAAAAAGTTGGGAACATGAAAATTAAGCACAACAAGGACAATTATTCTCGCAACCTGTCCTCGTTACATCACAATTTAGTTTGCAGAAAACATAGCCCTTGCAGGGTTCTACACAAGAGTTGTACGCACTTTCACATTTTGCAAAGCATTCTTTATTATCGCAACTCACAAGATCAATCAATTGAAACACAAACAGCAATGTAGTGGCAATAACCATCAACCATGCAAGAGAGTTTTCCATTATTATAATATTAAGAATGCGTTGAGTATGAATAGTAATGTTTTGCTGTATATGATGCTCCAATTGGTAGATGAACTGTTGGACACAGATGGTTGATCTAGAGGGATTGTTGATGTGATTCACTTATTAAATTTGCATCTACTTTTAATGTACATTTATTTATTAATATTTTCTATATTATCCACTAGTGGTAATCTAAAAGATTGATCTCTATAACTATAGATGTGAATAAATTAAAATAAAGATTGGTTCATCATTATTATATACCATACAAGAATTTGTATTATTTTTTTAACATATGAGGATAAGATAGGAGAGTAAATGATAGAAATTTAATTAATACATAGAGAACCAGTTTTTTATGGACAATTAACGACAAGGACAAAGGCTCATTAAAATTTATCCATAAGGACAACCACCTAATATTTTATCCATAAGGACAATACACTGAAATTAAATTTCGGCTGATGCTTCCATCTTCTCCCTCTGTCGCGTATCTCGATTTCATCGTTTATCATGAAATCACAAAAATCATGAAATCCTAAATTGTTGAAATCACAAATATCATGAGACATTAGAATCGAAATTCTCAATCGAAGACAAAAATCACGAAATCAAAATCACGACCAAAAATCAGCCGAAATAGAAACACTAGAAAACCAAAAAAAATTCGAACAACAAAAATCCATTGGAAATCACAAGTGAATTGAATAAAAATATTTTTCAAACGATGGAAAACACAATTGAAGAAGTCGAAATTGTTGAAACAATTTTTTCGTGACTGGAAATGTTTTTTTTTCGTTAGTAGTATAGCAGTTCGTAGGTATCATTTTTCTATTTTTTTAGGTATCATTTTTCCTATTTTAACTTTAAAATATAGCAGCAGTTTTTAGGTATCATTTTTCTATTTTTCTAGGTATCATTTTTACTGCAGTTTATGTGTTATGTTAAACATCACATCAGTTTTAAGGTATCATTTTTATACTTTTTAAGGTATCATTTTTAGTGTAATTTTTCTGTTATGTTAGACATTACTGCAGATTGAAGGAATCATTTTTATATTTTTTAAGGTATCATTTTTAAAGTAATTTATGTGTTATGTTAAACATCACAACAGTTTTAAGGTATAATTCTTATATTTTCTTAAGGTATCATTGTTACTGTAGTTTATGTGTTATGTTAAACAACATAGCAGTTTTAAGGTATCATTTTTATATTTTTTAAAGTATCATTTTTAGTGTAATTTCTGTGTTATGTTTTTATACATCTTTTTTTTTACCTACAATATTAAAAAACTGATATCCATGAACTGTGAATATGAGAAAAACTTTAGCTTAGCCCTACCAACTTGATAACAGAACAAAAAAGTAACATGAAAAAACAATTAACACAGTTAAAATAGTAAAACTGATTCTTAAGAAAATAGGAAACTGATACCTAAAACCTGATTCAATGTTTTGAAGTAAAACTAATGGAAAAAATGTTTACATCAAAGTTTGATTGAATAAAATGAAATTAGTTCGACTGAGTTACAAATTTGATGCAACAGTACAACTGCAAAATTAACACAAGAACAAAATCACATGGAAAAAACACATAACACAGTTAAAACATGAAAACTGATACTTAAGAAAATAGAAAACTGATATCTACAAACTGCATCTATGTTTTAAAGAAAAACTAATGCAAAAAATGTTTACATCACAGTTTGATTGTATAAAATTAAATAAATTTGACTAAGTTAAAAAGTTGATGCAACAATATAACTTCAAAATTAACACAGCAATAAAATCACATGAAAACAACACATAACATAGTTAAAACAGTAAAAATGATACCTAAAATATTATAAAAATGATACCTAAATACTCATGCAATGTTTTGAAGATAAAATTAAAAAAAAAATATCACAGTTTGATTGATTAAATTGCAATAAGTTCGACGTAGTTTCAAAGCTGATACAACAATATAACTTCAAATTTAACACAGCAACAAAATCCCATGAAAAAAACATATAACACAGTTAAAACGGTAAAAATGATACCTAAAAAAATAGCAAACTGATACCTAAAAACTGTTGCTATGTTTTAAAGTTAAAACATGAAAAATGATACCTAGAAAAATGATACCTAAAAACTGCTACTATGTTTTAAAGTTAAAATAGGAAAAATGATACCTAAAAAACTAGAAAGATGATACCTACAAACTGCTATACTATTAACAAAAAAAAAAAAACATTTCCAATCACGACAAAATTGTTTCAACAATCTCGACTTCTTCAATTGTGTTTTCCATCGTTTGAAAAATATTTTTATTCAATTCACTTGTGATTTTCAATGGATTTTTGTTTTTCGACAATTTTTTGGTTTTCTAGGGTTTCTGTTTCGAGCGATTTATGGATTCGAGTTTTTGCGTTCGATTGCAATTTCGAATCTGATGTCCTTTTGATTTTTGTGATTTATGAATTGTTATGAATTAGAATTTTTGTGATTTTTGGGTTCGATTATTTCAAAGATGGAGCGGACGTGAATCGGGAGCGGAGGAAGAAGAAATAACCGCACATGAAGAAGAAGAGAAACGGTGAATTGTCCTTCTGAGTAAAATTTTAATGGGCTGTCCTTATGGATAAAAAGGCCTTCACTTTTGTCCTTGTAAATATTTTCCTGTTATTTTTACTCCAAAATGGTTTTATTTGGACAAACAATTAGTAGATTTTAAGTGCATGGTTAACCTGTACTTAGGTGGTATATTGCATTGTATAATTTTCGAGTTCAAATCTTTTATCCTAAAAACCAAGATAACCTATCTTTAAATAACTTCACAACAATTTATTTCATAAAACCGATTAATTAGTGGAGAGTGAAACACAAAGATTGTGTGGGAACGGGACAAACAAAATTGTGGATGAAGGAATAAAACTCCCAATTTCCGATTTCACATTAATTCGGAAATCTGAAGCGTTGAGATTAATATCTTACTAAAGTAATAATAATAATATCTTTTTTTTACTTTTAGATGTAAAATAAGGTTAAAAGGAAATAATAATAAAGAAAATTTGAATTATTTCGTGAAAACTACCACCTCATATAAGACAAACCAAAACCATACATGATAATTTACATTGTTGAATTTGTACTATAGGTTTAACTTTGCAAAACCACTATTTTTATTAAATGCTTATATAACGTCAGATTTGTATGGTCATATTAAGTGGACACAAATACAGTAGTAGCAGTAAGGTTATTTCTGTAAATCACAAATTGAGTTGGACCGACTTCCAGTACATAGATCATGGGTTTAAGGCAAAGCACCATAAAATCTACCTATCATAGTTGTAAATACGAATATGATTACATGCCCATCTATCAATGACATAATATGAAAATAAGACACAATGATACCAACAAGTCCACAAATCTGCAACCAAGTTCAAAATAACCATAAAAATGCCAATTACGTTGCTAAGGTACCTCCCATTTGATAACTCGTGCTTTTAGGGAATTGGCTAGAAATCTAACGGTTGAATTTGGAATTATGTCCAAATCAAATTTGGAAAAGGTCGCTGTAAGTGCAGTTCGATTGCCGTTGATGGAAATCGACTGTACGGGCCTTGATAAAATTATCAAAAATAGTAATAATTTGTGTAAAATCATAAGAAATGATTTGTGAAGAATTGTGGTGGAAAATTCCATATTTGAAAGGATAAAAATAGATTTTTATCGAAATGAACTTGTTTTGAACTAGAGTAATAATTTATTTATTTTTAAAAATAAATAAATTGGATTTGAGATGATTATGAAATATAACCAGGATTTCCAATAATTGAATTGGAATGGATCTGAATCGAAATTGTCTTCGGAATATTTCGATGTGGGATTTCGTGATTATACAGATATTGTTGTGGAAATTTGAAAGATATATATATCGTTATTTCCAATACGATATTTGTTGGTCGTAGAATTTGATATTGAATATAAGCCGATATATTTTCTATTCAGAGCCTTGTATTTAATATCAACTGTGATTTTGGTTTGTCGTGAATGGTGTCTTCATTAACACTGTTCTTAAGCCCAGTGGAGAAAAAGATTAAATCTTTTTATTTAGATTAAATGAAGTGTACCAATTAAATGATATTTAATTGGAATTGAATTGGTATTGATTTTTGGGTTTATCGTGAATAGTGTTTTAAATAACACTTGTTCTTTAACCCGATAATCAATGGAACGTGATTTTGGGTTTATCGTGAACCGTGTTTTAAATGACACTGATTCTTTAACCCAGTTAAAGATTAAAACTAAGTGGAGTTTTAATGAATCTTTAATTAGATTGAAAAGATCGAGAATGGAGTATCACCAGTTTTGCTCCAGACGATAGTTAAATCTTTAATTAGATTTGAACGTGAAATGGTAATTGAATTTACCGATAACACCGTGGTGTTAGATATGAAGTATTACCAGTTTTACTTCATGGGATGAATAGGTTGGGATTGGGAAATAAATGATTACTCCGGTGTGGTTCGCTAATCCCGACTAGTTTGAATTGATATTCAAAGAAGATTAAAGAATAAATTAAAAGAATTTATCTTTGATAAAACTAATGGGAACCTTTCCCAAAGTATAAGAATATTTGAATTAAAGAATATTCTGAATTGGAATGAGGTGTATGTTGTGTTTGTGTAACACTTGTTTGTTATATACGCGAGTTTTTCAGAAAGACCGGGTTTATCCCATTCTGAATAACTGATTCGACTTGGTGTCGAGGATGAAGACGGTGGTCGAAGACCAGAGGTCTTCACGTCGTTTGGTTTGTTACTGATGATCTTGATTAGGCTGTACACCCAAGAGGAGGGAATCAGTTAGTGATCGTCCAGACGTACTTGGAGATCGATGGATATGCGGGGTACTAGGTGCCTCCGGTTTCGTTCAGACCCAGAACGAACTTGTAAATGGACTGTGTGTCTGATATTGGATTTTAGACTGTGTGATTGATTTCTATTAAATATATATCTATTTGGCGGCGGAGAATTTATTCTCTTGCTTAACTCCCTTCTCTGATATGTATGAGCTCAGGGGTTATATATTGATGGATATCAAACGCATGGAGTGAATTGCCTGTGTGGCACGCCTAAGTGGCAATTGATCAAGGCTTCTGTTGAAAAGAAAAGTCTTGTGGTGATGATAAAAGCACAGCCTGTGTGGCACAGCTTTGTGTAACGTGAATTCATAAGCCTCGCACCCCAGTTGTGAACCAGAAACGGGAGAGGACGTCAGGGAAGGCATGCGTTTCTTTCTAGCTAGAAGTGTGTTAGTGGTTTTACACGCCCTGACGAGTTTGACTTATGTAGTTGTTGCTGTTGCGAGGCGCCTCGGTTATATCGGTCGATTCGGGACCGATGGAGTCATCCTTTGGCTCATTGACACCCCATAGGGTGGGGAAACGCAGTGTTCAGGCATTTTAATCCACATCGGTGGACTGACCCTGAGGATCCAAAGGATTGACTGAGTACTTGCCTGAGACACGGGCTAGAGCATCTCGAATTCGGTAGAGGACTATCTTTTGCCTCGGTTCACAGATGGAAATCCAACTTCCAATACGTTACATGTGCGGTTTTATTGTAGAGCCTAGTATGACGACATAGTAGCATGGGATGTTATGCCGTCTATGATTGATACTTATGATTTGAAGTTGTTTTATACACTATGCAGTTATAATAGTATCAAATGATTTGTTTTAAACGTATCAAGCATTCTTGGCTATTATAAGGTAAAAAACCCTATCCTCCGGCTTGCGTTGCATTGTGTGATGGGACCTGGGTCTTATAATAGCTTCATTTTCTTTACTTAGCATTGCGCTGTTTGTTTTATGCATTGGTATTCTTGGGAGGAAACCCGTTCCGTGTTATACGGCGTGGTCCCTTGATTTACCTAACTTTAAAATAAAGATTAATAACTGTTTTAGTTCTCACACCAGTCACATGACTGACCTGGAGTTTATTGTTTTAACCTAAACTCTGTGTGCCCTTATTTTCACACGGGCAGCTAGTAGTTTTGGTTTTGCAGATTTATATTCACAGGATCCTGGTTTACAGCTGGAACGATATCCGGAAAGCTTTGTATCCGTATATCTCCTTCAGTTTTATTTTGTATTATTTTCCGTTGCTTTGGAATTTATTGTAAACTCTGATATTTTATAATGTGTAATATTTATTTGTACTCTGTATATTCTTGTAATATGATGGAATTGTTGTAATAAGCAATGAAATGTTCTTCCGTCTGCGTTCTATTTTGTCGTGTTCTCAAAGCGATCAGGGGTTTCGAACGGTCTTGGTCGGTTTAGCGACTGATTCGGATCGAGCGAAATTCCTTACCGTTACAAAACTGATACCTAAAAACTGTTGCTATGTTTTAAAGTTAAAACATGAAAAATGATACCTAGAAAAATGATACCTAAAAACTGCTACTATGTTTTAAAGTTAAAATAGGAAAAATGGTACCTAAAAAACTAGAAAAATGATACCTACGAACTGCTATACTATTAACGAATAAAAAAACATTTCCAATCACGACAAAATTGTTTCAACAATTTCGACTTCTTCAATTGTGTTTTCCATCATTTGAAAAATATTTTTATTCAATTCACTTGTGATTTTCAATGGATTTTTGTTGTTCGACAATTTTTTGGTTTTCTAGGGTTTCTATTTCGAGCGATTTATGGATTCGATTTTTTGGGTTCGATTGAAATTTCGAATCTGATGTCCTTTTGATTTTTGTGATTTATGAATTGTTATGAATTCGAAATTTTGTAATTTTTGGGTTCGGTTGTTTCAAAGATGGAGCGGACGTGAATCGGGAGCGGAGGAAGTAGAAATAAGCACACGTGAAGAAGAAGAGAAACGTGAATTGTCCTTCTCAGTAAAATTTTAATGGGCTGTCCTTATGGATAAAAAGGCGTTCACTTTTGTCCTTGTAAATATTTTCCTGTTATTTTTACTCCAAAATGGTTTTATTTGGACAAACAATTAGTAGATTTTAAGTGCATGGTTAACCTGTACTTAGGTGGTATATTGCATTGTATAATTTTCGAGTTCAAATCTTTTATCCTAAAAACCAAGATAACCTATCTTTAAATAACTTCACAACAATTTATTTCATAAAACCGATTAATTAGTGGAGAGTGAAACACAAAGATTGTGTGGGAACGGGACAAACAAAATTGTGGATGAAGGAATAAAACTCCCAATTTCCGATTTCACATTAATTCGGAAATCTGAAGCGTTGAGATTAATATCTTACTAAAGTAATAATAATAATATCTTTTTTTTACTTTTAGATGTAAAATAAGGTTAAAAGGAAATAATAATAAAGAAAATGTGAATTATTTCGTGAAAACTACCACCTCATATAAGACAAACCAAAACCATACATGATAATTTACATTGTTTAATTTGTACTATAGGTTTAACTTTGAAAAACCACTATTTTTATTAAAAGCTTATATAACGTCAGATTTGTATGGTCATATTAAGTGGACAGAAATACTGTAGTAGCAGTAAGGTTATTTCTATAAATCACATATTGAGTTGGACCGAACTTCCAGTACATAGAGCATGGGTTTAAGGCAAAGCACCATAAAATCTACCTATCATAGCTGTAAATACGAATATGATTACATGCCCATCTATCAATGAAATAATATGAAAATAAGACACAATGATACCAACAAGTCCACAAATCTGCAACCAAGTTCAAAATAACCATAAAAATGCCAATTACATTGCTAAGGTACCTCCCATTTGATAACTCGTGCTTTTTAGGAATTGGCTAATAATATCTTAGCAATATCCTGGAACATAAGGATAGAAAATATATTCCCTGTCCCAATCTAGAGGATCTAATATCACTACATTGTTTGTCACAACTGAAACTTACGATCTCGACGGAATGGATAGTTGTTGGAATATAACACATTAATCCCATCAGGAGAACCCAGAATATAGCATAAATTCATTAACTATAGGAGTTTTATCTCTCCTCCTTATTCCTTTCTGGATGATTTTTTTTCATATTAGTTTATCCCGTTATGCTTATTTACTAATTCTAACGCATCATGGTACCTTTTCCATCATTTTACATTTTGGAATTGACACTTTAAATTCATACAATGATCTTCATATATTCTAATATTCTACATTTAATACCATAATTTATAATAATGACATTATATTAAAACTACGTAAATAATTTTAGCAATCTATTATTTATTGATTCCCTTAGTAAATTATAGTAAGATTAACCATATTTATATTGGCAAAAATGCGAAAGAAATCATTTGAATATATAAATATGTCAGTCCCAAAACTTGAATTATAAAAATAATTAACAATCACAAGTTCAAAGGTTAATTCATTTACCTTAATATATTTAACATATATTGCATTTCGACAAGCGCCCTTATATGAAGATTTATTTATTTTTGAAAACATTACATATCATAATCTAACTTTGTGCATTCAAATCAATACATTCAAAGTCAATATGTTATTATGAATTTTTTGAACAAATTTAACTAATAAATTGTTGTTATGTCATATAACAATTGCTTAATAAGTTGTTTCAAAATGCTTTCCATGTTCATAAAAACAAAGGAGGCAAAACAAGATTTCCTTTCAAATATGAAGTTTAATAATTTGCATAATAAATAATATACATAAAAAAAATAGCAAATTAAATATGTTATGCATTTACCTCAATAAATTTATCATAAATAGAAGAGGAAACATTTCAGCTTTAGTTATCTGCATTTTAACATTTGTATGTTTATTTGTAGAACACTATTTGTTCTATCATGATATTTTATATTTGAATACATATGTTTATACTTATCAAAAAATTTAAATTCAAATTATTATATAGTATTAATAAATATCTAGTATGCTTTACGAAGAGCTCTTAAAAATGTATGGCAACTTTACTACATATATATATATATATATATATATATATATATTCATATTCAAAAGAGGGTATTTTCCTTTCAACAATAAAGAAGTATCAATGGCATAACAAAAATTATGTACATCAATAATAATAATAATAATAAAGTTAATTTGTGCTTACGATTCGTTTATATCAAGAACATAAAAACATTATATTAGAAAATTCCATTTTAATACCAATAACTCGATAAAAAATTATACATTTTTTTAATTTTCTTCCCAGTTTTTCACATTATGAGCCTATATGTTAAACTAATTTTATAATACCACATTTAACATATTAAAAAAAGTATACTTAATAATATTTTCTAACTTGTTGAATTGATTACTAACATTCATCAACTTGAACATTTATATCATTTTCATATTAAAATAAAATAAAATTATTTTGATTCTCACGTACACATACCTATATATTCTCGGTGTAAGTCACAAAACGTAAATAACAAAAAAAAATATTTTATAGATTATATATTACACACCAAAATTTATCATATATTGCATAAGGAATACTCATTTTAGCATTAAAATAATAAATATTATTTTAAATAATTTTGCGTGCTCAACGCACGAGCTACACACTAGTTGACAATAGGTCTCGATTGTTTGGTTTTATTTATCTTATAGGCGTTGATGGATGATAACTAAGAATTGTTAAGAAGATATTTTGATCTTAGGAATCATCAATGCAGTAGAAGATTTTTCAAACTCATAATGTAGAAAATGATAAACTATATAACAAACAAATCTTGAGTACATTCTTAAACCTATGAAAATTTTAAATTGATTGAATATGTTCTTAATAAAATTATAATTAAATAAGAAGATCTAAGGGACACGTTTATCTTATATTAAAAAGATAGGTTTAACCTCATCATTAATGTTGCACATGCCTCATATATGTATTAAGGTAAATTTTAACTTTGTTCACAATGTTGAATCTCTAATGGAATAAAAATTTTAAGGAATGAAATCATTGAAAATGAAAAGATTGCAATTAGAAATTATTAAAATATAAACTTTATTTCATCACTTTGCCATTCAACATGTGAATGGAAAAAGTTAGGTACATGAAAATTAAGCACAACAAGGACAACTATTTTGGCAACCTGTCCTCGTTACATCACAATTTAGTTTGCAGAAAACATCACCCTTGCAGGGTTCTACACAAGCTTTATACGCACTTTCACATTTTTCCATGCATTCTTTACTATCGCAACTCACAGGATCAATCGATTGAAACACAAACAACAATGTAGTGGCAATAACCATCAACCATGCAAGAGAGTTTGCCATTATTATAATATTAAGAATGCGTTGAGTATGAATAGTAATGTTTTGTTGTATATGATGCCCCAATTTATAGATGAGCTGTTGGACATAGATGGTTGATCTAGACGGATTGTTGATGTGATTCACTTATTAAATTTGCATCTACTTTTAATATACATTTATTTATTAATATTTTCTACATTATCCACTAGTGGTAATCTAAAAGATTGATCTCTATAACTATAAATGTGAATAAATTAAAATAAAGATTGGTTCATCATTATTATATACCATACAAGAATATGTATGATTTTTTTAACATATGAGGATAAGATAGGAGAGTAAATGATAGAAATTTAATTAATACATAGAGTTAACCATTTTTTTTAGGGACAATTAACGACAAGGACAAAGGCCCATTAAAATTTATCCATAAGGACAACCACCTAATATTTTATCCATAAGGACAATACACTGAAATTAAATTTCGGTCGATGCTTCCATCTTCTCCCTCTATCGCGTATCTCGATTTCATCGTTTATCATGAAATCACAAAAATCACGAAATCCTAAATCGATGAAATCACAAATATCATGAGACATTAGAATCGAAATTCTCAATCGAAGACAAAAATCACGAAATCAAAATCACGACCAAAAATCAGCCGAAACAGAAACCCTAGAAAACAAAAAAAAACGAACAACATAAATCCATTGGAAATCACAAGTGAATTGAATAAAAATATTTTTCAAACGATGGAAAACACAATTGAAGAAGTCGAAATTGTTGAAACAATTTTTTCGTGATTGGAAATGTTTTTTTTTTCATTAATAGTATAGCAGTTCGTAGGTATCATTTTTCTATTTTTTTAGGTATCATTTTTCCTATTTTAACTTTAAAATATAGCAGCAGTTTTTAGGTATCATTTTTCTATTTTTCTGGGTATCATTTTTACTGCAGTTTATGTGTTATGTTAAACATCACATCAGTTTTAAGGTATCATTTTTATACTTTTTAAGGTATCATTTTTAGTGTAATTTCTCTGTTATGTTAAACATTACTGCAGTTTGAAGGAATCATTTTTATATTTTTTAAGGTATCATTTTTAAAGTAATTTATGTGTTATGTTAAACATCACAACAGTTTTAAGGTATAATTTTTATATTTTTTATGGTATCATTTTTACTGTAGTTTATGTGTTATTTTAAACACCATAGCAGTTTTAAGGTATCATTTTTATATTGTTTAAAGTATCATTTTTAGTGTAATTTCTGTGTTATGTTTATATACATCTTTTTTTTTACCTACAATATTAAAAGACTGATATCCATGAACTGTGAATATGAGAAAAACTTTAGCTTACCCCAACCAACTTGATAACAGAACAAAAAAGTAACATGAAAAAACAATTAACACAGTTAAAATAGTAAAACTGATTCTTAAGAAAATAGGAAACTGATACCTAAAACCTGATTCAGTGTTTTGAAGTAGAGCTAATGGAAAAAATGTTTACATCAAAGTTTGATTGAATAAAATGAAATTAGTTCGACTGAGTTACAAAGTTGATGCAACAGTACAACTGCAAAATTAACACAACAACAAAATCACATGGAAAAAACACATAACACGGTTAAAACATGAAAACTGATACTTACGAAAATAGAAAACTGATATCTACAAACTGCATCAATGTTTTAAAGAAAAACTAATGCAAAAAATGTTTACATCACAGTTTGATTGTATAAAATTAAATAAATTCGACGGAGTTAAAAAGTTGATGCAACAATATAACTTCAAAATTAACACAGCAATAAAATCACATGAAAACAACACATAACATAGTTAAAACAGTAAAAATGATACCTAAAATATTATAAAAATGATACCTAAATACTGATGCAATGTTTTGAAGATAAAATTAAAAAAAATTATATCACAGTTTGATTGATTAAAATGAAATAAGTTCGACGTAGTTTCAAAGCTGATACAACAATATAACTTCAAAATTAACACAGCAACAAAATCTCATGAAAAAAACATATAACACAGTTAAAACGGTAAAAATGATACCTAAAAAAATAGCAAACTGATACCTAAAAACTGTTGCTATGTTTTAAAGTTAAAACATGAAAAATGATACCTAGAAAAATGATACCTAAAAACTGCTACTATGTTTTAAAGTTAAAATAGGAAAAATGATACCTAAAGAACTAGAAAAATGATACCTACGAACTGCTATACTATTAACGAAAAAAAAAATTCCAACCACGACAAAATTGTTTCAACAATTTCGACTTCTTCAATTGTGTTTTCCATCGTCTGAAAAATATTTTTATTCAATTCACTTGTGATTTTCAATGGATTTTTGTTGTTCGACAATTTTTTGGTTTTCTAGGGTTTCGGTTTCGAGCGATTTATGGATTCGATTTTTTGTGTTCGATTGCAATTTCGAATCTGATGTCCTTTTGATTTTCGTGATTTATGAATTGTTATGAATTCGAATTTTTTCTGATTTTTGGGTTCAATTGTTTCAAAGATGGAGCGGACGTGAATCGGGAGCGGAGGAAGAAGAAATAAGCAAACGTGAAGAAGAAGAGAAACGGTGAATTGTCCTTCTGAGTAAAATTTTTAATGGGCTGTCCTTATGGATAAAAAGGCCTTCACTTTTGTCCTTGTAAATATTTTCCTGTTATTTTTACTCCAATATGGTTTTATTTGGACAAACAATTAGTAGATTTTAAGTGCATGGTTAACCTGTACTTAGGTGGTATATTGCATTGTATAATTTTGGAGGTCAAATCTTTTATCCTAAAAACCAAGATACCCTATCTTTAAATAAATTCACAACCATTTATTTCATAAAACCTATTAATTAGTGAAGAGTGAAACACAAAGATTGTGTGGGAACGGGACATACAAAATTGTGGATGAAGGAATAAAACTTTTAATTTCCGATTTCGCATTAATTTGGAAATCTGAAGCGTTGAGATTAATATTTTACTAAAGTAATAATAATAATATCTTTTTTTTTACTTTTAGATGTAAAATAAGGTTAAAAGGAAATAATAATAAAGAAAATTTGAATTATTTCGTGAAAACTACCACCTCATATAAGACAAACCAAAACCATACATGATCATTTACATTGTTGAATTTGTACTATAGGTTTAACTTTGCAAAACCACTATTTTTATTAAAAGCTTATATAACGTCATATTTGTATGGTCATAGTAAGTGGACAGAAATACTGTAGTAGCAATAAGGTTATTATTGTAAATCACATATTGAGTTGGACTGTAACGACCCAAAAATCCGTACCTTTTGAATCGATAATAATCCACACATGTCTAACTCAAAATTGTACTTATTTACAGATTGTTAAATGACGATCCACATCTTCAACCATTATAGTCAAAAATATAGATAATCAAGGGGATTAATTTAGAATTAGAAAGAAAGAAGAAAACAAACACAGAATCTCGCAACGGAATGAACAAAATATAATAATCAAATAACAGTTCATGAAGCTGTTTAAAATAAACATTTGATCATTTTTCAACATTTATCAGAGTTATACATTTATATACATAACTGATAATACAGAGTAATGCAACAGAATAGTAGTGGAATACAATAGTAATAATAGTATACCGTCTTCGTCTTCATCCTTCAGAAAATAACCTTTGAAACTGGAATGTTCAAGTCTGACCCGAGCGTAATAGCGTGAAAATAAAACAAGCTCGGATCAAGCAAAAATATTCTCATCTAAGTCAAATCGATATCATATGAACATGCACACACATAACTCAAGAGATGTTACGGGAAATTCCATCTCCTAAGGATCCGTCAAACTAGATAATATAATTTCTCTATTATACTAGTGTCTATTCACAAATACTTGTCAGAAAAATAGCGTAAGCGGGGTTACATTGATTATCCTTACACAGTTTATAAGCACATGGTCTATTCAGGTCCTGTAACACAACCAGTAACATCGGTAGCCAGTGAGTCCCCTATAGACCTATGCCAAAAATCAAAATCGTAGTTGTCTCGCATAAGGATAAATGTATGACAAGGCACATGAGGCTATACCTAAAGTAGTATGCTACTAGTTTTCCTGATCCAGACTGGTGGTCACCCCTAACGGCCCACCGTAGACATCCGCCCCATATTGAATCAAAGGAAAAATACATCCTATCGAGGGTGCGCACCAACAAAACAACAACAACCATTGAATAGTAATAGTATGGACCCGAGGCCCAGGAAAATCGAAGAGCAGATGTCCACTAAGAGGTAGTCAAGCCTCATTTGGTCTAGCACGGCTCCTGTTTTAGTCATTTCAAATCGACACAAGTGTCGGGGTCATCCATTATCGTTCACTTTCTTCAAATCCAGTAATCGCCTCCAAATTCATCCTACTTCATTTCTGGAACTCCAACACGTACACAGTTGTTAAAGTGGTTCCAACATTGACAGAGAGTATGTCAATAAGAGGCCCCGGTCTCTTTAACAACAAAACGTCATGTTACACACCGATTGATATTTTATATTTCAAAAGTCAATCTTTATGATATCAAAAAATCATATTCAACTAAACAAATTTTCACTTTAAAATATCATATTGTTTTAATCACTATAATATTTACTTCCAAAATTCGTATTCACTTTGAGATAAATTTCAAATTCAATAATTTGTTATAACTTCAATTAACCACATTTCATTCGAATCATTCAGTTTACTTCAGAAATAGTTTTGAATTCATTTTTGATTTTATTATCAAAATAATCATATTTACTTTTAAATCAGATATTTAAATGTAAATAATTTCACTTCTGAAACAGTCTATAAGTTTGAAATAGTTTTGGGGTTTAAATAAATTTTTGAATAATTTTTAAATAGTTCAGAGATTTGGAATAGTTTGGAAATCAAAACAGCCTGAGTATTGGAAATGGTTTTATATATATTAAAATATTTATAAAATAAACTACTTATATATATATAGAAAAATAGGTGTTGAAAAACAATTTATATAAAGTACTCCATATATCAAAGGAATAAATTTCATAAACTAGTTTATATATAAATTTGTTTATAGAGAAATAATTTTCAAAACAACTATTTCTTTCCATTTCGAATAAATATGAACTAAAGTTCAATCTCAAAACAAACCAAATCGATTTCCAAAATCCAATCCAAATCGATTCCACAATCAAATTCATTTGAGAACAATCCATTTTTAAATGATAACTTCCCATTTAAAAATAATATTTGAATATATTTGATTCAAATCAAATTCGAGTTCAAGTTCAAGTTCAAAATATTTATTTAAGCCATTTAATTCGAATTTAATTTCAAAGTTTAAATAAAGATTTAAACCTTTAAAAAAAATTAAATTCTAATCAATTTTAGTTCAAATTTCAAATAACAAATTCTTGATCATTTCAATTCGAATTTAATTTCAAAGTTTAAATAAAGATTTAAACCTTTGAAATAATTCAATTTCAAATTTTCAAATTCAATTCAAATTAAATTTCAAAATTTAAATAAAGATTTAAACCATTGAAATAATTTGAATTATGATCAATTTTAGTTCAAATTTCAAATAACAAATTCTAGATCATTTCAATTCGAATTTAATTTCAAATTTTAAATAAGGATTTAAACCTTTGAAATAATTCAATTTCAATTCAAATTTCAAATAACAAATTTTAGATCAATTCAATTTGAATTTTATTTCAAAGTTTAAATAAAGATTTAAACCTTTGAAATAATTCAATTGCAATTCAAATTTCAAATAACATATTTTAGATCAATTCAATTTGAATTTTATTTCAAAGTTAAAATAAAGATTTAAACCTTTGAAATAATTCAATTTCAATTCAAATTTCAAATAACAAATTTTAGATCAATTCAATTTGAATTTTATTTCAAAGTTTAAATAAAGATTTAAACCTTTGAAATAATTCAATTTCAATTCAAATTTCAAATAACAAATTTTAGATCAATTCAATTTGAATTTTATTTCAAAGTTTAAATAAAGATTTAAACCTTTGAAATAATTCAAATTATAACATTTCAAATATAATTCAGGTTGGAATGATTTCAAATTTATTCAATTTCAACATTTCGAATATATTCAATTTCAACATTTCGAATATATTCAATTTCAAATTTTCAAATTTGAATTCCAACATTTCAATCTAATTCAATTTCGAATTTCAATATAATTCAATTTCAAATTTCAATATAACTCAATTTCAAATTTCAATATAATTCAATTTCAAATTCAATATAATTCAATTTCAAAATTTCAATATAATTAAATTTCAATATAATTCGATTTCAATTTTCAATATAATTCGATTTCAATTTTCAATATAATTCGATTTCAACATTTCAATGTAATTCAATTTCGACATTTCAATATATTTCAATTTCAATTTTCAATATAATTCGATTTCAATTTTCAATATAATTCGATTTCAACATTTCAATGTAATTCAATTTCGAACATTTCAATATATTTCAATTTTTAGTATAATTCGATTTCAATTTTCGTTATAATTCGATTTAAACATTTCAATGTAATTCAATTTCGACATTTCAATATATTTCAATTTTCAATATAATTCGATTTCAATTTTCAATATAATTCGATTTCAACATTTCAATGTAATTCAATTTCGAACATTTCAATGTAATTCAATTTCGAACATTTCTAATTTATTCAATTTCATTCAAAATGACAGTATATGATGATGCCCGTAACATCCAAGGTGATAACACAGATATAAAAATATAAACAACATCAGTACAGTTTAATATATCTATAAATAAACATCCATCACAATCATCATCCAAAACAGTTCAATTTGCCATAATTAACTAATTATACATGTCGGGGTTTAACTAGCAATTATATTCAGAAAAATAAACTAACTGTCAAATTAATTTCTAACAGTTCAAATTTTGATGTCCATTTAAAAATAGAAATCAACAACCAAATAATCAAATAAATCACAGAATTTCAATTTCACAAAAATGTGAATATTTTTGCAGTGTGAGAAAACTCACTTTAGGGTTCCACTCTGTCAGTTCTGAAATGTAGAATTTTATTTGGTGTTAACGAATCGTTTTAATAGAAGTAAACAGATGTTTAATTTTATTAAAAATCCGAAATGCTTTTGAACTTGCCCAGATTTGTTCCACTGCGTAGCTCTTGATTTTTCGGTTCCATCGGACTCAGTTTTATCGAAATCTGATTACGCAGTAAAAAGATATGGCGGTTTAAAATTTTACTACATTATTAATTTAACTAAAATAGGATTAGCCTCCTAATTACCCTTTCAATTAGTCGGGCCACTAATATTGCTTCTCTCTTCATTGTTCCTCCTGTTGATTTACTGGAGCCTTGAACCCAACTCCTCGATTCGCCTCTCTCCTCCCTACACGCACCCCCAAGCGCCGGAACTTCATCTAACCCCTTCACTCCGTCGAGCTTCACGATGCCTACCCCCCGCCATGAACGCCTACAGGTCCGGTCACCCCCTGCGACAGCAAAAGGCGATGAAGCACAGCGACTTCGGGCCGCCATAACACACGAATCGCTCCACTATAATCGATGATACCCATACCAATTCGTAGATCACAAGATTCTCTACTGAATTCGTGAAGAACGGTGATTTAATTCTTTGAAATTTAAGAGAGATTGGGGTGGAAAGGATTTAACGCGGGCCGTCGTTCACGAGATGGAGGCGCGCTTTGACCAGGGGTTGACTGGGCTTAGGGTTTTGACAATTGAGGGCTTATATAGATATTTAAATTATTATTTAATTCCCTTATTAATTCGATTCGCATTCGAGCTCCAAACGAAACCCAACGACTATCGCCCCTAGCTAATTACCCCTATTCCGAACACAATTTGATATATTTCGTCAGCCAATTCGATTGTTTTGATCAGTTTTCATCAAAATTAAAATATAAATCAGTATATATTAAATTTAAACGCACATTTTAAATTACCGAGGCCACATACTGACTCTAAAAATTCCCGAAAAATAAATCTAGCTATGTTTTTACGATACGGTCCTAACAAAACTAATTTCGATGAATTCTGAGTCCGTTTGAAAAATGGTCAATTTCTGGTCGACCCAATTTCGAACTAAATCTACCAAACACATTTATATTCACTGCACTCACATATTAACTCCAAAAATTACAGAAAAATAAATCTAGCTATGTTTTGACGATACGGTCCCAACAAAAGTGGTTTCATCGAAAACAGAGGTCGTTTGCAAAATGGCTATTTTTAAGGGCTATATATTATATTAAAATATATATAAATTCCACAACGACTTTTTTGAATTTTAAATTGGACATATCTTTCAACTTTTAAAGTGAAATACCAGTTTCTTACATTCGTTAGAAAGATATCGTTAATACGATCCTATTATTTCCAGTTTTACTGAAATCCGATTTATTTTGAATCTTGTACATTCATTTGAAATTTAAAATCGAATTTTCAAACTGTCGCACCATTTCAGGCTTGTTATATAATTAAAATAAATTTATACGTTCTAACTTCGATTAAACTAAATTTTTAATCGTTATTATTTAAAATAATCATTTTAAATATTAAAAATTCATCAAAATATCTGAAATAAAAATTTTAAACTGGTTCTGAAAACCAGGGTCGTCACAATCTCCCCCACTTAAAACTTTTCGTCCTCGAAAAGGAACAAAGCCGAAAGTCGTCGACAAAACCAACTCAACTTCCATTCTGGCTTTCATTCTTCAACCTTTCAGTTTCTAAGAATTTCAAATTTCTCAAAAATTTGGCTAACGCCCTAAATTTTCGAAAAATTTCGCCATAACCTCCTTTGTACGGGGAGCATCGGGAAAATCCCCAAACCGCCACACAGGCCCTCTCATCTCAAAAAGAAAAAGAAAAAGCCAAGCGGCTAGCCAATCGGCTCATAAAATCATCAAATCCCAATCAATATAATAAACATGTACCTATTGGTCGGGCACACAATTTTATTCCTCTTCTTAGCTTTCATGCTATGACCTGCTCAATATATATACATGTACATATATGCAAATTTCAATAAATTTCAATTCAGTTCAAATTTGATTCTATTTGGCTAAATTTTACCTTTTGTGTAACGACCCGTATTCTACGCATCATGGGATCGTAGGATATTTATTTCTTTCACATATGAAGTCGTATGGTCATGTAACTTTGGGAGACGACTATTGGGGTCATTTCCCATGTTCATGATTTTTGTCGATTTTTAAATGACCGTTTTACCCCTAGTTGATCTTGTTTCGTCCATAACTTTTGACTGGAAAGGAGTTTTGACCTGAAACCACTTCCATTGGATTCGAATGATGGTTTCTCTTTCCGTAGAGTGGTCATAATAGCCAAACGGACTTACCGTTTGGGAGATATGGCTGAATTAAGGTTTAAAGGGTTATTTTCAGCTAATTGGGCTTAACCGGGTAATTAGCAACTAGGCCAAATGGGGGATTTCGGGTTTAGAGGTATTTGAGGGCTGCTAGGGTTTAGAAAACGATTTTTCATTCATTTTCCAGCCGCCACAAACCTCCTTTGAGCTCTAGCCATGACCCCCCAACACCCAAATCACCTTCTAATCACTTTCTAATCAAGTTTTGGCCTAATCTACATCAAATCAAGGCAAATCAACGTCAAATTTGGGATAGAGCTGCTGGAACACATAGGGATTGGATCCAAATCAGAGGACATTTCAGATCTATAGTTTAATTTGTGGCAAAGGTGAGTGATTTGCATTGTTCTTCACTAATTATGGCTAGTTATGATAATTAGCGAAAATTAGCGAAACTATGGCTCGGAAAAATCTAGAAAAATTCCTAAAATTCTAAAACATCATTTTATGCCTCTGATATGAATTTGGGTTAATTTCGACTAATTTTGTTAATCCCGGATTTTGGGGGATTAAGGGGTGATTAGTGATAATTAGCGAAATTATGCATGTTAAAAATCTGGAAAAATATGCAGAAATTCATAAATATTATTTTAAGCCTCTGTTAGAAAAATTGGCTAATTTGGTTAAGTTTTGCTAATCCTATTGTTAGATTTGCTTAAATATGCTTAAGGGGAAAATATGGGTTTTTGGGTATGTTTGATCCGTTTTGACATATCATATTGTTGTTTTGCTGTTTGTGGATGTTTCTACATGTTTCTATGACTGTATGGTTTGCTTTGCGATTGATAAGAATAGTTAGATTGGTCAAAAACGCCGTCGAATGACGTAAACAGTCGCTGGAAGAAGTTGCAGGAAAATGTACAGGACCAGATCGGATCGCATGAAGGAAGTCGCGACCCGACCCGATCGCATATCACACTCCACGATCCGCTCTAGCTCAAGCGCCACGATCCAACCTGGTGAAGGCGGCGCGATCCGAACCGTGGAGCTTGAACGAACTGATGCCTTGAGTTGTGCCTCCAACCACGAGCTGACTTATGTGTCACGATCCGAACCAGGCGATCTGAAGGCGAAGGAGCATCATGATCCCAGGGAAGCGTCACGAGCTATGGACCACGACCCGATCCGCTCACGAATGGTTCCCACGATCCGGAGGCCACGAACCGATCCGAGCAAGCGACCACGATCCGATCCGCACAGGTGAGCACGATCCGAATGGAGGAATTCAACTCGAACTACAGGGGTGCGAACCGACCCGTATGGGATGTTGCGACACGATCCGAGGGGAGCTGGTGACCACGATACGACCTGGAGTGGAGTGAAGCAGATGAAGACCGATCCGGTGATGACCAATAACCCGAGATGCAAAGGTAGTCCAAATGGAAGTTAGAGCTCAGGATCCAGATGGGAACCAATGAGTTCACTTCATGATTGGGCTTTGCTGCGGGACGTGTGCAAAGGGGTTGTCGGTATTCATAACTCTGGTTCACCACTGAGAGATGGATAGTGGGCTTGTAGTGATAGTTACACGGGATTGGATTCCGTCATGGCCCAAAGTATTAGGTGACCAAAGTAGTGGATATCGTATGCTTTACACACTGAGTGAGGGATGTGAGGATGATTGCTATGCTTGATTGTTTGATATCACTATGACATGCACACCCCACCCTCGTTATCTTTACACCATTTGAAAGGGCACCTTAGAGTGTTGTACAGTATGTAGTGCTAACTCTTTGGTTGCAGGTCCAGGTTCAGGTATGATTGGATTATACCTGTTATTATTCTGTTTAGATGCTTATCGCTCATACCAGGCTTTATGTCTGACCCAGAGTTTTATGTCTCTTCTTATTACTCTGGGTGCTCACACGAGCAGACTAGGGACAGGTTATGGTTAACTGGTGATGCGCGAGTAGCTGATTCGGAGGCGAGCATGAGGCTTCCACGTATGATATATAGATACTCTCCCTGTGAGACAGTTTGAAAAGTTGTAATAATGTTTAACTTTGGATCATAAGCTGTACTTATATTTTCCGCTGCTATGTTAGTTGTTTCAGCTTATGCACTGTCTCACCTGTTTTATGTCAAGTATGTTATTATTATATTTTATTCTATGCGCTGTGAGACATTCTACAGGTTCTTTGTTGATTCTTCGTCTTCTTTCTTTTCTTCTGACGACCGTTCCGTGCCAATTGGACATGTGTACAGCGCACCTTTGGAGTAAATGTCCGTTGGTGCGGGGCGGGCCGTCACACTTGGTATCAGAGCTCTAGGTTGCGTAGTTAACCTAGGGAAAGACACTAGGGAGAGTTAGTACGTATATGAGAGCGTGTATTTGTGATTACTTTGGTTTTCAAAAACTATGTATATATATATATATATACTATTAGTAGTATAGGGATGAAGTCGTACTGCACTAGCACCACTATGGGGTCGTTAATCGTTTCCCTTTTACAGATTAACGATGAGCCGATATCCTAGAGGTGCTGGTAGAGGGACCAACCATGGGAATGCTCCTGACATGAGGACAATGTTCACCAACTTCATGAGAGACATGCTTAGAGATGTTCAGGGAGCAGTTCCCAATCCCGGAAATGGTGGTGGTCCAGTAGTGCAGGCGCCTAGGGCCGATTTCGCCAAGTTGTGCAAGGATTACACTAACCTTGGTGGGAAGCCGTTCCACGGAACGGAGTCGGCCACAGATGTTCAGGATTGGTTGGATAGCTGTGATCGTATCTTCGACGACTTGGGTCTTGAGGATGCGATGAAGAGAAGGCTAGCGTCTCGTCAGCTGCAAGGGCGAGCGATGAATTGGTGGAATGTCATTAGAACAGCTACTCCAGAAGATCAAGTTACTTGGAATCAGTTTAAGACTCGTTTTTGTGATAAGTTTATTCCAGCTGCTCATAAATCAGAACTATTTAAGAAGTTCTTGGAGCTTAAGCAAAACGGTAGAGCAGTCTCGGAGTATATCGCTGAATTCGACACTTTATCGAAATATGGATGGTCCCTTATCGATACAGTCGAGAAGAAGAATGAGAAGTTCATTACTGGCTTGGATGGATACTTAGGGGAAAGGCTTATTAATCACATCGATGAGACTTTTGAATCGATCGTGGGGAAAGCTTTGAGATCAGAGAGTCTTTACCCTAAGTCAAAGACTGAGGCTGCATCTGCAGAGGAGCCAAAGCCGCAAGCAGACGGTGAAGGCAAGAAGAATTCTCAGAACAAGAGGAAGCAGAACCCGACCAAGGATGGTCAGAGTAAGAAAAACAAGAAAGATGGCGAATGCTTTAGTTGTGGCAAGAAGGGCCATTACGCCAGAGATTGTCGAGAAAAGCCTGGGGAAAGGAAGTGCTTTAACTGCGGCCAGGCGGGACATCACAAGGATGATTGCCCACAACCTCCTAGGGAGAAGCAGATTGTGAAAGCGTATGCTATCAACGCTGTTCCTTCTTCGTCAAATGCCCCAACTGCGGCACAGAAGGAAAAAGGTGTTGTTATTCGAGGTATGCTTTCTATTTAAGACGTTTTGATCGGGTTTTGTTTGACAAACCTGAGTTAGTCGATAGACCTTTAGTAGTGACGAACCCGATTTGGTGGTTCGACTAGCTTGGCATGATTTGTTAATGTGGTCTTATCGAGTCATGGATGTATGTTTCCTTGTGATTGCTTTGTTTTGGGCTTTACTGGGTTTAGCATTATTTTGGGGAGTCGATCTACTCCAAAGGAATAGGGTGGTATTAGGTACCTACCTAGTGATGGCAAGGGTAACTGGAGTTAAGGAAGCTAAGAGGTTATCGTTGCAGTAAGTTCTAGTTGTCTCTGGGAGGCAAATGAGTACTCCAGTGCTAGATTGTTTTGCTAATATCACCTCATGTGGATTGTCTGAACTCGGAGGAGATGTTCCTTGGGTGCTTGTCTGATATTGGTTTAGGACTTTGGGGCTTATGCTTGGGAATGTCGATTTCGACTAGGATGGGTTTGCGTGAGGTGTAAATAGTTGCTGTGATTTTTCATTGGACGATATCTTGGTTTACTCGAGGAGTGATGGGCGGACGGAACATGATAAGACTGTTCAACGGTATAGACTGCCTAGAGTTAGACTCGTTAGGGTTATGAGCTTGCTCGAGTGGGACTCGGGAAAGATGCAGAGTAATGGATTGGTTAGGACCCTATGTTGATGTTCTTTTTGAAAGAATAGGATGTGTTCGTTGATCATGGAAGATGCAACGAAGATTAGGACGATTCAAGTTAGACTTGAACTCGTAAAAGAAAAATGGGGCGAGTTCGTTAGTCATGGTGATATAACGAATATGGAAATACTTCACATTAGATTTGAAGTATGTTTGGAACATTGTGGGAAGCTCGTTGATCTTGGAGATTCAGCGAACATAGGAGAGTTTCACGTTGGACTTGGACTCGTAGGTAGAGTACCTAGATTCACTAGGTGGGTCTAGTTTACCTTTGGAAGGTGAATGTACGTTGGACGTGCAGTACGAGATTCATTGGATGAGTCTAGTTTATCTCTGGGAGATTGACTCGAGTTAGACTCGAGAAGGCTGCAAGGAATTGGATTCAGCTCGAGTTGGACTCGAGAGGGAAGCAAGATAATGGATAGACTTGGGTTGGACTCAAGTATTTTAGGAGGACTAAAAGCAGGGGTATCTGGGGACGCCCGTTACCTTGGATCCGTTGGACGTGATCTAGTTATCCTTGGAGGATAAACGTACGTTGGACGTATGGTAGTCCGAAGGGAGGCGGGGCTTCCATTGGCCTGGGATTGGTTGGACCAGTCAAGTAGGCATCGGTGTATGTATGAAGGCTGGGCTTCCATTAGCTATTGATGTTGGTTGGACCAGACAGATTGGAATCGACATATTGGGATTGGTTAGACCAATCATGTAGGTGTCGATGTGTTTATGACTTTAGCAGGTGATAGATAGGATTTGTTTGATGGATGTTATGATTGCTATGTTTGTTCCTATCTTTCTTCTCTTGAGTAGGCTATCACCTGTAGGGTTCCAGCGATGGGGAACAAAGTGATTGTAGTAGGACTATGAGCCAGTGCAGTAGAGTCATTATGACTCGAGGGGCAAAGTGGACATAGTAAAGGATTAGTAAAGCTATGAGCCAGTGCAGTGGAGTTGTTATGACTTCATGGGGCAGAGTGGACATAGCAAAGGACTAGTGACTATGGATCAGTGCAGTGGAGTCGCCATGACTCCATGGGGCAGAGTGATCATAGTAAAGGATTTGGGTGTAGTACTAGTTGCATTGAGTAGGAGACATGCCAGTTTAGGGGTTTTGTTTCTAGGATGGAAGCAACTAGAGTATGTCATAGGATATGATTTTAGACCCAAGACTGAATTGGATTCAGAAACGCTAGTAAGCTTGACGATTAGATCGATTTAGATTGAGTGGATTGTTTCCAGTTAGAAGGACGATCCTAATCTATTGGGAACCATCTCTAGGGTAGAGATGGGTATGGATGGAAAGAGAATGATTAGGTAAGGATTTGATCGAGAAGGGTGGCTTCGAAAGAATAAGGGACTAGTTGTACCCAACGTAGATGGACCGAGAGGTGAAGTCCTTAGAGCATATCATCACTCGAAATTGACTATACATCCCAGTGGTAATAAGATGTATTGAGACATAGAGAAGATCTACTACTGGGAAGGGATAAAGATAGGCAGAAGGCTTAACTCGATAAGAGACGAAGAGATTTGGAATTCTTCGTTAATGACTTGGTGTTTGTCGAGATCTCTCCATAGAGAATGTGATTCGGATTGGTTGGAGAGGTAGGTTAGCACCAAGATTTGTTGGCCCATTCCCAGTCCTCGAGCAAGTTGGGAATTTGGCATATGAGGTAGAGCTACTTGACAAGATGGCGGGAGTTCACAACGTATTTCATGTTTCCCAGTTAAGGAAGTTTGTGTAAGTCCCTAATGTGGCTATTTCACCAGATCGGTTGGATAACATCGAAGTTGAACTCGAGGCGGTTGGGAACCGCAAGTCTGTGCGTATTGTTGGGAACGATACGAAGCAGCTTCGAAGGAAGGCGGTGAAACTAGTCAAAGTCCAGTGGGGTGAGAATGAAAAAGACTGTACTCGGGAAACAGAGGAGGATATAAGGAAGAAGTATCCAGAACTCTTTGCCTAGTAAGGTTTTGGTAGTGATAGTTCCTTCCCTTGTTAGTAAACCGCATGCTAGGATAGACTTGTTTTGCATGTTGATTGTTGTTTTATGGTTGATAGGCATGCGGGACCCTTTGTGTGTTCTGGTTAGGGAATTTCGGGGGCGAAATTTCTCAAGGGGGGAAGAGTGTAACGACCCGTATTCTACGCATCATGGAATCGTAGGATATTTATTTCTTTCACATATGAAGTCGTATGGTCATGTAACTTTGGGAGACGACTATTGGGGTCATTTCCCATGTTCATGATTTTTGTCGATTTTTAAATGACCGTTTTACCCCTAGTTGATCTTGTTTCGTCCATAACTTTTGACTGTAAAGGAGTTTTGACCTGAAACCACATCCATTGGATTCGAATGATGGTTTCTCTTTCCGTAGAGTGGTCATAATGTCCAAACGGACTTACCGTTTGGGAGATATGGCTGAATTAAGGTTTAAAGGGTTATTTTCAGCTAATTGGGCTTAACCGGGTAATTAGCAACTAGGCCAAATGGGGGATTTCGGGTTTAGAGGTATTTGAGGGCTGCTAGGGTTTAGAAAACGATTTTTCATTCATTTTCCAGCCGCCACAAACCTCCTTTGAGCTCTAGCCATGACCCCCCAACACCCAAATCACCTTCTAATCACTTTCTAATCAAGTTTTGGCCTAATCTACATCAAATCAAGGCAAATCAACGTCAAATTTGGGATAGAGCTGCTGGAACACATAGGGATTGGATCCAAATCAGAGGACATTTCAGATCTATAGTTTAATTTGTGGCAAAGGTGAGTGATTTGCATTGTTCTTCACTAATTATGGCTAGTTATGATAATTAGCGAAAATTAGCGAAACTATGGCTCGGAAAAATCTAGAAAAATTCCTAAAATTCTAAAACATCATTTTATGCCTCTGATATGAATTTGGGTTAATTTCGACTAATTTTGTTAATCCCGGATTTTGGGGGATTAAGGGGTGATTAGTGATAATTAGCGAAATTATGCATGTTAAAAATCTGGAAAAATATGCAGAAATTCATAAATATTATTTTAAGCCTCTGTTAGAAAAATTGGCTAATTTGGTTAAGTTTTGCTAATCCTATTGTTAGATTTGCTTAAGGGAAAAATATGGGTTTTTGGGTATGTTTGATCCGTTTTGACATATCATATTGTTGTTTTGCTGTTTGTGGATGTTTCTACATGTTTCTACGACTATATGGTTTGCTTTGCGATTGATTAGAATAGTTAGATTGGTCAAAAACGCCGTCGAATGGCGTAAACAGTCGCTGGAAGAAGTTGCAGGAAAATGTACAGGACCGGATCGGATCGCATGAAGGAAGTCGCGACCCGACCAGATCGCATATCACACTCCACGATCCGCTCTAGCTCAAGTGCCACGATCCAACCTGGTGAAGGCGGCGCGATCCGAACCGTGGTGCTTGAACGAACTGATGCCTTGAGTTGTGCCTCCAACCACGAGCTGACTTATGTGTCACGATCCGAACCAGGCGATCTGAAGGGGAAGGAGCATCATGATCCCAGGGAAGCGTCACGAGCTATGGACCATGACCCGATCCACTCACGAATGGTTCCCACGATCCGGAGGCCACGAACCGATCTGAGCAAGCGACCACGATCCGATCCGCACAGGTGAGCACGATCCGAATGGAGGAATTCAACTCGAACTACAGGGGTGCGAACCGACCCGTATGGGATGTTGCGACACGATCCGAGGGGAGCTGGTGACCACGATACGACCTGGAGCGGAGTGAAGCAGATGAAGACCGATCCGGTGATGACCAATAACCCGAGATGCAAAGGTAGTCCAAATGGAAGTTAGAGCTCAGGATCCAGATGGGAACCAATGAGTTCACTTCATGATTGGGCTTTGCTGCGGGACGTGTGCAAAGGGGTTGTCGGTATTCATAACTCTGGTTCACCACTGAGAGATGGATAGTGGGCTTGTAGTGATAGTTACACGGGATTGGATTCCGTCATGGCCCAAAGTATTAGGTGACCAAAGTAGTGGATATCGTATGCTTTACGCACTGAGTGAGGGATGTGAGGATGATTGCTATGCTTGATTGTTTGATATCACTATGACATGCACACCCCACCCCCGTTATCTTTACACCATTTGAAAGGGCACCTTAGAGTGTTGTACAGTATGTAGTGCTAACTCTTTGGTTGCAGGTCCAGGTTCAGGTATGATTGGATTATACCTGTTATTATTTTGTTTAGATGCTTATCGCTCATACCAGGCTTTATGTATGACCCAGAGTTTTATGTCTCTTCTTATTACTCTGGGTGCTCACACGAGCAGACTAGGGACAGGTTATGGTTAGCTGGTGATGCGCGAGTAGCTGATTCGGAGGCGAGCAGGAGGCTTCCACGTATGATATATAGATACTCTCCCTGTGTCGTTGGTGGTCGCTACTTGGGTATTAGTAGTGTACCTCCTTTATCTTGCTTTTGCTTTGAGACAGTTTGAAAAGTTGTAATAATGTTTAACTTTGGATCATAAGCTGTACTTATATTTTCCGCTGCTATGTTAGTTGTTTCAGCTTATGCACTGTCTCACCTGTTTTATGTCAAGTATGTTATTATTATATTTTATTCTATGCGCTGTGAGACATTCTACAGGTTCTTTGTTGATTTTTCGTCTTCTTTCTTTTCTTCTGACGACCGTTCCGTGCCAATTGGACATGTGTACAGCGCACCTTTGGAGTAAATGTCCGTTGGTGCGGGGCGGGCCGTCACATTTTGTTCTCTTATTGGTTTTATCGTTCCAATACTTTAATTAGTTAATTATCAAACATCATAACCAACAATCAATTTTTGAATTAAATTTCCAAAACATATAACTTTTGTATACTCAAAAATCATATTTTCGATGCTAAATCACAACCATTAACCTCTAACTAAGTTTTGGTTCTCGAGCTTTGTAAACCAAAGCTTTTCCATTAAATCTTAGTTAAAAGACTAATAAATTCCAAATAATAATTTCATTATTACTCGGGCTTTAAGAACTAATGTCATTTAAAACAATGTTCACAATCAACCCAAAACCAACTTCCACTTAATTCTAATTATATTTATTAACTAGAATACTTCTTTAAACCTTAGTTAAAAGATTTTATATATATATATATACTACTTATTTCAACTATATTAAAATTTTCTATATGCTAGCATTTCATTTTATCTATACTTATTCTCAACATATTTGAAATTTACATACTTACTCATTTCAATTTCTATATATGTTAATACTTTAATTTCATCTACATCTTATCCTCTCTATGTTATTTATTTATTTATTTATTTAACTTGCTTAAATATTATTGTAAATTTTCTTAAGCTTATCTTTGACATTTTATTCAATCAGAATCTAAGTCCATTTTCCTTTATTCATAACTAACCAAATTTTGTAATTTCTTGTTAATTCACATTATTTCACAGCTTATAGACTTTGGTTCCTTTGTTATTTACATTACTTTGTAAATTTATTACTATGGAATGACTTGTTACTTAATTTCTTAAGTTTATACACTACTTAAGACTTGTTTCCCTTTTTTCTGATACAATTTTATTCAAGTTTACAATTATCTTAGGAGGTTACAATTTTAGTTATTACCAGTCCTTTGCAAATATTCCATCCATTTGTTAATCGTTTCAGAACATTAACAAATAAAAAAATATTATAACCACTTGATTTACCTTTATAAACATTTATTTGGTTCAAATTTATTTATTTATTTATTTTTGAACATCTTTACATTTCTTTATCTTCATAACATTTCTATGATTCACATATCATTTTGGAACATGTTATTCATTTAAATTTCATTTGTAAAATATTTCATTACATATTTATATACTCTTAAACTTTTCATTTAGGTAGGTTTGTATATATTACAAATGAAATTTAGTATTTCACACCTTACTTTTTATTATCAAAGTAACATGAGTATTTTTTTCTATTTTACTTTAACATTTTCCTTACTTTATGTTTCAATTTTTATCCTATCCTATTATATTTTTCATTTACATTTCTTGTATTCATTTATTGTATTTCTTTATTCACCTATTCAAAATTTCATTTGATATTAATACTGACAATTATTTATTTCGTTGATTATCAATAAGGAGAGTAATTTGTATAAATGGAGATTTGAGAATCTTAAATACCAATTTCTTTTCAAAACATTTTGAAATACTATATACTATACATAATTTTTGTATATCAAAACGTACTCAAGATTTCAAATTAAAACTATTTCCAAAACAAATATGTAGCAATGCTACCTAGTGGTCTCCCTCACTTTGAGACTCGAAAATGAAAGTCGATGACTATGATCATCTCATCACTGAAATTTATTTCCCAGTAGAAAAATAGAGTACTTAACCAATTTTTTTTACTACTTGAATATCCTTCAAATATTACTACTATAAATTTTTTCAAAGTCTCAAAAATCATTTAAAACCAATTGGATTTAAATATCTCAAATTCCCCATTTTATTTTATTTTATTTATACTTCCTCATTAATTATAAATCAAATATAAATTTTGATTTTTTATTATTGTAATCAATAGGTTAAAAATATTGATTACTGAACCATTTAACTCTCTGAATTTCAAAGTATATCCTTTGTATACAAAATATATAATCGAAAACTATATTGTGTCAAAATACCTTATTCAAGTGTTTTAGAACTCCTGTCGATAACGTTGTCCAGACGCATCGACCAGAACTCCAAACTCAAACTCAGCAAGCCAAACAACACAATACAAAACCATTTTATATCAAAATACAAGTACGCTCTCTCATATATATATACACTTAGAACTCATTCTAGGCTGTTACTAACCCTATCTCTAATGAGTAAATCCCAATAGATCCAAGGTTTAATGCTAAACCATAAGCTCTGATACCAACTTTAACGACCCAGAAATCCGTACCTTTTGAATCGACAATAATCCACACATGTCTAACTCAAAACTGTACGTATTTACAGATTGTTAAATGACGATCCACATCTTCAACCATTAAGTCATTCTCGTTGGATATTACTAGTCCAGTTTCTGATGAATTCTTTCGTATGGTTATAACGTGTCTTGTTCTCTGAGCTTTGAAAACCAAAGCTCTGATACAAACTGTAACGACAAGGAATTTCGCTCGATCCGAATCAGTCGCTAAACCGACCAAGACCGTTCGAAACCCCTGATCGCTTTGAGAACACAACAAAATAGAACGCAGACGGAAGAACATTTCATTGCTTATTACAACAATTCCATCAGATTACAAGAATATACAGAGTATAAATCAATATTACACATTATAAAATATCAAAGATTACAATAAATTCCAAAGCAGCGGAAAATAATACAAAATACAACTGAAGGAGATATACGGATACAAAGCTTTCCGGATATCGTTCCAACTGTAAACCATGATCCTGTGAATATAAATCTGCAAAACCAAAACTACTAGCTTCCCATGTCAAAATAAGGGCACCCAAAGTTTAGGTTAAAACAATAAACTCCAGGTCAGTCATGTGACTGGTGTGAGAAGTGAAACAGTTATTAATCTTTATTTTAAAGTTAGGTAAATCAAGGGACCACGCCGTATAACAAGGAACAGGTTTCCTCCCAAGAATACCAGTGCATAAAACAAACAACGCAATGCTAAATAAAGAAAATGAAGCTATTATAAGACCCAAGTCCCATCACACAATGCAACGCAAGCCGGAGGATAGGGTTTTTACCTTATAATAGCCAAGAATGCTTGATACGTTTAAAACAAATCATTTGATACTATTATAATTGCATAATGTATAAAACAACTTCAAATCATAAGTCTCAATCATAGACGGCATAGCATCCCATGCTACTATGTCGCCATACTAGGCTCTACAATAAAACCGCACATGTCATGTATTGGAAGTTGGATTTCCATTTGTGAACCGAGGCAAAAGATAGTCCTCTACCGAATTCGAGACGCTCTAGCCCGTGTCTCAGGCAAGTAATCAGTCAAGCCTTTGGATCCTCAGGGCCGGTCCACCGATGTGGATTAAAATGCCTGAACACTGCGTTTCAACACCCTATGGGGTGTCAATGAGCCAACGGATGACCCCATCGGTCCTGGATCGACCGATATAACCGAGGTGCCTCGCAACAGCAACAACCACATAAGTCAAACTCGTCAGGGCGTGTAAAACTACTGACGCCACTTCTAGCTAGAAAGAAACGCATGCCCTCCCTGACGTCCTCTCCCGTTTCTGGTTCACAACCGGGGTGCGAGGCTCGCGAATTCACGTTACACAAAGTTGTGCCACACAGATTGTGCTTTGATCATAACCACAAGACTTTGCTTTTCAACAGAAGCCTTGATCAATTGCCACTTAGGCGTGCCACACAGGCAATTCACTCTATGCGTTAGATATCCATCAATATATAGCCCCTGAGCTCGTACGTCTCAGAGAAGGGCGTTAAGCAAGAGAATAAATTCTCCGCCGCCAAACAGATATATATTTAATAGAAATCAATCACACGGACTAAAATCCAATGTCAGACACACAGTCCATTTACAAGTTCGTTCTGGGTCTGAACGAAACCGGAGGCACCTAGTACCCCGCATATCCATCGATCTCCAAGTACGTCTGGACGATCACTAACTGATTCCCTCCTCTTGGGTGTACGACCCAATAAAGATCATCAGTAACCACCCAAACGACGTGAAGACCTCCGGTCTTCGACCACCGTCTTCATCCTCGACACCACGTCGAATCAGTTATTCAGAATGGGATAAACCCGGTCTTTCTGAAAAACTCGCGTATATAACAAACAAGTGTTACACAAACACAACATACTCCTCATTCCAATTCAGACTATTCTTTTATTCAAATATTCTTATACTTTGGGAAAGGTTCCCATTAATTTTATCAAAGATAAATTCTTTAAATTTATTCTTTAATCTTCTTTGAATATTAATTCAAGCTAGTCGGGATTAGCGAACCACACCGGAGTAATCATTTATTTCCCAATCCCAACCTATTCATCCCATGAAGTAAAACTGGTAATACTTCATACCTAACACCACGGTGTTATCGGTAAATTTAGTTACCATTTCACGTTCAAATCTAATTAAAGATTTAACTATCGCCTGGAGCAAAACTGGTGATACTCATTCTCGATCTTTTCAATCTAATTAAAGATTCATTAAAACTCCACTTAGTTTTAATCTTTAACTGGGTTAAAGAATCAGTGTCATTTAGAACACGGTTCACGATAAACCCAAAATCATGTTCCATTGATTAACTGGGTTAAAGAACAAGTGTTATTTAAAACACTGTTCACGATAAACCCAAAAATCAATACCAATTCAATTCCAATTAAATATCATTTAATTGGTACACTTCATTAAATCTAAATAAAAAGATTTAATCTTTCTCTCCACTGGCTTAAGAACAGTGTTAATGAAGACACCATTCACGACAAACCCAAATCACAGTTGATATTAAATACAAGGCTCTGAATAGAAAATATATCGGCTTATATTCAATATCAAATTCTACGACCAACAAATATAGTATTGGAAATAACGATATATATTGTAACGGCCGGGAATTTCGCTTGATCTGAATCAGTCGTTAAACCGATCTAGACCGTTCGAAACCCCTGATCGTTTTGAGAACACGACAAAATAGAACGCAGACGGAAGAACATTTCATTGTTAATTACAACAATTCCATCAGATACAAGAATATACAGAGTATAAATGAATAAATTACATGCGATAAATATCAGAGATTACAATAAATTACATAACAGCGGAAAATAATACAAAGCACAACTAAAGGTGATATACGGATATAGAGCTTTTCGGATATCATTCCAGCTGTAAACCAGGATCCTGTGAATATAAATCTGCAAAACCAAAACTACTAGCTGCCCGTGCGGAAAAAAGGGGCACCCAGAGTTTAGGTTAAAACAATAAACTCCAGGTCAGTCATGTGACTGGTGCGAGAACTAAAACAGTTATTTAAAACTTTACTTTAAAAGAGAGTAATTCAAGAGACCACGCCGTATAACACGGAACGGGTTTCCTCCAAAGAATACCAGTGCATAGAATAAACAGCGCAATGCTTTTTCGAAAAATGAAGCTATTATAAGACCCAGGTCCCATCACACAATGCAACGCAAGCCGGAGGATAGGGTTTTATCTTATAACAGCCAAACATGCTTGGTACGTTTAAAACAAATCATTTGATACTATAATAAGTGTATAGTGTCAAAACAATTTCAATCATAAATATCAATCACAGGCGGCATGGGTACCATCTATCATGTCGCCATACTAGGTTCTACAATTAAAACCGAAATACACGTATTGGAAATTAGATTCCCGTCATAAGTCGAGGCAAGGGGCAAGCTCCTCTACGCTTTCGAGACACTCTAGCAAATGTCTCAGGACTACACACTCTGGGCAATCCTGGATGCTTCAGGGCCAGTCCTCTCTTACGTTTGAGGATTAATTATGCCTGAACACACGTTTCCCGGTCCTTATAGACCTAAAATCGAGGCGCCTCATCCAACAACCACATAGGTGAAAAGCATATAAATGTCAAGGCTGGTAAGTCACTGACACCACCAAAGCTAGAAAGAAACGTCGTGCTCTCCCTGCAGTCCTTATCCCATTTTTAACTCATACCGAGGTGTGAGGCTCGGAATTCACGTTATACACAAAGCTACGCCACAAAGGTCGTGCTTTGATCATCAACCACAAGACTTTGCTTTTCAACAGAAGCCTTGATCCATGCAACTCAGCATGCCACACAGGCAATTCATGCCATGCGACTGATGTCCATCGATATACAACCTCTGAGCTCGTACTTCTCAGAGAAGGGCGTTAAGGAAGAGAATAAATTCTCCGCCGCCAAACAGATGTATATTTAATAGAGATCAATCCACACAGAATAAAGTCCAATGTCAGGCACACAATCCATTTACAAGTTCGTTCTGGGTCTGAACGAAACCGGAGGCACTTTCCTCGCATATCCATCGATCTCCAAGTACGTCTGGACGATCACCAACTGATTCCCTCATCTTGGGTGTACATCCCAATCAAGATCATCAGCAATCACCCAAACGATGTGAAGACTTCCGGTCTTCGACCACCGTCTTCATCTTCGACTTATCGTCGAATCGGTTATTCAGAATGGGTATAAACCCGGCCTTTCCGAACAACCCGCGAATATTAAAAACAAATGTTACACAAACACAACATACGCCTCATTCCAATTCAGCAGCCGCTAACCGCAAATTTCATATTCTTAGGGAAAGGTTCCTATTAATTTTATCCAAGATAAATTCTTTAAAATTTATACTTTAATCTTCCTTTGAATGTCGTTTCAAACCAAATTATGGTTTTCTAAACTAGTCGAGATTAGCGAACCACACCGGAGTAATTATTTATTTTATTTCCCAATCCCAACCTATACATCCCATGAAGAAACACTGGTAATACACCATATCTAATACCACGGTGTTATCGGTAAAATTAATTACCATTTCACGTTCAAATCTAATTAAAGGTTTGACTATCGCTTGGGAGCAAAACTGGTGATACTCCATTCTCGCTCATTTTTCCAAATTTGATAATTTATATTATCAATCCCCATTTCAATCTAATTGCAGATTCATCAAAACTCCCTTTACTGGGTTAAAGAACTAATGTCATTTAAAACACAGTTCACGACAAACCCAAATCACATTCTATTTATTATCGGGTTAAAGAACAAATGTTATTTAAAACATCGTTCATGATAAACCCACAAATCAATTCTGTTTAAAACCCATTTCAAATCCAGTTTACTTATTTAAAATATATGGGTTTTAATTTTAGTTCAAAACTAGTTCATTTCGATAAAAATCTATTTTTATCTTTTCAAATATGGAGTTTTACATCCCAATTTTTCCCAAATCATTTGTTATGATTTTACACAAATTATTACTATTTTTAATAATTTTATCAAGGTCCGTACAGTCAATTTCCATCAACGGCCATCGAACTGCACTTACAGCGACCTTTTCCAAATTTGATTTGGACGTATCTCCAAATCCAACCGTTAGATTTCAAATTTCTAATACTTGTTAGAAAGCTCTTTTCGACACGAACCCAACGGTTCCAGTTTTAGGAGAATCCGACGGTCGGATCTCCCGTAATGTCTGTTCGAAGTTAATGGTCGAAATTCGTGAACTACCGCGGCGCGGCGCGTTCTATTCAGGCCAACATATTATATATATAATATATATAATATATATTTCGTCGATTTCTATTTAAAACGAATTTTATACATAGTTTTAAATTCGTTCAAAAACATTTCAACTTCCATTTCAAATTCAAATCAAATTTCAATTCATTCTATATTCAATTCAATTCGAATTTGCTTTATATTCAATTCAATTCAAATTCGTTTTCTATTCAATTCAATTCAAATTCGTTTTCTATTCAATTCAATTCAAATTCGTTTTCTATTCAATTCAATTCAAATTCGTTTTCTATTCAATTCAATTCAAATTGGTTTTCTATTCAATTCAATTTAAATTGGTTTTCTATTCAATTCAATTCAAATTCGTTTTCTATTCAATTCAATTCAAATTGGTTTTCTATTCAATTCAATTCAAATTCGTTTTCTATTCTATTCAATTCAAATTCGTTTTCTATTCAATTCAATTCAAATTCGTTTTCTATTCAATTCAATTCAAATTCGTTTTCTATTCAATTCAATTCAAATTGGTTTTCTATTCAATTCAATTCAAATTGGTTTTCTATTCAATTCAATTCAAATTCGTTTTCTATTCAATTCAATTCAAATTCGTTTTCTATTCAATTCAATTCAATTCAAATTGGTTTTCTATTCAATTCAATTCAAATTCGTTTTCTATTCAATTCAATTCAAATTCGTTTTCTATTCAATTCAATTCAAATTCGTTTTCTATTCAATTCAATTCAAATTGGTTTTCTATTCAAATCAAATTCGTTTTCTATTCAATTCAATTCAAATTGGTTTTGTATTCAATTCAATTCAAATTCATTTTCTATTCAATTCAATTCAAATTCGTTTTCTATTCAATTCAATTCAAATTCGTTTTCTATTCAATTCAAATTCGTTTTCTATTCAATTCAATTCAAATTGGTTTTCGATTCAATTCAATTCAATTTGGTTTTCTATTCAATTCAATTCAAATTCGTTTTCTATTCAATTCAATTCAAATTGGTTTTCTATTCAATTCAATTCAAATTTGTTTTCTATTCAATTCAATTCAAATTCGTTTTCTATTCAATTCAATTCAAATTCGTTTTCTATTCAATTTAATTCAAATTCGTTTTCTGTTCAATTCAAATTTGTTTTCTATTCAATTCAATTCAAATTGGTTTTCTATTCAATTCAATTCAAATTCGTTTTGTATTCAATTTAATTCAAATTGGTTTTCTATTCAATTCAATTCAAATTCGTTTTCTATTCAATTCAATTCAAATTTGTTTTCTATTCAATTCAAATTCGTTTTCTGTTCAATTCAATTCAAATTCGTTTTCTATTCAATTCAATTCAAATTGGTTTTCTATTCAATTCAATTCAAATTCGTTTTCTATTCAGTTCAATTCAAATTGGTTTTCTATTCAATTCAATTCAAATTCGTTTTCTATTCAATTCAATTCAAATTGGTTTTCTATTCAATTCAATTCAAATTCGTTTTCTATTCAATTCAAATTCATTTTCTATTCAATTCAATTCAAATTCGTTTTCTATTCAATTCAATTCAAATTCGTTTTCTATTCAATTCAATTCAAATTGGTTTTCTATTCAATTCAATTCAAATTGGTTTTCTATTCAAATCAAATTCGTTTTCTATTCAATTCAATTCAAATTGGTTTTCTATTCAATTCAATTCAAATTCGTTTTCTATTCAATTCAATTCAAATTCGTTTTCTATTCAATAATTGGATATTTATCCTATTCAACACTTGAATCTATATTTTTGTCAACACACGACTAATCTCAACGAATGAGTACTGTCCACGTGTGACTCTTTTTGTTATTTAATATATTTTATATATTATAAAGATGTAAATCTTATTGTTAAAATATTTCGTTCAACACATGACTAATCTCAACGGATGAGTACGGTCAACACATGAACCTTTATTTTCTAATATTCTTCATTTTCTAAATTGGAATGAGGCCCAATCAATCACCATATAAAGTTAATTATATGGATTCCATACAACACATGTATATAATAGCAATGATAAACAATCAACCATCATCCAAGGTGCACCACACAACTGCATAAGCATCAAATATAAATAATCGACGCTTACACAGTCTGTCGACCAATCGATTGACATATAATTAAATAATTGGGATTAGTGTACGCCAAATATCATCCCAACACCCGTGTGGGGTTTCAAAACAACAAACACATATTTTTATTCGTGCAGTTGGGCGATGTGTAAAATTTATCATCCCAATCAATATCAGTCAAATCAGTGTATATAAATAAATCGGCCGATTTGTTTATAAATATTTATTTATTCACTTTCACGTTAAAAAATTATATTTTTAACGATAAAATATTTTTAACTATATAAATATTTCATTTTATTTCAACACATGAATATATTTCATTATCTATTTCACATCAATTTCACAAACAAATTTTCACGACATATCAATCAAACAAACAAGCCATCCATGGTCTGTGGATGACGGGTGTCGGGTGCTACTAAGCACCATCTGCATCCTAGTATATATATATATATATATATAACTAGAAAAAGAAATTGAAAGGTGAGAAATTCTCACCGATAGCTATCCTAACTCCACGGCACTTCCTATGTAGAACACCTTCACCGTGCTCGCCTTTTGTCACTTTCGTTGCCCGTAGCCACTACATATATAAAAATCACATTTTTATATTGCTATCCAATATATAAAAATCAAATTTTTACTTCGCTATTCAATATATAAAAATCGAATTTTTACTTCGCTATTCAATATATAAAAATCGAATTTTTACTTTGTTATTCAATATATAAAAATCGCCTTTTCAAAATGAAAAATATCGCCTTTTCAATATGAAAAGTATCGCCTTTCCATTATTAAAAATTCTAACTTTCTATTTTAAAAATTCGAACTTTCTAATTCAAAAATCCTAACTTTCTAATTTAAAACATATACAAAAACTGATTTTCTCTGTTTGCTAATTATATATAAAAGAAATAAATAAATTAAATTAAAACAAATAAAAACTTACTGTGGTTGATCGAACGGGGAGGAGAGTGTCGCTGGGGGGGGGGTCTTCGGTCAGCAGTAGGAGGAAGGGGGTGCCTCGCACGGCGGCAGAGGGGCTAGGGCATCGGGGTTCGGCTGCGTCGAGGTGGAGAGAAGTGGGATCGGAGTGTGGAGCGGAGGTCGAGCTGGAGAGGGCGGCGACGGTGGTGGGGAGCTCCAAAGGGCGGTGGCGGCGTTGATCGCGCGAGGGGGGGGCGTAAACGGGAAAAGGGGATCGGGTTTTTTTTCCTTTCCTTCTGAAATGAATTGGAACGGGGGGGCAGAGGAATATAGAGAGGAGAGAGGGAGAGTTTAATTTATTTAATTATTTTATTTACAAAATTTTGACTTTTTATTTCGACCTCGAAACGTGGCCCACCGCCTGTCGTCCATAGCTAATTACCCCCATTCCAAACACAATGGAATGTATCGTAAGCTGATTCGATCATTTCGATCAGTTTTCATCAAAATCAACATATAACTCTATATATTGAATTTGAACGCGCATTTCAATTTACTGGGGTCACATACTAACTCTATAAATTGCAGAAAAATATTTTCTAGCTTCGTATTGACGATACGGTCCTAACAAAACTTGTTTCGTCGAATTCTGAGACCATTAGAAAAATGGCCATTTTCCAGTCAATTAAAATTGACTAAAACTGGTCAAACGCGTTTTCCTTTGCCACGCTCACATATTGATTCGAAAAATTATGAAATTTGGAATCTAACAATAATTTGACATCCCGGACCCAACAAAAGTGGTTTCGTCGAAATCCGAGGTCGTTTGCAAAATGTCTATTTTTAAGGGCCTGAATTCCATAGCGACTATTCAGAATTTTCAACTGGACATATATTTTGATTCCCGCTATGAAATTTCGATTTTTCGGATTCGTTGGAAAGATATCATCAATTAGATCCTATCATTTTTGGTTTCACTAAAATCTGGATTGTTTTGCACCCGGTACGTTCAATTGAAGTTTGAAATCGAATTATCGAACTACCGCGCCATTTTCAATTCTATTTATAATTATATATAAATATTTATATTCTAACGACGGCGTATATAATATATACGTTCTAAATATATTCAAAATAAATTTCTCGTCGATATTATTTAAAATAATTCATTTTAAATATTCAAAATTCGCTAAAATTGCCAAAATAAAAATTTTAAACTGGCTCAGATTTTCCGGGTTATTACAAGCTCCCCCACTTAAAACTTTTCGTCCCCGAAAAGGAACAAAGTCGAAAGTGGTTTGATTAATCAACTCTACGTTCGATCTGGCTTCCATCCTCCAACTTTTCAGTTTCTGAGAATTTTTAAATTCTTCAAAAATTTGGCTAACACCCTAAATTTTCGAAAATTTTTGCCATAACCTCCCCTGCACCGGGAGCCACGGGAAAATTCTGAAATTGCCATATAGGCCTTCTGATCTCAAAAAGAAAAAGCCAAGCGGCTAGCCAATAGGCTCATGAAATCATAATCACCCAAACAAAACAGTAAATTATAGTAAACATGTACCTATTTGTCGGGCAAACAAATTTTATTCTCTGCTCTAGCCTCCTTTCTATGACCTGTTCAATGTAAGTATATGTATATGCCAGCAAATGCGACCAATTTTCAATACAATTCAATATTTGGTTCTATTAGGCTAAATGGTTAAAAATTATCAAACTAATAAACAATCAACACAAACATCAATCGATTAGTGAATTAGAGTTTCAAATTAATAATTTTGATACATATACAAAAATCATGTTTTTGATGCCAAATCACAACAATAAATCTAGCTATATAAGTTTTGGTTCTCACACCAGTCTGATGGAAATATATAGATATCACACCTTCGAAACACGAACATAAATACTGATGATGTCATGACAATTATCAGTACCATCTCCGGGCGACTAGAATGTGATTCTATATCTATCCAGTATGTTAAAACTTCGAATATATGTTCATGACGCGTATATGCAAAATCTTTATATATTGGATTGTCCAAATTCAAAATAAATAAATATTCAATACGTATAAAGCGATTAAAATTTCAAAACAAAATTTGTTTTCATTTGAAAAATATACTCTTCACACCCGTTCTAGGATACTACTGATCCTATCTCTAACGAGTCATTCTAATTGGATATTACTAATCCATGATCTGATGAATTCTTTCGTATGGTTCTAATGTGTCTTGTTCTCGAGCTCTGTAAACCAAAGCTCTGATACCAAATGTAACGGCCGGGAATTTCGCTCGATCTAAATCAGTCGTTAAACCGATCTAGATCATTCGAAACCCCTGATCGTTTTGAGAACACGACAAAATAGAACGCAGACGGAAGAACATTTCATTGTTAATTACAACAATTCCATCAGATACAAGAATATACAGAGTATAAATGAATAAATTACATGCGATAAATATCAGAGATTACAATAAATTACATAACAGTGGAAAATAATACAAAGCACAACTGAAGGTGATATACGGATACAGAGCTTTCCGGATATCATTCCAGCTGTAAACCAGGATCCTGTGAATATAAATCTGCAAAACCAAAATTACTAGCTGCCCGTGCGGAAAATAGGGACACCTAGAGTTTAGGTTAAAACAATAAACTCCAGGTCAGTCATGTGACTGGTGTGAGAACTAAAACAGTTATTTAAAACTTTACTTTAAAAGAGAATAATTCAAGGGACCACGCCGTATAACACAGAACGGGTTTCCTCCCAAGAATACCAGTGCATAGAATAAACAACGCAATGCTTTTACGAAAAATGAAGCTATTATAAGACCCAGGTCCCATCACACAATGTAACGCAAGCCGGAGGATAGGGTTTTACCTTATAACAGCCAAACATGCTTGGTACGTTTAAAATAAATCATTTGATAATATAATAAGTTTATAGTGTCAAAACAATTTCAATCATAAATATCAATCATAGGCGGCATGGGTACCATCTATCATGTCGCCATACTAGGTTCTACAATTAAAACCGAAATACACGTATTGGAAATTGGATTTCCGTCATGAGTCGAGGCAAGAGGCAAGCTCCTCTCCGCTTTCGAGACACTCTAGCAAATGTCTCAGGACTACACACTCTGGGCAATCTTGGATGCTTCAGGGCCGGTCCTCTCTTACATTTGAGGATTAATTATGCCTGAACACACGTTTCCCGGTCCTTACAAACTTAAAATCGAGGGGCCTCATCCAACAACCACATAGGTGAAAAGCATATAAATGTCAGGGCTGGTAAGTCACTGACACCACCCAAGCTAGAAAGAAACGTCGTGCTCTCCCTGCAGTCCTTATCCCGTTTTTAACTCATACCGAGGTGTGAGGCTAGCGAATTCACGTTATACACAAAACTACGCCACAAAGGCCATGCTTTGATCATCAACCACAAGACTTTGCTTTTCAACAAAATCCTTGATCCATGCAACTCAGCATGCCACACAGGCAACTCATGCCATGCGACTGATGTCCATCGATATACAACCTCTGAGCTCGTACGTCTCAGAGAAGGGCGTTAAGCAAGAGAATAAATTCTCCGCCGCCAAACAGATGTATATTTAATAGAGATCAATCCACACAGAATAAAGTCCAATGTCAGACACACAATCCATTTATAAATTCGTTTTGGGTCTGAACGAAACCGGAGGCACTTTCCTCGCATATCCATCGATCTCCAAGTACGTCTGGACGATCACCAACTGATTCCCTCATCTTGGGTGTACAGCCCAATCAAGATCATCAGCAATCACCCAAACGATGTGAAGACTTCCGGTCTTCGAACACCGTCTTCATCTTCGACTTATCGTCGAATCGGTTATTCAGAATGGGTATAAACCCGGCCTTTCCGAACAACCCGCGAATATTAAAAACAAATGTTACACAAACACAACATACGCCTCATTCCAATTCAGCAACCACTAACCGCAAATTTCATATTCTTAGGGAAAGGTTCCCATTAATTTTATCCAAGATAAATTCTTTAAAATTTATCCTTTAATCTTCCTTTGGATGTCGTTTCAAACCAAATTATGGTTTTCTAAACTAGCCGAGATTAGCGAACCACACCGGAGTAATTATTTATTTTATTTCCCAATCCCAACCTATACATCCCATGAAGAAAAACTAGTAATACTCCATATCTAATACCACGGTGTTATCGGTAAAATTAATTACCATTTCACGTTCAAATCTAATTAAAGGTTTGACTATCGCTTGGGAGCAAAACTGGTGATACTCCATTCTCGCTCATTTTTTCAAATTTGATAATTTAGATTATCAATCCCCATTTCAATCTAATTGCAGATTCATCAAATCTCCCTTTACTGGGTTAAAGAACTAATGTCATTTAAAACACAGTTCACGACAAATCCAAATCACATTCTATTTATTATCGGGTTAAAGAACAAATGTTATTTAAAACATCGTTCACGATAAACCCACAAATCAATTCTGTTTAAAACCCATTTCAAATCCAGTTTACTTATTTAAAATATATGGGTTTTAATTTTAGTTCAAAACTAGTTCATTTCGATAAAAATCTATTTTTATCTTTTCAAATATGGAGTTTTACATCCCAATTTTTCCCAAATCTTTTCTTATAATTCTACACAAATTATTACTATTTTTAATAATTTTATCAAGGTCCGTACAGTCGATTTCCATCAACGGCCATCGAACTGCACTTACAGCGACCTTTTCCAAATTTGATTTGGACGTATCTCCAAATCCAACCGTTAGATTTCAAATTTCTAATACTCGTTAGAAAGCTCTTTTCGACACCAACCCAACGGTTCCAGTTTTAGGAGAATCCGACTAGGGCTGGACATTTTTACCATATTACCGCAAACCAGCCATTACCAACCACTACCAACGAAAGTGGTACCGAACAATCGGTAACCAATTTGATTGGTACGGTATGCCGAACCACATGAAAATATGTGGTACGGTAACGGTAATTGAGCATTAACAATGGTAATTACCATACTTACCACATATCTTAAACAATACATATGTATATTCTTATATTTAATTATATATGTTTATTACATAACAAAGAACTTCTAATATGTAATGATTTTATAAAATGCCTAGGAAAATACTATTACGATATACAAGATTGAATGAAATTTTTATCATATATCTTAGAAACGGTATAATTTATATGATATTTTCGTTCATCCATAAAGTTTTCATGCATGCTTGACTACGTAAAATAAGATTGAAAAATAATAATATAATAACAAAAAAATCAGTTTTAATATTTAATATTTTAACGTGAAATATTGTCAACAAAAAAATCTCATACTAGTGAACGGCAAAAACTTATTACCGACCTCTACCAACCATTACCAACCATAAACCGAACTGTTGGTAACCAATTTCTTTGGCTGGTAATGGTATGAATTTTCTATTACCATATAAAATCGGTACGGTAATGGTTTTGAATACAAAGTTCCGGTACCGAACCAATTCCACCCCTAAATCCGACGGTCGGATCTCCATTAATGTCCGTTCGAAGTTAATGGTCGAAATTCGCAAACTGCCGCGGCGCGGCGCGTTCTATTCAGGCCATTATATTATATATATAATATATATTTCGTCGATTTCTATTTAAAACAAATTTTATACATAGTTTTAAATTCGTTCAAAAACATTTCAACTTCCATTTCAAATTCAAATCAAATTTCAATTCATTCTATATTCAATTCAATTCGAATTTTCTTTATATTCAATTCAATTCAAATTCGTTTTCTATTCAATTCAATTCAAATTCGTTTTCTATTCAATTCAACTCAAATTGGTTTTCTATTCAATTCAATTCAAATTCGTTTTCTATTCAATTCAATTCAAATTGGTTTTCTATTCAATTCAATTCAAATTGGTTTTCTATTCAATTCAATTCAAATTGGTTTTCTATTCAATTCAATTCAAATTCGTTTTCTATTCAATTCAATTCAAATTGGTTTTCTATTCAATTCAATTCAAATTGGTTTTCTTTTCAATTCAATTCAAATTCGTTTTCTATTCAATTCAATTCAAATTGGTTTTCTATTCAATTCAATTCAAATTGGTTTTCTATTCAATTCAATTCAAATTCGTTTTCTATTCAATTCAATTCAAATTGGTTTTCTATTCAATTCAATTCAAATTCGTTTTCTATTCAATTCAATTCAAATTCGTTTTCTATTCAATTCAATTCAATTCAAATTCGTTTTATATTCAATTCTATTCAAATTCGTTTTCTATTCAATTCAATTCAAATTCGTTTTCTATTCAATTCAATTCAAATTGGTTTTCTATTCAATTCAATTCAAATTGGTTTTCTATTCAATTCAATTCAAATTCGTTTTCTATTCAATTCAATTCAAATTGGTTTTCTATTCAATTCAATTCAAATTCGTTTTCTATTCAATTCAATTCAAATTCGTTTTCTATTCAATTCAAATTCGTTTTCTATTCAATTCAATTCAAATTGGTTTTCTATTCAATTCAATTCAAATTGGTTTTCTATTCAATTCAATTCAAATTCGTTTTCTATTCAATTCAATTCAAATTGGTTTTCTATTCAATTCAATTCAAATTAGTTTTCTATTCAATTCAATTCAAATTCGTTTTCTATTCAATTCAATTCAAATTCGTTTTCTATTCAATTCAATTCAAATTCGTTTTCTATTCAATTCAATTCAAATTCGTTTTCTATTCAATTCAATTCAAATTGGTTTTCTATTCAATTCAATTCAAATTCGTTTTCTATTCAATTCAATTCAAATTGGTTTTCTATTCAATTAAATTCAAATTCGTTTTCTATTCAATTCAATTCAAATTCGTTTTCTATTCAGTTCAAATTCGTTTTCTATTCAATTCAATTCAAATTCGTTTTCTATTCAATTCAATTCAAATTGGTTTTCTATTCAATTCAATTCAAATTCGTTTTCAATTCAATTCAATTCAAATTGGTTTTCTATTCAAGTCAATTCAAATTCGTTTTCTATTCAATTCAATTCAAATTGGTTTTCTATTCAAGTCAATTCAAATTCGTTTTCTATTCAATTCAATTCAAATTGGTTTTCTATTCAATTCAATTCAAATTCGTTTTCTATTCAATTCAATTCAAATTCGTTTTCTATTCAATTCAATTCAAATTCGTTTTCTATTCAATTCAATTCAAATTCGTTTTCTATTCAATTCAATTCGAATTGGTTTTCTATTCAAATCAAATTCGTTTTCTATTCAATTCAATTCAAATTGGTTTTCTATTCAATTCAAATTCGTTTTCTATTCAATTCAATTCAAATTCGTTTTCTATTCAATAATTTCATATTTATCCTATTCAATACGTGAATCTATATTTTTGTCAACACACGACTAATCTCAACAAATGAGTACTGTCCACGTGTGACTCTTTTTGTTATTTAATATATTTTATATATGATAAAGATGTAAATCTTATTGTTAAAATATTTCGTTCAACACATGACTAATCTCAACGGATGAGTACGGTCAACACATGAACCTTTATTTTCTAGTATTCTTTATTTTCTAAATTGGAATGAGGCCCAATCAATCACCATATAAAGTTAATTATATGGATTCCATACAACACATGTATATAATAGCAATGATAAACAATCAACCATCATCCAAGGTGCACCACACAACTGCATAAGCATCAAATATAAATAATCGACGCTTACACAGTCTGTCGACCAATCGATCGACATATAATTAAATAATTGGGATTAGTGTACGCCAAATATCATCCCAACACCCGTGTGGGGTTTCAAAACAACAAACACATATTTTTATTCGTGCAGTTGGGCGATGTGTAAAATTTATCATCCCAATCAATATCAGTCAAATCAGTGTATATAAACAAATCGGCCGATTTGTTTATAAATATTTATTTATTCACTTTCACGTTAAAAAATTATATTTTTAACGATAAAATATTTTTAACTATATAAATATTTCATTTTATTTCAACACATGAATATATTTCATTATCTATTCACATCAATTTCACAAACAAATTTTCACGACATATCAATCAAACAAACAAGCCATCCATGGTCTGTGGATGACGGGTGTTGGGTGCTACTAAGCACCATCTGTATCCTAGTATATATATATATATATATATATAACTAGAAAAAGAAATTGAAAGGTGAGAAATTCTCACCGATAGCTATCCTAACTCCACGGCACTTCCTATGTAGAACACCTTCACCGTGCTCGCCTTTTGTCACTTTCGTTGCCCGTAGCCACTACATATATAAAAATCACATTTTTATATTGCTATCCAATATATAAAAATCAAATTTTTACTTCGCTATTCAATATATAAAAATCGAATTTTTTACTTCGCTATTCAATATATAAAAATCGAATTTTTACTTCGCTATTCAATATATAAAAATCGAATTTTTACTTTGTTATTCAATATATAAAAATCGCCTTTTCAATATGAAAAATATCGCCTTTTCAATATGAAAAGTATCGCCTTTCCATTATTAAAAATTCTAACTTTCTATTTTAAAAATTCGAACTTTCTAATTCAAAAATCCTAACTTTCTAATTTAAAACATATACAAAAACTGATTTTCTCTGTTTGCTAATTATATATAAAAGAAATAAATAAATTAAATTAAAAAAAATAAAAACTTACTGTGGTTGATCGAACGGGGAGGAGAGTGTCGCTGGGGGGGTCTTCGGTCAGCAGTAGGAGGAAGGGGGGTGCCTCGCACGGCGGTAGAGGGCTAGGGCATCAGGGTTCGGCTGCGTCGAGGTGGAGAGAAGCGGGATCGGAGTGTGGAGCGGAGGTCGAGCTGGAGAGGGCGGCGACGGTGGTGGGGAGCTCCGAAGGGCGGTGGCGGCGTTGATCGCGCGAGTGGGGGGGGGGGGGGGGGGGGTAAACGGGAAAAGGGGATCGGGTTTTTTTTCCTTTCCTTCTGAAATGAATTGGAACGGGGGGGGGGGGGGGGGCAGAGGAATATAGAGAGGAGAGAGGGAGAGTTTAATTTATTTAATTATTTTATTTACAAAATTTTGACTTTTTATTTCGACCTCGAAACGAGGCCCACCGCCTGTCGACCATAGCTAATTACCCCCATTCCGAACACAATGGAATATGTATCGTAAGCTGATTCGATCATTTCGATCAGTTTTCATCAAAATCAACATATAACTCTATATATTGAATTTGAACGCGCATTTCAATTTACTGGGGTCACATACTAACTCTATAAATTGCAGAAAAATATTTTCTAGCTTCGTATTGACGATACGGTCCTAACAATACTAGTTTCGTTGAATTCTGAGTCCGTTAGAAAAATGGCCATTTTCCAGTTGATTAAAATTGACTAAAACTGGTCAAACGCGTTTTCCTTTGCCACGCTCACATATTGATTCGAAAAATTATGAAATTTGGAATCTAACAATAATTTGACATCCCGGACCCAACAAAAGTGGTTTCGTCGAAATCCGAGGTCGTTTGCAAAATGTCTATTTTTAAGGGCCTGAATTCCATAGCGACTATTCAAAATTTTCAACTGGACATATCTTTTGATTTCCGCTATGAAATTTCGATTTTTCGTATTCGTTGGAAAGATATCATCAATTAGATCCTATCATTTTTGGTTTCACTAAAATCCGGATTGTTTTGCACCCGGTACGTTCAATTGAAGTTTGAAAACGAATTATCGAACTACCGCGCCATTTTCAATTCTATTTATAATTATATATAAATATTTATATTCTAACGACGGCGTATATAATATATACGTTCTAAATATATTCAAAATAAATTTCTCATCGATATTTAAAATAATTCATTTTAAATATTCAAAATTCGCTAAAATTGCCAAAATAAAATTTTTAAACTGGCTCAGATTTTCTGGGTTATTACATATATATCTTTCAAATTTCCACAACAATATCTGTATAATCACGAAATCCCACATCGAAATATTCCGAAGACAATTTCGATTCAGATCCATTCCAATTCAATTATTGGAAATCCTGGTTATATTTCAAAATCATCTCAAATCCAATTTATTTATTTTTAAAAATAAATAAATTATTACTCTAGTTCAAAACTAGTTCATTTCGATAAAAATCTATTTTCATCCTTTCAAATATGGAATTTTCCACCATAATTCTTCACAAATCATTTCTTATGATTTTACACAAATTATTACTATTTTTAATAATTTTATCAAGGCCCATACAGTCGATTTCCATCAACGGCCATGAAACTGCACTTACATCGACCTTTTCCAAATTTGATTTGGACATAATTCCAAATCCAACCGTTAGATTTCTAATTTCTAATATTCGTTAGAAAGCTCATTTCGATACGAACCCAACGGTTCCGGTTTTAGGAGAATCCGACGGTCGGATCTCCCGCAATATCCATTCGAAGTCAATGGTCGAAATTCACGAACTGCCGCGGCGCGGCGTGTTCTTTTCAAGCCATTATATTATATATATAATATATATAATATATACTTCGTCAATTTCCTTTTAAAAAATATTTTATAAATTGTTTTAAATTTGTTTTCAAAACGATTTCGACTTCTATTTCAAATTCAAATCAAAATTGAATTTTTCCTTATAAATTCGTTTTAAATTCATTTCAAATTGATTTCAATTCAAATCGATTTTTAATTCAATTTCAGTTCGTTTTCAATTCAATTTCAATTTGAACTCCAATTCGAATTCATTTCTATTCAATTTCAATTCGAATTTAATTCTATTCAATTTCAATTCGAATTCAATTCTATTCAATTTCAATTCAATTTCAATTTCAATTCAAATTCAATTCTATTCAATTTCAATTTGAACTCATTTCTATTCAATTCGAATTTCAATTCATTTCAAAATATCAAATTTTGAAATCACTTTCGATATTCATTGTAAAATGAATAAAATCGATATAAATATCATTCACGTCAAAATGGCGTCAATCTAATCAACACAACTTCATATATTTCTATTTTCAAATATTCTATGAAACACCCCACCTCCGTTAGAGTCACTCTCAAAGGGAATGCCCTAATTTTGGTGGAGGTTTATAAGTATAAGTCACAGATATACAAGACAAATATAAGAACACATATTTTTAAACAGCGGAAAAATAACAACTTTTATTTCATAAAGAAAATACGTGTTTCAACAACATGCCATAATTGTCTTACAATACTTCAAAACATAACATCTTCATAACTGTCTTGATTACATCATTTAAAGAAGCATAAAGAAAACATAAATAAACTGTAAAAGCCCCATAGTTGTTGTCCAAAGCAATAGTCCAAAACGAGAAGATCCAAGCAATACATTCTCTCTTCAAGCTGGATGTGAAGGCTGGTCAAGCTGCGGTATTCCCTCCCTGTGTACCTGGGGGGGGAAACGGAAGAAAAGAAGACGAAAGAAAAGTAGAGTCAGACATAAAGCCTGAGTAAGTCTAGGACTATTCAGTCTATGAATAAAGAACTGGGTATGATAAGTATAAACTCGAAATGGGAAAGTACTATAAACTTAGTTGAGTTGTCTAGGGACGAATATACTATCGTACCCCATATCAATCTCTGAACCCATATAAACTAGTTTCCAACTGGCACCCCATAATCTGGGTGAAGTGATCCATTTCATGATGATCGGCTCCTACTCGCATAGTTACATGTGTCCTACGGCCCCCGATGTTGTAGTTACCTATGCTGGTCCCACCATGGGGTGTATCAAGTCCCATGGCGGCGGCCCGACACAACCCTAGAATGCACAGGTATTCTACTGGTGCCCAGTGCCTTATTTTTCTGCGCCGGAGTGAGTGCACGCCCACACCCCGTTAAACCTACACTGCTGCACCACCGCCGTCGATTTGACCTCTTACAATCAGCCCAGTAATCGTGCCCCACCCTGCCTAGTTTCAGGGTATCATGATACACCTTATAGGGTTACTGCTGAAAAGGGTCCCCCCGCTACTAGGTTTTCTATTTCTAGCCAACATGCTAAGTTGGTTAAGTGTTTTATAAACCTAACCCCCACATCAGTCTGTTTAGTTTAGCATGTTCCATTTTGATTAAGTCTTTAGTTCACTTAATCCTAACCATCCTGACTCAGCCTTAATTGTCTTATTAAAGCCTTGACCTCTCACATTAGACAGGTATTGTTGTGGCTGCCTGTTGCCGGTTGGTTCCGGGCAGTCTTACGCCATAACTCAGTCTAACCTCGGGTCCTTATTGGGCTCCATGTTTAACCACCCACATTGGATAGGTATTGTTGTGACTACTGGACAGCCGGGCGGTTCCGGGCAGGTTTACATCACAACTCAATCCAACCTCGGGTTAAACATATCGTATTTTCTACATTTACATATTTTGTCTTTCTTCTTTACTTTCTTATATGTAAATATTTGCGGCCCATTATTAAAAATCAATGGTGTAAAGGTTACACCAATCATGGGCCCAACCCATTCTTGAATTTGGGCCCCTTTACTTTATCTTTTCATTTATTAATAAATTTAACCCAACGTTATTTTCCCCCGTTTAATACGTCCGTTTATTATATATATGTTGGGCTTAGCCTTTTTAAGCCCAACCTAGCCATGCGAAAAAGGGGAGGCTTAAAGCGTGATTACATACACAAAAAGGGGAATGTGAACGCATGAACTTGCAACGTAACGTTGGAACTACAAAATAGAAACTGGTGTACTTGCATAGTAGTAACATATACTTTGGTCATAAAGCATAAGTGACATGAATCAAACCATGTAAACTTGTAGTTAAGTTAAGAATATCACTATTGACACATAGGCTTAACTACAACATAAACCTATATTTTATTTAGGCATAATGTCAAACATAAGAAAATCATGTTTATAAGATTACTACATGTTTACAAAGGTGCTTACTTTTGTGACTAATACAAAAGTATAATTCAACTAGAATTAATCCAACTTAATCATGATTCTAAATCTATTCACATAACCATGGCACACATATACTAATGGCATAAATATTTCTAACATGAAATCATGATTTTTACTTTAGTCATGCAAACTTGCAAATGGGATTTTGAATCTAACCTAGCTATGTACCACATGTGTCATCATATAATTCTTGTTAACAATATAGACCTAACATGTTTTTCAATTATGCAAAATATCAATCATAGCCTAGTCATATTCATAAGTTCGCAAAGAGGTTTTCTAGTACAAAAGTATGGTTTAATACATAGATCATGATGCCAAATTTTTAACATAATTTCATATGAATTATAATAACCCAAATTTGTTCCAATTACACACAAAATGATTTTTGTACAAAAATACACATTATGATGGCATATTAGCAAAACCACAAACTTGCATGAATTTCAATTAAAGAACTACATACATGTAGCTTCAACATGAATTACAAACTTTGCGAATATCCAAACGTATACTTGCATAAAACTACCGCAAACATGTAGTTTTTATAATGAATAACATACTTTGCGAATATCCAATCGTTATACAATATTCCAAATCGATAAGAATCATATTAACGCACAAATATGAATTACTTATCACCACAAATCAAGTGTACAAACCAAAACAGTTATTTATTCATACCAAAATAATACTCTACTTACAATCATGTGGCGAATTCTCCAATTCAGGAATTTGGAGATGCGACTCCTTGTTGATTTGATTTGTTTAAGTTGCTTTATGCTTTAGAATTTGCCTCCTAATCTTCTCTCAAATTGGTGGCTACTCCTAGTCGCTCCTCTGCAGCATGATGGCCTCATTCTTATTTTTGAATGAATAGATTAGGTAGAGTCTAGGGTCATTTTTATAGAGTTTATGAACTGATTAGGACCATCGATGTTGCTTGGATTGATCGTAGCCATTCATTCGAAAGAGAGACCAATTAGAGCCTGCCACCTAGCCCTAATGACAAAGCAAGCTTCTGAAAATCAACCAAACACAGACCTGGCCAGCCAGGACTAGACCAGACCTGACCAGCAGGTCATTTTTGACCTGGGCGCACTTGGCAGGTGCGCCAGGTCAAAAATGTACTGGCGCACTTCCCAAGTGCGCCAGTGCATTTTTGTTCTGGCGCACTTCCCAAGTGCGCCAGTGCATTCTGACCCGTTTTCCAATTTTTCGCCCAACTTCGTTCGTCCATAACTTCTTCATACGATATCCGTTTTACGCAAACTCAGACTCTATCTCAAGCAGAATTCCGAGACGAACGCAATGACGTATCCCGTTTCCCTTAATTCTTTGATTTAAAATTATTTATTGTTTAATTTATGAATTTCACAGTTATAAAATACATGGGGTGTTACATTCTATTTCAAATATTTCTTTTTCAAATATTTCTATTCAAATATTTCTTTTCAAATATTTCTTATTTCAAATATTTCTATTCAAATATTGGAATGAGGCCCAATCAATTACCATAGATTTTATTTCTATGGATTTCCATACAACACATGTATATATCAACAATGAAAAATAATCAACCATCATCCAAAGTGCATTCTACACTGTATAAGCATCAAATATAAATATTTAATGCTTATTATAGATTACTAGTTGGGACACTAGTTAGGTGGTGCAGAGAAGTGAAATGAGTGCGACATAATATTCAGCCTTATTATCTTATTTCTAGGGTGTTGACCTAAATTCAGTTTATTCCTGTCATAGCCCTTTTCTTGTTTACATGCTAAATAGTCACTGGACTTACCAGACTCATGTCTGACCCATTTTCTTTCGTCTTCTTTTCTTTCGTTCCCCCTCCCCCAGGTCCGCAGGGAGGGAATACTTCAGCTTAGATCAGATCATTTCCAACTTGAAGAGAATAGATGTATTGCTTGGAATCTTTTTTTCCTTGGGCTATGGCTTTGGATACTCTCTTATAGGGGATTCATGCTGCCTCACTGTTGTTTTAATGCTTCTTTATGTTTTAATTCAAGACAGAGATTTTGTTGTAATAATTTGAAAGTTGGTTTGAGACAGTTGTTGTAATGTTTTAACTGAATCACGTACTTATGAAATAAATTTAGTTTTTCCGTTGTTTATTTGTCTGCCTTGTAATTTATCTGCATCTTTTACCTAAAATGCTCCACCGAAGTTAAGGCATTCCCTTTGTGAGTGACCATAACCGAGGTAGGGTGTTTCATAATTGATAGAAATTTAATTAATACATAGAGTTAACCATTATTTTACTCCAAAATGTTTTTATTTGGATAAATAATTACTGGATTTTAAGTGTATGGTAACCTCTACTTAGGTGGTATATTGCACTGTATAATTTTGGAGTTCAAATCTTTTATCCTAAAAAACAAGATACCCTATCTTCAAATAACTTCACAACCATTTATTTAATAAAACCGATTAATTAAGAAGATTGAAACACAAAGATTGTGTGGGAACAGGACAAAAAAAATTGTGGATGAAGGAATAGAACTTTTAATTTCCGGTTTCACATTAGTTCGGAAATCTAAAGTGTTGAGATTAATATTTTACTAAAGTAATAATAATATCTTTTTACTTTTAGATGTAAAATAAGTTTAAAAGGAAATAATAATAAATCAAATTCCAATTATTTCGTGAAAACTAGCACATCATATAAGACAAACCAAAACCATACATGATCATTTACTGTAACAACCCGGAAAACCAGAACCAATTTAAAAATTTTAATTGGGCTATTTTAGTAGATTTTGAATATTTAAAATAATTTATTTTAAATAATAACGACCAAAAATTTGTTTTCGTTGAAGTGATAGTGAATATATTTATTTAAATTATAAAGCAAGGCCTGAAATGGCGTGGTAGTTTTAAAATATGAATTCGAACTTTGACTAACTGTGCAGGATGCAAAATAAAACGGATTTTAGTGAAACCAAAAATATTTAAATCTATTTATGAATATCTTTCTAGAAAATATGGAAAATCAGAATTTCATAGCGGGAATCAAAAGTTATGGCCAAATGGATTTTCAGAAAGGTCGCTATGGAGTTTATATAGCCCTTGAAAATAGAATTTTTGAAAACGACCTCGTTTTCGACGAAACTACTCTTGTTGGATCCGGGATGTCAAATTATTGCTAGGTTTCAAATTCCATAATTTTTGGAGTTAATGTGTGAGCGTGGCAAAAGAAAACGTGTTTGGTTAATTTCAGTCAATTTGGATCGACCAGAAAATGCCCATTTTTCAAACGGACTCCAAATTCAACGAAATCAGTTTTGTTGGGACTGTATCATCCAAACATACCTAGATTATTTTTCTGGAATTTTTTGGATCAGTATGTGGCCCTGGCAAGTTGAAATGTACGTTCAAATCCATATTTGAATGTTTTATATTTTAATTTGAAGAATAACTGACTGAAACAGTCGAATGGGCCTACGAAACATATTCCATTATGTTCGGAATTGGGGTATTTAGCTAGGGACGACAGACGTTGGGTTTGAATTGGAGTTCGTTTGGAGGAACATATATTTTTGGAATTTATATAAATATCGGCGAATCAGAAAATTCCATTTATTAATATAAAAAAACGAGATTTTTTCTCTCCCCGACATCGACGAATGATGGAAAACAGCTCCTTCCTTCTCTCCTCTTTTTCTTCCAATCCACTCAGTAAAATCAAATGCCACAGTTGAGGTTTTTGTAGTACTCTCCGAGATCTTCAAATCCATACCAGCGAGAGGATTTATCATTGCGTATTTCGTGAGAATCACCTCCTTAAAGTCAAGGTCTTCAACTCGCCGCCGCCGCCAACTAGGACCATCAAAGTGGGCCCCACCCCCCTGCGCACGTGCGCCCTCCCACCCCCTTCGACGCTGCATAGCCCGATCCTCCAACCCCTTCACGGATTCGACGAAAAATCCAAACCTAGTTTGGAACCATTTGCTGAAAGGTACGGCCTTTATTTATTTTAACTGATTTCGAAAAATAAAAGAGTTGCAAACTTATAAAAATTATATCTTTTTGCTATGTGGTCGAAATCCAGTGAAAAAAAAGACATTGGACTCGTGTGGACGTCTTCTACATTCTAGAAGAGACCGGAGAATTTTTGGAGCTTCCTACAACTTTTGAAGGAGTGGAACCCAATGTGACATTTCTGAATTATAAACGATATGAAATGGCGATGTATAAATTATATGATCGATGTATAAGTTATATAAGCGTTGTATAAGTTGTATGTGCAATGTATAAGTCATATATACGTTGTAAAAATCATATGTGCGTTGAATGGAATTGAAATGATATTGAAATGAAATCGAAATATATTTATATACGTATATCTATATATATACACTCCCCTCGTCCACAGACCATGGACGATATATATTGGTTGTGATTGTTTGGATTTTGTTTGGCGTTAAGTTTGGTTGATAAATGCGAATGGTTGATAATGATTGTTTGTGGTTGAAACAAAATTGGTGTAAATATCCATTGTGATGTGAAAATGATCGAAATATTTAGATTATAAGGATTAGCCCCTTAGGGAACGCTGCGAGGCGTAAGGTAGTACGAGGAGCCGTACTCGGGACAGTGCCGGTTTTTAGCCCCCTGCCGTCATGCTGCCGAAATTTTCTGAAATATTTATGTGTTTGATTTATATACATGTATTTAAATGTATTCATGTGATGGAAAATATTCATGTTTGAAATAAATTGTTTGAAAGAGAAAAATCACATTTTTATAATATATATGAATTGCTAAAAATATTCATGTTTGAAATAAATTGTTTTAACAATAAGAATCACATTTTTATAATATACATGAATCGCTAAAAATATTCATGTTTGAAATAAATTGTTTGAAAGATAAAAATTACACTTTTATCATCTATATGAAGTATATAAAATACTCGTGTTTGAAATAAATTGTTTTAACAATAAAAATCACATTTTTATAATATATATGAATCGCTAAAAATATTCATGTTTGAAATAAATTGTTTTGACGATAAAAATTACATTTTTATTATATTCATGAAGTGATAAAAATAGTCATGTGTTGAAATAAATATTTGTTGGATAAAAATATTAGTTTTATCAAATATATGAAATGAATATGGTTTGGAAATTGAAGAACGGATTATATTTATATACGTATGTATATAATTAAAATAAATTGAATAACGATGTTGTAGTTCATATTATGAAATTATAACTTTAAACAATTGTACCGGGAGATCCGACCATCGGATTTTCCCGAAACCGAAACCGTTGGGTTTGCTTTGGAAATATCTTTCCAATGATACCAACTTTGCAAAGATCCAACGGTTAGATTGTCCGGAATGTTTAATTCAAATCTGAATAAAAATAGTGCTAGAATGGATTATATTTTTATATATAAATATAATTAAAATAAATCGAATAACGATGCTGTAGTTCGTATTTTGAAATTGTAACTTCAAACGATTGTACCGGGAGATCTGACCGTCGGATTTTCCCAAAACCGGAACCGTTGGGTTCGATTTGAAAAGATCTTTCTAATGATATAAATTTTGTAAAGATCCAACAGTTAGAATTTCATATATGTGTAAATCAAATTTGAAGAAACACAACGCCATGGCCGCGTTATGGCCTGAAGCGTTGTTTGAATAAATTGGCTATTTTTAAATAAATAAAAATAGTGATAAATCGTTGTAAAATATTATAAACGATGGAATGGAAATAAACTGAATTTACTCGGTTTATTGGATATTTGATGGTTGAATGTGTTTGACGTGAAAATTACATTAATGAACTGAACTATGGATGTCAAATAATTTAACGATGGAAATGAATTGATTTGAATTCTAAATATACATGAATTATTTGAAAAGGCCGAGTTAAATCTCATTTCAAATAATTGGTCAACGATTGGAGATCGCTGATGAAGACGGTGGTTGAAGACCAGAGGTCTTCACATCGTTTTGATGATTGTTGATGTCTAGATTGGGGGCTTCCAAAGACAAGGTAATTAGTGGTGGTCGTCCATACGTACATGGAGATCGGCCAGATGTGCGAGGGCCTCTCTCCTGTATTGGATATACGGGAGAGGAATAAGGTGCCTCCAGCTTCGTTCAGACCCAGAATGGACTTGTAAATGGATGTGTGTCTGACGTTGTAGATTGACAATGTGGCATACAGAGATGTTGTGATCAAGGCTTTTGTTGAAAAGTAGGGCCTTGGTGTTGATGATCAAAGCAAGGCTTTAAATAGCTAGCTTTGTGTATAGCCTAGTTCGCGAGCCTTACACCCAAGTATGAACCAGAAACGGAAGAAGGATCCAGGGAGGGCATGCGTTTCCTTCTAGCTAGGAGTGTTGTTTTTGGTTTTACACCCCCGGGCATTTTACTTATGTGGATGATGGATAGCAAGGCGCCTCGGTTATTTCGGTCTCTGCAGAGCCAATGGATGATCTTTATACAGACCAGATTTACGCCCCATAGGGCGGGGAAACGCATTGTTCAGGCATTTTAATCCACTCCATGTGGATCGCCCATGTGGCTCCTAAGGTGTAACAACCCGAAAATCTGGGCCAGTTTAAAATTTTTATTTTGGCAATTATAGCGAATTTTGAATATTTAAAATAGATTATTTTAAAAAATATCGACGAGAAATTTATTTTGAATATAATTCAAACGTATATATTATACGCGACGTCGTTAGAATATAAATATTTATATATAATTATAAATAGAATTGAAAATGGCGCGGTAGTTCGATAATTCGATTTCAAACTTCAATTGAATGTACCGGGTGCAAAACAATCCGAATTTTAGTGAAACCAAAAATAATGGAATCTAATAGTGAATATCTTTCCAACGAATCCGAAAAATCAAAAGTTCGTAGCGGGAATCAAAAGATATGTCCAGTTGAAGATTCTGAATAGTCGCTATGGAATTCAGGCCCTTAAAAATGGACATTTTGCAAACGACCTCGGATTTCGACGAAACCAGTTTTGTTGGGTCCGGGATGTAAAGTTATTGCTAGGTTTCAAATTTCATAATTTTTCGAATCAATATGTGAGCGTGGCAAAGGAAAACGCGTTCGACCAGTTTCAGTTGATTTTTAATCGACTGGAAATTGGCCATTTTTTTAACGGTCTCAGAATTCGACGAAACTAGTTTTGTTAGGACCGTATCGCCAATACGAAGCTAGAAAATATTTTTTTTGGAATTTTTCTAGTTAGTATGTGGCCCCGGTAATTTGAAATGTACGTTTAAAATTCAATATAGTGATTTAAATGTAAATTCAAAAGGAAACTGATTGTAACAATCGAATCAGCTTGCGATACATATCCCATTGTGTTCGGAATGGGGGTGAAACGCTATGGACGACAGGCGGTGGGCCTCGTTTCGAGGTCATATGTAAAAGTCAACCCTTTTTGCCAAATATAATAATTAAATAAAAAAAAAAAAATAATAATAAACTTTTCCCTCCTATACCTCTGGCCCCCCCCCCCGAATTCATTTATACAGAAATATAAAAAAAAAAAAAAAAAAAACCCTAACCTAGACATCGCCGACGCCCCCCCCTCGACGCCGACGAAGACCCCGAAGCCGCCGCCCACGCTAGCCGCACATCCCCTTCTTCCTCCCCCCTCCATCGATCGAAGGCCAGAGCCTCCAGAAGAAACCCCGACACCCGATTAGCCCCCGTTCGAGGCGTTGAAACCCGAGCGCCGCCGCCCCACTTCGAGCTCCGTCGATCTGCGAACCCCCACTCCCTCCTGTAAGTTTTTTCGTTTTGCTATTTTGTTTTTATAAAAGATTTAAACTGTTTTTTTTTATAAGCAGATTTAAACTGTTTTTTTTATATAAACATTTTTAAACTGTTTTTATAAGCAGATTTAAACTGTTTTTATAAGCAGATTTAAACTGTTTTTATAAACAGATTTAAACTGTTTTTATAAGCATTTCTAAACTGTTTTTTTTATATAAGCATTTCTAAACTGTTTTTTTTATATAAACATTTTTAAACTGTTTTTTATAAGCATTTCTAAACTGTTTTTATAAGCATTTTTAAACGGATTTTATAAGCATTTTTAAATTGATTTTTAAAAGTTTAAAACTGATTTTGTAAAAAAATAAAAACTGGAATTTTTAAAGAAGTAGAAAAATTGAATTTTTAAAGAAGTAGAAAAATTGAATTTTTAAAGAAGTAGAAAAATTGAATTTTTAAAGAAGTAGAAAAATTGAATTTTTAAAGAAGTAGAAAAACTGGAATTTTTAAATAAGTAGAAAAACTGGAATTTTTAAAGAAGTAGAAAAACTTGAATTTTTAAAGAAGTAGAAAAATTGAATTTTTAAAGAAGTAGAAAAATTGAATTTTTAAAGAAGTAGAAAAATTGAATTTTTAAAGAAGTAGAAAAATTGAATTTTTAAAGAAGTAGAAAAATTGAATTTTTAAAGAAGTAGAAAAATTGAATTTTTAAAGAAGTAGAAAAATTGAATTTTTAAAGAAGTAGAAAAACTGGAATTTTTAAATAAGTAGAAAAACTGGAATTTTTAAAGAAGTAGAAAAATATAATCTTTTATATTGTCGAATGAAAAATTCGATTTTTATATATTGAACTTCGAACTAAAAATTCGATTTTTATATATTGAACTTCGAACTAAAAGTTCGATTTTTATATATTGAACTTTGAACTAAAAAATTCGATTTTTATAAATTGAATAGCGAAGTAAAAATTCGATTTTTATATATTGAATAGCGAAGTAAAAATGTGATTTTTACGTATGTAGTGAAAGCAGCAACGAAGGTGACAAAAAGGCGAAACGACGAAGACTTCTGCAAAAGAAGTGCCGTGGAGCTAGGATAGCTATAGGTGAGAATTTCTCACCTTTCAATTTATTTTTCTAGTTATACATATATATACTAGGATGCAGACGGTGCTTATTAGAAGCACCCGACACCCGTCCACAAACCATGGACTTGTTTGATTGGTTGTGTAGTTGGTTAGATTATTTGATTTGGATTGGATTGTTTTGGTGAAATGAATTGATATGATTGATGTGTGAATGGCGTGGGCCTTCACTAGACCGGGGATAAGGCTAGGCCTTGTCCCGTTTCTAGTATCGTGCCGTTATGCCGCCGAAATTTTCTAAAAAATGTTAGAAAAATAAAAATATCATTTTATTTAAGAAATGAATTGAATAGAAATTCATAGGGTGAAATAAAATGTTTTATCGTTAAAAATATAATTTTTAACGTGAATATGAAAATAGTGAAGTGAATAAATAAATATTCATTTACAAACCAGATGGTTTGTTTATGTACACTTATTTGAATGACATTGATTGGGACGATAAATTTTACACATCGCCCAACTGCACAAATAAAATCTGTGTTTGTTTGTTTGAAACCCCACACGGGTGTTGGGATGAAATATGAATTTCACTCATCCTGATTGATTAAATATGTCGATCGATTGATTGACAGGCTGTTATAAGCGTTGAATATCTATATTTGATGCTTATACAGTGTAGTGCACTTTGGTTGATGGTTTATTATTTTCAATGTTATTATATACATGTGTTGTATGAAAATCCATATAATTAATTTTATATGGTAATTGATTGGGTCTCATTCCAATCGTGAAAATAAAGAATATTTTGATAATAAAGAATATTTTGATAATAACAACTATTTTGAAAAGGAAATATTTGAAATAGAATATTTGAAAATAGAAATTTATGAAGCCGTGTTGATTAGATTGACGCCATTTCGACGTGAACGATATTTATATCGATTTGAAAATGATTTCGAAATGAAATGAATTGAAAACGATTTCGAAATGAAATGAATTGAAAACGATTTCGAAATGAATTGAATTGAAAACGATTTCGAAATGAATTGAATTGAAAACGATTTCGAAATGAAATGAATTGAAAATGATTTCGAAATGAATTGAATTGAAAACGATTTCGAAATGAATTGAATTGAAAACGATTTCGAAATGAAATGAATTGAAAACGATTTCGAAATGAATTGAATTGAAAACGATTTCGAAATGAATTGAATTGAAAACGATTTCGAAATGAATTGAATTGAAAACGATTTCGAAATGAATTGAATTGAAAACGATTTCGAAATGAAATGAATTGAAAACGATTTCGAAATGAATTGAAAACGATTTCGAAATGAATTGAATTGAAAACGATTTCGAAATGAAATGAATTGAAAAACGATTTCGAAATGAATTGAATTGAAAACGATTTCGAAATGAAATGAATTGAAAATGATTTCGAAATGAATTGAATTGAAAACGATTTCGAAAGGAATTGAAAACTAATTCAAATTGAATTGAAAGCGAATTGAAGTGAATTCAAATTGAATTGAAATTTGAATTGAATAGAAATGAATTTTGAAACGAATTTATAAAGAAGAATTCAATTTTGCTTTGAATTGAAATGGAAGTTGAAATAGCTTTTGAAACGATTTTAAAACTATTTATATAATTCGTTTTAAATAGAAATCGACGAAATATATATTATATATATTATATATATAATATAATGGCCTGAATAGAACGCGCCGCGCCGCGGCAGTTCGTGAATTTCGACCATTTATTTCAAACGGACATTGCGGGAGATCCGACCGTCGGATTCTCCTAAAACCGGAACCGTTGGGTTCGTATCGAAAAGAGCTTTCTAATGAATGTTAGAAATTTGAAATCTAACGGTTGGATTTGGAGATACGTCCAAATCAAATTCGAAAAAGGTCGCTGTAAGTGCAGTTCGATGGCCGTTGATGGAAATCGACTGTACGGGCCTTGATAAAATTATTAAAAATAGTAATAATTTGTGTAAAATCATAAGAAATGATTTGTGAAAGTTTGGGATGAAAAACTCCATATTTGAAAAGATAAAAATAGATTTTTATCGAAATGAACTAGTTTTGAACTAGAATTATAATTCTATTTATTTTTAAATAAATAAATTGAATTTGAAATGGTTTTGAAAATAACCAAAATTTCCAATGATTGCATTGGAGTGGATTTGAATCGAAATTGTCTTCGGAATATTTCGATGTTGGAATTCGTGATATTACAGGTGTTGTTATGGAAATTTGAAAGATATATTTTTATATCGTTATTTCCAATACGACATTTGTTAATCGTAGAATTTGATATTGAATATAGGCCGATATATTTTCTATTCAGAGCCTTGTATTTAATATCAAATGTGATTTGGGTTTGTCGTGAATGGTGTCTTCACTAACACCGTTCTTGAACCCAGTTGAGAAAAGATTAAATCTTTTTATTTAGATTTAATGAAGTGTACCAATTAAATAATATTTAATTGGAATTGAATTGATATTGATTTTTGGGTTTATCGTGAACAGTGTTTTAAATAACACTTGTTCTTTAACCCGATAATTAATGAATGTGATTTGGGTTTGTCGTGAATGGTGTCTTCACTAACACTGTTCTTGGACCCAGTTGAGAAAAGATTAAATCTTTTTATTTAGATTTAATGAAGTGTACCAATTAAATAATATTTAATTGGAATTGAATTGATATTGATTTTTGGGTTTATCGTGAACAGTGTTTTAAATAACACTTGTTCTTTAACCCGATAATTAATGAATGTGATTTGGGTTTGTCGTGAATGGTGTCTTCACTAACACTGTTCTTGGACCCAGTTGAGAAAAGATTAAATCTTTTTATTTAGATTTAATGAAGTGTACCAATTAAATGATATTTAATTGGAATTGAATTGATATTGATTTTTGGGTTTATCGTGAACAGTGTTTTAAATAACACTCGTTCTTTAACCCGATAATTAATGAATGTGATTTTGGGTTTATCGTGAACCGTGTTTTAAATGACACGGATTCTTTAACCCAGATAATGATTAAAACTAAGTGGAGTTTTAATGAATCTTTAATTAGATTGAAAAGATCGAGAATGGAGTATCACCAGTTTTGCTCCAGGCGATAGTTAAATCTTTAATTAGATTTGAACGTGAAATTTAGAAACTAACTGTCGGTTAGCCAAGCAGAATGGTTTTCTGGATATTGATCTGATGTTGGTTTCGGCCTTCGGGGTTAATATTTGGGGAATTATTCTCTTGATTAATTTATGGTTAGTGACTAATGAATTGGAATGAGGCGTATGTTGTGTTTGTGTAACACTTATTTAAAATATACGCGAGTTATTCGGAAAGACCGGGTTTATCCCATTCTGAATAACTGATACGACGATAAGTCGAAGATGAAGACGATGGTCGAAGACCGGAGGTCTTCACGTCGTTTGGGTGATAACTGATGATCTTGATTGGGCTGTACACCCAAGAAGATGGAAACAGTTAGTGATCGTCCAGACGTACTTGGAGATCGATGGATATGCGGGGTACTAGGTGCCTCCGGTTTCGTTCAGACCCAGAACGGACTTGTAAATGGACTGTGTGTCTGACATCGGATTTCATTCTGTGTGACTGATATCGGTTGCATAGGATGGTTTGCCTGTGTGGCATGCTAAGATGCAAATGATCAAGGCTTCTGTTGAAAAGCAAAGTCTTGTGGTGATGATCAAAGCACGGCCTTTGTGGCGTAGCTTTGTGTAACGTTTACCTCGCGTGTTTCACACCAGGTATGAACCAAAAACGGGAGACGGACCTCAGGGAGGACTTGCGTTTCTTTCTAGCTAGAAGTGGCGTCAGTGGTTTTACACGCCCTGACGAGTTTGACTTATGTGGTTGTTGCTGTTGCGAGGCGCCTCGGTTATATCGGTTTCGGCCGAATGCATTCTGGTCGGCTGACGGACCAGACTTACACCCCATAGGGTGGGGAGACGTATTGTTCAGGCATAATAATCCACTCCGTGTGGACCGGCCCTGACGATCCAAGGGGCAGTTGCGGCTGTTCCTGAGGGGCGGGCTAGAGCGTCTCGAATCGGTTGAGGACTATCTTTTGCCTTGGTTCATAGACGGAAATCCAATTTCCAAATACGTGACATTTGCGGTTTTAATTGTAATCCTATATATGGCGACATAGTGGGATGGGGCGCTTATGCCGCCTATGATTGATACTTATGATTTGAAGTTGTTTTATACACTTATAATAGTATCAAATGATTTGTTTTAAAACGTATCAAGCATTCTTTGGCTGTTATAAGGGAAAACCCTATCCTCGACTGCGTTGCATTGTGTGATGGGACCTGGGTCTTATAACAGCTTCATTTTTCTTTATTTAGCATTGCGCTGTTTGTTTTATGCACTGGTATTCTTGGGAGGAAACCCGTTCCGTGTTATACGGCGTGGTCCCTTGATTTACCTAATGATTTCAAATAAAGATTAATAACTGTTTTAGTTCTCACACCAGTCCCATGACTGACCTGGAGTTTATTGTTTTAACCTAAACTCTGGGTGCCCTTATTTTCGACACGGGCAGCTAGTAGTTTTGGTTTTGCAGATTTATATTCACAGGATCCTGGTTTACAGCTGGAATGATATCCGGAAAGCTTTGTATCCGTATATCCCTTCTAGTTGTGTATTGTATTATTTTCCGCTGCTATGTATTTAAATGTAATTTAAATCTCTGATATTTCTGTGTAATATTCATTCATACTCTGTATATTCTTGTAATCTGATGCATTGTTGTAATATACAATGAAACGTTCTTCTGTATGCGTTCTGTTTTGTCCTGTTCTCAAACGATAGGGCGTTTCGAACGGCCTGGATCGGTTTAGCGACTGGTTCGGACCGAGCGAGATTCCTTGCCGTCACAGTTGGTATCAGAGCTTTGGTTTACCAAGCTCAGAGAACAAGACACATTAGAACCATACGAAAGAATTCATCAGATATTGGATTAGTAATATCCAATTAGAATGACTCGTTAGAGATGGGATCAGTAGTATCCTAGAACGAGTGTGAAGAGTATATTTTTAAAATGAAAACAAAATTTTGTTTTGAAAATTTAAATCAATTATTCGTAGTTGATTATTTATTTATATTGATTTGGACAATCCAGTATATATAGATTTTGCGTATACGTCTGATCCGCGTATATTCGAAGTTTTAATATACCGGGTAGATATAGAACCGCACTCTAGTAGCCCGACAATGTTCTGATGGTGGTTCGAAACATCATCAGCATTTATTTTCGAGTGACGAAGGTGTGATTTCTATATATTTCCATTAGACTGGTGTGAGAACCAAAACTAATATAGCTAGAATACATTGTTGTGATTTGGCATCAAAAACATGATTTTTGTATATGTATTAAAATTATGAATTTTAAACGTTAAATTCACAAATTGATTGATGTTTGAGTTGTTTGTTTATTTGTTTGCTAATTTTTAGCCATTTAGCCTAATTGAACCGAATATTGTGTTGTATTGAAATTTGGTTGCATTTGCTTGCATATACTTGTACTTACATTGAACAGGTCATAGCAAGGAGGCTAGAGCCAGAGAATAAAATTTGTTTGCCCGACAAATAGGTACATGTTTACTACATAATTTCCTGTTTTGTTTGGGTGATGATGATTTTGTGAGCCTATTGGCTAGCCGCTTGGCTTTTTCTTTTTCTTTTTGAGATCTGAAGGACCGGGGAAGCTATTTGAAATTCCCCGATGCTCCCGGTGCAGGGGAGGTTATGGCGAAATTTTTCAAAAATTTAGGGTGTTAGCCAAATTTTTGAGATTTTAGAAAATTCTCAGAAACTGAAAAGTTGAAGAATGGAAGCCAGATCAAGCGTAGAGTTGAATGATCAAACCACTTTCGACTTTGTTCCTTTTCGGGGACGAAAAGTTTTAAGTGGGGGAGATTGTAACAACCCGAAAATCTGGGCCAGTTTAAAATTTTTATTTTGGCAATTATAGCGAATTTTGAATATTTAAAATAGATTATTTTAAATAATATCGACGAGAAATTTATTTTGAATATAATTCAAACGTATATATTATACGCGACGTCGTTAGAATATAAATATTTATATATAATTATAAATAGAATTGAAAATGGCGCGGTAGTTCGATAATTCGATTTCAAACTTCAATTGAACGTACCGGGTGCAAAACAATCCGGATTTTAGTAAAACCAAAAATAATGGAATCTAATAGTGAATATCTTTCCAACGAATCCGAAAAATCAAAAGTTCGTAGCGGGAATCAAAAGATATGTCCAGTTGAAAATTCTGAATAGTCGCTATGGAATTCAGGCCCTTAAAAATGGACATTTTGCAAACGACCTCGGATTTCGACGAAACCAGTTTTGTTGGGTCCGGGATGTAAAGTTATTGCTAGGTTTCAAATTTCATAATTTTTCGAATCAATATGTGAGCGTGGCAAAGGAAAACGCGTTCGACCAGTTTCAGTTGATTTTTAATCGACTGGAAATTGGCCATTTTTCTAACGGTCTCAGAATTCGACGAAACTAGTTTTGTTAGGACCGTATCGCCAATACGAAGCTAGAAAATATTTTTTTTGGAATTTTTCTAGTTAGTATGTGGCCCCGGTAATTTGAAATGTACGTTTAAAATTCAATATAGTGATTTAAATGTAAATTTAAAAGGAAACTGATTGTAACAATCGAATCAGCTTGCGATACATATCCCATTGTGTTCGGAATGGGGGTGAAACGCTATGGACGATAGGCGGTGGGCCTCGTTTCGAGGTCATATGTAAAAGTCAACCCTTTTTGCCAAATATAATAATTAAATAAAAAAAAATAATAATATACTTTTCCCTCCTATACCTCTGGCCCCCCCCCCCCCCCCGAATTCATTTATACAGAAATATAAAAAAAAAAAAAAAAAAAAACCCTAACCTAGACATCGCCGACGCCCCCCCTCGACGCCGACGAAGACCCCGAAGCCGCCGCCCACGCTAGCCGCACATCCCCTTCTTCCTCCCCCCTCCATCGATCGAAGGCCAGAGCCTCCAGAAGAAACCCCGACACCCGATTAGCCCCCGTTCGAGGCGTTGAAACCCGAGCGCCGCCGCCCCACTTCGAGCTCCGTCGATCTGCGAACCCCCACTCCCCCCTGTAAGTTTTTTCGTTTTGCTATTTTGTTTTTATAAAAGATTTAAACTGTTTTTTTTATAAGCAGATTTAAACTGTTTTTTTTATATAAACATTTTTAAACTGTTTTTATAAGCAGATTTAAACTGTTTTTATAAGCAGATTTAAACTGTTTTTATAAGCAGATTTAAACTGTTTTTATAAGCATTTCTAAACTGTTTTTTTTATATAAGCATTTCTAAACTGTTTTTTTTATATAAACATTTTTAAACTGTTTTTATAAGCATTTCTAAACTGTTTTTATAAGCATTTTTAAACGGATTTTATAAGCATTTTTAAATTGATTTTTAAAAGTTTAAAACTGATTTTGTAAAAAAATAAAAACTGGAATTTTTAAAGAAGTAGAAAAATTGAATTTTTAAAGAAGTAGAAAAATTGAATTTTTAAAGAAGTAGAAAAATTGAATTTTTAAAGAAGTAGAAAAACTGGAATTTTTAAATAAGTAGAAAAACTGGAATTTTTAAAGAAGTAGAAAAACTTGAATTTTTAAAGAAGTAGAAAAACTGAATTTTTAAAGAAGTAGAAAAATTGAATTTTTAAAGAAGTAGAAAAATTGAATTTTTAAAGAAGTAGAAAAATTGAATTTTTAAAGAAGTAGAAAAATTGAATTTTTAAAGAAGTAGAAAAATTGAATTTTTAAAGAAGTAGAAAAACTGGAATTTTTAAATAAGTAGAAAAACTGGAATTTTTAAAGAAGTAGAAAAATATAATCTTTTATATTGTCGAATGAAAAATTCGATTTTTATATATTGAACTTCGAACTAAAAATTCGATTTTTATATATTGAACTTCGAACTAAAAGTTCGATTTTTATATATTGAACTTTGAACTAAAAAATTCGATTTTTATAAATTGAATAGCGAAGTAAAAATTCGATTTTTATATATTGAATAGCGAAGTAAAAATGTGATTTTTACGTATGTAGTGAAAGCAGCAACGAAGGTGACAAAAAGGCGAAACGACGAAGACTTCTGCAAAAGAAGTGCCGTGGAGCTAGGATAGCTATAGGTGAGAATTTCTCACCTTTCAATTTATTTTTCTAGTTATACATATATATACTAGGATGCAGACGGTGCTTATTAGAAGCACCCGACACCCGTCCACAAACCATGGACTTGTTTGATTGGTTGTGTAGTTGGTTAGATTATTTGATTTGGATTGGATTGTTTTGGTGAAATGAATTGATATGATTGATGTGTGAATGGCGTGGGCCTTCACTAGACCGGGGATAAGGCTAGGCCTTGTCCCGTTTCTAGTATCGTGCCGTTATGCCGCCGAAATTTTCTAAAAAATGTTAGAAAAATAAAAATATCATTTTATTTAAGAAATGAATTGAATAGAAATTCATAGGGTGAAATAAAATGTTTTATCGTTAAAAATATAATTTTTAACGTGAATATGAAAATAGTGAAGTGAATAAATAAATATTCATTTACAAACCAGATGGTTTGTTTATGTACACTTATTTGAATGACATTGATTGGGACGATAAATTTTACACATCGCCCAACTGCACAAATAAAATCTGTGTTTGTTTGTTTGAAACCCCACACGGGTGTTGGGATGAAATATGAATTTCACTCATCCTGATTGATTAAATATGTCGATCGATTGATTGACAGGCTGTTATAAGCGTTGAATATCTATATTTGATGCTTATACAGTGTAGTGCACTTTGGTTGATGGTTTATTATTTTCAATGTTATTATATACATGTGTTGTATGAAAATCCATATAATTAATTTTATATGGTAATTGATTGGGTCTCATTCCAATCGTGAAAATAAAGAATATTTTGATAATAAAGAATATTTTGATAATAACAACTATTTTGAAAAGGAAATATTTGAAATAGAATATTTGAAAATAGAAATTTATGAAGCCGTGTTGATTAGATTGACGCCATTTTGACGTGAACGATATTTATATCGATTTGAAAATGATTTCGAAATGAAATGAATTGAAAACGATTTCGAAATGAAATGAATTGAAAACGATTTCGAAATGAATTGAATTGAAAACGATTTCGAAATGAATTGAATTGAAAACGATTTCGAAATGAAATGAATTGAAAACGATTTCGAAATGAATTGAATTGAAAACGATTTCGAAATGAATTGAATTGAAAACGATTTCGAAATGAAATGAATTGAAAACGATTTCGAAATGAATTGAATTGAAAACGATTTCGAAATGAATTGAATTGAAAACGATTTCGAAATGAATTGAATTGAAAACGATTTCGAAATGAATTGAATTGAAAACGATTTCGAAATGAAATGAATTGAAAACGATTTCGAAATGAATTGAAAACGATTTCGAAATGAATTGAATTGAAAACGATTTCGAAATGAAATGAATTGAAAAACGATTTCGAAATGAATTGAATTGAAAACGATTTCGAAATGAAATGAATTGAAAATGATTTCGAAATGAATTGAATTGAAAACGATTTCGAAAGGAATTGAAAACTAATTCAAATTGAATTGAAAGCGAATTGAAGTGAATTCAAATTGAATTGAAATTTGAATTGAATAGAAATGAATTTTGAAACGAATTTATAAAGAAGAATTCAATTTTGCTTTGAATTGAAATGGAAGTTGAAATAGCTTTTGAAACGATTTTAAAACTATTTATATAATTCGTTTTAAATAGAAATCGACGAAATATATATTATATATATTATATATATAATATAATGGCCTGAATAGAACGCGCCGCGCCGTGGCAGTTCGTGAATTTCGACCATTTATTTCAAACGGACATTGCGGGAGATCCGACCGTCGGATTCTCCTAAAACCGGAACCGTTGGGTTCGTATCGAAAAGAGCTTTCTAATGAATGTTAGAAATTTGAAATCTAACGGTTGGATTTGGAGATACGTCCAAATCAAATTCGAAAAAGGTCGCTGTAAGTGCAGTTCGATGGCCGTTGATGGAAATCGACTGTACGGGCCTTGATAAAATTATTAAAAATAGTAATAATTTGTGTAAAATCATAAGAAATGATTTGTGAAAGTTTGGGATGAAAAACTCCATATTTGAAAAGATAAAAATAGATTTTTATCGAAATGAACTAGTTTTGAACTAGAATTATAATTCTATTTATTTTTAAATAAATAAATTGAATTTGAAATGGTTTTGAAAATAACCAAAATTTCCAATGATTGCATTGGAGTGGATTTGAATCGAAATTGTCTTCGGAATATTTCGATGTTGGAATTCGTGATATTACAGGTGTTGTTATGGAAATTTGAAAGATATATTTTTATATCGTTATTTCCAATACGACATTTGTTAATCGTAGAATTTGATATTGAATATAGGCCGATATATTTTCTATTCAGAGCCTTGTATTTAATATCAAATGTGATTTGGGTTTGTCGTGAATGGTGTCTTCACTAACACCGTTCTTGAACCCAGTTGAGAAAAGATTAAATCTTTTTATTTAGATTTAATGAAGTGTACCAATTAAATAATATTTAATTGGAATTGAATTGATATTGATTTTTGGGTTTATCGTGAACAGTGTTTTAAATAACACTTGTTCTTTAACCCGATAATTAATGAATGTGATTTGGGTTTGTCGTGAATGGTGTCTTCACTAACACTGTTCTTGGACCCAGTTGAGAAAAGATTAAATCTTTTTATTTAGATTTAATGAAGTGTACCAATTAAATAATATTTAATTGGAATTGAATTGATATTGATTTTTGGGTTTATCGTGAACAGTGTTTTAAATAACACTTGTTCTTTAACCCGATAATTAATGAATGTGATTTGGGTTTGTCGTGAATGGTGTCTTCACTAACACTGTTCTTGGACCCAGTTGAGAAAAGATTAAATCTTTTTATTTAGATTTAATGAAGTGTACCAATTAAATGATATTTAATTGGAATTGAATTGATATTGATTTTTGGGTTTATCGTGAACAGTGTTTTAAATAACACTCGTTCTTTAACCCGATAATTAATGAATGTGATTTTGGGTTTATCGTGAACCGTGTTTTAAATGACACGGATTCTTTAACCCAGATAATGATTAAAACTAAGTGGAGTTTTAATGAATCTTTAATTAGATTGAAAAGATCGAGAATGGAGTATCACCAGTTTTGCTCCAGGCGATAGTTAAATCTTTAATTAGATTTGAACGTGAAATTTAGAAACTAACTGTCGGTTAGCCAAGCAGAATGGTTTTCTGGATATTGATCTGATGTTGGTTTCGGCCTTCGGGGTTAATATTTGGGGAATTATTCTCTTGATTAATTTATGGTTAGTGACTAATGAATTGGAATGAGGCGTATGTTGTGTTTGTGTAACACTTATTTAAAATATACGCGAGTTATTCGGAAAGACCGGGTTTATCCCATTCTGAATAACTGATACGACGATAAGTCGAAGATGAAGACGATGGTCGAAGACCGGAGGTCTTCACGTCGTTTGGGTGATAACTGATGATCTTGATTGGGCTGTACACCCAAGAAGATGGAAACAGTTAGTGATCGTCCAGACGTACTTGGAGATCGATGGATATGCGGGGTACTAGGTGCCTCCGGTTTCGTTCAGACCCAGAACGGACTTGTAAATGGACTGTGTGTCTGACATCGGATTTCATTCTGTGTGACTGATATCGGTTGCATAGGATGGTTTGCCTGTGTGGCATGCTAAGATGCAAATGATCAAGGCTTCTGTTGAAAAGCAAAGTCTTGTGGTGATGATCAAAGCACGGCCTTTGTGGCGTAGCTTTGTGTAACGTTTACCTCGCGTGTTTCACACCAGGTATGAACCAAAAACGGGAGACGGACCTCAGGGAGGACTTGCGTTTCTTTCTAGCTAGAAGTGGCGTCAGTGGTTTTACACGCCCTGACGAGTTTGACTTATGTGGTTGTTGCTGTTGCGAGGCGCCTCGGTTATATCGGTTTCGGCCGAATGCATTCTGGTCGGCTGACGGACCAGACTTACACCCCATAGGGTGGGGAGACGTATTGTTCAGGCATAATAATCCACTCCGTGTGGACCGGCCCTGACGATCCAAGGGGCAGTTGCGGCTGTTCCTGAGGGGCGGGCTAGAGCGTCTCGAATCGGTTGAGGACTATCTTTTGCCTCGGTTAATAGACGGAAATCCAATTTCCAAATACGTGACATTTGCGGTTTTAATTGTAATCCTATATATGGCGACATAGTGGGATGGGGCGCTTATGCCGCCTATGATTGATACTTATGATTTGAAGTTGTTTTATACACTTATAATAGTATCAAATGATTTGTTTTAAAACGTATCAAGCATTCTTTGGCTGTTATAAGGGAAAACCCTATCCTCGACTGCGTTGCATTGTGTGATGGGACCTGGGTCTTATAACAGCTTCATTTTTCTTTATTTAGCATTGCGCTGTTTGTTTTATGCACTGGTATTCTTGGGAGGAAACCCGTTCCGTGTTATACGGCGTGGTCCCTTGATTTACCTAATGATTTCAAATAAAGATTAATAATTGTTTTAGTTCTCACACCAGTCCCATGACTGACCTGGAGTTTATTGTTTTAACCTAAACTCTGGGTGCCCTTATTTTCGACACGGGCAGCTAGTAGTTTTGGTTTTGCAGATTTATATTCACAGGATCCTGGTTTACAGCTGGAATGATATCCGGAAAGCTTTGTATCCGTATATCCCTTCTAGTTGTGTATTGTATTATTTTCCGCTGCTATGTATTTAAATGTAATTTAAATCTCTGATATTTCTGTGTAATATTCATTCATACTCTGTATATTCTTGTAATCTGATGCATTGTTGTAATATACAATGAAACGTTCTTCTGTATGCGTTCTGTTTTGTCCTGTTCTCAAACGATAGGGCGTTTCGAACGGCCTGGATCGGTTTAGCGACTGGTTCGGACCGAGCGAGATTCCTTGCCGTCACATAAGTGTCGATGCGTTCTGATCCTGAGAAACGGGCTAGAGCGTCTCGAAGCGGTAAGGACGATCCCTTGCCTTGGTTCATGATGGAAATTCAATTTCCAAATACGACATCGTGCGGTTTTGATTGTAAACCTATAAATGGCGACATGATATATAGCACCCATGCCGTCTATGATTGATACTTATGATTGAAATTGTTTTTGAAGCATATAAACACTAGTAATAATATCAAATGCTTTTGTTTTATTTGTATCAAGCATATTTTGGTCATTATAAGGTAAAACTCTATCCTTCGGTTTGCGTTGCATTGTGTGATGGGAACTGAGTCTTATAATGGCTTCATTTTTGTAAAAAAGCATTGCGATGTTTAAATGATTTACTTGTTTTGAGCACTGGCAATCCAATGGAGTAAACCCGTTCCGTGTTAGCGGCGTGGTCGTGTGATTGGCCTCATTGTAAAATAAGTTAAGTAGATTTCTCATAGCAGTCCCATGACTGACTCGTAGTTTGTTTCACTTGCAAACTCGGGTGCCCCTATTTCTACACGGGCGGCCTTGTATTCGGGTTTTAGCAGGCTCTTTCTGGATAGCTATGGAGTTGAAGATGTATTCTATCATTTCTTTCTTTTTTTGCTGTTCAGCTCCTGTTGTACATATTATGTTTGATTCCGTTGTAGACATTTTATGTAAAATTGAACTGTATTTTTTACTATGTATGATCCTGTATACTGTGTAACTCTGATGATTATAACTTCCAATATATTTTGTTATACATTATCTGGTGTACTTATATATTTCTGTTCTGCTGTTATCTGTTTATGTGTTATAATCCAAAGATTACCGTTGCCACCGGGGATCGGGGTTTGGGGTCGTCACAACGTGGTATCAGGGATTTGATTAAGCTAAGTTCTGGAATATAACAATTTAACGAACTCGTTAGAAATAGAACCAGTAGTGTTCTAAGACGGATTACTCATTTCAGATAGGATCGGTAATATCCTAAAATGAGTGTAGCAGAATGAAATACACCCCAGTGGACACATTTACATCCAAGTATATGTCTCTATGCTTTAAAAGTACCTTTTCTGTTGGCCTAACACTTTGTCTGCTATTTGCAGACATTGAAAAATGAGTGGCAGAAGTAGAAGAGGTAGGTCAGAACCATATATTGAAGCTCTATTAATTAAGTATCGAAATCTGGGTGGAGTACCGTTCTCAGGCAATGAATCTATTATTCAAACACAAGCATGGATGCGCTCAGCTGAGAAAAGTTTTGAAGGTTCAAAGCTGAGAGATGATCAGAAAGGATTACTAGCATCTTGGGCACTCAAAGGCGAAGCTCTAATCTGGTGGGAAACCATTAATAAAGATAATCCAGAAGGTAATATTACCTGGGATAGATTTAAAGAAATTTTCAATGAAAGATTTATTCCAACAGAAGCAACTGAGCAGTTAAGTGATGAATTCTACTATCTGATACAAGGAGATTTGACGATTCCGGAATATCATAAGAAATTCAACGAACTTTCTCGTTATGCCCCGCATCTAATTGAAAACCCAAAGATGAAGAATCTGAGGTTTATTAATGGGCTTCAAAGAAAGTACCAAAGTAGGGTAACCGCACATGTGCAACAATCTTTTTCTAATATGATATACATGGCTTACCAGTATGAAGATCTGGATATGCAAGGCCTTTTGCAAGACAAAGAAGAATGTAGTTCAAGCAACAAAAGGAAATTTGAAACTAATAGCCTAGAGACAAGTACGCAGCCTGAGGCAAGTACGACGTATGGGGTAAGAAAGAATCCTAGAGTCAAGAGGAAAAGGTTAGATCTGAGAAAGAACCAGTAACAACTGCCACCTGCTCTAATTGTAATCAGAAAGGGCATTTAGCAATAAATTGCGGACTCTTAAAGAAACAAATGAAGGATAAATTTAAATCCAAGAACAAGTTTCAAGAGGATAGAAAACACAGTCAATGCCATCGGATTGGTCATCTTGAAAAAGATTGCCGCCTCTTAAGGAAATCTAAAAAGGTTCACGTAAATGAAGTGGCAGGAACTTCATCACCCTCAGCTAGTCAGGGAAGGCCAGATGTTTTAGAAGGCACGCTTACTGTCAAAAACATTCCAGTTAAAGTACTGTTCGATACCAACGCATCACGAAGATTTATTGCAAGTAATGCGGTTAAGAAACTGGATTTGAAATTGAAAAAGTTCAAAGCGCCCATGACTGTCCATAATCCGGTTGGGGGTTCCCTCAATCTTAGTTGGATTTGTGGAGTGCCTGTCTCTTTTTCCCATTATCAATTTCCTTGTATCTCGATCGTCATGAATTTTACCGAATTCGATCTTATTTTAGGATTGGATTGGTTAACCAAATACAAAGCGAAAAATAAATGTGTAGAAAGGGTTGTTAAGTTAAAACGAAGCTTGCCAATATCGTTATACTGTGCGAAGGTCCGAATTCTAATAGAAAAGATTTTTGGTCAGCTCTGGATGTTTCTCCTGCTCAATTAGAACTTATTCCTATTGTCCCCGAGAATATTCCATTCGACGTTGAAAATATTCCTATTGTGAAGAACTATGCGGATGTGTTCAAAGAAGTTGTTAGCTTACCTCCGCGTAGACAAATTGATTTCAAAATCACTTTAATTCCAAATGCAAGGCCAGTAGTTCATGCTATTCGAAGAATGACCTCAAAGGAAAAAGAAGATTTAGACAATCAAACTCGACAGTTTGTATGGAAGGGTCTGATCAGGCCTAGTTTCTCTGATTGGGGAGCAGCAGTGGTGTTTGTCCCAAAATCACACGGTACTCTCCGATTATGCATGGATTATCGTGACTTGAATAAGCAGACAATAAAGAATAAATATACATTGCTACGGATTGATGATTTGTTGGATCGTTTGAATGGCGCACAAGTGTTGTCACGAATGGACCTAGCTACATGTTTCCATCAACTTCGTATTGCCGAGGAGTGTGTTCCTTTGACAGCATTCAGAGGTCCAGATTTATTCTACGAGTAGTTAGTAATGTCGTTCGGCTTATGTAACGCTCCCGTGTATTTTGTTGATCTAATGAACCGGGTATTCAGAGAAGTATTGAATAAATTCATACTGGTCTTCATTGATGATATTCTAATCTTCTCTAAGTCAGAGGATGAGCATGAAAAACATTTGGAACAAGTGTTAAAGATTCTGAGAAAGAATGTTTTAAACGCAAAAAAATTCAAATGTATATTCTGACAAGAAGAAGTCAAATTCCCTGGTCACGTCGTGTCAAAGGAAGGAAATCTGTGGATCCCAGTAAAATCACTGCTATTCAGAATTGGAAACAGCCGACTACTCCCATAGAAGTTCGAAGTTTTCTCGGGTTGGCTAGTTATTATCGGAAGTTCGTTAAGGATTTTTCGAAGATATCTAGTTCCTTAACAAAGCTTACTAAGAAACATTCAAGGTTCAATTGGACTCCAGAATGTGAGGCGGCTTTCCAAAAGCTGAAGTTAAGATTTACAACTGCTCCAACGTTAACAATTATTGATGGCAATAAAGACTTGAAAGTCTGGACAGATGCTTCTAAAGAAGGTCTTGGTGCAGTGTTAATGCAAAGAGGCCAAGTAGTCGCTTATGCTAGTTGTCATTTGAAACCTCATGAAAAGAATTATGCAACTCACGACCTTGAATTGCTAGCCATCGTGTTTGCTATGAAAATCTGGAGGCATTATCTATTGGGTGAGAAATTGGAATTATACACCAATCATTAATCAATGAAGTATTTATTCACCCAGAAAGATCTGAATATGAGGCAGTAGCATTGGCTAGAATTTCTCATGGCATATTATCTTGATATTTTATACACTCCAGGGAAAGCCAATGTTGTGGCTGATGCGCTCAGCAGAAAGAATGTAATCATCGCCAATCTTATAATCACGCCTTCACTGATTGATAACATATCAGCTCTTCAAAAGGATGATCACTTCATTCAGAAGATCAAAGAGAGAATTCAAAAAGGCAAGCCCTCGAGTTTTCAAATTGATAACAAGGGGATTCTGAGATTGAAAGGCTGAATTTGTGTTTCAAACATTTCTGAGCTATGAATAGAAGTATTGGATGAATGTCACAAATCCGAATTGAGTATCCATCCAGGAGTGAGCAAAATGTATAATGATATCAAACGCACTTTCTAGTGGAGATCTATGAAACGAGACATTTCTTTATACGTTAGCCGATATTCTACTTGTCAACAGGTCAAAAGCGATCAATAGAAACTCGCTGGATTGTTGCAACCTTTGGAAATTCCAGGTTGGAAGTGGGAACAGATTTCAATGGATTTCATAGATGGTTTGCCCAGAACCCGGAAAGGAAATGATAGTATTTGGGTGATCGTTGATCGTTTCATGAAGACTGCCCATTTATACCTGTCAGATCAAATAGAACTGCTTAGAGTCTGGTGCAGATTTATTTTAAAGAAATTGTTAAACTTCATGGTGTTCCCATGAGTATCGTTAGTGATCATGACCCGATTTTCGCTAGTAAATTCTGGGAAGCATTCCAAGAAGAATTGGGAACAAAGCTGAACTTAAGCACCGCTTATCATCCTCAAACAGAAGGCCAAACTGAGAGGGTGAATCATATTCTAGAAGATCTATTGCGGGCTTTTGTTATTGATTTTGGCGGATCATGGGAAGACCACTTGCATTTGGCTGAGTTCTCATACAATAACAACAACTGCCAAGCGAACCAGAAAATGTCACCATTCAAAGCATTATACGGTAGAACGTGCAGATCTCCCGCTTGTTGGGTAGAACCTGGTAATAGACTTGTATTGGGACTAGATATGATTCACGAAGCTGCGGATAAAGTCGATTTTATTAAGAAACGATTACTAGCCGCTCAAAGCTGATAGAAGAGCTATGCAGATTCAAGAAGAAGGGATTTATCTTTTTCTGTTGGTGACTATGTATATTTGAGGGTTTCTCCGATGAGAGGAGTAGTCCGATTTGGTAAAACAGGGAAGTTGGCGCCCAAATTTATTGGTCCATTTCCTATGCTCGAATGGATTGGAACTCTCGCTTATAGAGTTCAATTGCCTGACTGGTTGCCTGGAGTACATGATGTGTTCCACATATCTCAACTTCGAAAGCATGTACATGATCCAGACTTAGTCGTGGAAGAAGCCGCGCAACAAGATTTGGAAATTACTCCAGAATTGGCTGTGAGGAGAGAGCCGATAAAGATTATTAGCAAAGAAACGAAAGAACTGAGGAACAAGAAGGTTCACTTAGTCAAAGTGCAATGGAGTGGAGATCCGCGAGACTGTACTTGGGAAACTGAGGAGAGCATTAAGAAAGCCTATCCCAATTGCAAGGTGGATATCTCTGATTTACTCTGGTGCAAGGTACATTTACCATATTTTGCATTTCCATTTTGTTCTCTACTTTGTTGTTGTTTCCTTTTCATGGATGTAAATTTTTTAGTTATATAGTCTGAATGATTTTAAAAGAGATATGAATTAATTAGTATATTTTAGAAAAGTTGATCAACAAATTGATGGTTGTTTGTGTTATGTGATTATGAATTTGATTAATCAAAATATTGGAATGATAGTTAGTCTAATCAATAAGAGAATGAAAGGTAAATTTATGCAAGTTGAATCAAATATTGGATTGATTGAAATATATGCATGCACATTATATATGTTTGAACAGGTAAATGGATTTGTTGTTGAGTAAAGAATTTATTTGCGTGCCCGACAAATAGGCAAACCTTAATGAGTTGGATGCGAAATTTTATTATTATTTTAACTACTGTGAATGCCATTGGATGCGGAGTGCTGGTTTTTCCATGTGTAATAATAAACGTCACCATAGGATAGTAACAATTAATTTTGAACTACACTAAATGGCATACTTCTTGAAGATAGCATACTTTATCATATACCACTTAAGTATTTAGAGCTTGTGTGACGAGGTTGAAGATTTACCATATGAGCGAGAGGCTTGTATGGCGATGGCTATATTACAGGTTGAGACGAAGACTGATATGGACTATATAAAATGTAACGGTAAATTGCCAGATTAATAAAAACCCCACACGGGTCTGGAGATGACAATAAACACGTCTCTCTAGTCATTAAGGCACAAAAACCATTTATAGGGTGATGAGAATTTATTCTCTGGAGTTATGATCTATACACACTCCCCTGTGGACACCGGAATATATCACTATAAATATGTATGCTTATTAGGATTTATTGGGTACCTAATACGGCCCAATAAATTTCCAAACCCCTCCTCGTACAAAGGAGGTTATCGCGAAATTTTTTCGAAAATTTAGGGTGTTAGCCAAATTTTTGAAGAATAAGAGAATTCTTAGAAATTGAAAATTTGAAGAATGAAAGCCAGAATGAAAGTTGAGTTGGATAGTTAAACAACTTTTAGCTTCGTTCCTTTTCGGGGATGAAAAGATTTTAAGTGGGGGAGATTGTAACAACCCGGAAATCGGAACCAATTTAAAAAATTTAATTTGGCTATTTTTGTAGCTTTTGAAAATTCAAAATAATTTATTTTAAAAAATAACGACCAAAAATTTGTTTTGGTCGAAGTGCTAGTGAATATATTTATTTAAATTATAAAGCAGGACCTGAAATGGCGTGGAAGTTTTAAAATTTGAATTCGAACTTTGACTGACTGTACAGGATGCAAAATAAAACGGATTTTAGTGAAACCAAAAATATTTAAATCTTTTTATGTATATCTTTCTAACGAATCTGAAAAATCAAAATTTCATTGCGGGAATCAAAAGTTATGGCGAAATGGATTTTCAGAAAGGTCGCTATGGAGTTTATATAGCTTTGAAAATAGACATTTTGCAAATGACCTCCATTTTCGACAAAACCACATTTGTTGGATCCAAGATGTCAAATTATTGCTAGGTTTCAAATTCCATAATTTTTGGAGTTAATGTGTGAGCGTGGCTAAAGAAAACGTGTTTGGTTAATTTCAGTCAATTTGGATCGACCAGAAAATGGCCATTTTTCAAACGGTTTCCAAATTCGACGAAATCAGTTTTGTTGGGACCGTATCGTCCAAACATATCTATATTTATTTTTCTGGAATTTTTGGGATCAGTATGTGGCCCCAACAAATTGAAATGTACGTTCAAATCCATATTTAAATGTTTTATATTATAATTTGAAGTATAACTAACTGAAACGGTCGAATGGGCCTACAAAACTTATTCCATTGTGTTCGGAATGAGGGTATTTAGCTGGGGATGACAGTTGTCGGGTTTGAATTGAAGTTCGTTTAGAGGAACAGATATTTTTGGAATTTATATAAATATCGGCGAATCAGAAAATTCCATTCATTAATATAAAAAATAAAAAACCGACATTTTCTCTCTCCCCGACATCGACAAACAACAGAAAAGAGCTCCTTCCTTCTCTCCTCTTTTTCTTCCAATCCGCTCAGTAAAATCAAATGCCACAGTTGAGGTTTTTGTAGTACTCTCCGAGGTCTTCAAATCTGTACCAGCAAGAGGATTTATCGTTGCGCATTTCATGAGAATCACCTCCTGAAAGTCGAGGTCTTCAACTCGCCGTCGCCGCCAACTAGGACCACCGAAGTGGGCCCTACCCCCTGCGCATGTGCGCCCTCCCTCCCCCTTCGACGCTAGCATAGCCCGATCCTCCAACCCCTTCACGGATTTAACGAAAAATCCAAACCTAGTTTGGAACCATTTGCTGAGAGGTACGACATTTGTTTATTTTAACTGATTTTGACAAATAAAAGCGTTGAAACTTATAAAAATCATATCTTTTTGCTATGTGGTCGAAATTCGGTGAAACAAGAGACATTGGACTCGTATGGACGTCTTCTACATTCTAGAAGAGACCGGAGAATTTTTGGAGCATCCTACAATTTTTGAAGGAGTGGAACCCAATGTCAGATTTCTAAATTATAAACGATATGGAATGGCGATGTATAAATTATGTGATCAATGTATAAGTTATATAAGCGTTGTACACCTCATGTATAAGCCTTGTATATGTTGTATGTGCGATGTATAAGTTATATATACGTTGTAAAAATCATATGTGCGTTGAATGGAATTGAAATGATATTGAAATGAAATCGAAATATATTTATATACGTATATCTATATATATATACTCCCCTCGTCCACAGACCATGGACGATATATATTGGTTGTGATTGTTTGGATTTTGATTGGCGTGAAATTTGGTTGATAAATGCGAATGGTTGATAATGATTGTTTGTGGTTGAAACAAAATTGCTAGAAATATCCATTGTGATGTGAAAATGATCGAAATATTTAGATTATAAGGATTAGCCCCTTAGGGAACACTGCGAGGCGTAAGGTAGTGCGAGGAGCCGAACTCGGGACAGTGCTGGTTTTTAACCCCCGACCGTCATGCTGCCGAAATTTTCTGAAATATTTGTGTGTTTGATTTATATTCATGTATTGAAATATACTCATGTGATGGAAAATGTTCATGTTTGAAAGAGAAAAATCACATTTTTATATTATATATGAATCGCTAAAAATATTCATGTTTGAAATAAATTGTTATAACAATAAAAATCACATTTTTATAATATACATGAATCGCTAAAATTATTCATGTTTGAAATAAATTGTTTGGAAGATAAAAATCACACTTTTATCATCTGTATGAAGTATATAAAATAATCGTGTTTGAAATAAATTGTTTTAACAATAAAAATCACATTTTCATAATATATATGAAGCGCTAAAAATATTCATGTTTGAAATAACTTATTTTGTCGATAAAAATTACATTTTTATTATATACATGAAGTGATAAAAATAGTCATGTGTTGAAATAAATATTTGTTAAATATGGTTTGGAAATCGAAGAACGGAATATATTTATATATATATATATAATTAAAATAAATCGAATAACGATGCTATAGTTCGTATTTTGAAATCGTAACTTCAAACGATTGTACCAGGAGATCCGACTATCGGATTTTCCCGAAACCGAAAACATTGGGTTCGCTTTGGAAGTATCTTTCCAACAATACCAACTTTGCAAAGATCCAACGGTTATATTGTCTGGAATGTTTAATTCAAATCTGAATAAAAACAACGCTAGAATGGATTATATATATATATATATATAATTATAATTAAAATAAATCGAATAACGATGCTGCAGTTCGTATTTTGAAATCGTAACTTCAAACGATTGTACCGGGAGATCCGACCGTCAGATTTCCCCAAAACTGGAACCGTTCGGTTCGCTTTGAAAATATCTTTCTAATGATATAATATTTGTAAAGATCCAACAGTTAGATTTTCAGATATGTGTAAATCAAATCTGAAGAAACACAGTGCCATGGTCGCGTTATGGCCTGAATCATTGTTTGAATAAATTGGCTATTTTTAAATAAAGAAAAATAGGGATAAATCGTTATAAAATATTATAAACGATATGGAATGGAAATCAACTGAATTTACTCGGTTTATTGGATATTTGATGGTTGAATGTGTCTAACGTGAAATTTACATTAATGAACTGAACTATGAATGTCAAATAATTTGACCATGGAAATGAATTGATTTGAATTCTAAATATACATGAATTATTTGAAAAGGCTGAGTTAAATCTCATTTCAAATAATTGGTCGACGATTAGAGATCGACGATGAAGACGGTAGTTAAAGACCGGAGGTCTTCACATGTTTGGATGATTGTTGATGTCTTGATTGGGAGGCATCCCAAGACAACGTAATAAGTGGTGGTCGTCCAGACGTACTTGGAGATCGACCGGATGTGCGAGGGCTTCTCTCCTGTATTGGACATACGGGAGACAAATAAGGTGCCTCCGGTTTCGTTCAAACCCAGAACGGACTTGTAAATGGATGTGTGTCTGACGTTGCAGCTTGACAACGTGGCATACACATATGCTGTGATCATGGCTTTTGTTGAAAAGCAGGGTCTCGGTGTTGATGATCAAACCAAGGCTTTAAATAGCTAGCTTTGTGTATAGCGTTGATTCGTGAGTCTCACACCCCGGTATGAACCAGAAACGGGAGAAGGATCCAGGGAAGGCATGCGTTTCCTTCTAGCTAGGAGTGGGGTTTTGGGTTTTACATGCCCATGCATTTTACTTATGTGGATGATGGATAGCAAGGCACCTTGGTTATTTCGGTCTCTGCGGATTCGATGGATGGTCTTTATACAGACCAGATTTACGCTCCATAGGGCGAGGAAACGCATTGTTCAGACATTTTAATCCACTCCGTGTGGACCGGCCCTGTGGCTCCTAGGGGTCGATGCGTTCTGATACTGAGACACGGGCTAGAGCGTCTCGAAGCGGTAAGGACGATCCCTTGCCTTGGTTCATGACGGAAATTCAGTTTCCAAATACGACATCGTGCGGTTTTGAATGCAAACCTATATATGGCGACATGATATATGGTACTCATGCCGTCTATGATTGATACTTATGATTGAAATTGTTTTTGAAACATATAAACACTAGTAATAATATCAAATGCTTTTGTTTTATTCGTATCAATCATATTTTGGTCATTATAAGGTAAACTCTATCCTCCGGTTTGCATTGCATTGTGTGATGGGAACTGAGTCTTATAATGGCTTCATTTTTGTAAAAAAGCATTGCGATGTTTAAATGATTTACTTGTTTTGAGCACTAGCAATCCAATGGAGTAAACCTGTTCCGCGTTAGTGGCGTGGTCCTGTGATTGGCCTCATTGTAAAGTTAGTTAAGTAGATTTTTCATACCAGTCCCATGACTGACTCGTAGTTTGTTTCACTTGCAAACTCGGGTGCCTCTATTTCCACATGGGCAGCCTTGTATTCAGGTTTTACCAAGCACTTTCTGGATAGTTATGGAGCTGAAGATGGATTCTATCATTTCTTTCTTTTTATGCTGTTCAGCTCCTGTTATACATATTATGTTTGATTCCGCTGTAGACATTTTATGTAAAGCTGAACTGTATTTTGTACTGAGTATGATCCTGTATACTGTGTAACTCTGATGATTATTACTTCCAGTATATTTTGTTGTACATTATTTAGTGTATTTATATATTTCTGTTCCACTATTATATGTTTATGTGTTATATTCCAAAGATTACCCTTGCCACCGGGAAACGGGGTTTGGGGTCGTCACATTTACATTGTTGAATTTGTACCATAGGTTTAACTTTGCAAAATCACTATTTTTATTAAAAGCTTATATAACATCAGATTCGTATGGTCAAAATAATTGGACACGATTACTGCAATAGAAGTAAGGTTATTTCTGTAAATCACATATTGTGGTGGATCGACTTCTAGTACATATAGCATGGGTTTAAGGCAAAGCGCCATAAAATCCACCTATCATAGTTGTAAATACAAATATGATTACATGGCCATCTATCAATAAAATAATATGAAAATAAGACATAGTGATACCAACAAGTCCACATATCTGCAACCAAGTTCAAAATAACCTTAAAAATGCCAATTACGTTGCTAAGGGACCTCCCATTTGATAAGTCGTGCTTCTAGGGAATTGGCTAATAATATCTTAGTAATACCCTAGAACATAAGGAGAGAAAATATATTCCCTATCCTGATCTAGAGATCTAATATCACTACGTTGTTTGTCACAACCGAAACACACGATCCCGGCGGAATGGATATTTGTTGGAATATAACACATTAATCCCATCAGGAGATCACAGAATATAGCATAAATCCATTACATCATAGAATATCTACATTATCATAAAACAACGGAAATAAACATCATCATTGGAGTTACACATTATACATGATCATACTTGTAATAACCCGTATTTTACGTAATGGAAGATGTTAAAATATTTTTATTTCGTTCTCTGAGGGTTATATCATTCTCATCTTTTAATATGTTGCTTATGGGGATGTGAGACATGTCCATAATTTTTACCGATTTTGTATGTGACCATTTTTCCCCTGTCAGTTTTGTGCAGGGCATAACTTATGACTCAGGTAGAATCAGAGGGTAAGGCCTGTGCCATTGGAAATGAATTGATGTTTGCCTTTTGAGAAGACCCAAACTCCAACGTAAAGGAAAGCCCGAATTGAGTTGAGAACATGACAAATCAGAACACAAACGACAGAACATTTCATTGCTGATTACAACAATTTACATCAGAGTACAAGAATATACAGAGTATGAACAAATAATATACATTTGAAAAATATCAGAGATTTACTAATTGCAATGCAGCGGAAAATAACACAACTGAAAGAGATACACGGATACAGAGCTTTCCGAATATCATTCTAGACATAAACTAGGATCCTGTGAATATAAATCTGCAAACCCAAAACTACTAGCTGCTCGTGTGGAAAATAGGGGCACCGGAGTTTAGGTTAAAACAATACACTCCAGGTCAGTCATGTGGCTAGAGTGAGAACTAAAACAATTATTAATCTGATTTTAAAGTTAGGTAAATCAAGGGAGCACGCCGTATAACACGGAATGGGTTTACCCCAAGAATACCAGTGCATAAAACAAACAGCGTAATGCTAAATAAAGAACAATGAAGCTATTATAAGACCCAGGTCCAATCACACAATGCAACGCAAGCCGGAGGACAGGGTTTTACCTTATAATAGCCAAATATGCTTGGTACATTAAAACAAATCATTTGATACTATTATAAGGGCACAGTGTTTAAAACAACTTCAAATATAAATGTATCAATCCTAGACGGCATGGGCACCATATATCATGTCGCCAATACTAGGCTCTATAATCAAAACCGCAATTGTCACGTACTGGAAGTTGGATTTCCATTTATGAACCATGGCAAGGGAACGTCCTTACCTCTTCGAGACTCTCTATCCCGAGCCTTAGGCAAGCACGCAGGCAAGCCTTGGATCGTCAGGGTCGGTCCACATGGATGGATTAAAATGCCTGAACACTGCGTTTCCCCGCCCTATAGGCGTAAAATTGGTCTGTATAAAGACCATACCACCCATCGGCCCCGTAGTGCCAATACATCGAAGGCGCCTCGCTATTCATCATCCACATAAGTAAAACGTCAGGGCTTGCAAAACGATGACACTACTCCTAGCTAGAAGGAAACGCATGTACTCTCCTGTTTCTGGTTCACACCGGGGTGTGAGGCTCGCGAATTAATGCTACATAAAGCTATGCTATATTAAAGCCGTGCTTTGATCATCAACCACAAGACTGTGCTTTTCAACAGAAGCCTTGATCATTTGCTACTTAGGTATGCCACACAGGCAATCCACTCCATGCGACTGATGTCTATCGATATACAACCTCTGATCCTGTAAAAACCCGTAACTTCCCCGGTAAGGAAAGAGTGGATACTTTGAGAACAAGACCAATCAAAACGCAGACGGAAGAACATTTTGTAAAGGCCCGCAAATCCGTGCTATCTGAGTTGACTAATAACACTACACGTCCAACCCGAATAACACAGAAATACGAACCATTTTTAGAAAGAAGTTAGAGGATGAGAAATAGAAAGAAAGAAATATTAGAATAGAAGAAAAACGAAGATCACAAACTCACAGCGGAACGAATAAAATATATTATATAACATAACTTTTGAAATACAAATCAGTAACTTTATATACATACCATCATCAGAGTACAACAGTCATTTCTGGAACAGTTATAAACACCTGTTTCCAGATACAAACAAAGTCCACAGCGGAATATATGATAGCCTATAGCTAACCGGTGAAGCCTCCTGCTTCCAGCTCCTTCAAATGAATCTGTGAAATCCCGACTACTAGACTGCCCGTACAAATTTGGGCACCCAAGAGTTTAGGGAAAACAAAACAAAATAAACTCTGGGTCAGTCATGGGACTGGTGTGAGTAAACTCCAACCACTTGTTTAACTTTAAAAATCCTTTCAAAAGAAAAGATAATAGTAAGACCAGCCCACACATAAACATGGACGGTTTTTACCTTACTATAACCCAAAACACTTTGATATCAAATCCAATGATATTATAATAATGTCTACGTCAAGTAAATAACCAAATAGCAGAACGCTTGCATCTCACGCTCCACATATATAGTATATAATCAAAAACCGCATGGCGCTTATTGGAGATTGGATTTCCAACTATGACAAGGTATGGGACCACCTTCCGATGATGTATCTCTAGAGGCGAATACACCTGGGTTCAACAAGAACGTCTTGCAACCCGGCCCACTCATTTCGCTTGAGTGTATCGAATGTATATCACCAACGGTTGGACTCAAACCACCGTTTCCCGAATGGGCAGAATCGATAGATTTAGAAACAAAAGGAATTTCTCTAGATAGGTGATTATACACCCTAATGGGTGCGACCCACATAGCCATGCTGCCTGCCCGATTTTTTGTCCTTTCCCGGTTGTTGAGGCCTGAGGCTACGATTACTTACCATCCATTGATAGCACATCACTTTGAATGCCACATTGTCAGATCCGTTAATCACTAGTTGAGTTTGCACAAATATTCTGGATATTATGCTAAGGGATAAATCCGTTGCAACCATATATATTCATACAGACCAACCCATTTGATCATTGGAAATACTCTGTCAGACATTCGTCCATATACGTTCGTTCTGGGATTGAACGAAACCGAAGGCACCATTTCTATAAATAGAAAAAGCCCTTGCACTTCACTCCGTCTTCAATATATTCAGCATACTTGGTTCGCAACGCTTATGCCAATACGGAGTGGTTCTTCGGATAATAATCCAACCGGTCTCTCCATATTGACAACGATGGTCAAAAACTTCGATAGTCTGTGATTTAACTATCGAATAAAACAAGTGTTCATCCAACATATCAAACAAATCACTGGGCTCTTTAATTAATATTTCATTAATTAAATCTCTTCTCCATTTCCTTATCAATATTTGTTATCCAAATATTTTCAATAACCATATTGGCCTCTTATGTCATTTGGAAAACGTTTCCAAATATCAACTTCTTTTATTTTCTATATATTAGAAAATATCTCTATTTGCAATTGGAAACAATTCCAATCACTTATCTCTATCCCTTTTACAACATTCGATTTTTATATTCACCTTCCTATCGAATTCAATACGTCGATACAATGATTTCAAATTATCAAAATATCTTAAAAATATTCTAACTTCTTAAATTTCCGAAAAATTTCGCCATAACCTCCCCTGTATCGGGAGCATCGGGAAATTTCAAATAGCTTCCCGGTATCTTCCTCAATCAAAAAGAAAAAGGAAAAGCCAAGCGGCTTGCCGATACGGCGCATAAAACCCATATATGAATTAAACATGTACCTTTTTGTCGAGCATTACGTTTATAAACTTCATATACCTCATCCCATACCTGTCTAACACATGTTCACCTGTTTTCAATTCAATTCAATACCATCTAATCGTTTGAATTCAGTTTCGCCCATTTATTCTTTAATTAGTCATTTTGCCTATTTCACTTCTTCGTTTGAACATAGCACGTTCAAATAAAATGTTTAACTCGTTCATAACCAAATCGAATTTCGATTCCAATTCTAGTTTCCTTTTCTATTTCGAATAAAAATTTTCAAATCGAATTTTCTTATTTAAAACTCAATATTCATTCAAAATCTCCTTAACTAATTTCTATTCAATTTAGTTAATTCTATTCAATAAATCAAAATCTGGGTTCTGTTTCAAAAATCATATTTATTTACACAACTTGAATTCGCATATATTTTGCAACTCACTCTGAAATTTTCTAAATAGAACTTCGGATTTTTCCCGCTTAAAATCCTTTTATAATATTAAATAAACCATTATGGTTTTAAAACGATTCTGGCGCTGTTTTTCTGAAAATTTGATTTTGACATAACTCAAAATCTATACGACGAAATTCAGATTTTTATCCTTCATTAGAAAACTATTATCAAATCGGTCCTGACGTTTCTTGTTTCAAAGGATTCCGACTTCAATTGCGTTCTGTATATTCAATTGAAGTTCGAATCGCTATTTTACGAACTGCAGCGCTGCGGCGAGTTCGTTTTAATTATAATTATATATATAAACTTTTAAAATTTCGTTTATATAAATTCAACTCCATTCTGATATATTTTAAATATATATCAAACCATTTTTCCCAACTCAACAAATATCTCTGATATTCTATTTCATTTTTTTATTTGAAATCTATATTCAAATTCCAATTCGATTCAAATTCTATATTCAAATTCTATTTCAACTATTTGAATCCAAATTCCATTTTTAATCCATTTGAACTTCAACTATTTAAACTCATTTTTACTTTGAACTTCAAATATCACATTTTAATTTCTTTGAATCCAAATACCATGTTTCAAATCTCTTTGAATTCCTCTTATTCAAATTCTTTCTATTTAAACTCCATTTGAGTTTTGTTTGAACTCTTATATTTAATACCATTTGAGTTCTATTCAAATTCTTTATATTTAATTCCTCTTCGGTAAAACCCATTATTTAAATCTCATTTGAATTTCCCTTATTTCAAATCCAGTTGAACTCCTTTGAATTCAAATTCCCTTTCAAAACTATTTGTATTTCTTATTTTGAAATCCTATTTCAATCCTACTTTGAAATCCTATTTTCAAAGTTTATTTCAAATTCTATTTTGAAATTCAATATTCAAATCTCTATTTGAATTTCTATATTCAATCCCATGTTCAAATTCAATACTTGAATTTCTATTCAAATCTTTATTCAAATTTCATATTTGAATTTCATTTCAAATCTCTAGTCAAATTTCATATTTCAATTCTTCTTTTGAAATTCTATATTTCAAATCTTATTTGAAATTCTACATTGAAATCTCTATTTGAATTTCTTTATTCGAATTCCTTGGAATTCAAATTTTATTTTAATTTCTTGAATTCAAATTCTATTTTTCGTTCAAATTTCGTCTATTCAAATTCTATTTGAACCTCTATTTGAATTTCTAGTATTCAATCTCCTTTTAAAATTCAAATATTTAAACTCCTTTTTAAAATTCAAATGTTATACTCAAATTTCATTTGAGTTATATATTTAAAAATTTCATTTCACATCCTATTTGAAATTTCATTTCAAATTCCAATTTCACACTTGTATTTCTATCTCTAAATTATCAAATGATAATTTATAACTTCGTTATAAAAGAACCATTTATAAACTTCGTTTAAAAAGAAACTACTTGTTTTATTTTTCAAAAACAAGTTTATAATTTATTTCCATTTAAAATTCAAATTCTATTTAAAAATAGAATTTCCCTTTTTTAAATTTCCAATATCCTTTTTACAATATTTTTAAATATCATTACTTAAGCCCAGTGATAAAACACACAAAGCAACCAATTATTTATTTTTCTAACACATCATATATATATAACAATATATATGCAATCAAATAAACAAACAGATAATATATTTTGAGGAATCCAGTTGGATCCCTCCAACCTGTTTTCCTGCATCCACAGATGTTAGCACATAAATAATACCCATTCTGCTTCGTGGCAGAATATCGCGGTATAGAAGGTCATCCACTAATCATAGCGTGGGGGCGTATAGGGTAATCATCCGCTATGAAACTGCGGGCATCCGCTAATGAGACTGCGGGAATCTAACCAACCAATCAACAACCCAATATATATATATATAGCCTAAATAACTAATATATATGAAACAACCATAAAACATTCACACAAGCAACAGACAATTATTTTTAATGAAATAAAAATAATTCTAAAGGTGAGTGAGATTTACTCACCGTGATTTTTCCTTTGCTAAGTATTTAAAATTCCATAACTGCGTCTACGTATCAACTTGACTGGTCTCGAATTTTATCAAGCTCCTACGATCATTTATTCATCGATTAGCATTTTATTTAAATTAAATACTTACTAAATAAATTCTAACTAATTTATTTTAATATATAGAAATTTCTAAATCTAATAAAATTTACCTTATCCTTGTTTTAAATTCTTCTTCCCGGTTTTGAATTCTCTTTGAGTCATTAAATCGAACACCTAGTGCTGCTTAAAAACGAGCTACCTTCGAACCCTTGCTGACCTTCCTCCACCTCGCTGCCTTGGTTATGGCGAACTAGGCCCCTCCTCGATCACTATCAAGGAAAATTAGATACCCTTTTTCGACTTCACCATACTGCAACTCGCCCCGACATCTCGAACCCCAAATCCACGCGTTACCCTAAATCGTGACTGAAATCCGTTGAGCTCCACAGCTATCACCACCGCACCCCAACGTTCCTGATCGCACCTCCCCATTCGACATCGCGAACCACTCCCGTGACTTCTAGGTTTGAAATCGAGCTCCTCCTAACGCGTGTGGTCTCGATGTCGAGGTTCAGAGAACCAGAGTCTTCGATCGCGATTCCCATCCTCAGTGCCTACGGGCTCCAGTCCTTAAACCGATTTTCGATTTCGATTTTTGAGGAGTTCGGTATTCAAATGGATAGGAGCGGTCATTGATTGGAAAAAAAAAAGAACGAGAAGAAAGACTTGGTTTCAGAAGGAAAGCTCGGTTCGTTTTTATATATAGATGGAGGGGGAACCAACGTACTTGCCATTAAAAATATGTCTCCCATATATCAAAGGCAGAAGACAAATTCTTCAGCTCGATGCAAGGTAGGTTGCGCGATTTTCAGTTTCTAGGTCCGCTGAGTGAAGTATTAGGTCGGTTATCCTATATTTACTTTTATATTTGATTTTATTTTAACTAAATAAAATATCCTGCGGTCCTTTAATTTGAAACCACGAACCACTATTTCAGCAAAATAACTGATGTTCCCAACATTATTCACTATTCTGAATTCAACGAAATAGATTATATAACTTAATTTGAACGTATATTTAAAATAGCCATATTAAATCAATTTAAATTCAAAACAAATAAATTCTTCAACAATGAATTTCTATTATCATCGTTCATATTTAAATAGTATATGTATATTTATCATCTGAACTGTTTCGATTCAGTTCTACCTTAGCAATTGAATTATTTCAAACTTCTCGTATTTCGATAATTATCAAAATAAATCGTATTTCGATTATTTAATCGATAATCCAATAAAATACCATTTATATTATGAATTCAATATTTAAACCCTTATTAAATATTTAAAATTAATTGACGAAAAATCTGGGTCGTTACATTCTTCCCCCCTTAAAATAATTTCGTCCTCGAAATTGCTAAGGTAGGAAAAAGGGTACAAATCTATATTTTTTTTTTTTTTTTTTCAACATCTCACTTATGTTGAAACTCAACTCCTCATATTTCAACGATTTAGCTCCAACCAAAACTTTTGGTTTCCATTCCTATGCATTCTAATTCATATTCATTTCAATCTATTTCAAATTGATTACAGTCAATTTATGCACCTTGAACCATTTAACTTGCTTCAGTTAAATTTTAATTCCAGAATCCAAATCCCAGTGTTTCTATTTCAAGTCCTTCTGAAATCACATAAATATATACATATATTTATTATCTTTTCAAATTCAAAATATTTGAATTTTTCAATTAAACTTGTTTTCTTTCAAACAAATTCCCCTCAAAAAATTTCTAAGGTAGCAATCCATCACTTAGAAACTCGAAAATGAACACTGATGAGGCTGTAGTCATCATCAGAATTATTTTCCAGCCACTGAAGTGAGTTTAGTGCCTTATTATTTCAAAATCCATGATTTTCTTTCAAATCCTTTAAAACAAATCTATATTATTTTAATATACTTTGAAAATTATTTTTCAACTTCCCTGGATTTTGAATTCTTAATTCTGGTTTGAATTTAATCCTAATTCATCTCATTTGTATATTTTTCATTCATATACAAATTCAGTTTTGGTTATATATAACCATTTCAAATATTTTTTTTTCTATAATCTCATTTAATTATAATAACAACCAATACATCCATATATTATAATTTCAAAAAAATTATTCCTTCTATACCAAAATAAAATTTTGGGTAAAATTATTTCATCTACCCACTTGAAAACAATATCATGTTCAATCTTCTGTTCAAGTGTTTAGAAATTCCTATCGACTTCGTGGCGTCCCACTATTCGATCAGAATTCATAAACCACTCAACAGACTAGCCAACACAATATAAAACAATTTTTATATTAATAACAAATACGCTCTCTCGTATATATATACTGAACTCATTCTAGGGTACTACTGACCCTATCTCTAATGAGAACATGCCACACAAGCCTAGGTATTCGCTCAACCTAAGCTCTGATACCAACTGTAAAGGCCCGCAAATCCGTGCTATCTGAGTTGACTAATAACACTACACGTCCAACCCGAATAACACAGAAATACGAACCATTTTTAGAAAGAAGTTAGAGGATGAGAAATAGAAAGAAAGAAATATTAGAATAGAAGAAAAACGAAGATCACAAACTCACAGCGGAACGAATAAAATATATTATATAACATAACTTTTGAAATACAAATCAGTAACTTTATATACATACCATCATCAGAGTACAACAGTCATTTCTGGAACAGTTATAAACACCTGTTTCCAGATACAAACAAAGTCCACAGCGGAATATATGATAGCCTATAGCTAACCGGTGAAGCCTCCTGCTTCCAGCTCCTTCAAATGAATCTGTGAAATCCCGACTACTAGACTGCCCGTACAAATTTGGGCACCCAAGAGTTTAGGGAAAACAAAACAAAATAAACTCTGGGTCAGTCATGGGACTGGTGTGAGTAAACTCCAACCACTTGTTTAACTTTAAAAATCCTTTCAAAAGAAAAGATAATAGTAAGACCAGCCCACACATAAACATGGACGGTTTTTACCTTACTATAACCCAAAACACTTTGATATCAAATCCAATGATATTATAATAATGTCTACGTCAAGTAAATAACCAAATAGCAGAACGCTTGCATCTCACGCTCCACATATATAGTATATAATCAAAAACCGCATGGCGCTTATTGGAGATTGGATTTCCAACTATGACAAGGTATGGGACCACCTTCCGATGATGTATCTCTAGAGGCGAATACACCTGGGTTCAACAAGAACGTCTTGCAACCCGGCCCACACATGACCGACCACTCATTTCGCTTGAGTGTATCGAATGTATATCACCAACGGTTGGACTCAAACCACCGTTTCCCGAATGGGCAGAATCGATAGATTTAGAAACAAAAGGAATTTCTCTAGATAGGTGATTATACACCCTAATGGGTGCGACCCACATAGCCATGCTGCCTGCCCGATTTTTTGTCCTTTCCCGGTTGTTGAGGCCTGAGGCTACGATTACTTACCATCCATTGATAGCACATCACTTTGAATGCCACATTGTCAGATCCGTTAATCACTAGTTGAGTTTGCACAAATATTCTGGATATTATGCTAAGGGATAAATCCGTTGCAACCATATATATTCATACAGACCAACCCATTTGATCATTGGAAATACTCTGTCAGACATTCGTCCATATACGTTCGTTCTGGGATTGAACGAAACCGAAGGCACCATTTCTATAAATAGAAAAAGCCCTTGCACTTCACTCCGTCTTCAATATATTCAGCATACTTGGTTCGCAACGCTTATGCCGATACGGAGTGGTTCTTCGGATAATAATCCAACCGGTCTCTCCATATTGACAACGATGGTCAAAAACTTCGATAGTCTGTGATTTAACTATCGAATAAAACAAGTGTTCATCCAACATATCAAACAAATCACTGGGCTCTTTAATTAATATTTCATTAATTAAATCTCTTCTCCATTTCCTTATCAATATTTGTTATCCAAATATTTTCAATAACCATATTGGCCTCTTATGTCATTTGGAAAACGTTTCCAAATATCAACTTCTTTTATTTTCTATATATTAGAAAATATCTCTATTTGCAATTGGAAACAATTCCAATCACTTATCTCTATCCCTTTTACAACATTCGATTTTTATATTCACCTTCCTATCGAATTCAATACGTCGATACAATGATTTCAAATTATCAAAATATCTTAAAAATATTCTAACTTCTTAAATTTCCGAAAAATTTCGCCATAACCTCCCCTGTATCGGGAGCATCGGGAAATTTCAAATAGCTTCCCGGTATCTTCCTCAATCAAAAAGAAAAAGGAAAAGCCAAGCGGCTTGCCGATACGGCGCATAAAACCCATATATGAATTAAACATGTACCTTTTTGTCGAGCATTACGTTTATAAACTTCATATACCTCATCCCATACCTGTCTAACACATGTTCACCTGTTTTCAATTCAATTCAATACCATCTAATCGTTTGAATTCAGTTTCGCCCATTTATTCTTTAATTAGTCATTTTGCCTATTTCACTTCTTCGTTTGAACATAGCACGTTCAAATAAAATGTTTAACTCGTTCATAACCAAATCGAATTTCGATTCCAATTCTAGTTTCCTTTTCTATTTCGAATAAAAAATTTCAAATCGAATTTTCTTATTTAAAACTCAATATTCATTCAAAATCTCCTTAACTAATTTCTATTCAATTTAGTTAATTCTATTCAATAAATCAAAATCTGGGTTCTGTTTCAAAAATCATATTTATTTACACAACTTGAATTCGCATATATTTTGCAACTCACTCTGAAATTTTCTAAATAGAACTTCGGATTTTTCCCGCTTAAAATCCTTTTATAATATTAAATAAACCATTATGGTTTTAAAACGATTCTGGCGCTGTTTTTCTGAAAATTTGATTTTGACATAACTCAAAATCTATACGACGAAATTCAGATTTTTATCCTTCATTAGAAAACTATTATCAAATCGGTCCTGACGTTTCTTGTTTCAAAGGATTCCGACTTCAATTGCGTTCTGTATATTCAATTGAAGTTCGAATCGCTATTTTACGAACTGCAGCGCTGCGGCGAGTTCGTTTTAATTATAATTATATATATAAACTTTTAAAATTTCGTTTATATAAATTCAACTCCATTCTGATATATTTTAAATATATATCAAACCATTTTTCCCAACTCAACAAATATCTCTGATATTCTATTTCATTTTTTTATTTGAAATCTATATTCAAATTCCAATTCGATTCAAATTCTATATTCAAATTCTATTTCAACTATTTGAATCCAAATTCCATTTTTAATCCATTTGAACTTCAACTATTTAAACTCATTTTTACTTTGAACTTCAAATATCACATTTTAATTTCTTTGAATCCAAATACCATGTTTCAAATCTCTTTGAATTCCTCTTATTCAAATTCTTTCTATTTAAACTCCATTTGAGTTTTGTTTGAACTCTTATATTTAATACCATTTGAGTTCTATTCAAATTCTTTATATTTAATTCCTCTTCGGTAAAACCCATTATTTAAATCTCATTTGAATTTCCCTTATTTCAAATCCAGTTGAACTCCTTTGAATTCAAATTCCCTTTCAAAACTATTTGTATTTCTTATTTTGAAATCCTATTTCAATCCTACTTTGAAATCCTATTTTCAAAGTTTATTTCAAATTCTATTTTGAAATTCAATATTCAAATCTCTATTTGAATTTCTATATTCAATCCCATGTTCAAATTCAATACTTGAATTTCTATTCAAATCTTTATTCAAATTTCATATTTGAATTTCATTTCAAATCTCTAGTCAAATTTCATATTTCAATTCTTCTTTTGAAATTCTATATTTCAAATCTTATTTGAAATTCTACATTGAAATCTCTATTTGAATTTCTTTATTCGAATTCCTTGGAATTCAAATTTTATTTTAATTTCTTGAATTCAAATTCTATTTTTCGTTCAAATTTCGTCTATTCAAATTCTATTTGAACCTCTATTTGAATTTCTAGTATTCAATCTCCTTTTAAAATTCAAATATTTAAACTCCTTTTTAAAATTCAAATGTTATACTCAAATTTCATTTGAGTTATATATTTAAAAATTTCATTTCACATCCTATTTGAAATTTCATTTCAAATTCCAATTTCACACTTGTATTTCTATCTCTAAATTATCAAATGATAATTTATAACTTCGTTATAAAAGAACCATTTATAAACTTCGTTTAAAAAGAAACTACTTGTTTTATTTTTCAAAAACAAGTTTATAATTTATTTCCATTTAAAATTCAAATTCTATTTAAAAATAGAATTTCCCTTTTTTAAATTTCCAATATCCTTTTTACAATATTTTTAAATATCATTACTTAAGCCCAGTGATAAAACACACAAAGCAACCAATTATTTATTTTTCTAACACATCATATATATATAACAATATATATGCAATCAAATAAACAAACAGATAATATATTTTGAGGAATCCAGTTGGATCCCTCCAACCTGTTTTCCTGCATCCACAGATGTTAGCACATAAATAATACCCATTCTGCTTCGTGGCAGAATATCGCGGTATAGAAGGTCATCCACTAATCATAGCGTGGGGGCGTATAGGGTAATCATCCGCTATGAAACTGCGGGCATCCGCTAATGAGACTGCGGGAATCTAACCAACCAATCAACAACCCAATATATATATATATAGCCTAAATAACTAATATATATGAAACAACCATAAAACATTCACACAAGCAACAGACAATTATTTTTAATGAAATAAAAATAATTCTAAAGGTGAGTGAGATTTACTCACCGTGATTTTTCCTTTGCTAAGTATTTAAAATTCCATAACTGCGTCTACGTATCAACTTGACTGGTCTCGAATTTTATCAAGCTCCTACGATCATTTATTCATCGATTAGCATTTTATTTAAATTAAATACTTACTAAATAAATTCTAACTAATTTATTTTAATATATAGAAATTTCTAAATCTAATAAAATTTACCTTATCCTTGTTTTAAATTCTTCTTCCCGGTTTTGAATTCTCTTTGAGTCATTAAATCGAACACCTAGTGCTGCTTAAAAACGAGCTACCTTCGAACCCTTGCTGACCTTCCTCCACCTCGCTGCCTTGGTTATGGCGAACTAGGCCCCTCCTCGATCACTATCAAGGAAAATTAGATACCCTTTTTCGACTTCACCATACTGCAACTCGCCCCGACATCTCGAACCCCAAATCCACGCGTTACCCTAAATCGTGACTGAAATCCGTTGAGCTCCACAGCTATCACCACCGCACCCCAACGTTCCTGATCGCACCTCCCCATTCGACATCGCGAACCACTCCCGTGACTTCTAGGTTTGAAATCGAGCTCCTCCTAACGCGTGTGGTCTCGATGTCGAGGTTCAGAGAACCAGAGTCTTCGATCGCGATTCCCATCCTCAGTGCCTACGGGCTCCAGTCCTTAAACCGATTTTCGATTTCGATTTTTGAGGAGTTCGGTATTCAAATGGATAGGAGCGGTCATTGATTGGAAAAAAAAAAGAACGAGAAGAAAGACTTGGTTTCAGAAGGAAAGCTCGGTTCGTTTTTATATATAGATGGAGGGGGAACCAACGTACTTGCCATTAAAAATATGTCTCCCATATATCAAAGGCAGAAGACAAATTCTTCAGCTCGATGCAAGGTAGGTTGCGCGATTTTCAGTTTCTAGGTCCGCTGAGTGAAGTATTAGGTCGGTTATCCTATATTTACTTTTATATTTGATTTTATTTTAACTAAATAAAATATCCTGCGGTCCTTTAATTTGAAACCACGAACCACTATTTCAGCAAAATAACTGATGTTCCCAACATTATTCACTATTCTGAATTCAACGAAATAGATTATATAACTTAATTTGAACGTATATTTAAAATAGCCATATTAAATCAATTTAAATTCAAAACAAATAAATTCTTCAACAATGAATTTCTATTATCATCGTTCATATTTAAATAGTATATGTATATTTATCATCTGAACTGTTTCGATTCAGTTCTACCTTAGCAATTGAATTATTTCAAACTTCTCGTATTTCGATAATTATCAAAATAAATCGTATTTCGATTATTTAATCGATAATCCAATAAAATACCATTTATATTATGAATTCAATATTTAAACCCTTATTAAATATTTAAAATTAATTGACGAAAAATCTGGGTCGTTACACATTTCTTTGTTAGTTACAACAATTTCATCATATTACAAGAATATACAGAGTATAAATAAATATTACACAGAAAATAACAGAGATTTAAATTACATTTAAATACATCGCAGCGGAAAATAATACAAAACACAACTAGAAGGAGATATACGGATACAAATCTTTTCGGATATCGTTCCAACTGTAAACCAGGATCCTGTGAATATAAATCTGCAAAACCAAAACTACTAGCTGCCCGTGTCAAAAATAAGGGCACTCAGAGTCACTACCCCAGAAAAGACCTTTAGTAGCATTTAAAAAACGCTACCAAAGCATTTGGTAGCGTTTTAAAGAACGCTACTATAGGTCACGCAACCAAAGTCTGTTTTTTTGTTGTTGCGTTTTACTAAACGCTACCACATGTTTCATATAGCTGCATTTTTCAACCGCTACCAAAATTATTTGTTACAGTTATTTTATGGCACTATAAATTTTGGTGGTATTTTTACATCTATTTCTGTAGCGCTTCTAAAACGCTACTAAAAGGTATTGATTGTTTTATAGCATATTTTAAATGCTACTATATTCTGTTAATGGCTTGTATTATTTCCAGCATTCATTTACGTAATAGTCATATCAAAATCAGCAACATTCCTATAATTACAATATTCATACCAACAATCAACCAATCATATAATCATCATATTCAAATAATTATAAACACATTGTGACATAAGTATTATTCATAACTTTTCAAATAGTATTTGTTTGACCAAATGAGCAAATTCACATACCATAAGCATTAACAAAAAGGTTTACACGACAAATACTAACTAATACCATAATACGTATAACAATTGAAGTCATGTCCATTGTTGTTAGCGATCTTTACTTCGGAAAAGCTAATTACTTGTAAATAAGTTCGATAAATAACAATAAGAATTTGTCATAAATTATCAAGTAACATTCAAACAATATTAATTGATTGTTATTAAAACAAGCACATAAACAATTAAGCCATCCCAGTATACTAACCAATTTTGCAGGATTACCATACAAGTTCGACCTTGCTCTCTTCGAAAGTCCAAAGCGTAAACAAGTATAAGCACAACATATAGTCAAACAATCTTACCTGTATATATAAAACTTTGTTAATTTGGTTATATTATATTCATTTATAAAATATAATTATTTTTATAAACTTGTATAATATTTGAAAAACTTAGTTAATTTTATTAATTGGATTAACTTAGTTAATTTATTATTATTATTAAAACTCGGTTGGTTTCATTATATTATTATTTATAGTTCTTAGTTACTTAAACAGAGCTAGTTTTATATAACTTGTTTAATTTTACCAAACTTAGTTAATTTAAAATACTATTATTATTAAACTTAGTCAATTTTGTATAACTTTTATTTAGCTTAGATTTAGTTAATTTTATATAACTTGTTTAATTTTAACAAACTTAGTTAATTTAAAATACTATTATTCTTAAGATTTGGTTAACTTAATTATATTATTGTTATAAACTTAGTTAAAATTTATTAACTTAGTCAACTCATCATCATCATCATTTATAAAATTTAGCCAACTTAAGCCTAGTTAATTTAATAAAAATTATTTAAGTTTAACCAAATTTAGCTAATTTTTATTAACGTAGTCGACTTAATTAATTTATTAAAATAGCTAATAGTAATAATAGCTGCTATAATTAAGCGTAGTTAACTTAATTATATTATTATTGTTATAAATTCAGTTAAATTTTATAAACTGTGTTAATTCATCATCACCTTCATTATTATTTATAAAACTTTTTAAAATTATATAATATTATTATTCATAGAATTTAATTAACTTAAACTTAGTTAATTTTATAAAACTAGTTTATATTTAACAAAACATAGTTAATTGTATAAAAGTCATTGATCATACATGAAATATGGGTTGTGAAAACAATATTCATTTAAAAAGATTATTTTCAAAAATGATTACAAAGGTAAATAGTATGCCAAGAATTGAACTTAATTAATGTAATATTTCACATAAATAGAAAGCCAAATTCAAGTCTTTACTTTTGAAACTTTTCAAAAAGTTAAAATTTTCAAACAAAATTAAAATTAGCTAACCAATCAATTTGCATTTCAGTCCTCTTCATGTTTTGCAGAGATTTTCTTCCCTATTCTATGACAATAGGCCTCATGTTGTGGTGAGCTTTTCATATTTTAGTCCCTTTTTATTCTCATCCATAATTTGTTTTCGTTTAGCATTGTATTGTTCAATCTTTTTAATTTTTCCCACCAAAGGTGGCGTATTTACGATTTGATGATTATAAAACGAGAGAGAAATACGAGATGAAGATGCAACTATAAATTGTGTGAACAAACTAATCAATTTTTAAAAATTAAAGAGAAAATAAAAGTAGGAAACAATCCTAGAAAAACAACATGAGTTAACTAATAGTTATGGTGGACGTGAATAAAATTTCTTTTAATTGTATAATTAACTTATCAAAAATGCATTATATAGATGATTTTTTTCAAGACATAAATTCACTAATGTAGCGGCCTACTTGAAAATTTGTGAATATGTTGATTTACAGTCTATTTATACAGCAACAAATTAAAGAAAATGTACATGGAAGAACAAAAGATTGCTATATAATTAATTATAAACCATATAACATTTAATTGCAAATCAAGTAGCATACCACATCACTTTGAAAATTTTGGTCTGCTAAGAATGATAGTATCAGCAAAATAAAATAAATCAAATCCTGTATCTTTTACTATTATTTTCCTATGTTTCAATCCACTAATACAAGCTAAAGACATGGTTGAGCATCAAGTGAGTGAAGAGATGTGCAGTAACTTGAACCTACGTTCACAATATACACACGCTTTTGGTGTATAGGAAGCATGTCAAGAACGCACATCATGTTCCTATAAATCTCCAATTCAGTAACAAAGCTAAACAATGAAGAGAATTGCAGTATTTTTGAAAATACACACACTATAGCCACACTTTTGGAGTACATAACACATGTCAAGGTTGCGCATAATGGTCCTTAATTTTACCATACAGTATCAAAGTAAAAAAGTGGAACAAAGAAAGAAAGAACTTACTGAGCAGGCTAAGTAAGCTCAAGGTAACGACTATACCTCCTCCTGGGAACTGCCTCATGCAACATAATGAGCAGCCACATCGTGTTAGCTGTTCCAAGCTTTTCAGAACCCTACAGATAAAGAAGTTGTTGAATAAGCGGAGTAAATATGAAGCTAAGAACTGTTTCAGAAATGCATAGTATGATAAAAATAGCAATAGTGAAAAGTGCAAGTGTATTGCTATAAACTGAATTTGGAATTAAAAGAACATGAACTTGGAATTAAAAACTCAACCGTATTACTATTAAATGAAGAAATAAAGTGAAGGACTCTGACTGGACAAATCACTTTAGCATAAACACACGCACCAACAATTAAACCGAGTATTCAAACAAAATCAATTTGATTAGCATAAAAGAATCACCTGATCTCGCACGTGTTTTAAGCACCATGGCACTATGCAACTTTGTCTCCCAGTGATTTTGTTTTAGATTCCATTTCATGCTTTTGGTATCTTTCTGATTCACCATGTACCTACCTTAGGATGCTTACACGTACATCCATAGCACTGGGTCATCTACTTCAAAGTTATAGTATCTGCATGTCACTGAAATAGTGTGCTACCTATTTCATGCTTGTCCACTGCAAGTAGTTCAGCGGTACCATACATCTACATTGGTCAAGATACAAGCATCATCCAAATTCATGTCACTTCATATTTCGTGCTAACTCTTTTACCTTTCCATTCCTAACTATCATCAATTTACATCTGGATGGTCTTAGGTGGCCTATATACTCTGCAATTCATTGCAGTCCACGTCAGTCTCCTTTTGAAGCCAACCTCCATTGATGTCATGGAGCTCTAATAGATTCAGCACATTGCAGTACTCCATTTTATACCATTTTCAAACCA